>CM062811.1:609970808-610640883 GCA_031772625.1 Pinus tabuliformis | reverse complement strand
ACACCATGGCAGGGGTTATAGAACTAGAGCCACGAAAGTGGTTGTGCAGAGTGGAAGAGGCTGGGCTATCGAACCTGCTCTAGGTGCCGCACTTCCACTGTGCACTAATAACCATTTTCGTCATCAGGTAGCTGCTCTTCCTGGTGCATGATGAGTGTTTGTGGCTAGAGGAGCACATCCCCATCATGGCAGACTTGATTCACCGCATCTCCTAGCTTCCATGAAAAGGAGAGGACCCAGCAAACAACTCGGAGGGGAAGAGTAGTGACTTGTCCATCACGGAGGCCATGAAGAAAAAGTACAAACTGGAAAATAAGAAGAGGGGCTACGCCAACTCCAGTATCATGGACAAAGAATTATGCATGGCAACCCAAATCTTGGCAGGAAAGATTATGCACAAGTGTTGCGTGGTTGAAGTACCTGGGCTAGTGGTAGTACTGGCTAAACAGTGCGCAGAGTAGGCCCATTTTAACTGGTTTGAGTTCCTCTGCAAGGAGTTTTTAGACAATTGCTGAGAAGCTCAGGAACAGGGCAAAACGTTCCACTATGCATGGCATCTGCTATCCATAGTGCTCATGGTAGGGGAATTACCAGAGGATAGCTAATTCCCCATAATTAGCAGGGACCTGCCAGAGGCCACGAATTACACTTCACTCTGGGCCACAAAGGATGCTAAGAGGATCTGAGACAGTAAAATATTCTAGGTGTTCATGGAGATGAACCTCAAAATGGGGATCAACCATAAACCGTGGTTGTTGCCCACTATCTACAACAACCTGCAGAGTTTTGTGGAATTCAAAGTGGACATACAAAACATTTGTAATAGAGTGCGCAAGGACCTGACCAAACAGTGGATAAATCTACCCTTCATAGCCACATACGATGTCATTTTTAATGTACTAGAGGCATGGCCACCGGAATGTTGCGCCCCAGACATCGCGGAGATCGAGAAGTCAGTGGCACAAAGAAAGAAAGACAAGGCCAAGCTGCGCATCGCATAGTTGGCTGAAAAGTGAAGGAAGGAAGCAACGGTAGTAGAAGTGCGGGCAGCACGAGATGCTCCACATTAAGCAATTGAGAAGGAAAAGGCCGCAGCAGTAGCAGCAGTACAAGAGGCAGCTGCGAAGGTGGGTGACGACCAAACGACACCTTTGGATGGGCAGGAAGAAGAGGAAGCAGAGACAAAAGAGGGAGGCACGGACCCACAAACCTCGTCAACACAGTTGAAGCACTAGCACCCAATCGAGTGGACAGGGTCACGTAAGAAGGTCAAGGCATCAAAGATGTCTATTGACCTGATCATCGTAACTGAGGGTGATCTGCATGACATCGGCGAGATAGTGCGCGATGTCACCTTTGAGGCTATCCAATATTTCATGCAGGAGAACCAAATTGTGTTGGGGGCCCTCATAGCATAGTTGCAAGAATAACAAGCATGCCCTCCTCAAGCTAGTACCCTCTCTACCAGCCTCGTAGTTGGAACAACAACAACAGAACAGACATTGTGTGTGCGGATGAAGAATACCATAGTGCTGCTCGAAGGGGCACTAGTGACAACAAATGAGGCCAATAGGCCTATGGTTAGCGTGCTGAAGGGTCTTGGTATTAATATGGCTGCACTCCCACAAGAGACCTTATATGTGTTGTAGGATGGGATAACTGCAAAGCTGCGAGCTAGGGAGAGCCATGCACTACAAGTCCTCAGTGAGCAGAAAATCAATATGGAACAATTGAGCTTGTAGTGCAACAAATTGGTGTCGCAAAATCAACAACTAGTACAGGTAATAGACAACACTTGCCAAAGCATCTCAGAGCTGGCCATCCCAACAGACATACCAGCAGAGGTGCGCATCCACAGGTTAGCAGCAGGGGTGTGTGAGGTGCGAGAGGAAATGACAAAGGTTCAACTGGAGCTGAACCTTCAGATCGTCGAGTTGCAGTTAAAGGCGTAGCCGTCCACCCCTATGGAAGTCAGAGAATAGCGTGCTAGTGCTATCACAATGGACTGGATGAAATTGGTAGTGCAGTGCAAGACAGCACCAACATGTTGGAAGAATCACTTGATGTCCTCACAAATCTGCAAGAGGAACCCAACATCTAGTGCTTAGAGACAAAGGCACAAGAACTCGAATAGTAGTATGATAGTGTCCAAGAAACTATGCAGATGGTGTTCCTCACTCAGAGGCTCACGCGGTTGCAACATGCTAAAGCACTGAAAGAACAATTGGATGCAACACGACACAAGGAAGAAGTCCTAAAGGCACACGTTCAACCTTGGATCAACAAGGCCTTCACCATCATAGCAGAAATTGAAGGCAAGCTCGCACACATGTAGGGGATCCATGCCTTAATTCAAAGAAGCACTTCCAACACAGATGTTTTGCAACAACGTATGCAACAGATCCAGCAAGCAACAGCTTAGTGTGCTACTGACCTTACTGCAGTTCGAGTTTAGTTGGAGGGACTCCGCGCAAAGATCTCCGCACCGGAAAATTGACTCGAGGGTGAGTCACGATGTTTGTGATGGAGGTTTGTTAGGCATGGAATTGCCCCAAGGAATGTTTTGGGGCTAAAAGCCCAAGTTTTGACAGAATCTTGTTGTAAAAGCTCTGTGAATTGCAGGCACGGGGCGCAAAATTATAATAAAGTCATAGGGTTGTCCACCCTAGTTTTTGTAATGTAATGTCAGCTGGATAGACCTACCCATGGGCCGCAGACCAAGGGATTGTATAAATAGAGCAAGGATCTAAGTGTAAAAGATAATGAATGAAAGAAGGGAAGAGAAGCATGAGAAGTCTAAGTGATTGAGTCGAAGTGTAAGGTGTGTATGTGGGTTGTAGAGTAGGAGAAGGCTCTGCAGCTGAGTGCGTAGGGTAGGTTGAATCTATAACCATTGGAAGAATAAATAAGGAGAAGTTTTTCTATAATTCTATGTATCTTTTCTTGGTTTAATGCATGACTAGATATAATTTGCAAGTATATTGTTTATGTATTGCGCGAACCTATATGAATGTTTTATATTGTTAAGTATAACTTAAGACATTTAAGTAGGCAAAGGGTCTTAATCGGTACTGGAAGATAAATAATATCTTGGGTAATAGAGCAAAGCACAGCACAACCCCTGGTTAGGTTTGCATGAAGGAAGGATATCAGGCCGCGAGGAACGGAAGTTGCACGAAGCCACCTACGCGTAGGAACAAACAAAGGACCAGTTGAACCTCTCAGGCATCTCAAGGGTGCAGAAACCTAGTTCTAGCACTCTCCCATAGTACTTCAGGTGAGACCTCAGCCCACACCCCGCAAAATTTTATTGAAAAGGCTAGTAGTACAAGGATTTGTTTGGCTAATCAAGTCCGAACCTAGGTCAGGCCCCAACAAGCCAACATAAAGTGAGAATTGGTGCATAGCAGGGGCGATGTTTCAACTCTGCGAATTCCTTCTGTTGAGATTTAGACCAAAAAATAATTTTCCTTCGCTCCTCCGTCGGTGACTTGAATCAAGGGCCAAGTGATATGATAGAATCCTAACATGAACTTGTAGTAGAAATTGGCAAGACCCAAAACGTTACGAAGCTCTGACAGAATGGTTGGTCTAGCCAATCCCGAATGACTTAGATCTTAGTTGGATCCACCTACACCCCTCATTCATCAATAGTGTATCCCGGATACTGATCCTGGGTCATGCCAAAAGTGCATTTCTCCAAATTGACACACAACTTGTGTTGCCGCAGTGTTTGGAGAACCTGTCGGATGTGGTGGAGGTGTTCTTCCCAACTTTGGCTAAAGGTCAGGATGTCATACAAGTATACCACTACAAATGAGTTGGTGAATGGACACAAGATGTCATCCTTCAGCCTCATGAAGATTGCAGGAGCATTTGTCAACCCAAAAGGCATAACCAACCATTAGAAAAGGCCCTCCTTGGCTTTGAAGGTAGTCTTAGACACATTGGAGGGTTCAATTAGTACCTGGTGATATCCGGAATTCAAGTCATTCCTGCTGAAATAATTTTCTCCCTTCAGTTGGTACAGAACATCATTAAGCTGTGGGATTGAGTACCTATTCTAGACAGTGATCTTGTTCAGCACCTGGTAGTCAATATAGAGTCACCAAGTCCCATCCTTCTTCTGTACCAACACGATCAGGCTCCCACAAGGCGATGAACTTAGACAGATGAGACCTTTTTGCAAAAGCTCCTGAATATGCCTCTTGATTTCGTCGTTCTCCAGAATGGAGCACTGATAGATTGGTCCATTAGGAAGTGGCACACCTGGGTCAGATCGATGGAGTGCTTGACCTGATAGTGCAAAGGCACCCCTGTGGGGGAGGTGAAGATGTCCTCGTACTCCTCCACGACCTTGTCCATCTATTGTTTCCTTACAGAGGGGCCCTATCTAGAAGTCGTGGCCACCGTCTTCTTCTTTCCCTGAGGGCGTATCATCAGGAAAACAAATTTCCCAGTTTTTGAAATGAGCTTATTGCATTGTTTTGTAGTAACCAAAGAGATGGCGGTAGGCAGTGCTACCTTTGGTATCATGTATAACTTATCTCCCAAAGTAACAATAACGGCATGAGGCCTTGACTCATACACAGCATGTCGCTTCCATAAGTATGGTTGGCCTAATAATACATCATAAACATCAAGGGGAGTAACATCACATAATACCTCATCCATGAAGGGTTTGATGTTGTATGGAAGGTGACATTGCTGGCTCATGCGAAGATCTTGTTCTTCATGAAGCCACCCGATGGTGTACGATTGTGGATGTGTTGTGGTCAGTAAGCCCAAATACTTCACGACCTCTACCGAAATGAGGTTCTTTTGGCTCCCACTGTCGACAATGAACTGTAGCAGGGAACCCTTTACCCACATCTGGGAGTTGAAGAGGTGCTCATCCTCCTCTAGATCTTTGAGTTCCTCCTTCTGGATCTTCATGGTGGCAATAGTGTTTTTGGGCTCTGCATTGATAATCTGCTTCCCTTTTTCATTCCCCTTGTTGAGTTCTAATTCAAAGTCATAACATGCATCTAATTTCGAAGCCTTTAGCTCAGCCACCAGTGACTGCTTGGCCCGACACTCACTTGTGTTGTGAGTGGAGCTCTTATGGAACTCACACCACTTTCCCGTGTCCTTCTTCGGCTTCACGGTGTTTTTATTTTCTTGCAACTTTGGCGGGTTATCCTGGGCTGCCTCGCCTTGGATTGTCCTTTGATCTATGGTTTTGGGGAACCTTTTCCTTGGTTAAGATTCGCAGATCCAAAGTCTCGCTTCTTCTATTTAAACTTTTGCTCGATCTTGACTGCATATTGGTATGTCGTGCTGAGCAAGGAGATGTCTAGGAATTCCAGCTCATCCTAGATGTACCTGTGCAGCCAACCGAGGTACTTGAGAACTAAATGCTTCTTAGAATCCTTGATACCCAACTTTGTGCAAATGGTATGAAAAACATTGGTAAACTCCGACACATCTTGGTCCCTTCCCTATCGCAGCATTGTCCACTTTATTTATTTATCCTCATAGCTCCTAACAGGGTAGTACTTCTCCTTTATGGCATCCCAAAATGAATACCAAGTGGGTGCGGCTGAAAACAATGAGTTCGTACTTTCATCCTTCTACTCATAGTAGGTTTTCCACCAGTCCTTGATGTGGGGGGCTGCTTTAAGAAGTGCAAAGGTGATCTTTTCCCCGTTGGAAAAATAATGAACGGAAAAATATCCTTTTACAAGATTCAACCATTTATCTACAATGTCTGCATCTATCCGACCCTCAAATATGGGAATGTCAAAGTTAACTTGTACCTTAAAGGGTGTGGCGCTTCTAGAGTAGCTGCCGAAAGTAGATGTGTCACCCCAGGGTAGCTGCTAAAGGAACTGGGCAAAGTTGTCCATCATCGTGTTCCTTTGTTGCTCGAGGGCTTCCTCGAGCAAGATTTTCATAGGATCTCCTGCCCCCTCATATTTCTTTTCATCCACCATGGGAGGTCGTCGAGATTTGTGAGGCTGGTCTTGCAAAGGTTCAACTAGTTCAAGCCCTAACTCATTATATCCTGACCACATTGGGGACGTGCAAAGAAAAAGAGAGAAAGAGCAGATCCCTCTGATACCACTGATCCAAATTTGAATAGGAATGCAAAAAATTATAAATATAACCATAAATACAAATATGCAGTAGAAATAACACTTCATTTCATTAATATCAAATACTGAAATATGCTTATAAACATAATGGAAATAAGACTAGCTTGGGTGATGGTAGCTTATCTCTGAGAAGAGATGTGGCAGCTACATGCCTCTAAACTTTGTTATAATGAGGCTCAAGGGCCTTTTTATTATTTAACAATAAGAGCAAACCCTAAACAACCAAAACCCTAACCCAAGGAGATGTAACACCAAGAATTTATGGGCCCTGTTGGGGTGAGTTGGACAACCAACTTCTCAAGGTTGTGACTTGGTCATATTATCTCCATTTGACGCACATGATAACCTGTTAGAAAGATCTCTCCAAATGTTATAGCTCCAAATCTCACTCTTATGGTTTGTGATGCTATACTCATGGCCTAAGGAAACCCCTCCTTCCAGACCTGGTCCTAAAATTTTAAAAAAAGTGTTTCATCCCTTATACGCGACATTGCCCTGAGTTAAATGTGTGTATATGCGGGTATGTGTATAGCCAACCCGCGTGTACGTATTAAAACACTTAAAAAAATATAAAACTTCTTATTTTCGGGCAGAGATCGCGGGTTTTACCTGTTGATCACCTGTTAGTGCCCGTGGCCCAACTGTTCCCAACCAACTCCTAACTAAAAAACTACTTTGGAGATGGTATAAAAATACCTCAAAGGGAAGGCCTAAGGGAGGAGAGAAGAGAGAGAAAGGTTATTATGTTGATATTTTTCCCTTGACCAGGTCTGAAGTCCCTTGTGCCTTCTGCACTTCCCCCATTTTGTACAGGAAACCTTTGTTTCCTTGTGTGTTGATGTTCATCCACCATTTATGACATCATGGAGAGAGTCATGGAAGGAGTTTTGTTAGAGGCTTGAGGCTGGAACGGATCCGGAAGGAAGCTTTGCTTGGAGCCTGCTGAAGGTGACTCAGGTGAAAATATTCCTTTTTATGTACTTTATTTGTCTATAATAAAAGAAACACATGTCTTGGTTCCCGAAATGAATCTTCTTTATGTTAATGATATTCATGTTTAGAATTCATATGTAAATGGTTGTTTGGATTTCATAACTAACTACATTTATTTATAACATGAAGATGATTTCTTTATAAGTTTTTATCCATGTACTATTGTATTCTGTGAATTGGTTGTTTTGCAGGACAAAAGAGAAGAAGGGAACTCCAAGAAGGGTTTGCACCCTAAAGGCCTTCTCAAACGTAGGACCAAAGGTACGTACCCTTATCATAGAATTTTCTTATAATAGCATAATGGTTGTATGAATGTATGTTTCTTTGAATAGATAACTTTCAGTCTGCTAGGGTTTCAACCCAAAAATCCCTAGGGGAACATTTCCCTCTATCAGAATTGGCGACTCTGCTGGGGACAACACTCTTGTTGTTCCTAGTTTGGGTGTTTTTCAAGCCAATAAGGGCTCAGCTGCCTTGTCTGCTTGATGTTACTGTCTAGTCTGTTTTTGAACTTTAAGTTTTGCCAGTTTCTTCAGTTTGTCTTTTTTATTTTTCTTGAAGCTTTTCATATACGTTGTTTTTCTTAGATACAGAAGCGTATATACGCTTGTTTCTTTGAGAGAACCCGCGTATACGCAAGTTTCCTCAAACATAGTCACGTATACACGCAATCTGTACATAAGTACAGTCACGTATATATTGCAATTTTCAAGATTTATAAATCTTTTTAGTCTCTGAAGGTTTGTCTAGTGGTTTGAGTCAGTCTAAAACAGTCATTTTCCAGTATCAGTCATTTGTTGTACAACGATCATCTCGTTCCGAATTCTCTCTGATTATAAGGAGTATTGGTCTTGTCTTTGTTGATTGCAAGCATCATCGTTTTTGCTAAAGCATGCAAGATTTCTTGCTAGGAATCTTGGCTGCTCTATTTCATCAGGGTAGGAAGATTGAATTCAATCTTTGTGTTAATCTTGCTTTTGGTGATTTTTTGTTTGCTTGACAAAACCGCTTTTAGTGACCATCCACTTCTTTGTTTCATGAAAGTTGTTGATTAACACTTTCTTGGAATTTGTCTTTTTGATCTTTTGGTTTTCATTGCCAAAGCTTTCATTGCTGCTTTTGATTGTTAAGAGCGATTTCAAACACATTTATTTTTGTTGAGTCTTCATCCATTGTGTGGTGTCAATTCGCAAAAGTGTTTAATTGCCTATTCTTCAATCACAAATTTCAGTGTTGTTGAGAGAATTTTTTGAAAAGACTTTTTTGTTTGTTTCTTTGAAGAAAATCTTTTGAAAATCTTAGTTTTGCTTTCTTGAACTTGCTTTTCATTTGGTTTCCTTTTAGTAATTGAATGTGCTTTATGTTTGTCTTAGAACTTGTTTTTAGTGTCCAAGAAGGGTTTGCACCCTAAAGGCCTTCTCAAACGTAGGACCAAAGGTACGTACCCTTATCATAGAATTTTCTTATAATAGCATAATGGCTGTATGAATGTATGTTTCTTTGAATAGATAACTTTCAGTCTGCTAGGGTTTCAACCCAAAAATCCCTAGGGGAACATTTCCCTCTATCACCAAGGACTGCAACGAAAAGGACAAGTTGAGTCAAAAAATAATTGGTGGTAGATTGCCAAAAAAACTTCGTTTAGGGCCTCAAAATAGCTCTGGAAGTTTAGGACCTGAAAAACTGCTAAAAATAGTAAATTGTGCTACAATTAAGGAAACTAAAAACCTAAAAGAAACAATGGTGGGGATCCAAGTGGAATTGGTGGGTGGCCACCAATATCTACCTGGATCAGTATGTTACTCAGAAATTGTGGTGCGAAAGGTACGTAACACCATACATTTTTTGTCACCTCATCTTAAAAGTTATCAACAAGAGGTATTAAATCTTATCTAACATTTCAAAACTTTTAATATTATTTATGTTCCAAGAATGTGTAATGCAACTGTGGATGCATTAGAAAATTTTGGTGCTAGGATGTCACCATTGAGGTATGATTTTTCTATTGAAATTATTTATAAACCTTTTCTCCTAGATAATATCAGTAATTTAGACGTTTTTTATGATGACCAACAGATACTATATTTTATCACGAACACTGATGTATTCAAAGACACAGTGATCGATGAGGACGAGCATGAAAAGGAACTAGAGGATGTAGCCAATGCAAGTAAAGGAAACCTCATCCCCAAGGGTGTGGTGTCATTGGAAAAGATGTATGATTTGCAGAACCGCTTTCGGGGCCTGTTAATGCCAAGACCCAGAATTCCACTCTATCACATGGACATATCAACTTGGGAACTAATAAGGATCTGAAATATGTCAATCTCGGTACTTTCTACACACCAAAAGAATGAAAATCTTTCATATTCTTATTAAAGTGGTACAGTGATGTCTTCATGTGGACATATAATGAGGTCAAGGCATATGACATGAGAATCATCCAATATGAAATACAGATTAAGGAAGGGGCCAAGCCATTCCAATAGATGCTAAGGAAAGTACATAAAATGCTAGAGCCTCTCATACAGAAAGAGTTGAGAAAATTATTGGATGCTCGGATCATATACAGAGTGCGACATTCAACGTGGGTGTAAAATTTGGTCCTTGTAACGAAGAAGTCCAGGGAAATCTTCTTGTGTGTAGATTTCCAAAATCTCAACCGCGCCTTAGAAAAAGACAACTACACCATGTTGTCCATGGAGAAAATATTGCAAACAATATCAAGGTCTGAAATGTTTTCTCTATTAGACAGATATTCTAGATATAACTAGGTTCTAGTTGCAGAGACTGACAGACTCACAACAATGTTCAGAACGAAGTGGGGCAAGTTTGCGTTCCGAAAAATGTTTTTTGGGCTAATCAAAACCACTGTAGCATTACAACGTGCTATGGATATTGTCTTTCACAGAATCATTGGACAGAGTGCAGTGTTTACCTTGATTATGTAACAATATTCTCCAAATAGAGGTCAGACCACCTATGCCACTTAAATTAGATTTTTGAGAAATGCCGCAAGTACGAGATATCCTTAAATCCCAAGAAAAGTATCTTTACAATGTTCGAGGGTAATCTCTTGGGCCACATCATTTCTAAGAGTGGGATTAAGTTAGAACCAGATAGTATTAGTACAATCATGCAAAATCCCTTTCCAGTGAATAAGAAAGTCATGCAGTCTTTCTTGAGGAATATCAACTTCGTCCGCAAGTTCATCTCCGACTATGCCCATATTTTCAAACTAATATAGGATATGGTGAATAAAGACGCAGTCTATAAATGTGATAAAAGGGACAATGACACGTTTTTCCTGTAACAAAAAGGCTATAGCAGAAGCGCCCACATTGTACAATCCAAACATCAATAAATATTTTTTCTCTATAGTTTTTCTTCTGATACCTCTCTTGCTTTTGTACTCACTCATTAGGATGAATTGAACAATGAACAACCTATCTCCTTCATGAACGCAAGTCTACAAGGACCAGAGCTTAACTACCCCATCATGGAAAAATAGGATTATGTATTTTATAAGGCAGTAAAGCACTTCAGGCCTTATCTACTGAAGAAAAATTGTGTTATCTTTGTCCCACACCCAGCCGTCAGGTTGCTACTTGTTCAACAAGAGACGGATGAAAGGAGAGCAAACTGGATGACCGGGTTACAAGAGTATGATCTAGAAATCAACCTAGTTCACACAATTAAGGGTCATTATCTTTTCCATCTAGTAGTACAAGCAATAAATGTGGAAGAGGAATAATAAGAGCCCGTAGGGCAGGAGCAAGAAAATGGGATGTATAATGTTGAGCAAGCCTCCCCCACTATAAGAATAAACTCTTGCTACATCAATGTGTGCCAATACCTTGAGCATGGCATAGTTCCCTCCCACTTTTCCACATGACAAAAGAGGGCACTCAGACTTAAAGCATTATCTTATTAGTTGGTGCATGGGGTGTTATTAAAAAAGCACCACAACAGAGTAATGCCTAGGAGTTTGGAGGTGCACTATTTAGAAATGGTATTGCATGATCTCCATGATGAACCAGTCAAGGAACACTTTGCAGGAAACACTATAGTGCATAAGGTTATATGGATTGGATTTTATTGGCCAAAATTATTTAGAGATGCCCATTCTTACACCTACAAGTTTCCGGTATGTCAAAGGTGTGCCGACAAAAAAAGAAGTCAACAACCCCGCTACAACCCATTGCAGTGGAAGAACCTTTTCAAAAGTGGGGCCTAGACATCATTAGGGAAATTTTCCTACACTCGTTAAAGAAGAACCACTACATATTAACTGCTACAGATTATTTCATGTAATGGACAAAAGAAGTTTCAGTCAAACAAGTGAACGATCAGGAATAAATTAGCTTTCTACAAAAAAAACATCATTTCCAGGTTTGACGTTCCTACACCACTTTTTTTTTACAATGCAACATGCTTCTCATCATCAAGACTTTATGATTTTTCATTGGAAAATGGTATCATATTGAAGCATTTATCTAGTTACTATCTACATGGGAATGGTCTTTATGAAACAAGAACCTTATACACATCCTCAAAAATACCATATTCTCTTAACAACAAAACTAGCACTCGACTTTGGTGACTACCTTATGGGTTGACTGAGTCACACCAAAACCTTCCCTGAACACCTCCCCTTACTTCCTGGTGTATGTAAAAGAAGCCATCCTCTCGTTGAATATATGTAACTTGGATTCTCTCCAATTGTCACAAAAGTCCTAACGCAAGCCATGCCTATTAGTTCAGCGTAGGATGGACACTCTTCACAAGCTACAGGAAGAAAGGTTGAAAGCTAAAGAAAAAATTGTACTTCACCAAAGTCATACCAAGAGGTGGTTCAAAAACAAGTCTGCAAGGAAAAATAGCTTTAGTGTGGGTGACTTAGTCTTAAAATGGGATAAAGCCCACGAGGACAAAGGAAAACACACTATGTTTCAGTCCCTATGGATTGGGCCATTTACAGTACATTGGAATTTTGGCCAGGACACATGTCATCTTCAATCACTTAGCATGGAGATTGACTCTCTCCTTATCAATAGCCAAGACTTGAAATAATACTTTCAATGAAAATCAGGGTTTGTGCTCTACACTATGTACATACTATTTTATTTTGTTATCTATTGTTTGTCTTTTGTTTTAATTTTGTTTTTTTTTTTTTATGTGAATAAGTGTTGTGCATAATTTGTGGCTTCTAAATATGTGTGTGGATGAACTGTAAAGCGTCTTGTGACATCTCAAAATTTGTCTATCCTTCTGCCCGTCTTCCTTTTGTTGGTTACATCTTTTGGCCGATGAAGTTCTGATGGAAAATGTGATCCATCCATAAGGAGAGCTTTGGTCCAATATTAACCCATGTCTAGTTCGGAATCCTCATGCCTATACTTGGCTTTTCTACTTTGGTTTTCTCAAGCTTATCCAACTAGTCAAAATGAAGAAGGGGAAAAATAAAAAAGACAAAAACTAAATTAGAGGTCTCTGTATGCATCTCTAAAGGAACAACCTTTTTTTCTCTCGATAAGTCGGGATCCCTCTTCTTCCCTAAAATAAAAAAGTTCCAATGCACAGTTTTCTTTAAATAAATAAATAAAGGAAAAAGAACAGAAAGGATTCCTACATCGAGAGGTGAAGCAAGCAACTTTGTCGGGGTATTATCCTAGCTCAATGGCACTAGAGCAATGTTTGTGTTCATGTGTGACTCCACCAAGGTAGTTTCAAGGCCTACTGGAAGCAGAGCAACACCAGAGATGAAATATATACTCTAAAAATATTAAGCTTGTGAGCTACACTACCCTTCCCAACTTGAAACATTGTGCTTATGATGAATCTTATGTTGCGTTCAACTGAGAAGGTACAAAGGGGACCATGTATTCTCATGGGGTATGTGGGAAGGCCAAAGTAATCTTCACGATGAATCAATACTTCCTGAAGAATCAGGGCCCTGCACAAAAGAAGTTAACCAAGACAGAGAAGCTGGAGTTCAACGAGTTTGTCGCCAAGTGTTGTAGCTACTGCAACACCCTCTAAAATTTTGTCTTACACTTAAATTTCGAAGCCATCCTTGGTATTTTCATTGTTGTTGTAAACATTAGAGATCATTCCATGAGATTTCTCGAAGTTTTTTTGTCCCTTTTGTATGTCGGGTTAGTTGTTGTCCTTTGGCATGTTTGACTGTCATACGATGTTTGCGAGCCTTTTTCGATGGTTTTTAAGGACAGTATTTGTGTATATTACTTGTCCCAACCCTGTAAACATTTGTCTCATCCATACACAAAGTCTTGAACACTATCCAACAAGTGTCATCATGGTCATCCTAAAGACTATCTTAAGTGTCAAACTTGTCATATTTTTCCATGAGGCAATCACACAGAGGGTAACACTTTGTTTATGTTTTCTAATGATCTATGTTTTCATGTCTTCAAAGTATGATAAGTGTGTTTCTACAGTCAAGGTCCATCACAAGTCCATTTCCCTTCCTGCACTTAGCCATTTTCAAAAACTATTCCCGACCGGGAAACTTAGCTTCACCGTGCCCTGACTGAACTACCCATTATGTAGTATTAGCCCTCTAAGTTGTGACCATTTGGCTTGGAACTATGTAGTGCATAGTTCTTATCCTCCAGGGTTGTTTCTTTGCACAATTCCTTAGTCCAACTCTCATTATTGATCTTCAAAATTGCGTAGTTGTGTCTCCCAATCTACCTTGAACTATTCACTTTGCATCTTCAACCCTCAAGCATTTTCATTATCTATTGGAACTATGCAATACGCAGAAACCCAGACTCCCTTGGCCTCCAAAACTACGTAGATACTTCCTCCAGTGTCATTTCCCTCATCTAGAGCCCATTGCCTCCAGAAACTATGTAGATATGTCCTTCAAGCCTCCATAAGCTGTGCATTATGCAGTCTCAAAGCCCAAGCTCTCCCCTTGACTACTGGAACTGCATAATGAGCAATCATTGGGCCCTTTCCCCAGTCTGTGACTTGTCTCAGGTTTATTTGATGGATAAGAATGCATCATCTTATACTAGGGGGTTTTTCGGATTGATGTCGTCCTTTCATGAGTGAATTATAGGAACAGGTACACTATCAAGTCATGGTGAGATGATGAAGAAGGATAAGAAGGATGGAAGCATTCCTAAAGACTATCTTTCAACTGAGCTGACTATTAGAAATACTCTAAGGGAGATGAATCAATATTTCTTAGTAATTAGCACTTTTTAATCCTTTTCAAAGTATTAGTTCATCTTTAGTTAGTATTATTGTTCTTCTTCAGATGATCATAAACAATAAGCAACAATAGACAACACCATACAAAAATCTAGAAAATGAAGGACACAAGGAATTTTAGGTGGAAAACCCCCTTCGGGTCAAAAACCATCGAACGCTTCTTTAGTAATTGTCTTCTCCCTATTAAAAGAACATTGATTACATCAATATTTGAACTACAACTCACGGAGGCGTCAACCCCCTAATTCAGAAGTTACAACCTGTAGGATGCTACTAGATGCTAATATCTTGTTGCAACTAGAAGGACGCCCCAATGCCCTATGTATCAGTCCATAACCTGATGAGTGCCCCAACGCTCTATTTACCAGTTGTTGTCGGTGTTATCACCCCAAGAAACTCACCTAGGTTGCATATCGGTGATGCTCAGGAACATTACAAATTCAACCAAATATAGTTGGATAAATGGTGGATGAATGGAACAAATGTTGCATATTCAAGCCAGATAACCACTTCTACTATGATTGACCCCAGACATGGGTGAACACCCCCAGACTACAAGGCTTTTAACCACCTATTACTAACAGTTTGAGGATAAGGTGATAATGGAGAAGACTGACCACACCAGTAGATGCATAGGACCCTGTGATGGCCGACTGCAACCAGTTAAGAGGTCTGTAAATCTAGTTTCTAATGCACATACAGGATAACAGCTCTCTATGCATTAAACAACAGAAACCTGCACACATGTTCTATGATACATGCTAAATCCTAACACAGAGGTGAGATGACAACCCCTCTGATGCTAAACATTCACAGCAATAGAACAAATGCAAACAGGCACAGCTTGGAACAAGAAAGAGAAGTGGAAAGTGAGCAATAAATAGCAAAAGAAGCTTGTATTAGCTGGAAATGAAGACCAGACGCTGCAGGTTACAAAGTAGTTACAGTCTCCAGAAGTTGAACCTTACAACAAGGTTCTCTTCATCTAACCCTCATCCCCCTGTTACATCTCTGTTCTGGGTATATATGGTGTTTCATTTACAAAATATCTCTGCTAACTTATGTGTGGAGGGATCATAATGGATCACCAACCGCTTCTAACTGCTTGGTATGGGTATTTGCTATAGCGTGACTGTGTCAGTAGACAAAATTGATCTTCTCTGATATTCTGTTGTCCTTTTCTGGCAGCTGGAGTATTAACTGAAAGATGCCCCATAACTAATAAATGTAGTGATCTGCTTGAGGCTATCCTTTTCAATCTTCGGCCACTCTGTTAGTTGAGTGTGGTTGCCTGTACTATTCCCTGTCTGCTTTAAATAGCTCCGTGCCACTGAAAAATACCGCCCACCTTGCCATTTTTAAACATGAACGGTCAATACATGCATAACTTCTCTATCGGGTCGCCTTTGGGGTCGCAATTGCATATCAAAGTGGTCAATCCTCTGTTTCTTTATATTTGAAAATATATGCAAAAATGCTACAAAATCATAAAAATGCCTCTTCCCGGACCTGAAAGAATATATATTTTACTCCTCGGAACTTTTCGGGTCCGGGCCTCATCGCATTCGGCATTCACCAAGGCCTCCTTTGTATTTCCTTTATACATTAAAAACACACAAAATTCATTGAAAATGGCCTGGGTGCAGACTTGAAATTTTATGACATAGAGTGTTGAATAACCGTCGGGTCTGGTTATCGCATCGGCAATATAACTTATTTAAAAGCCCCGCCCCTTTGACAGAGCCGATAGTGATATTGCTGCGGACCCGAAAATCTATCAAAAAGAATTAAAAACCCCATCGAGTCCGACCCATCGGATCGCAAGCATACCATATGTAAAAGCTCGGCCCCTTTGACATCGCCGATAACGATGATGTCACATGATCTTGGCCGTTGATCCGGATACGTGATCGACGGTCCTTACAAAATCGCCGACCACCATCTCCATTGCCCCTTTTTAAAAGTGTCGATACGATACGCCGATGCGATATCTGTGATCGCTCATCAGCGAGGTCTCCTTTGTCGCCGCCACTACCTGCCTGTTCCGATTGTGATATGCCGACATGATCTAGACCATTGATCGGCCAGATCCAACGGCTGATATGATTTCGGACCCTTAAGCCTGCAACTTTGGTTTTTTCATGATTTTAGCGCATTTGTGCCTCCCGATAGAGTATTTCCACCTTCCCAAGGGCTTTCCTCTTGCGATAGTTTTGATCAGTGAAGGCCTTAAGAGGATTTTGAAGGCTTTTGGGGCACTTTGTATCCATTTTTGGGCATCCTTCTATGCGCAAACAACCCGATTGGGACTGCATTTGATCCTCAAATGTTGGATTATGTAGCAGAGCTAACACTGGCTCCTTCTGGGGATGAGATCCTCCCTGTGAGGTCTCAAGAACCTGCAGACCAATGCCTTCATACAAAAACAGCTATAAAAACACTTGCCTAGTGTCCATTGGGCATGGAGTCAACTAAGCATACAACAGGAAATTGTAAAAGAAACTAATTACAAACATTAAAGCTAGAAAACATAAAATTCAAAAATTTCCCATTAGCAGGGCAATCAAAACTGTTTCCCCTGCTCTCAGCCCGGTTCGTCATAGATCAGCAGGACTGGATTTATTTGATCCTCCACCTTAAAATTTTTGGGGCATTTGAGCTCATCAGGTAGAGGAGGCTTGAACTTCATTCCCTTTCTATGTGTGCTCCTCCTTGGATGTTCTTTACTAGAGCCTTTGTACACCTGCTGGAAAACAATGGCTGTTGTGTACTTCTTTGTGCTATCTGTGGCCTGCACCATTAAAATGAATGGCAAACCAATGTACTCTTGTGTGGAGGACACACAGACATCACCTGCTCCAGCATCTTCTTTAGAATAGTCCTCATCCAAGGAGGATTCCCAAAACTGCACATCCTCTTCCTCTGTTATCTGACAAGCTGCCCTTTCAGTTTGTGTAGAGGCCATCTGAGCAAGTATCAAAATATCAAAACTGAGGTGATCAGTCTCAGCCTTGAGCACTAAATTATGTTCTGCCTCAGTGTTCAAGGGGCAGTAATGAGGGCTTTCCTTTTGAGTAGACAAGGAAACAAAAGATGATGGGAAGCATTCTTCTCCCTTCTTTATCACTGGACTGGGGATGATAGCAAGCTGGCTAATTTACAGATTTGCATAGCCATGTGAAGATGAGGTGACTTTGGGCTCAAACTCCTAGAGGGAGGTAGGATCTGCTGCTGGCTGCTTCTGCTGATAATCTTGTTGTTCTACAGGTACAACAAACTGATAAGCAATGCCCTTGGATACGGCTTCTTCGTATGCAGCTCTGGTTAGGAAAGGGGCACTGCCCTTATCTTCCAAACCATGGACCTCCTCCTCTTCTTCGTATTGCTCCTCTTCCATGACTATACTCTGAGAAAGGGTCTTCACCCTTTTGTCTTCATTTGTATCTCTGCTTTTCTGCAAAATCTGCAATTGCTCCTGTGCTCCTCTGTATGGATTGGGCTTTGGCAGAGTAAAGGAACAATGAGCTCCTGCTTCCTCAGAATACTGCTCAGCTCATAATTTGGAAACTTCAAAGGCCAAAGACTCAATCACCCTAGCCATTTCATCGATCCTATGATCTAAGGATGATGAGAGCCCATCCCTCTGCAAGTTCTCAAACTGAGTATAATCATAGAGCAGATCTTCTTTGTCCCCCCAGTGCTCAACGAACACATCACCTAAGGTCTCGATGTCTGCAATAGACCTAGGGGGTAAATTTCCAAACCAATTTCTAGCCTCCCCATCTAGGCTTTGGACAAAAACCCTCATCAACACATCATCGTCATTGATATTCAAGTCAATAGCATAGCTGTAAAATGACTCAAGGTGCTCTTCAGTTGTTATTCCTTCTGTACCAGTAAACTTAGGCATGTATTTCTAATAATCTCCTACAAGCATGGCATTCAACGGGACAGGCAAGACCAAGGGTTTATACCTAGCGGCAATGATTCTTTCCATCCTTATAAGAGCTCGCTGGCTTGCCATGACTGAGGAAAATAAAAGGCTACTGGTAGACTGAGTGGAATGTATCAATGAGAAGGATGAAAGAGACAGAGGAACACGATAGACATCAAGGAAGCTTCTTTCAACTGAGGTGCGAAAGGGAAATGAATGAACGGGAGCGGTATGAATCTCTGAAGGTGAACTTCACTAACAGAGACACATAAAAATTCTTTAAGGCTTACCTGATCCTGATGCTCCCTTCCGCAAAGTTTCTTCTACTTGTCGATCTTCTTAGGATCAGGCACTAGCCAGCTAGTGATTTCTGAAGATTTCTCCGAGCATGCTTCACCAACTACGCCAGAAATTCAATGTGGAGTCGCCAAAGGATGGCCTTCCTCTAGTGGAGTCACCAGACAGATGATTACAACCAAAATCTATGTTCAAACCTTGTCTGTCATCAAAGCTTGAAGTTGTGTCGTCTCCTAGGGAAGATGAGCTTCAATCTCCTCTCCCCGGCAACGGCGCCGTTTAATGTTATCACCCCAAGAAACTCACCTAGGTTGCATACCAGTGATGCTCGGGAACATTACAAATTCAACCAAATATAGTTGGATAAATGGTGGATGAATGGAACAAATGCTGCATATTCAAGCCAGATAACCACTTCTACTATGATTGACCCCAGACATGGGTGAACACCCCCAGACTACAAGGCTTTTAACCACCTATTACTCACAGTTTGAGGATAAGGTGATAATGGAGAAGACTGACCACACCAGCAGATGCACAGGACCCTGTGATGGCCAACTGCAACCAGTTAAGAGGTCTGTAAATCTAGTTTCTAATGCACAGACAGGATGACAGCTCTCTATGCATTAAACAACAGAAACCTGCACACATGTTCTATGATACATGCTAAATCCTAACACAAAGGTGGGATGACAACCCCTCTGATGCTAAACATTCACATCAATAGAACAAATGCAAACAGGCACAACCTGGAACAAGAAGGAGAAGTGGAAAGTGAGCAATAAACAGCAAAAGAAGCTTGTATTAGTTGGAAATGAAGACCATACACTGCAGGTTACAAAGTTGTTACAGTCTCCAGAAGTTGAACCTTACAACAGGGTTCTCTTCATCTAACCCTCATCCCCCTGTTACATGTCTGTTCTGGGTATATATGGTGTTTCATTTACAAAATATCTCTGTTAACTTATGCATGGAGGGATCATAATGGATCACCAACCGCTTCTAACTGCTTGGTATGGGTCTCTGCTATAGCGTGACTATGTCAGTAGACAAAATTGATCTTCTCTGATATTCTGTTGTCCTTTTCTGGTAGCTGGAGTATTAACTGAAAGACGCCCCACAACTGATAAATGCAGTGATCTACTCGAGGCTGTCCTTTTCAATCTTCGGCCACTCTGTTAGTTGAGTGCAGTTGCCTGTACTGTTCCTTGTCTGCCTTAAACAGCTCCATACCACTGAAAAATACCGCCCACCTTGCCATTTTTAAACATGAACGGTCAATACATGCATAACTTCTCTATCGGGTTGCCTTTGGGGTCGCAATTTCATATCAAAGCCGGCCAATCCTCTATTTCTTTATATTTGAAAATATATGCAAAAATGCTACAAAATCATAAAAATGCCTCTTCCCGAACCTGAAAGAATATATATTTTACTCCTCGAAACTTTTCGGGTCCGGGCCTCATCGCATTCGGCATTCACCGAGGCCTCCTTTTTATTTCCTTTATACATTAAAAACACACAAAATTCATTGAAAATGGCCCAGGTGCGGACTTGAAATTTTATGACATAGAGTGTTGAATAACCATCGGGTCCGATTATCGCATCGACAAATAACTTATTTAAAAGCCCTGCCCCTTTGACAGCGCCGATAGCGATATTGCTGCGGACCCGAAAATCTATCAAAAAGAATTAAAAACCCCATCGGGTCCAACCCATCGAATCGCAAGCATACCATATGTAAAAGCTCGGCCCATTTGACATCACCGATAGCGATAATGCGACATGATCTTGGCCGTTGATCTGGATACGCGATCGACGGTCCTCACAAAATCGCCGACCACCATCTCCATTGCCCCTTTTTAAAAGCGCCGATACGATACGCCAATGTGATATCGGCGATCGCTCATCAGCGAGGTCTCCTTTGTCGCCGCCACTGCCCGCCTGTTCCGATTGCGATATGCCGATGCGATCTAGATCGTTGATCGGCCAGATCCAACGGCTGATATGATTTCAGACCCTTAAGCCTGCAACTTTGGTTTTTTCATGATTTTAGCGCATTTGTGCCTCTGATAGAGTATTTCCGCCTTCCCAAGGGCTTTCCTCTTGCGATAGTTTTGATCAGTGAAGGCCTTAAGAGGATTTTGAAGGCTTTTGGGGCACTTTGTATCCATTTTTGGGCATCCTTCTGTGCGCAAACAACCCGATTGGGACTACATTTGATCCTCAAATGTTGGATTATGTAGCAGAGCTAACAGTCAGAAAGGATGCTTCGTTGCCCTATTAGTTTATCAGCCAGAACTGAATGGACGCCACAATTCCTTGTGCAAGCCACAACTTGCCTTAGCACCACCCTAAAGTGTTATCGGGCCACAACCTGAAGGTGATTCCAATCACCCATAAGAGTCAATAGATCACTATTCACAATTTTCATACTGGATCCCCTATACTATGAATCAATGTAGAATAGTTGTAAGAAAGATGTAGAATAAATGTCGAATCTTGGGAGCCACTAATCATTGTCGCCACAAATTCATCACTATACAAATATTCACATTAAGTTGTCATTTTTGAACTTCACATCATTATCACTGCACACTCCATAACTGATGGCTACCACTGAATGTCATTCCTCATGAATGAATAGTCATCAATGCACAACAACTATCAATGGACACATGGATCACTGCACATCTGCTCGTTGACACTGCATGCCACTGCATTGAGTTTCTCACGAATGAATACTCATCAAGACTCAATATATCATATTTCCACACTGTATCAAGTTGCACATGATGCTACAACCAGTTCGCACTACTGTCAAATCATGGCACAAGCCAAGGTACCTTAGGTCATCCCGATGCCTTGAAATAAGTTCTTTCAAACTTTGTCCCAAAAGAGCTACTATCATCTAAGTAAACACCATTGTTTGACTAGTCAAGCCCTGTTCTCCATCCTTCTCCAATAGGTTGTATAACAAAATGAGATTCTCCTTAAAGACATGCTACCATGTATAGTCATGTCATTATGATGGTACACCCTCTAGGTCATCACTATAAGATACATACTACAAATCTATATCAAACATGTCAAGCTTGTATGTCAATATGTCAAATTACATTCACTATAGTTATATTGATATCAAGTCAAAGTCAAAGTTCAACTTCATTGTGCCAAGTGTCTATACATATCAGATCTATGAGTCAAGTTAATATATCGATGTGTCAATGTGTGTCAAGTCAATCAACTCATATGATGTTATTGTCATTGTCACAGTCATTTTCATTTCACTATTCAGTCTATCAAGTCACTAAATGTGTATCAATTCACTAAAGATTTGTTATCACTGCTATAATATATTATACAGTCTCATGGCATAAGTAAAGTGTCTCATCATAGAATGCTCACTAAGTCAATCAATACTTCACATCATAATCCAAGTACTTGATGTCAAAGTCATGTAATTGTGTCAAGTCAAAATGAATATATGGTATCAATGTCAATGTGTTACTTGTTGTCCCATTACATATAATCACATCACGTGTTAAAACTGTATCACTAGATATAGATAGTGCAAATCCTAACAAGCTCTTAATAGAAGTGACACTAGTGTTGTACCTACATTTGTTCAAGGTGACATATCATACTTTTTGTCATGGAGATGATTACTATGTCATTCAAAATTATAGTATCTTATGTAATTAGCCCATAACTATACTCTCATATACTAAGTCACTTGTAGGATAGTTATATAGACATCCTCATTGTAGAAGCTATCATGTAAAAATTAGATCCTCTTACTTCTTCATTTTCCCTAGTTACTTTCTCACTGCTAATATATTATAGAACATCTCTATTTCAAGAAGCTCTATTGACTATTGAAGGCTACAATGACTGTTTAAGGGTATGTGACTACACTTGATCCAATTGTAGTGAGTGTTGATCTGAACCCTTGCAAGTACCCTTCCTTCCACGTAGTTTACTTCAATTAGTATTAAAATATTGTACCAATAGTATTCTATTATAGATTACTCTTTATGTCAGTGAAGAAAATACTATTGTTGTTAATATGATAAAACAATAAGACTTCGGCCTAAACCCTCAAATGACTAAATTAATATTTAACTACCTCAATGATGATCTATATAAGGATGAAAAAATATTTGATGAAAACGATGTCTAAATCCTTAGAGACAAAATCGCACTATATTGTGCCCTAGTTTTAGGTCTTCTTGAGGACTGAAATTCCTAAATCACAATACTTTGTACAGAACCTGATAAGTGATGTTTCAATAGAGAACCAATGTCATGGAGCTAATGATCATGACATGTCTTGTTGTCCTCAATAGGTCTCTATATTGTGCTTAGAAATATGTCCCACTACACAGGTCTAAATCCTAAATTATTTTATTCAAGGTTATGAAATGGATTGCTTATTTTTGTTGTATGAGGACCAAGGTCCTGAAGTTATTCTTTCAACCGAAACCCAATAAAAAAAGTCAATGAATCACCAAAGTAAAAGGGAACAATGGAATAATAATTAACTCAGATATTCCGTTATTCCTAAAAGTATGCCCTGACTACAGGGTCTATATACACAAAGACAGTTGCCCAACCAAACATGAAATAGGAAATCAACAACCAAAAGAAATTACCTAAATAAACCATGTAGAAGAGGAATGACTTCAATGCCTTAAAAGTTGTCCATGTAATTCAGGAAGTCCGAATTCCTTTTTCTTATAGATGTCCCAACCAAAAGTAGGACAAAGTTGTTCTAGAGCTAGACACTAAGATAAATCGCTAAGATATAATATGCCTTAAGTGTGAATAGGTCTCCCTTTTATAGATTTGTCTTTGGTTTAAAAGGGGATTCTAAGTGACCCTTGGAGAAATTAGGAAGGGGTTTTAAGGTAGACATTACAGAGATTTAGTTATTAAAAAATGATTCTACCATTAAAATGATTAGAACATACTTGTAAATCAAGGAAGGGACACACCTTGTGAGTGAAGGCAGTTTCATGTCATTTTTTTATATAATTGTTCTTTATAAACCTTAAGTTAGAGGTTTAATAAATTTAATTTAATTTAGTAATTGTTTATAACTTGTTTATTAAACTCTAAGTAATTGTACACTAACCCACTTTGGTGTATTTGGTAGGTGACACATGAGTGCATGAAGTCAATGATTGATTTATTGTCTTTGGTTTTTGAAGTTATGTAACTTATATAGGGTGAGATTAAAATGATAAACAATTTCATATGTTGAAAACCGTAGGAGGAGGTGTCATGTCACTACCCCTTGGGGTTTTAGCTCAAAAACTAAGGTCACCAACTTCAATTGTCAATATCTCTCAAACCAGGAAGCCTCTCGTGGCGTACCACCTATCAATAGAAACATCCTTTTGAGGAGAATCTAATGCAATATATATCTAATGCAAAATTAATTATTTGACCTATCAAAAAACTACATCAAGCCAGGGTACATCCTTGGTCTAGGGATTACAAACCCTAGGACTTGGGGTTTTCAATCATCCAATAGTATAACTGCCATCTTGATGTAAGCAGACAATTACTAAGAAGCATTCATTAACCATTTGACATGAATGACTGGTGTTTTTGGTCAAATTCAAACCCAGTCAACTCCATGGGTTAACATCAATGATAACGCCATCCAAATTTCCCCCCATTTTTCATTGATGGAAACACACATACTCCTAGGAGTATAGATCCCCATACCTTCATACTTCACCTCGTTCTCAAGATTTCAATCTCCTTCTCAGGTTTTTCTCTCCCCCTTTGACACCAATGGCAAAGGGTTTCCCCCCTTGAGAATTTTTCTTTCTTCATGTGGACTTGTTATCTTCTTGTGCTCCCCCTAATTAGAAGCCTCTTGCAATAGTCTATCAATGATGATCCCTATGGACCTGTATAATATATGTGCTTCCCTTCAAGAAAAAATTTCCTTTGTGAACTTGTAATCCTTCAACTATTCTACTCCACCTAAACCTGTAATGAAACAAGAATCTTGTTCAAACTATCTGCCTGTCAATTGTAGAATTTTGTCATATACTTCTACATAGATGAATCCTCTTCAAATTTCAAGGAGTTGACGAGCTGAATCGTTCATAATAGAGAGTCATGTAAGGGACCATCTTGACTCGAGTCATTAACTAAAGCAATTGTTGATTCCTTATGACCTGTTATGAACCCTAAAAGCATAACTGTTGAGACCTACTTGCCTTCTTTCTTTTCTTTGTCATCTTGTACTTGTTCATCTTGTACCTATTTTATTTTTCAAACCTTCTTATTCTGATCATCAAGCTTTTCTTTCATGGTTGATTCCATCTTGTACCTGTAGTGACG
Organism: Pinus tabuliformis; assembly: GCA_031772625.1. NCBI lineage: Eukaryota > Viridiplantae > Streptophyta > Pinopsida > Pinales > Pinaceae > Pinus > Pinus tabuliformis. The sequence continues at coordinate 610,615,914 of CM062811.1, read as the reverse complement.
AGTTGTGTGTCCATAGTTATGACACTTGAAGCATTCAATGTTGTCCATAGGTGATTCCATCTGAAATCTTCAACCACAAGTGCTATGGCCATAGTTGTGCAATTTGAAACATTCAATGTTTGACCCATATAGTACGTATTCTCTTATGAGAAAATCATTGTGGAACCTGTCTTGTGATCCTACAAACTTTCTTTTAGGGTTTTGCAAATAATGATTGTACCTGTCAAAAAATTCACAATCCCTAGACATATGTCCATAGTTAGCACATAAAAAGAAATAACCATCAAATGAATGTGCATACCTAGATAATTCATTGAGATGCAATAGTCCATGATAATTGGACCTGTTAACAACTTTACAATCCTTGGCCATATGTCCATAGTTAGCACATAAAAATAAATAACCATTAAATAAACGAACATACCTGGAAGATTTATCATTCTTATTTGGAGGCAGTGTTGTAGTATGTTGTCATCTTTTGGTCTTGACTGCGTTGGTATTTTTCTTTGGAGTTGTAACATTCTTCTTTGGATTTTCACTTAGATCAACTTCCTTCTTAGAATCATTGTGCGAAGATGTGGAGCTTGTACCTTCATCAACTGGAGCTTTACCAACTTTGGTTGCCTTCATTTTTTCTTCATCTATCTTATTTTTCAAGTGTTCTTTTGTGATCCCTTGAGTTTGTTGATATCATCATGGGTTGCATCAAGTTCTTCTTACTTTTAAGCAAGATCTTCTTGCAACCATCTTTTCAAGATCTCCCTTCTTTTTGCTGCATCCTCAACAGCTTGATAAGAGTGGTCTTCTCTACTTCTCTATTGAGAAATTGCATCTGTTCCTTCTACTTCTCATTTTCAATCTTGAGCTTTCTTATTTCTACTGAAGACGTTTCCAATTCCTTTTTCTTTTGGCCAATTGCGGATATTATATCTTTTATCAGATTCCTTCCTTTCAATTTCTGCTTCCTGCATCTATTGTTGGAGCTTATTAATCTCTGCAAAGGCTGTGTCAAGTTCTTGTTTCTTCTGTTAGACTCCTCTCTTGAGTTCTTGTGTCTCCGTATTCTTCAATTCTTCCAATTGAGTTCTAAGAATACTAATAATCTTCTCAGACTCTTCATTTTCCTTGATAAGTTCTTTTGTTGTCTTCAATTCTGCTTCCAAAAGTCTTGTCTTTTTCTTTCGACTTTTGAGTTCCTTTATCACCTTGATCACTTGATTTTGAAACTTTGTCTTGCTCATTTCTCCAATTTCTTCATCATAATAAGAAGGATACGAATTTTCAATATCATGTTGACCTAATTACTTTTTTCAATAGAGATTATGAATATTTTCTTAAAGAGCTTTAGCTGTTGAACATTGACCAAAATTTGTTTTCACAAAATTTTGCAAAAAATTCAAAATTACATTCATGGCCTTTGAATTGTCCCTTTTATTCATTGGTAGACGTGTCTCCAGAAAAATGTGCTTCCCATACTCCATGTGCCTACAAATGTACTTCCATCCTAGATTCCCATATCGAGTATTATCTCATCCAAATCAAGGGTTGGGACACAATATTCACTTTCTTTAGATTTTGGTGTACATGTACCTTCCTTTGAAGTTCTTGCAACCTGATTCTTTGACTTTCCCGTCTCTATGCTCTGAAAATTTCCTTCCAGTGATTAAGTTATTACTAAAGGAACCAAGCTTTGATACCAATTGTTGGAAATACTAAGAGGGGGGTAAATCAATATTTCTTCACAATTAACACTTTTTAATCCTTTATAGAGCATTAGTTAATATTCAGTTATTATTATTGTTCTTCTTTAGATGATCATAAAAAATAATTGACAATAGACAACACCATACAACAATGTATAAAGATAAAACAAAGGACACAAAGATTTTTAGGTGGAAAACCCCCTCCGAGTAAAAAACCAGCAAACGATTCTTTAGTAATTGCCTTCTCCCTGTTAAAATAAAATTGATTACAACAAGATTTCAGCTACAACTGAGGGAGGCGTCAACCCCATAATTCATAGGCTACAACTTGTAGGATGATACTATACCCTAATATCCTGATGAAACTAGAAGGACACCCCAAAGCTCTGTTGATCAAGCCACAACCTAATGAGTGCCCCAACACTTTGTTTACCAGCTACTGTCGGAAAGGATGCTTCACTACCTTGTTAGTTTATCAACCACAACTGAATGGATGCCACAACACCCTGTGCAAGCCACAAATTGCCCTAACACCACTCTGCCACTCAAAAGTGTTCTTAGGGCACAACCTAAAGGTGATTCCAATCACCCAGAAGAGTTGGTAGATCACGTTTCATAATTTTTAGACTAGATCCCCTATACTTTGAATTAATGTAGAATATTTGTAAGAAAGATGTAGAATAAATGTTGAATCCTAGTAGCCACTGATCACTGTCCCCACAAATTGGTCACTATACAAAGCTTCACTTTAAGTTATCACTGTTCAACTACACATCATTGTCACTGCACAATGCAAAACAGATGGCTACCACTGGATGTCATTACTCATGAATGAATAGTAATCAATGCACACATGGATCACTGCACATCTACTGGTTGCCACTGCATTGATCTATTCATGAATGAATACTCATCAAGACTGAATATATCATGCTACCACACTATATCAAGTTGCACACAATGCTATAACCATTTGGCACTACTGTCAAATGGTGGCACAAACCAAGGTTCCTTAGGTTATCCCAATGCCCTGCAATAAGTGCTTTCAAACATTGTCCCCAAAGAGCTACTAGCATATAAGTAAACACCATTGTTTGATTGGTCAACCCGTGTTATCCATCCTTCTCCAATAGGTTGTATCAAAATGAAATTTTTGTTAAATACCTGCTACAACGCAAAGTCATATCATTATGATGGTACACCATCTATGTCATCACTATAGGATACATAATACAATTCTATATGAAGTATGTCAAGGTTGTATGTCAATATGTCAAATTACATTCATTATAGTTCTATTGGTATCAAGTCAAAGTCAAAGGTCAACTTCATTATGCCATGTCTTTATATATATCAAATCTATGAGTCAAGTTAATATATCGATGTGTCAATGTGTGTCAAGTCAATCAACTCATATACATTTTAAATTCACTATTCAATTTATCAAGTCACTAAATGTGTATCAATTCACTAAAGCTTTTTTTATCACTTCTATAATATATTATACAGTCTCATGGCATAAGTCAAGTGTCTCATCATATGATGCTCATTAAGTTAATCAATACTTCACATCGTAATCAAGGTACTTGATGTCAAAGTCAGTATATTGTATCAATGTCAATGTGTTACTTGTTGTCCCATTACATATAATCACATCACTTGTTAACACCGTATCACTAGATATAGATAGTGCAAATCCTAACAAGCTCTTAGGAGAAGTGTCACTAGTGTTGTACATATGTTTGTTCAAGGTGACATATCAAACTTATTGTCATAGAGATGATTACTATGTCATTCAAAATTATAGTATCTTATGTAATTAGCCCATAACTATACTCTGATATACTAAGTCACTTGTAGCATAGTCATATAGACATCCTAATTGTAGAAGCTATCATGTCAAAATTAGATCCTCTTACTCTCACTGCTAATATATTATAGAATGTCTCTATGTAAAGAAGCTCTATTGATTGTTGAAGGCTATAATGGTTGTTTAAGGCTATGTCACTACACTTGATCCAATTGTAGTGAGTGCTAATCAGAACCCTTGCAAGTACCCTTCCTTCCACACAGTTTTCTTCAATAAGTATTAAAAGATGGTAACAAGAGTATTCTGCTATGGATTACTCTTTATGTCAGTGAAGAATATACTATTGCGGTTGTTTGTTGATCTTGCTCCTCATCATCTCTTGATGATGAACTTATATTGAGGTTGAAAACATGTCAACTAATATTTCTCTATGTGATTTTCTGGAAGAACTTACGAATTATATCTTGAATCATAGAAGCATCCAATTTGAGATTTTATCCTTATACATAGAGGATGTTACAATCAAAATTCGTCTGTTTGAATGAACAAGGTTAAAGTTTGCAAAAATGATCACAGACCTAACGTTTCTAAAACACTATAGAGATGCTTCAGTAGTTCCTATTTTCGCTAAAATTAAACATAAACTCCGTTGTCTAAATAATTTTCACATCTTTTTTAGAGCCAGTATTTCCCTTGTTTGCTATGAGATTTCTAGAACGAGAAAAGAATTAGATCGAATGTCAAAGAAATTGCTTGATCTTCATTTATTTCTAGCGAAAGTGACCTCCCCTCCACTCTAGTCTAAGATTGATTCAAGTTCTGCATTAAACGCTTTGCATATTGAAGAATACACCAAGCTTACGCAGTCTAGGAAGTTCAATAAAATTTATGAGAAGCGTCAGCCAGCTTCAAGTAGATTGGATTCCTTATATAAACGTTTTAGAAGATGCATCACTGATAGCCAGTTATCGGCTCTGTGTTCTTGGGTAATGAGCAACTCGTTTCCTTTATCTGAGAAGAATTCTGATTGCAACGCTTATCATTTACCAAATTTAAATTCTTATAGTAATAACGATATAGCTGCAGTCAATCCTGAAGATCCAGATATTAGTTCTAGAAAGGTTTCTTCGAATAGTGATGGTGTAATTGTGATTTTTAGTGATCCTACTCCTTCATCCTCTGTATCTATTTCTTCTCCCACTAAGGATTTCCCTTCCCCATCCTCTCCTATTCTTTCCTCACTGTAGCTCTCATCACATGAAAAACACTTCAATTCATGTGATTCTCTATCAAACCCTGATGCCTCATTAAAATGTAACCCAATGATTCCTTGCGGCTATCCTATGTTTCCTTATGACTCCCATGCTGGTAAGTCCCTTTCCTCTTCACCTTCAACTTCTGTTCCTTTTTCCACTACTCTGACCTCAAATTCCATTAACCCTCATCTTGTTGATGTTGTTGAGAATAATAGTTGGGTAATCGATAACATAGATTATGATATTAAATTCAATTCTAAATATTATAAAAATTTTAATAAAAATATTATTAAGAATAATAATAATAATAGGTATAACATAAATAGTGTTAATTTTAATTCTAATAAATATCCTTCTTTCTCTAACATTCTAGGTGATTCTATGAATGTTAATAATTCTAATAAATCCTCCTCTTTTTATAATAATAATTCTTGCAGTATTAGTAGTAATAATAATAATAATAATATAGCTCACTCTTTTAATAATAAGGTTATTAACCTTTGTCAGTTCTCCCTTGAACCTCTTGTTTTCAGTCTTCTTGAGAATGGGCTGACTTTTTCACTAGCCCCTAGAAAGATCACAATTGAAGAGATCATCTGCTCCATTGAATTTGACATCATGGATTTACCTGATCCAATTAAGGATGTCATTAGGTAGGATTGTTCTGTAGTTCTTAGGAATGCTAAACCGCCAAAAATCAATATTAGCACAGCTGAATTTGAAGCCCTAAAATCTTTAAACAATAACCCTGATATTGTAGTTCTTAAAGATGATAATGGAGGAGGGGTATTGATTTTAGATAGAGGTGATTACAAAAAGAAGATGTTAGATCACCTATGCAACAATGGGAGATATATAAAGCTAAATAAGAACCCCATTAAATAAATTTCCAAAGCTTTTGCATCAGCTATAAAATATAATAAGTTTGTAATCTACTTAAGTCACAAGCTTATAAAAATTAAACCCCTCACTCTTAGGATCCATGGGCTTCTGAATATTCATAAAAAAGTGGTCCCCCTTAGACTCATTTTCAATACCATAGGTGGTCCTAAATATCTCCTTGCTAAATATTTAGCTAGGAAGCTTAAGCCTCTAGTAGATAAGTCTAGTTCTTTTGTTAAGAACTCATTCCATTTTGTAAATGAGTTGAAAGATGTTAACTTTGAACCTAAAGATTTAACAGTTAGTTTTGATATTTGTTTCTCTTTACAATAACATCCCTATTAAAGAGGCGGTAGATGTCATCAATTGCATTACAGATCCTGATATAGCTAAGCTTGTAGATATTTTCCTTACCTTGAACTTCTTTAGTTTCGAAGGAAAATTCTATGAGAAAACTTGCGGGGTTGTGATGGGTTCTCCCTTCTCTCCTATAGTTGCTAACATTTTTATGGAGTATTTTGAATCAAAATCTTTAGCTTCTTCCTGTTTTAAACCAAAAATTTTGAAAAGGTTTGTCGATGATACTTTCAAATTATGGCCCCATGGTCAGGAGAAATTGGCTTCCCTTTTGGATCATCTTAATAATCAATCTGTTTCCATAAAATTTACCATGGAATGTGAAGTTAATGGTAGCTTACCCTTCCTTGATGTTCTTATATCTATAAAAGATTATGGTTCTTTCTCCCACCAGGTATTTCATAAGAATACCCATAGTGAGTAATATCTTCATGCTAAATCTCATCATTTTCCATCCCAGAAACTAGGCGTTTGCAACACTCTAACCACTAGGGCTTTAAGGGTTTTTGATGAAGATCATCTAGTGGATGAAAAGACCCATCTCTTAAATGTCTTCAAGAAGAATGGTTATAATAAGTTCCAAGGTTTCCGAGCCTTTTTAAAAAAAATTCAAGGACCTAGAACTAAGAAAGAAGTTAAGATAGCCTCTAGTGTCCAACTTCCCTTTATCCAAGGGACAAATCACAAGATTGCTAGGATTCTGAGGAAGCAATTGAGTGGCTCTACATTTAGACCTTTGAAAACCATTCGTAGCTCTTTAAGATCTGTCAAAGACCCTATTGATCCAAAATGCATGAAAGGTGTTTATTTAATTCATTGTTCTTGTGGAACCCCCTACATTGGAGAGATAGGGCGTTCCATTTCAAAAAGAATTCAGGATCATGCAACAGACCTAAGGCATTGTAGGGCCCGTTCCTCTGCTCTAGAAAAACATGCTGAATTAACGAAGCACCATATTTTCTTAGAGGATTCTAAGGTCCTCACAAGGGTTGACCATTTCCATCACCAGAAATTAAGAGAAGTCATTGGAATTGAAAAGAGGAATACGACTCTTAATAGGGATGATGGATGGACGTTAAATAGTTCATGGATCCCTTCTCTTTGTTCTTAACCATGTGTTCCTTCCTCTGTATTAGTTAGTGTGTCATATTCTTTGGATTTTAATAGTTTTATTTTTTATTTTCATTTATTATATTAATTAATTTTTTTTTATTTTTTTTATGTAAGTGAATTGTATAATTCACTTTAATGAAATAATATCAAATTCCTGATTCAAAGTTATCACATTTAAGTAAATAGTGATATTATTATTAAGGTATTATTATATATATTTATTAACTTTTTATTAATAATATTTTGTTATCATTTCCGAATTTCTTAAAATTATTATCTTTAAAACCAATTAAAACTAATATAGTTTATTTATAAAATACAAATAATAGATTATAGTTTTAATTATAATTATAAATTAGTTGATTATAAACTTTCTTTTGCTTGAAAAGGAAAAGTTGGCTCTGAGAATGGCGAGTGCTAGGGTTTGCGATTGCAGAGATTTGATGGTGGCCGCGGCCGGTCCAAAGACTGCTGCAAAGGCTGAAGGCGTTCCAAGGTTTGGAGATACGGTGGGCGTCCTCCTTCACGGTGCTGAAAGGGTCCTCTCCGTGGAATGGCGCAGACAAGGACCCCAAATCCTTCCAGAAAACTACGGCATCATATCTGTGGGGTTTTCTGCCTCAAGGATATACGTTTCTTTGAACTGGAAACGACAGGAAATCCCCAGGACCTACGAAAATATAGATCTGCTCAAAAAATCCGGCCAGATCCATGATTTGGGTTCTTTTCCGAACCAATTGTTAGCTGAAGATGCCGAGGGTATTGATATGCGTGAATGCTCCTTACGGCAAGGGCTACAACGGGATCAAGCAGAGAAGCCCACAATGGCTGACCACCTCCGTGCATGGTCAAATGAGGAGGTTTTCGTGGTGATCATCTACGATTTGGAACAAAGCCGACACCATGCCGTATTGCACTTAGAGAAAAGAACGCGCATTTCCCAGATCGAACAGAGTAATGGCAGGGGGGGTCTGCATGCTGCAGATCTGCTCCCTCTTTCAATGCAGTGGTCAAAACTTTGCAGATCCGGCCCAGATCTACCTGATCCTGCCAACATTCGAGATCCCAGGCAGCAGATCGACGGCAGCAAGCACAGATCGAACAGAGGAGTGGTAGATCTAGGCATGCACAAAGAAAGACGACCCAATACGAGGCCAGATCTGGAAGAATGTTTACAGCCAGAGCAGGTAAGATCAACTCTTTTTCAGATATTTATTAAAACCCCTGAGGGGAAAACCCGATTAGTGTGGGTTCATGCAGGAGGCACCATCTTGCAGTTGAAACAACAGATATGGGCAGAGATGGGATATCCAGTCCAGATCCAACATCTGGTCAGTGGTAGGTGGTCCCTCCAGGACTGTAGAACCATGAAAAGCTATGAGATCAGCCCAGGAACAATCATTGTTTTAAACCTGAGGCTGAGAGGAGGGGCTCCGCCTCAGGGACAACCAAGCTCTTCAGGGGGAGTCAAGGGGAAATCAGCACCCCAGAACCAACACAAGGGAGGCTTATCATACAAAAACATTTTACAGGGAAACAGAGACTCTGGGCCCTCGCCAGACCTCGGCGGAAATAAGCCCAAGCCATACATTGTAGAACAATTGGGGCAAACCCCAGCTCTGAATTTTGACTCTGCAGGGCTTGATGTTTTCGTTAAGTCCTATGAAACGCAGGCCCTAATATGCCGTTTTAACAGTTTTTGGCCTAAACCAATGGATCTATTCCACTGGATCTTCACCAATTGGACCATGGAATGTGATATACATCTATGCTCCAAGGGGTTTTTTATAGTACGATTCACTTCCAAGGAAGTCAGAGATACAGTCATCAGCGCTGGGCCGTGGTTTTGGGGAACAGCAGGGCTGTTCATGACCCCATGGTTTCCAGATTTCGATCCAAACAAAATGACGGTATCCAGAGTACCGGTTTGGGTGCGCCTATACAACCTCCCCCTTCACTTCTGGAGTGAACAAGTTCTGGAAGGTATTGGGAACAACATAGGGAAGTATATCAAAACAGATCTGGAAAGGATTGATGAAAGGATCTACACCTTCGCACGCATTTGTGTGGAAGTAGATCTAAGCAAAGGGCTGCCGGACAACATAAGGCTAATCTACAAACAACAAGATTGGTTACAGGCATTGGACTATGAAAACACAGCTTTCAGATGTAGGCTCTGTAGGCAGACAGGACACCTGCAAAGCTCGTGTCCAGAAGCCAAGAAAGTAAACAACAAAAAGAAGCAGAAAGGGAAGCAGAGGAAAGGATGGCAATTCTCCTCCCCTGACTCAGAGGACGAAGAATCAGAAGCAGAGGAGGAAGAGCCCACTGCAGTGAATGCCGAGGTCACTCAAGAAACAGAGTCTCAGAAGGGTACCACAACAGTCACAAAGGATTCACAGTTCAACTCAAATCAGGCAGAGATGACAAGTGCGGACCAAAGCATGGGAGGCATTAAACGGCATCACCAATCTGATACTTCAGACTCAGACAAAGATCCAGGCCCACAGAATGCAGAAACACAGTTAGTCATTGCTTCGATCGAGCCCACTCAAGGAGAGTGGCGCAAGGTCGAAAAGAAAAAGGGGAGGAAAACTTGATGCGTGAGTGTTACTCACTGCCGGAAATCAGTTTTTTCTCTCTCTCTCACTTCTCTCTTTCTCTTTTCTTATTTCTTTGTGCACGTTAGTCTTCTAACGTTGCGTGGGGTGCGGCAGCACTCGTGCCCATGTGGCTGTTTACGGAATGCTTAATTGCATCTGCTAGTGTAACTTTTCATTAATTCTTTAATAAAAGGTTACCATTTTTTTCCTTGGAAAAAAAATAATTATAAATTAGTTTCAAAAAATTAAAAATTAAAATAATATGAAATAAATTAATTTAAAATAAAAAGTCAAAATTAGCTATTGAATTTATTAACTTTTATCCCTTAACATTCTCTTTTATTAATTTTTCTTTGCATATCTGAGATATATTTTAGTTGTTTGTTGATCTTTCTCTTTATCCTATCATGATGATGAACCTATATTGAGGTTTACAACACATCCACCAACATTTATCAAGAAGATCTTAAACATTATGTCATGAATCAGGAAAGCATCCAATCTGAGATTTTATCCCTATATGGAATGGATGTTGCAATCAAAATTTGTCTGTTTGAATGAATAAGGATGAAGGTTGTGAAAAGGATCACAGACCCAACATTTCTCAAAAGCTGCAGAGATGCTTTGGTACTTCCTAGTTTCCCTATGATATTTTGAGAACGAGAAAAGAATTAGATAGAATCTCAAATAAATTGCTTGATCTTCATTTATTTATGGAAAATTTGATCTCCCCTCCACTCTGGTCTAAGACTGATTCAGATTCTACGTTAAATGCTTTGCGTATTGAAGAAGATGCCAAGATTAAGTAGTCTAGGAAATTCGACAAAATTTATGAGAAGCGTGAGTGAGCTTCAAGTAGATTGGATTCCATGGATAAAGGTTTCAGAAGATGTGTCACCGATGGCCAGTTATCATATCTGCGTTCTTGGGTAATGAGAAATTCGTTGCCTTCTTCTGAGAAAATTTTTGATTCCAACGCTTCTCATTTATCAAATTTAAATGCTTATAGTAATAACGGTATAGCTAGGGTCAATTCTAGAGGCCCAGATATTAGTGCTCAGAAGGTTTCTTCAAATAGCGATGAAGTAATTGTGATTTTTAGTCATCCTACTCTTTCGTCCCTTTATCTATTTCTTCTCCTCTGATGATTTCCCTTCCCATTCTCTCCTATTCTTTCCTCACCACAGCTCTTGGCTGATGAAAAACACCTCAATTCATGTGGTTCTTTGTCAAACCCTGATGCCTCATTACAATGTAACCTAGCGATTCCTTGTGGCTCCCCTTCATTTCCTTACGACTCCCATGTTGCTAAGTCCCTTTCTCTTCGCCTTCAACTTCCGTTCCTTTTTCCACTACTCTGACCTCAAATTCCATTAACCCTCATCGTGTTGATGGTGTCGAGAATAATAGTAGGGTAATTGATAGCATAGATTATGATATTAAATTCAATTATAAATATTATAAAAAATTTAATAAGGATATTATTAAGAATAATAATAATAATAGGTATAACATAAATAGTGTTAAGTTTAATTATAGTAAATATCGGTATTTTTTTACAATCTAGGTGATTTTATGAATGTCAATAATTCTAATAAATATTCCTCTTTTTATAATAATAATTTTTTTGTTATAATAATAATAATACTCACTCTTTTAATAATAAGGTTATTAACCTTTCTCATTTCTCTCTTGAACTTCTGGTTTTCGTGTTCTTGAGAAACAATTGAATTTTGCACTAGCCCCTAGAAATATTCCAATTGAAGAGATCATCTGCTCCATTGAATCTCACATCAAGCATTTACCTAATCCAATTAAGGATTTCATTAGGCACGATTGTTCTATAGTTCTTAGGAATGTTAAGACGCCAAAAAGAAATATTATCAAAGCTGAATTTGAAGCCCTAAAATCTTTAAACAATAACCCTAATATTGTTGTTCTTAAAGTTGATAAAGGAGGAGGGGTAGTGATTTTAGATAGAGGTGATTACAAAAAGAAGATGTTAGATCACCTATGCAATAGTGGGAGCTATAGAAAGGTAAATAAGAACCCCATTAAAAAAAAAATTGAATCTATTGCATTAGATATAAAGTCTAATAAGTCTGTAAGCTCCTTAAGTCACAATCTTATAGAAAGTAACCCCCTCACTCCTAGGATCCATGGGATTCTAAAGATTCACAAAGAAGGGGCCCCCCTTAGACCCATTGTCAATACCATAGGTGGGCCTATGTATCTCCTTGCTAGATATTTATCTCGGAAGCTTAAGTCTCTAGTAGTTAAGTCTAGTTCTTTTGTTAAGGACTGATTCTCTTTTGTAAATGAGTTTAAAGATGTTAAGTTTGAACCTGAAGATTTAATGGTTAGTTTTGATATTGTTTGTCTTTACATTAACAACCATGTTAAAGAGGCGGTATATGTCATCAATCGCATTACAAATCCAGATACACTTAAGCTTTTATAGATTTTCCTTACCTCGACCTTCTTTAGCTTCGAAGGCGAGTTCTATGAGCAAACTTGCGAGGTTGCGATGGGTTCTCCCCTCTCTCCTATAGTTTCCAACCATTTTATGGAGGATTTTGAATCAAAATATTTAGCTTCTTCTCCTTTTAAATCACAAATTTGGAAAATGTTTGTAGATGATACTTTCAACTCATGGCCCCATGGTTAGGAGAAATTGGCCTCCTTTTTGGATCATCTTAATAATCAATCTGATTCCACAAAATTTACCATGGAATGTGAATTCAATGGTATCTTATCCTTCCTTCATGTTCTTGTCTTAAAAATATGAGGGTTCTTTCTCCCACTAGGTATTTTGTAAGAATACCCATAGCAAGAAATATCTTCATGCTAAATGTCATCATGTTCCATCCGAGAAACTAGGCATTCTCAACACTCTAGCTACTAGGGCTTTAAGGGTTATTGGTGAAGATCATCTGATGGATGAGAAGGGTCATCTCTTAAATGTCTTCAAGAAGAATGGTTATAATAATTTCCAAGGTTTTTGAGCCTTTTTAAAAGTGAGTCAAGGACCTAGAACTAAGAAAGAAGTTAAGATAGCCTATAGTGTCCAACTTCCCTTTATCCAAGGGACAACTGACAATATTGCTAGGATTCTGAGGAAGCAATCGATTGGATCTACATTTAAACCTTTGAAAACCATTCGTAGCTCTTTAACATCTGTCAGAGAGCCTATTGATCCAAAATGCATGAAAGGTGTTTATTTAATTCCCTGTTCTTGTGTAACCCCCTACATTGGAGAGATAGGGCATTTCATTTCACAAAGAATTCAGGAGCACGCATTGGGCTTAGGCACTATAGGACCCGATCCTCTTCTCTAAAATAACATGCTGAACTAACGAAGAACCATACTTTCTTATAGGATTCTAAGGTCCTTACGAGGGTTGACCATTTCCATCACTGATAATTAAGAGAATCCATTGAAATTGAAAAGAGGGATAAGACTCTTAATTGGGACGATGGATGGGAGTTAAATAGTTTGTGGATCCCTTCTCTTTGTTCTTAACCCCATTTTCCTTCCTCTATATTAGTTAGTGGGTCATATTCTTTGGCTTTTAATAGTTTTGTTTTTATTTTAATTTATTATATTAATTAATTTTTTATTTTATTTTTTATTTTACTTACGTAAATTGTATAATTCTTTTTAATAAAATGATATGAAAAACCTGATTTAAAATTATGACATTTAAGTAAATAGTGTTATTATGATTATTATTAAGACAATATCATATAATTTTATTAACTTTTTACTAATAATAATTTGTTATGATTTCCTAATTGCTTAAGATTATTGTTTTTAAAACCAATTAAAACTAATACAGTTTATCTATAAAATACAAATAACAGATTATAGTTTTAATTATAATTATAATACTAATTATAAATTAGTTTTAAAAAAATCATAATAATAAATAAATACATTTAAAACAATATGAAGTAAATTAATTTAAAATAAAAAGTAAAAAATAGCTATTGAATTTATTAATTTTTATCCCTTAACATTCCCTTTCATGAATTTTTCTTTTGAACATTGAACACTGACTGGATACTGACCGTTGCAACTCTGAGATATATTTTAGTTGTTTTTTGATCTTGTTCCTCATCCTATTTTGATGATGAACCTCGATTGAGATTCGAAACACGTCGGCCAATATTTCTCCACGTGATTTTCCGGAATATCTTAAGCATTACATCATGAATCATCCTATCCTAGTGATGAACCTAGATTGAGGTTCAAAACGCATCGACCAATATTTCTTCATGTGGTTTTCTAGAAGATCTTAAGCATTATATCATGAATCACAGAAGCATCCAATTTGAAATAATAAGACTTTTTCCTGAACCCTCAAATGACTGCATTAATACAGTACCTAAATGATGATCTATACAAGGATGAGAAAACATTTTATGAAAACGATGTTTGAATTCTTAGAGAAAAAATGGCACTATATTGTGCCCTAGTTTTAGGTCCGCTTGAGGAACGAAATTCCTAAATCACAATACTTTTTATAGGATCTGATAAGTGATGTTTCAACAGATAACCAATGTCATGGAGCTAATGATGCCATGCCTTGCTATCCTCAATAGGTCTGTGTAATGTGCTTAGAAAGATGTCATACTATACAGGTCTGAATCCTAAATTAGTTTATTCAAGGCTATGAAATGGATTCCCTCTTGCTGTTGTATGAGGACCCAAGTCCTGAATTTATTCTTCTCAACCGAAACCCAACAAATTCAACGAATCACCAAAGTAAAAGGGAACAAAAGAATCCTAACTAACTCAGATATTTTGTTGTTCCTGAAAGTATGCCCTGACTGTAGGGTCTATGTACACAAAGAAAGTTTCCTAACCAAACATGAAATAGGAGATCAACAACCAAAAGAACTTACCTAAATAAACCGAGTAGAAGAGGACTGACTTCGCTGCCTTAAAAATTGTCCATGTAATTCAGGATGTCTGAATTTCTTTTTTTTAGACATCCCAACTGCAGGTAGGTCGAAGTTATTTTAGAGCTATACACTAAGATAAATCATTGAGATATGATATGTGTTAATAGTGAATATTTCTCCCTTTTATAGAATTGTCTTTAGTTTAAGAGGGGCTTCTAAGTGACCCTTGGATAAATTAGGAAGGGGTTTTAAGGTAGATGTTATAGGGCTTTATTTATTAAAAAATAAATATGTTGCCATTAAAATGATTAGATCAGACTTCTAAATCAAGGAAGGGACACTCCTTGTGAGTGAAGGTGGTTTGATGTCATTTCTTAATATAATTGTTCTTTTCAAACCTTAAGTTAGAGGTTTAAAATTTAATTTAATTTAGTAATTGTTTATAACTCGTTTATTAAATTGTAAGTAATTGTACACTGACCCTCTTCGGTGTGTTTTATAGGTGACACATGAGTTCATTAAGTCAACGATTAATTTATTGTCTTTGGTTTTTGAACTTATGTAACTTATATGGGGTGATATTACAATGATAAACAATTTCATATGTCGACAACCATAGGAGGAGGTATCAGGTCACTACCCCTTAGGGTTTTATCCCAAAAATTAAGGTCACCAACATCAATTGTCGATATCTCTCAAACTAGGAGGCCTCTCAAGGTGTACCACATATCAATATAGACATATTTTCGATGATAATGTAATGACATAGATCTATGACCCAAACTAAATGTTTTGACCTATCAAAAATCATCAACAAATTCAGGGTACATCCTTAGTCCAGGGAATCCAAACCCTAGGACTTGGGTTTTCAACCATCCAATAGTATAACTTCCATCTTGATGTGATCTGACAATTACTAAGAAGCGTTCATTTACCATTTGATATCAATGACTAGTGTTTTTGGTCAAAGTCAGACCCAGTCAACTCCATGTGTTGACATAAATGACAACACCATCCAACACTAAAAAATAGATCAATCAAGAAGAAGAAAAGGGACACAAGTTTGCCACTACCATCCAAGACTAAAGATCATTGAATACCCTGCATCACCAAGCCATGCAGAGGAGAAGAGAAAGCACATCCAAGAAGACATCTCACACTCAACAAAAACAGTGAGTTGAAATTGCCACATCATCAAGCAGTCGATGTCACCAGTGTCATGTTATGTTATGTCATGAGTGGTCATATGCCACATCACTATTTTAGATTGTATGTATTATATTCAAATGTATTGTAATGTGGAAGTCCAAAGGACACAAATGAATATGAAGAGTCATGTAAGTTGAAAAGTCATAGGAAGTCAAACAATCATGAGGATAATCAAAGAGTCACAAGGGGAAGCATCACCCCTTGGTTATATATACCCCCTCATTGTATGAGCACAGGAATTTTCACCTTGGCTCCTCCTTGTTACACTAAAAAATGTCACCTTGACTACTTACAGTTAGTATGGCTCAAATCAACAGTCATGCTACCCTCTTAGGCAAGTCTCATGCCTCTGTTATCCATCTCAAACTCAAAGAAGAGAGAAAGTCTTGTAAAAACTATGTTTATCTCTGGGGTCGCAGGTTCTCTCTAGCCTTACCTGCGGGGACGCTGACCATGTTCACAAAATCTGCGTCCATGGACGCTCTGTATGTTAAGGGACAGGTGCGTCCCTCTGTAAAAGGCAAAATGCGCGAGTTTTATCTTGAAAAAGTTACTTGTGGTTACTTCTAGAACATTCTAGAGGTCGGTTTGATGAAATGGATACGCCTCCAGTTGGTTCATGTATCTCTATTAAGGGGGAACTTATCCCATCAATAAGGGAGCTATCCCACCCAAAGAGGGGGATGATCCCATTGATAATGGACCTGAATAACCTCTTTACAGCACTATAAATAAAGGCATTGAGCCAGAAGGAGAAGAGGTTGGAGCTATACATTTTCTTTGGGTAAATGCTGCAGGATTTAGGTCTTCCATTAGAGCCTTTGTGAGGAGAGATTGTCTTCACTTGATTCTACTTGGGAGAGGGTGAGCTTTGTCAAAGTAGAGGAAAACCCTTGATGGACCCTGGGAGGAACTTGCACAACACCAAGGCCAGGTTGTAAGAGTTTCTTTGTTTCGTTATTAATACAAACTGGTTTATTTTTCTCAATAGCTTGTGTTAATGAGTTATTTCATGTGTTCCTTGGTCTGCATGTTGAATATATGTTTTATTATATGAAATGCAAGTGCTTGGTAATTGTTTGATTGTTTGTGGTTGCAGGAATTGACTTGAAGGAGGAGCTCATCCGGATCGTCAAGAACGGACTTCAACAACAGCGTTTTGGAATAAGGTAAGCCTAAACACTTGTAGTTTTCATGTTGTAAAAGGTGTATTTAGAGAAAGATCACTCCATTTTGTCTTGTTTGTCATTAGAATGTCTTAGACTTCTAGGAAGGTCAGTCGTGTCCGCACCCTTGACAGATTCCGTGTGACACTCCTGTAAGGCATTAGAGAGATCGGCTAGTTATTTGAGGAGCAAGGCATGGATCCAATGTCCCACTATTGGGGCTAGTGATGTACATTGTAAACATATGTCTTGGAACTTTTTCTTAATAACAAAAGCCTTTTTAGGCTAGCACATTCCTCATCCATGAACTATGAATGTTTGTATGACTATTCTATGGATGTTTGTATTTCATGTTTTCTTTCACATGTACTAACATAGTTGAACTATTTCAATTATTTTAGATATTATATTATTAAGAATGTGCTATAATGGTTGTTATCATTATCCCACTGTTGTGGAATATTTTGCGGGATACTAGACATATATTTCCTTGTCTGTTTGTTGCAACTACCATTACATTCTGCAAGATGTTACATGAACCCTTCTGGTTCATGTGTGTCTCTTCTTGGGTGGTACTATTACCTCTCACTTAGAGGCTCACTTTTCTCCCCCTTTGTATTAGAATAATCTTGACACAACTACAATTGCACATTCACCAGGAAAAAATCCCTTGCTTTTCGAAGACACCATTGCATCACTCTCTTGAGCCGAGGCAAATCTTTAAGGATTTGGTAACCAAGCCTTTATACCAGATGGGACTCCTACAACAAACGGTGTGAGTTATGATTGGGACATCATACCAGGGAGATCCCCTGAATTTTGGTGGGTCCAACACTGTCAATAAGATCCTCTACCCAAAATGTATGATCTATTTGAGTAGATAAGAGGAGAAAATATATTTTCAATGATAAAATTGAGAACACATAAGCAAGATAAAATTCTAAGAAACAAACCAATTGTATTTATGTTCTTTATGAATGATATATTCATAAATTTTTTCCGTAAATTCATTGTTGTATTCATGTAACATGCTAATTTATTATGAGTTATAGGAAGATTTTTAACAACAACTAAGATTGGTACTACAAGTAATAAGGGAGCATTATCTCTATTTAAGAATCTTTTAGTGATCTTTTACCAAGAGAAGATCCATTATTTTGGGCACATAATTTCAAATGAAATCATATAAGTAGATAAAAAATGATTGAATCCATTAAACAATGGCTAAAACCAAAGAATATTTCAAAAATTAGACCTTTTATGGGATTCAATCGATACTACAAGAGGTTTATAATGTTCTTTTCAAGAATTGCTTATCCCATCACTTCTATACAAAATATGGGAATTTAATTTGAATGGGAAATAAAATTCAGAGAGAGTTTACAATTATCAAATAATCTACTTACAATTGCATCAATCTTAAATATATTTTTATCCAAATGAATATTTTTTGGTATATATTAGATTCATGCGAAAAAGTACTTGGTGAATACTTACTTGGAATGGATATGTCACTGGTTATGAATCAATGAAATTGAAAGAACATGTGAAAAATTATATCGCAAATAATTTGGAACTTGTTTCGAGAGTACATTTACTTAATAGGAGAGAAATTTGAATTGAGTAGACACCATAGTGGTCTAATATATCTATTTGAGCCACCAACTTTAAATATTGGGAAAACAATTTGGTTGGAATTTTTGAGTGAATATGTCTTTTATATTAGGTACATCAAAGGGAAAGAGAATAAATATTTTGATGCATACAATATAAGGGTTGATATAATGCATTCTAAATCCATTTGTGCGAATAATTCATATTTGAAAAGAAAAATTTTAGAGGTTGTTGTTACAAATCATCATTACTTATAGCAAAAGGAAGATTTATATCAAGTGATATAACTCATAAATTCAAAGAATGTAATATACAAGAAGATGGCATACTCATATATTAAATAAAGTGTAGGTTCCTATCTCTTCATAATTGAGGAAAGTAATCTTGAAAAGTTGCATAATGTTCCATACATAAGACAAATTGGTTACTAGAAAACCATTTCAATAATGAGAAGTCAATACATTTGGCTAGGAATGAAAAAATGTAGTTGATTGTGTTGCCAATAAATGTGAAGAGTCAACGTTGACCATAAACACCTATTTGGTTTGTACAAGGATTGCAATTCCTTTCAAGGAAATGGGAAGCTATAACCTTTCATTTTATAACTGTATTTCCCAAAACAACAAGGAAACATCACTCAATAATGGTGGTAGTATATAAATTGGAAATGGTTGTTTATTTATTCTAATAAAAATCAATCATAATAAAAATAATATTGTGGAAAATATACAGGACGGAAATCACTAGATCGTATGGAACATCAAAAGAAACTTAGATAATAGTCCAAATTTTACATTGAAATTTTGGAGAGGATTATTTAAAGGATATGGTAAAAAAATGAATTTTAGTATGAAATCTCATCCACAAACGAAATGGAAAACAAAGAGAGTTAAACAATTGATTAAAAACATTATCAAAATGTATTTGGTGGATAAACCCTCCAAGTGGGATGATTACTTGCATTTGGTTGAGTTTTTATATAATAATGGGTATCAATCCTCATTGAATATGACTCCATTTTACGATTTATATGGAAGAAAATGAAATATTCCAATAAGTTGCACAAACGAGCTAACAAAGTAATACTTGTGGCATAATTGATCAAGGCAATGGAAGAATAGATGGTAAAAAGTAAGTAGAAACAAATAGAAATTGATGAAAAATAAAATATTTATGCATATGCAATACTATATACACTTTGAATATTGATTTTTAACATTAACTATTATCATAACCAATCCACCTATACATTTGGTGTGCACTCCTTAGCCCCTTGTATGATATTATTCAAGCTAGAGGGAAGATATGTGTTTGGGTGGTAAAGTGAATAACCTTCTTATTGTTTTTATATACACTTCGAACTAAAGTGTTCCTCCTCCACTTTTGATGTGGTATTTTTCAGACCTAGTAACATCACTATAAACATAAGGATTTGTTAGCCCCTACAAGGTAAACCAGAATGGATATTTATATTTTTTTCTCATTTTTAGTTATGATTACAAATCTTTGTGATGGCCTGAATTTCATTTCACAACATTGGAGTAGAACAAGAAAACTACATAATTTAATGTGTGGGGGTATATGTTTTTTAAAGTGAAGCAAAAGGAAAGATCATTGAAGTTGGGAAACTGTACTAAGCTAGTAGCCAAATTTTTGTGCTTCATTTGAAATATCTAACAAGATAGGACTAGTTTCATACATGATTTCATTGTTTGATTTTATGAAAGTGCATAATGTGTTCAACATGTATTTTTTAAAAAAGAATGTACATGATCCTAACCATGTCATTGAATGGAATTTTATTTATATGGATCTAGAAAGAGAATTCTAGGCATAACTAGTGCATATACTAAATAGGAATGTCATGATGCTATTAAACAAATTCATGGAGTAGGTAAAGGTCCAATGATGTGCTACAAACTTGCATAAGTGGCATGGGATCTTTAAGAAGGTATTGGGGAAACATACCCACATTCATTTTTGACTTCTTAACATAAATTATGTATATACATACACATGTAATCTATTGAGCACTAAAGATAGTGTTGAAATAAGGGGGAGGGGAATGTAATCCCTAGGTTTTCAAACATAGTTTAATAATATATGTGGTACATGATAAAAGTATAGAGAGCCTAGATATGCAATGAATTCAATTATTATTAATTAAATATATCATTAAATAATGATGAATGAGGACAAGAGTATAGGGGACATGGTTTCGTGAGAGAAGAGAAGCTAGAGAAGGTAGAACATTCTAGTCATATCTTATTGTACCAATATTTAAATTAATTGAGAAAAGTATGGATATGCGAGCTTCTTGGGGAAGTCACATGGTGGTTGGAGACCATGCATATTTAACCTTACCTTTTCGGCTCTTTTAGTGTTCATTTGTCATTATCCTATTCTCTTTTTTATTTAGGGGAAGAGAAATGAATAATTATATTGTGGAGAACCATTCTTACTAGACATATTAAAAATTGATTATTATTCCATAACATGAAAGATCCTTGGGTGCATGAATTCATTAGCATTTCTAATGGAACTATCCATGGTGGAGAGTCTATAAAGATTCAAGAAATGAGATTTAATAAGTAGCCTTATATCCATAGAAAAAACCAAAATATCATAAGGGGTTACATTACAAAGAAAGGGATTTCTTTCCTTGGATTGTGCAAGTTTAAGGGGAAAGAGAGCTACAGGTTGACATTGCCATTGAATTGGTTGTGTAAAATTGTATCAATGTGATAGCTATTTAACTATGTTAATAGAGAAAATTTGTGAAATAACTTTTTGTGAGTGATAGAGTTGGTCTAGGCACCCATTCTTCTGAAATCATAGTCTCATCTCAAGAGTTGCCTGTTATAGTTAATGCTTGTGCAATAAAGCCTATAGTTGGGTGTAATTTCTAACATTTACAGGAAATTGCTCAAATTTCTTAAATATGAGTGTTTGATATGTTCTATGTAATTATATTTCGATTAATTATTCATTTAGTATTTATGATTTAATATTATGTATGTTAATAAGCTTGTATTTCACAAATTTTATCATTTTTTCGTAATTGCATGAGCCTATGTACTTCATGTCTCATCTTTTAGATTATTAAAGAATCATATTAGTATTTTAAGTTTTCCAAAGAAATATAGTGCTTTAGGGTACCTAATCATTGGTTACATTGTAAATTGGTATCAAGGTTGTAGTGTGGCCTAACTACTGGCTTGGGGTTGTTACAACATTTATCATGGAGAAGAGACAACCAACCCTTCTGTTAGCTACATGTAACAAAGTTATTATTAGTTTTATATCAAAAATATTAAATGAAGCCATGTATATTTTCATTATTTCAATGCAAATAGATATATACAATGTATCACATAACACTAATAAGGAGATTGAGTTGGATTTTATTCCTTGAAATTACATGGAATTGAAAGATATCAATACTTCATGATGATTTTCATTTTAGAATGATAAGAAATTATTGCATTTTATGACATCCCATAATATTTGGAATTGTTTTAAATTGTTTTTGGTTAATGTTAACATTCCCACATTTGACATACATGTCTACATGCATAGTTCTAACAACAACATCATATTCATATTCACATTTTATTTCATACTTTTGGATCTTCTTACCTTTTTCAATAACTGAGAAATCATCACACACATTCATAACACTAACTACGTTAAATGAGTTGGATTTGACATCCTAGACTTGTATTTCAAATGAAATAATGCCATGGATTCATGTGTTTCCCATTTCATGAGTAATTGTCAATTATTCTCATTCATGACAAAACAAGGTTTCATGGGGTTGACCATTCTAGGAATAATCAACAATTATCACTATCCATGCAATGAAACTTCCATAAAACATTATTTCAAATACCTTTTTTGCATTATCTAAACTCCCTAACTTGGTGTACAATGAAGCCAAGGAAGTAACCAAAAAAACATTCAACTCAAAACCCCTTATGAACCTATTTTTTGAATCTTGATACTTATTGATTTTATAATTTTTTTATGGCTTGATTATAAAGATAAAGACACATTTTCCAAGGCCTATGCATCCTCATTTATTTTATAAAAAAATTAATCTATTATATAACCTCTTATAATATCCTTCCATATGAAATAACTCCATATGCATTATCACATATCATAATTTGTCTGGTCTTCTTAAAATTTTCCAATATCATTGTTTTATTGCTATAACAACATTAAAAATGATGAGAATAAGAAGAGTCCAAGATCCTATCCTTCCATGAAATGTCCATCTATTTTATTTCTTTCAATGTTAATGTTTATGTTGGACAATGTAGATTACATTCACTCATTATGAAAGTAGTTGTAATACAATAATATGATCAAAACCAATGGTACTAACAAATATAGACCAATGAAATAATATATTAAAATTGGAATAATAAAGATCATGTAATTAAATTAAAAACTACAAATAGGATGGATAAGGTCTACTTAAAATTGAAATCATTAATAAAATGCTAACTTATTGAGGTATATGAATGCACTTTACATCTGAAAGTACATCTTATTATATTATCCCAAATTCATTTTTTACATAACCTCTAACTAGCTCCATCCATAACATGTTCATCTCTTCCCTTTGTTGCAACATTAATGACTAGGTGGGATAACGTGGATTACAAAAAGTACATAAAACAATATCTAGATGCACTTTAATGGGATATAAACTAGTTATGTGATACATTAAGATAAATGTAGAATTAGGATTAACTTAAGGAATACAAGTAGTTTGGGGAAGAGTCAATCAACCCTTTTGTAAGTTACATGTATTGAAGTGAGTTTTACAATTATCATAGATCATTATATGAAACCATATTTTCTCACATTTTTCTAGCATCAATAACTATACATGAATTTCACAAGTTTTCAATCAAATTTTGGCCATTTTAACATTCCATGTTGTTCATACAATTACAAAAGCACAATTGCCACAACAACATCAAATTCATATCCACTTCTTATTTGTTATTCATGGGTAATATTAGCTTGTTATAGAACCAATAAGTTGGTCCATGTAGGTAGAGAACTAACAATTGGGAATGAGTTGGTTTTATACCATCAAATTGCTTCTCATTGAAAAATGTCATGTCTTCATGGTAGTGTTATTTTAGGATAACTAGAAATAGTTGTTCTTCATCAAAAAACATTTTGTTGAAATATTCTTTCAAACACCTAGTGTGCATTCTATAAACTCTCACGCTTAGGATACATTGAGAGAAACAAATACTCACAACAATATCACACTCAAATCCTATTATGATGACATCATTATTATTCTTAATCCCTGATTGGATATATGATAAAGCTACCTCATGCTTTCATTATATAAAGTAGTATACTCCTACCAAGGTCTATGTATATTCATTGCATTGAAAATGCATCCTCAATATTCCATGTGAAATTCATTTTTTACATAACATTTACTCATCTCCTTCCATAATTTGGTGCATGCAAAAAAATCTTTAATCTTATTCACTTCATTCATATGTCTTTATTTAACTACTACAACATAAACTATGAATGTGTGAATCAAACAAAGGTGAAATTCCAAAACTTTAGTAATTTATGCTACTTATAGTTCTTCAATGATAGTCCTCATGGTTTTCATCTCAAAGTGTAAAAATGTGTGAAGAATAAGAGATGGAATAAGGAAATAATAAAACATTTTGTTCCTCGGTTATAGGAAAATCAAGAATTGTCCTCAAAATTCAAATATGATATGTGGGTATTTGGATTGAAAATTTGGTGATGGTTTACACTATCTATATATTTAAATGATAACATTATATTTTCATTTTAAATTATGAACTAAAAAAATAGTGATCATCTTTAAAATGACCTTGAAGGATGGTATGAATGATTCATTTGAACTTACATATACAAATATAGAATATTCTCTTAATATAGGCATGAATTGTTGAGATGAGAGTATCATCTAGGTGACATGTAACAAAAGACATGTCACAGATTCATATCATACTTCAAGGTTGGCCAATGGCATTCTATGGCTTGAGAGTCGAGTATGCCTTGGAAGGTAGCTCGAATTACATAGCATGGAAAGATAGAATGGAGGCTTTATTAGAATACAATGGCTTGAAGGAATTCATTGATCAAGAAATCCCAAAGCCAGCATCAACTAATGCATAAGAGTCGGCTAAGTGGAAGAAGTGTGTGGCGAAAGCGAGATGGATCATCCTTGAGTGAGTTCAAGACCATATTTTCTAGATTCTCCATGGGAAGGATACTCCATTTTTAATGTGGAAGATATTGGAGGACCTCTACCAAAATAGTAGCGACCAGAGGAAATTGGCACTCAAGGATAAGGTTCGAAGAATCAAGATGGAGAAGGGTGAAACTATTTCCACATATCTGAGCAAGCTCACCACCTATAGAGATGAATTTGGCAGTGTGGGAATAACTATTGTCGATGATGATATGGTGAGCCTTGCTCTCCTTGGCCTTCCAAAGAGTTGGAATAGATACCAGGAATTTGTGAATGGAAGGGAGAAGCTACCAGATTGGGAATGACTGTGGTCAGATCTTATGCAGGAGGAGATCAGGAGGAGCACACGAGATGGTTCTTTATCCAAGAATGATGATGAATAAAATCTGGCCTTAGCAAGTAAGGCAAGGAAAGGGAAGGGGAAGGCTTCCCATTTCAAATCAAATTATTCTCATGGAGGGAAGAAGGGTGACATGTCTAAAGTAATATTCTTTAATTGTCACAAGATGGGACATTATGCGACTAATATCCCATCGAAGAAGTTCAAGAAGGGATCCCCGGAAGGATCTGAAGGTGAGGCATTAACCTCTTAGTTTGAAATGGACTTTACCCTCATCGCATGCATGGTGTCATCGATGATGGGTTGTATTTGGTATCTTGACAATGGAGCCTCATTCCACATGACCGATGATAAAAATTTATTCAGTGCCTTGGAGGCGAAAGATCTCAATATGCACATAGAGATGGGTGACGAAAAAAGGTATAGTGTTTCAGGAGTGCACATGGTTGCTTTTCGGAGGGAGCATGGACCTCCTCTCACCTTGACAAATGTTATGTATGTGCCTGGAATGAAGAAGAACTTAGTATCGGTCATGATGTTGGAGGAAAAAGGATACGATGTTGTCTTCAGTAAAGGAAAGGTGTTCCTAAGACACATAGCCACGAGTGAGACCAAGAGGATATGGATTCGGGTGAAGAATCTCTATAAATTAGAGGTAGATGATTGTGTAACATTTAGTACGAAAGCAGAATTGGTGCAAAGCCAAGACATTAGCGAGTTGTGGCATAGGTAGTTGGGCCATTTGCATCATAGGGCTTTGAAGATAATGCATCAGATATCTACAGGACTTCCCAGAGGTAAACATGAGCAAGTTGACACATGCAAAGGTTGTACCTTGGGAAATTACACCAAGTTTTCCTTTCATGATCAAGACAGTCAAGCAGATACTATCTTAGAGCAAGTTCATATTGATTTGTGTGGACCATTCTCGACAGCATCCACAACGAAGCAAAGATATTATGTGATTTTCATTGATGACTATTCTCGTAAATGTTGGATTTATTTCATGCAGAAGAAGGACCAAACCTTCACAAAGTTTTGTGAGTTCAAAGCTTTGGTCAAGAAAGAGTCAGGGAAGAAGATAAAGGCCTTGAGAAGCGACAACAATGGAGAATATGTCTCTCAAGAGCCTAAGGACTTTTGTGTAGCGGAAGGAATTAAACAAGAGTTGACAGCACCTCAAAACCCACAACAGAATGGGGTGGTCGAGAGGAAGAACAAAACTACTATAGGGGCAGCACGGGAAATGCTGCATGACCAAGGCCTACCACTTCACTTGTGGGTTAAGGCATGCAACATAGTGGTCTATTTGTAGAATAGAAGCTTGCATCACATAGTTTGGATGAAGACACCAGAAGAAGCTTTCTCCGGTAAGAAACCAAATGTGGGTCACTTCAGGATATTTGGCTCATCGGTATATTTCCATGTGACAAAGGATGCATGGAAGAAGCTTGAGTCAACAACAAAGTTGGGGATATTTGTGGAGTACACTGATACACCTCACAACTATCGGGTGTACTTTCCTACCAGTTGGAGGATAGCGGTTTGCAGAGATCTCAAGTTTGATTAGCAGAAGGCCATGCAAGTTTCCCTTGGGAGGGAGCTACAACTACAGGCTGTGGAGGAATTTTTGGTTCCTAAGGAGGAGGAATCTCAAACTGATGCGAAGCAACTGCATGCAGAGGTTCTAGGAGTGGAGACATCCACTCAAGAAGAGTCTTCCAGAGATGAATGGAAGCGTGCAAGAGAAGCTGACAGATTGTTGGAGGTTGCGAGAGAGAATGTGGGAGCACCATATTCTCAGTGCAGAAAAAGGAGGTCACCTGAGAGGTACACTGGATACATGGTCCTTATTGGGGAATGTGTTGAGACTGAGCCATCTTCGTTTGAGGAAGCAGTACAGTAGCCGATTTTGGTTGATGCTATGGTGGAGGAGTATGACTCCATAGTTCATAACAGTGTTTGGGACGTGGTTTTGAGATCGGAGAACAAGTCATTTGTGAGTTCCCGTTGGCTTTACAAGGTAAAGCAAGCTACTGATGGTAGTGTGGAGAAGCATAAGGTAAGATTTGTTGCCTGTGGCTTTTCACAGGTCAAGGGGATTGACTATGACGAGACTTTTTCTCCGGTCACAAGGTACTCATCTATTAGATCTATGTTGGCACTATCAACATAGATGGGTTGGAAGATCCATTAGATGGGTGTGAAGACTGCATTCCTCAATGACCAGATTGAGGAAGAGGCGTACATACACCAGCCAGAAGGTTTTGAGACCTTCGATCGTGAGTCGCATGTGTACTAACTCAAGAAAGCATTGTATGGGCTGAAGCAAGAACCTCGTTCTTGGTACACCAAGAGAGACAACTACTTCACCGAGTTGGGCTTCACAAAGAGTGAAGTGGATATGAACCTATACCACATCATGGTGAAAGGTAAGTTTTTGATCATCATACTTTATGTTCATAATCTCATATTGATTGGTGATGATCAGTTGATCATGTCATGCAAGGAGGACCTTGCAAGAGAATTTTAGATGAAAGACATGTGTCTCATGCATTACTTCCTTGGCATGGAGGTGTGGCAGAAGGATGGGGAGTTGTTTGTGTCTCAGGGAAAGTATGCCAATGAGATACTCAGGAGATTCCACATGGAGAAGTGCAAGCCCATGCAGACTCCTCTAGAAGGTAACTGGAGGAAGGAGGTTGCTACTTCAAGAGAAGTGGTAGAGGCTACTATGTATAGGCAGCTTGTGGGTTCACTGATGTACTTAATGAACACATGAATAGATTTTTGCTATGTGGTGAACTGAGTCAAGAGATGGTTCATCCTAACAAGATGTTTTGTAAGGCAGCAAAGCATGTATTGAGATACCTCAGAGGCACATCTCAGTATGGATTATGGTACAAATGGATAGAGGGAGTGAAGCTACAGGGCTTCACTAATGAAAATTGGGCAGGGATTCCATCAGATCGGAAGAGCACATCAGGAGGGATTTTCAACCTTGGGTCAGTGACAGTTTCTTGGTACAGTAGGAAATAGAGGTCATTTGCACTCAGCTCGGCAGAGGCAGAATACATGGCTACAAGTTAGGTAGCATGTGAGGCCATCTGGATGTGAAAAATCCTAGTTGGTTTGTTTGATCAGAGGATGGATCCAACTATGACCTATTGTGATAATCATAGTTGTATCAAACTCTCTAAGAATCCAATATTTCATGATAGGTCCAAGCACATCGACATCTGGTATCATCAACTCAGAGACTGTGTAGCGAGGAGGATCATGTTGTTGCAGTATATTTTGACAGCGGAGCAAGATGCTGACATTTTGACAAAGGCATTGTTAAAGTGTAAATTCAAGTTCCATAGAGACAAGATCATGGTGGCAGATAATTGGTGGGCTCCAGTACTGCAACAATAATGCTGAAACTCCTGGGACTCCCTTCTTTATTTTTATCAACCCGGTAGTTCGTAACAAACTTGGAAGCGACGGTGCTATATGCACAAGTACTAGCTCTTGTCGCAGGCTGTTAATTGATCAGCTGACACAAGTACGCTAGGAGCTTAAGCCAACTTATATGAGCTCTTAGAAGAAGCTTTTAACTATGATGGATGAAAACTAACTCAACCAGAGGCTAATTTACTTGCAGAAAGAAGTTGAAAGCTAGAAAGGAACGCAAACCCTAACAAACCCTAGTTTTACTGACTAACCCTACTGGTGCAAGTAAAAGGATGAAAGATACAGAAGTGGATGCCATTGACTTCTAGAAAGCTAAAATGCATGTGACTAAGCTACTTTTGAGAAGAAATATGAAGAAAACATCTTTTTGTATTTTCGAATAATATTTGTGGAATCACTTTGCAGGTGTTTTGACTATTTTGACTGTGCAGAGGTTGATTGGCGAAAGGAAATGGAGTGGACACTTGTAGGAGGTTGGGAAGGTGAGAAGAGGGCCTAAGGGGGTCCCTAGCACCCTTCTAGAGAGTTTCACGGTGATTGGATCTCAGGAAACCGCTTTTGTGAACTTCTATAGGAAGTCTGCAGGGGTTCTACAGGATGTTCTATGGCTTCTAGAGAATGTTTCTACAAGATGTTCTGAAAGGGGATTTTAGAGGGTTGGTGGTGGAAGAAAGGTGAAGAAGTGGGTACGGAGGTTAGATGATGATGTGGAGGGGTCCAGGACCTGGCGAATGAAGCAGGTGAGTGATAAGGATGATTGGATTTGTTCAAGGAGGGGTAGAGCAATGTTGCACAAAAATATGGAAATTAGGTCAAAGTGAGGGAACGTAGCAAATGTGAGGCAAGAATCAGAGTTAGAGGATGTAGCAGGTGATATTGATGGAGTAGGGTTAGGAAAATAGGTATCATAGGTGCTCTACAAGTTATTTTCCAAACTATTCAAACAAAGACTCGGAAAACCAAAGACCTAGCTACTTTAACCTAATCTGACCTAAATATCAGCAAAGAAAATGAACAGAAGTTTATTGGCAACAAAATCATGTGAAATAGCATGAAAACTAAGTAATCATGAACCTAAGCATGTAATCACAACTGGTATCAACTTCCACAAATGAGAATCTAACACTAACAATTGCATGATGAAGAAAAGATAGTGTTTTTGGTGGCGGCAAGGACGCCTTGGTCCTAGCTCATGGTCCCACAGAGGGAGAGGTGAGATCAGGGGTGCTTGATAGCCTTTTTCTGAAGATCTTCTCTTTTATCAACCTATCAAACCAATATGAACATGAAAAGCCTTTTAATCATCAACAATGACCTAGGTAACCAAGCAAGATTTTAATCTACTTAACAGAAATTATTTGATAAAGACATCAACAACACATAACAATACTCAAAGGAAGCCTTGGAACTTGGGTTGGGCCCAACCCCAAGAGCTGCAAGCTCCTAAGAATAAGCTCAGAATTGGTGCCGAATGAAATTGCTTTCCATTACTAAAAAATAAACATGTCATAAAAGAAGTTGTACACCAGAAGCTACAAAATGAGCTGAGAAACTAGCAGCACTATAGTGCAAAATACAACTGTTCAAAGTAACCTATGAAGGATGGAAGCCTTCCTATTTATGCACCATGAGGACCTCCAACAGTCCTCCTTGATTCGAGGGGTTTGGCTGCCCAAACTCCTAGTACTCAATCACTTCATAAAAGCTGCTCGGCTACCCTTGGGAATCAACGTTGGTGGGTTGCTAAACTCCGAGCTGATGGTGGAGAACTCAAAGAAGAGGCCATTTAGTGCAGGAGGCACCCTCCCTATGAATCCTCAACCTTTTCCCCCTTGCATTCGGCTGTCAAATGGCTCATAAATTCTTGACCTTGGTCCAAAAGCTATCCAAAAATCTGTAATAAACATGTATTAGTCTTCATGGTCAAGTGACTATCCTCATTCGTTCAATCAACATAAATATACTCAAAATCATGCATAAACTATGAAGAACAGTGGATTGATGGAGAACAATAGGCAAAATGAGCCCAATAAGTTACCCATTTTTGGGGCTCATCATCACCCCCCTGCTAAATGGGTTGCTCATCCTCTGAGCAACTAGTCCAGCTCATCATCCTTGATTGCTTTGACTGCCCCCCTCACATCCCAGGCCTCTGAGGTAATGTCTTCTTCACAGTCATGGAATCCTGCTTTTCTTTCCACTTCCTCCCACTGCCTGTGTTCCTCTTCTTCTTTGACTCCTTCCAGCAGTCCTAAAAGCAAGGGAGGACTGAACTTTAGGCCGATCCAGTTGGCCTGGAGATTCTGCATTGACTGTTTGTAGAGGGGTACTCTTGCCAAGGCCTCCCTCATCCTTGTTGGGGAGTGGTATTCTCTCATTTTCAGGCTGTGGGACAGTGTGTTCCACCTCCTTGTGCAAGCATGAATGCAGTTATCCCCCAACAGTCTTTCCATGTCCTCGAAGTGAGCGATGGCTTGAGCTTGTCGTTCAATGTAATCTGGTAGGGCCTGAGAGTTGTTGGCCAAGTGCTGGTGGGCGCTTATCAATGCTGAGGGATCCTCCGGCTCTGCTCTGATCATTAGTGGCTCACTGAGTTCCCTGTTCATAATATTTCAGACCTCTACTGCCATTTTTTCCTCATGATTCAACCAAGAGGCCATAAGTTGCACATCTCCTACCACAACTTTGGGATCCCAGGAATTCATGTTTGGAAGGGCCAAGTTGTGTAAATAAATCTCTGATAATTTAGCCTTGTCCTCTGATGAGCTACTGTCACATAAAGCCATGAATTGATGGTAGTTTTGAATTGGAGTAGTGCCCCTTTGGGCCAAGGTGTTAATCTGGAACTACAACCATTGATCTTTAAGGTACAAAGTGTATGACTTGGCAGGCTGCCTACACTGTATGGCCTCTATTGCCTAGCTGGCCATGCAGGCCAGTTGGACTTCCTTCTCATATACCTGTTGCCTTAGAGACTGTATCTCCTCTACTGCCTACAACTCCTTCTCCTGTAGCTGTTTTGTTAGTGCCTTGATCTCAGCTTGCAACCCATCCTTTCTTTGTTGTTCATCCAAGGTTTCTTTGTCTGTTGGAGGCTTTCCTTGTTGCTGCTGTTCTCCCAAGATGTGGGGCCTGTCTTCCTTGTAGTGTCCCTGTAGCCGCAGCTGTTGTTTCAGCAGCTCGTTCTCTTCCTGTAGCTTGGCCTGCCGACTGCTTTCCACATGCCTTACCATAGCCAACTCTTTTCTTGATTGCTTGAGTTGTTCTTCCAGGGGACCTATCTCCACCACACCTTTGGACTTGGCGATCCTCATCCAAGTGTGAGTCCTCACTCTCTCTTCTTCCAGTGCAAAGAAAAGTGGCACCGCGAACTTCTGGGGAATTATCTTCCCAGCTTCTAACAGGTTATAGTAGGAACCCAAGCTAGGCTGAGGGCTTGGTTCCAATATCTTCTTAGCCTTTTCTTCTTCCTGTAATGGTTTAGCTACCTTCTCCTCCATTTTCTCTGTCTCTTTCAGCTTAGCCAGAGTTTCCTGTAGAACCATCTCAGCTTCCTGTAGAGCTGTCTTTGAGTCCATCATTTCAATCCTTTCTCTCCAGGTGGATGTTTTCGGGCTCCCTCGTTCATAGGTGATAGATATCTTTGGGGGAGACTCCTCCTTTTGTTTATTTGTGGCGTCCTCAATGATAATTGGCTCTTTTGATTGTGGTTGGGGTTTGCCCACTTTTATCCGTGTGCTCCTTCTTGCTTTAAAGTACATGGATGTTTCCCTTTTTCGCTTCCCTTTTTGTTTTGGAGATGTGCTTAGGGCAGCAAGCACAGCTGCTGCCTCTCTAGCCAATATCTCGGGTGATTTCTCCTCTTGCTGCTCTTTTTCCCCGCTTCCTGTAGAAATCCCTGTGCCTGTTTCTGCCTGTTTTGCTGACTGTGTTTTCTCCTTTTGTTTCTGTGTGGTTGCTTTGGCTGTGACACTCTTCAGTTGGACTTTTTCAGCCCTCTCGGCTCTACTCTGCAATCATTTTTCCCTGGGTGTTTGTGTCGTTGTTCCTCCCATTGTTTTGGGCTCAACAATTTGGCCCTTTCCCTCTTTCTCTTTTTGTCCTGCTTGTGCTTGTTTGTCCTGTGTTTCTTTACCACTGGTTTTCTCTCCTGCTTTTGTGTGTTCCCCTTCTTCATTGCTGGATGAGGTGAGCTCCTCGGCCAGAATTCTAATATCATCATCTCTCGACATGTTTTGAAAAATTTCCCAAGGGAGGGGGACAGTGTAGGTGTGGAGGCCATCTTCCACTAAAAGTTTGATGAACCCATGATGGGCTAACTGATCCGGTGTCCCTTCA
The DNA here is from genome assembly GCA_031772625.1 of Pinus tabuliformis. Taxonomy (NCBI): domain Eukaryota; kingdom Viridiplantae; phylum Streptophyta; class Pinopsida; order Pinales; family Pinaceae; genus Pinus; species Pinus tabuliformis. Next base: position 610,582,885 of record CM062811.1, on the reverse strand, counting down.
TTCAATTTTGTGCCACATTCACTTAATGACTACAGAAGAAAATAGGGGATGCTCAACTTCTTTTCTAGAGGTAAATCCATTCCATGTCTTAGTTCACTCAGCAATCTGAAATGATAGCCATAGACAATGTTGAACCTCCCTTCACAGGTAATGTCTTTCATGATTTGGAAACTGACTTTGCTCCAGAGAGGAGGTAAGCTGGTTCTCCGGACCCCATTCTTGTCTTCTACAGGATGTTCCTCAGGCAAGAAGAATGCTTTCTTGGCTGCCTGGCCCAATGAACTTTCTTCTTTGCTCCAAGGGAGCCCTAATGGGAGACCGGTAACACGACTGATGAGCTCAGGGGTAACTTTTAGGGTCAAACCCCTAAAATTCATTGTGGCCTATGTCTTTGATTTAGGTTTTAGGGAAATTAATAATTCCTCCTTTATCTCATCGTCATGACCCTGAATTTTGTCACAAAAGGACATACAATTGGCGCGAGTGAAGAGGTCCACCACCTCTGGATGCTCATGCAGCTTGCTGGGATCTGAAGGTTCTTTCCTGATAAACCCCCCTGGCATGGTGAGAGTTCCCTGTTTTATGCTCTGATCAGAAAAGGGAATGCTGTTTATGGATTTCTCCCCTGAACTTTGAGAAGGGATTTCAACTATCAAATAGCACCAATGCCCTGGCTTTAAGGCTATTGCTGCCCAGAACTCAGCTGTCCCTTTATGAAGGAAGAAATTGGGTTTCCACCGACAGAGTATAGAGCTCAATGTTTATTCCTAGCATACATACAAACATGCAAATTAAAATTCTTCAGACACAGGCTAGCCCTCACAGTTGCGTGTCTTTCCTATAGGAGAATTTTCTTCTTTTTTTTAACAGGAACTGTGGAGGAGAATTTTGACGCAAAAACGACTGAGAAATATCGTGCAACACATAGGCAAACTGCTATTTCCAACTCACAAGTGGACTTTTCTCAGACTCCCAAATTTGAGACAATTCAATTCACCACCTTTTTGAAACATACCATGCATGGAAGAGTGTTTTCGAGCCTACCTCTCTTAGAAATCCAAATTCGACGAAGAAAAGTCCAGGCTTACCTGCTCTAGAAAGCTATGTCGTACTTCCTGTAGAGCTTCTTCCTGTAGAACTCTTGCCGGCTTCTGTAGGATGTCACTGCGCCTCTGAACGAGCCAGGTACGTGGGAGATTTTTGAAACAGGCTGAAAAACTCAGTGGAAGACGACGGGTTAACAGATTTTGGAAGCAGAGGACATGTACTTTAGCCAAGGATGTTGCAAGTGCAAATGAACAGAGGGTGGTGAGAGTCTTCAGTCGAGCATCTTTTAACTACGGTACAATTCATGGCGAGGGGATGAGGTGGCTGGACCGAACTGTTGATCCAACATCACAACCATCATTTCTCTGCATGTCTTTGACCTCCATCACCTCCCCTTCTACCATTAACCGCCACCACCACTGCCAGTCCCGACAATTTTCCCTGACTGGACACTCCACACATGTTGGCTGCACGTCTCATCGACAAATTTGAACGTAACTGAGCTTGTTCGGATGCCACGAAGCTATGTAACTGGCTGAGGGTGGCTAGTTGACTGCCCATCGATCCCATTCAAACCGAACCATTTTCATAGTCATGCAGCTTTCGAAATATAGTTTATGCAATTGATGAATGGGTTTAGACACTTACCTATGTGGCCATGGATGCATTATGCAGAATTTGGGTCTCGAGACCATTCCTTCACTTGATATTGCCTTGTGCACGGTTGTTAGAACCCATTCCTTCATTCTTTGATGTTGTATGCATGGGTTTTGGAACCTGATCCTTCGCTTGTTAACGCTGCATGTACAGGCTCTGTTTCGTTTCAGCTACTGAGGATGTTTTCACATCCAAGAGGAGCCTTTTTCATGTTCCCTTTGTTGGTTTCGGTTGTTCTTGCTTCCAGAATATGTCTTCTAGAGGGATCAACTGTTACAGGATTCCTATAGGATGTCCTGTAGCTGCTTATCCTCCTCGAATGTAAGCTAAACAAGCAGGGTTATATTGCTGATGAGGGATTCGGTTGATGAAGATTCCAGATGGAGATTGACAGGTAGGGTGAGCTAGACATCATTGCTTGATTTGTCGCTGAAAAATTCTTGCTGGCAATCTGACGAAAATAGGGTTTCTTGTATGACTGTGCAGGAACACATAACCAGGTGGGTGATGGAGGTGTAAAGAGATGGAACAGGGTGCCATATGGTGATGGGTGGAAACAGGGGTGGCTGCAGGCCTAACAAATAGATTTCAACCTTCATCCTCAAATATCGATTTTTGCTTGCCCGAAGGTTCTACAGGATGTTTCCTATAGAAGACATAGACTGCCTGTAGAATAGGCAGAACTTCCTTTAGAAGGTGAAATCTGCCCCCGAATATGATCAAATCCTAGGAGAGGCAAGTGGTCATGGAGGAAGTGCCTGTGAGGGTGTCCTGTAGCCTGGTTCGGACTCCTGTCCTTGTTTTGTGTGACCTTCCTGACCTGCAATATATTCCCTACAACCTGCAATTATTCCACAGAGATTAGGCTTGTTTTTCTTTTTTCTCTTTTTTTTTTTTGAGAGAGAGAGATAGCTGGGGTGCCTCCATGAGGTTTTCACCCTCACTGTCTGCCCCGGGCGCGTCTAAGAATTTTTCACCTAGGGATCTTTTTATTCCATTTCTCTTTTTTCTTTTTATTATTTTTTTTATTTTTTTGATGCTCAAGGTGTGGGTGGAGTAGAGACAGGGCCCTGCTCCACTACTAGCACTGATTTGTCCAAAGTTTCAATGAACTCCTGCCTTGAGAGGGGTTTCCTATAGATTTTCAATCGATGCCCATTGACAAGAATGGGGATGGCTTCTTCATCAATGGTCCTAATAAGGAATGAACCATTGTCGTTGCATTTCTCCACTGTATATGGTCCTAACCACCTTGTCCTCAGTTTCCCTTTGAAATCCTTGTATCTTGAGTCATACAGCAGCACCCAATCTCCTAGCTGGAATTGCTTTTCATTAAGGTGTCGTTCATGCCATATCTTCCTCTGAAGTTGAACTACTTTTGAGTGGAGGAGGGCCTGCATTCTCTGTTCATCTAATTTGTTCAGTTGCAGTAATATTTCCTGTTGTGCATGGATGAGATCTAGGTCCAGCTGAGCTACCACCCTCAATGTGTTGTACTCGAATTCTATGGATAGTAGAGCCTTCTTCCCGTAGACCATCTCATAAGGTGTGAAACCTTTTGTAGTTTTCCAAGTGGTGTTGTAGGCCCAAGTGGCCTCAACCAAGCGATCTTCCCAATCCTTCCCATTGCTGCTCACCACTTTAGTTAAAATCTCTTCCAACGATCTATTAGTAACTTCCACCTGCCCATTAGCTTGTAGATGATAAGGGGTGGATGTTCTGTGCTTGATCTTGTGATGAGCGAGCAGGTCTTCAATGAGGGTAGAGGTGAACTGACTTTCGTGATCAGTGACTGGCTCTCTTGGGTAGCCAAATTTGTAGAAGATATTTTCCCTTAAAAACTCAACCACTTTTCCTTCTATCGCTGCCTTGATTGCCTTGGTTTTTTCCCACTTTGTCAGGTAGTCTGTGCACACAATGATGTAAGACCTTTGCTTTGAAAGAGGGTTGATAGGACCCACAAAATCCATGCCCCACTTCTCAAATGGCTCGAAGGTCACTTGAGGTTGGAGGGGCATTTCATCCTTTGGAGTCGGTTTCCCCATCCTTTGACATCGGTCACATTGGCTAATGTATCTTCTGACATCTTGATGAAGAGTGGGCCAATAGTAGCCTGCTTATAGAATTTTGAAGGCAGTCCTTTTCGCTGCAAAGTGACCTCCATAGGGCCCATCGTGATAGGTTAGGAGGATGTCTAAAACTTCCTCCTCCCTAACACAATGCCTCAAGATCTGATCTGGGCCAATTTTAAATAGGTTGCCCTTGATCCAAGTGAATGGGGCACTTTTCCTCACAATTTTTCTCTTCTCTTGAGGATAGGTGTGGAAGGAACTGTGTTGAGACCAATTAATTTTCTATATCAGCAAACCATGGAGAGAGTACTGAAATAGCAAACAGGTGTTCATCCAGCATCTGGTCATCCACTGTCCCTTCTTCACCTGTAGGCAAATCAAATCTAGACAGAAAGTCAGCAACAACATTTTCCTTACCTGGCTTGTCCACAATGGTCAAATCAAATTGCTGCAACAAGAGTAACCATCTAATGATACGAGCATTTACATCAAGCTTATTCATTAAATATCTATTCGCAGCATGATCAGTGTGTACGAATGTTTGATAACCAATGATGTAGTGTCTGAACTTGTTTAGGGAATGGACTACAGCCAGGAACTCTTTTTCGGTTACAGTATAGTTCATCTCTACCTTGGACAGGCTTTTGCTGAAAAAGTATATGGCATATGGTAGTTTCTCCTCAACTTGTCCTAAGGCTGCCCCTATGGCTTTATTTGAGGCATCGATGTGGATGTGGAAGGGTAGGGCCCAGTTTGGACCTCTCAAGATCAGGGTGGACACCAGCGTATCTTTCAACTCATCCAGAACCCCTTGACAGTCGTTAGTCCATTTAAACTCAACATCTTTCCCTAAGAGGCCAAACAATGGTGAGGCTAGCTTACTGAAATCTTTAATGAATCTTCTATAATATCCTGCTAAGCCTAGAAAACTCCGAACATATCTTACCTTTTGAGGAGGTGGAACCTTTTGGATGATAGCAATTTTGTTAGGATCCACCTGTAATCCTTGCTAAGAAATGGTATGACCTAACATGGTCCCTTCAGTCATCAGGAAATCACATTTTTCAGGACTAAGGGACAGGTTCATCTCAATACACTTGGTTAAAACTTTTCCCAGGTTAGACAATGCTTCTTGGAAGTTAGACCCATAAGGAGTAAAGTCATCCATATAGATTTCCACTGAATCATGAACCAGCTCAGCAAATATTCTCAATACTGCTCTTTGGAAAGTGGCAAGAGCGTTGAAAAGCCCATAGGGAAGGACCCGGTAGGCAAAGGTACCCCAAGGACAAGTGAAGGTGGTATTAATCTTGGTCTTCTGTGCTGATTTGGATCTGATTATACCTGCTGAACCCATCTAGGAAAGAGAAGAACTTCTTCCCTACCAGCCCATCCAACACTTGATCTATGAAAGGCAAAGGGAAATGGTCCTTCTTGGTGGCTTTGTTAAGTTCTCAGTAATCTACACAGATTCTCCACTTCCCATTTTTCTTGGGCACAAGCACCAGAGGTGAGACCCACTCGCTATCAGATATGGGGTAGATGAATCCTGCATCCAACAACTTTTGCAATTCTTCTTTGACAATGTCTTTAAGGGCTGGGTTCATTCTCCTCTAAGGCTGCCAGACTAGTTTGAAATCCTCTTTGATGTAAATGTGATGGGTATAGACCAAAGGGTGGACTCCTTTCATCTCCTTATAGCTCCAAGCGAAGGCATCCAAATGGTGGCTCAATAAGCCACACAGCTCCTTCTCCTGGGAGGAAGATAGGGATGATCTGATCTTTAAGGTTCTTTCATAGCCAAATTCCACATTTTTAACTCTGCGTGAGGTTGGATCGGCCACACAGAGGTCCACTAAAGCGCCTGCTTGGGTACCTTCCACTAACGCCTCTAATAATAGTGCACTGGGAGGTGGATTTTGAATCAAATTCTCGATCAAGTCATCCTCAGTCAGAGGACCTCCCTTGGAGGCTTCTATTGTGCACAATGGTGTAGAGTAGACTTCACCCTCATCTCCCGCCTCCAACCAGAGTGGTAAGTCATGTTCTAATAAAGGTTGGGCAGGAGGGCATAGGACTAGCTATTTGGACATAAGCCCATTCTTGATGCTCATGCTCCCAGCTCGACAACTGATGTAAGCATCCGCAGTAGCTAACCAAGGCCTTCCCAAAATGAGGGGGTATCCAGTGAGTTTTGCCTTTGGTTGAAGGACCAAGAAGTCCGCAGGGTACTCACAGGAGTCAATAGAGACCAGGACATCTTCCACAATCCCTTAGGGAGTCACGGTGGAGTGGTCTACTAACTGCAGTACCGTCGAGGTCTTTCTTAAGGAACTATGAAGGTTAAGTTTAAGCATAGTGTCCCTGGTCATCACATTAATGGCAGCCCCTAGATCAATCAAGGTGTGGGGGATTATAGTGCCATTGATGTGGACATCAACTACAGGACTCCCAGGGTCCAAATACTTTGGACAGATTACTTGCCCCAGCATTAGATCGGACAGTTGTCCTATGACATTGATAGTCGGGGCGTCTCTCTTGTGCCTGCATGGGTGCCTGAAACACTTCTCCTTGATCAATTTGTTGTATATTGGTACATATTTTATGGCCTGGAGAAGTGGTATTTTGACACACAACTGTTTAAGTTCTCCTAGAAGTTTAGTCTCCTCTAGGTTGGGTTGCGTGGTGTCTAGTCAATTTAACGTCTTAAATTGCTCTACATAAATTATCAATCCGGGTATCGTAAACTGATGAATTGTGGTGCACCATATGTGCTTAGTTAACCTTTCTCTTACTTCGTTGTTTTATAGTTTATGTTGTTTTTGGGGTTTTGTTCTTGTTGGTTTTCTAAAGTATTTAATGCAAATGGAAATCCTATTCTAAGGTTTTAAGAATACTTTTAAAGGACAAGTATGGATAAAGATTTCAAGACAAGGCCTATGTCCCTAATGGTAACTTCCAAAACTTAGCACTTCAAAAGAACTTAAAACATGTTATTGATGGAATTAGTATTTAAACAAAAGTGTAAATATACAGCTAGTTCAATCAAAATAAAATGCAATAACCAAACAATGAGCTAGTGACTATGAGACCCAGTATCCTTGCTGCTTTAGCAGAAGGACAAGATGATTCTATCATGTCATTAGTCATTAAAAGGCTATGTGCTTCACTAATCTACAATCAAAATAGAATGCAACAACCAAACAATGAGCTAGTGACTATGAGACCCGGTATCCTTGCTGCTTCAGCAGAAGGACAAGATGATTCTATCATGTCATTAGTCATTAAAAGGCTATGTGCATCACTAATCTACAATCAACCGGTTGAACACACTTTCATGAATTAAAATTGCATGAATGAAAAATCTAATCTATCAAACTTGAAAGCAATCAAATAACATAATGAAATCAAAGCAATATTTACAAAATTGAATCTACTCTACCTTACATTATTTACAAAATGAAATCTACTCTACCTTACATTCTAATATGCTCCATGACATCTACTTCACATCTCCTTCCATGTTGATAACATCAAAGCTTTATTCAAATTCTTCAAAAGTACAAAGTACAACAAAGTTCTCCAAAGCTTTCAAAAGCCATCAAGGAAGAACTACAAACTTAAGAACTAGGGACTAAGGACTAACAAATGAAGGAGAGAGAGCTCCTATTTATACAAAAAGATGAGAGCCATCTCATTAATGATAGTCCATGAATCTCTCCCTCTAGAGTCCTAATAAAAATAGGAATTGATAAGACACATGTCTTTCTAGAGTTACAATACAATTAGGAGATGTGACACATATCCTCATGATCCCATGATTCTTTCCAACCAAATTCGAATTTGGCCTTAGAGTGCCACATAAGGGTCTTCTAGAAGTCTCCTTTCAACCTACACATGTCAACAACCTCAACCCATTTGTTAGGTATAAGCATATGCACATTATTTTCTAATTTTTAACCACAAATTCACTTAAAAGACTTAGAATTAATAAAGATTGGAAAAACATAAATGTGGCCCAATGATAATGAAAGTGGGATGAATGTGGTGACATAGTAATGAAATGGAGGTGATATAATGGACATAATAGTGAAAGTGTAATGGAAATGAATGACATTTTCAAGACTCAACATACCCTCCAACTGAAGCTATTGCATGTCCTCATGCAATATATATTACATTAACTCTTTTGATCCTTGAGCTTTGGCTTAACTTTGCATGATATCATTTGATAACTTCATATTTCTGCAAAGTGTTTTACTTGAATTGCAACATGGTTGGTTCTTGTGTTACAACCATTTTTTTTCTTTTTCTTTTTTGGTTGCCTTCTATTTTGATCTTTGAACTTTGCATAATGATATTTTGATTATTGTTACAAAGTATATCTTTATTGGATTGCATGATGGTTGGTTCTTGTGTGACAACCATGATTTTGTTTGTATCCAATTTATCCTTTAAGCACTTTTTCAAAAGCCATTGTATGCTCATAATAGCAATGTAATAATTAATATACGTTGGAAGTATGTGGGCTCCTGAATATGATATGGACATGGCAAGATATAAATATGAATGTATTCCCCCCCCCAACTGATGGTATTGGAAATTTTATGAAATGAGGAAGAGAAATGTTTTTCCAACAATTATCATTCTAGCTTTTTATGGAATTCTATGGTCAAAAGTTAGAAAACGACGTACCTTCACTTACCCTTTGGAATGGATGAGTTGTATGTGTGGTGGCTGAAAAATTCTGATCATATTCTTCTTCAAGTGGCTGAACAAGAGGAGTCATGGATATAGAGATAAGATGACTTTTTATTGCTTCTACTAAAACTTGGTGAATCTGCTCCAAAATGCTGAAAATAATAGTCTTCATGTCTTCAAAACTCATTGGCACAATTCCTACTATGTGAAAAGATGTTGTGATGTCGAACATAGTAGGAAATTGTTGGCTTAGTGGCCATTAATGGATGCCACTAGTCAACACGAGAACTCTCACCATTGATGACAATGAGAGTCAAGATGCCCAAACACATCTTGCTAGGTACGAATGAATTTGTTGATGTCGAGTCACCTAGAAGATCTAACGAACAAGGGACATTAATGTATTCCCATTGTTGTCAGCATGAGGACTTGCCATTAAGGCATGCAAGCCTCAAGGTGTTTTTACAAAGAACTTAGACTCAAAGGACTATGGACTCAATAATTTGCATTGAAGCAGGGCTTATTTGCAGAATGAAAATGACAGGAAATGGAAGATGAAAATGGAAGATGGCAATGGAGAACAGAAATGAAAATGGGCAATGAGCATGTGAATGAGACTCTTGCTTTTATTTGTGGGTTATGAATGGACAAAAAGAGATGGAAAGTGTATGTGAATGTAAATGGAAAATATGGAGTGAAATGAGGTGAATGGTTTATTATGAAGTATGGATGTGATGGATGGATGTGATGGAGACAATAATATCTGAAAGTTTTTCAAGTGTTTGGATCTGATTTTACATCAGCATATTTCCTCTTTGTTGTTGATCATCCTCTTATGAAACAAATTGGTCTCTTAGAGAGACACCATTCTCTTGTAGTCATTTTTCCTTCCTCCTGAAACCTGTAAAAAAACTAATACTTCTTCTGCAATGGAATGTAAGATTATCAAAGGAGAGAGGTGATCAATCTCTCTAGTTATGATATTTACACACAAAACTAAGAATTTGTATTAATGAAACAAGTTCTCAAAGGAAAAATCAAATGAATTTATACCTGCTTTGAAATTGGTGCCCAAGTTGAATGTTGCTTCTTTTCAGCAATTTATTTCATTATTTTCCATTTCAAACTCTAATGATAGATTTCTCATTGTAGATATTGTTGAGATATTTCCAATGATAGTTAAATCATCAAAATCTGATTTTGTATGAGCAAGATAGGCTGATTTGAACAATGAGGTTTTTCTGGTTGCGGAATGTGCACGGTTCTGTAGCTACAATCTTGGATACAAAGTTAGCCATTCATTTTTCATCATCAATCTAAAATTAATCAATACCTTCAGAAAAGTGAGCAAATAGCTTATTCATTTCATTGATTCAAAATTATTATTTTTTTTCTTGACATGCAGTGACTTAGTGTGTGGAGACTCAGTGTGGCGACTTAGTGATAACACACAATTTGACTTCCCTTTGACCGGGGTCTTTTTCATCAAGTTTGATCGAATGAAGAAGACACCATCCATGTACCAACATTCCCCCAGCTACCCATGTGACTTGTTTTGCTTGATGACACTTGCAACCTAGAGTTTAACAAAACAACTGCAGAAAGTTGAGCTAGCTGCGGAAAGTTGAGCCAGCTGCAGAAAGTTGAGCTAGCTGCGGAAAGTTAAGCTAAAACAGTCGATCATCAATTTTGAAATTTTTTTATTGTCTGCATGTAGGAAATATATGAATGGAGCAAAATAGTTTATTGATGGACTTATAGTTTGATAAACAGCCTATAACCATGATCATAACTATTTGGCCCTTTCATAGACTTAAGCCCTTCCGATTCTGCCCTCAATAACCGACCCATCCTTTACTCTGTTTAAAATTTGTCTGCGTGTGAGGGTTCAGAAAAAATGGCTCAATTACAGGATTTAGGATAGACTGTAGTGACTGCAATTGGAAATGGAGAATAGGGAATGGAAGTACCTGAGTTACCGAGGGAATAGAGGATGAGCAATAGTAAACAAGTTCACAAGAAAATACGAATGCATGGGAGGAGTATGGTATAAGTGGAGTGATAACGAGTAGAGTAACGGTGGGATCCTTTTGGATCGGATGACTGTGTACACGTCTCAATAGATGGTTGGGAAATTATGGCTAAGAAGAGCCGTAACACAATAGGTCACGTCTCAAGAGTACAACTAATGAGTGGAAGTGCAGTCAGTCTTGAGTTTAAACTCGGAATAAGCATAAGACTGTAATTAAGCTTGAATAACAGCACATAGTTGATTCCTATTTGGATTTCTCTTCCTCAGGCACGCGAAATTGAATCACACATTCAAACTATCAGTTAATTATCTCAAATTCCATTTTTCTTCACGCGGCAGCAAAAAAGAGGCTCCAAAGAACCGAGGATTTCTCCCAGACCGCCACAAATTTCTTCAAACGGTTTCTGGGTTATCTAATTGACCCACCTGGCAAAAAAAACCATGTTTTATTTTCTTGAAATTCGTCTCTGTTTGGGCAAATCGAGCGTTTTAAATTTGACGTTTTTTTGCTGTTCACGTTTTTCTGAGTTTTACTGTTCTACAGGTGTATTACACAGGTTCAATAATTTCAAGAAGCTCAAAATCATCATCAATTATTGCTTCCTGAATCTCAGGTTCAGCCACAACATATTGTTTCAATAACTGCCAAATGCCCGAGATACAGCAAGAACACCTCCTACTCTCCATGTCCTAGCCCACATAACATTGCCCCCGGCTTGCTCAATATGCTCCCGTTCATCAACCCTGTTAGGCTTGTGATCTTTAGACAGAGGGACAGAGTTGAAGAATTGGGGCGACTGATAGTCACAGGTTTGTTATCTGAAACATTTCCAAACAATTGATGTAGTGGTTGTTTTTAATAATGTTACCTTGCATTTTTAAAACAACGACTTAATAATTTTGTTGAACTTGTAGCTCAGATCATTTATATCACAGGTTTTGTAGGTGGCGGAAATCTAAGTGGCAGCAATTGAGCTTATTGATTCATTCTAACTCAGATCAATCTCCAAATATTTATGGTGAATGCTGAACTCATCCCATGAAGTAGATCTGCAATTTGATGGATATAATGGCAGAGGAAATTGGCTCCAACAGTAAGAGGATTTGACCCCTGAAATAAGATAAAATTCAGCTAACAAATTTGTCTTTTTATCAGCAAATGTAATCAGCTTACATGCTCTCGCCCTTGGAGAAAAATGACTACTCTACCCTTAATAATTTAATGGATCACCAGAAGCTACCTTCAAGAAGTCAACCCTCTGTTTCTAATTGATAATGTAGCTATCCAAAGGTGAAATCAACTCAGAAATCAGCCACTAAATGATGAATGCCTCCTACAGGAATCAACCTCCAAAAATGCACGATTCGGTCCTCAAACAAGGAGCTCAATCCACCTTAATAATAATAAATTTCGGCCTCTAAAAGGAAATGTCAAGGCCCCTTGATGGAGTTATCATGGATTCTTCAAATTTGTATTCACCTCCTCATTGTTACCAAATCGTTTTAACATTCGATCCCTTTTTTTTTTTTTTTTTTCTCACATATACAATGCATTTTTTTTATGTTGCAGGTTTGTTTCAGGGCAAAGCTTGATCAAGGAGGCAGATTTTTTTATTTTTTATTTTTTTTTAGAAGCCACAGTGGAAGCTAGGCTTGAAGATAGCCATTGATTGTTTTTTTTTTTTTTTTTTTCTCTCTGAAATTTTAAGATTTTATAAAAATGATTAATGATTTTCAATTTCAGGCAGCAAATACTTCAAGAAAAACATGTTAAAAATAGGACTTTGACTCAGGTCTTAGGCTGGTTTTTTATCGATTTGAGCTGGGTGACTAGGATAGGATCCATGTCGGGACAATTATGAAGATGCCCATGTGGTCGGTCTTTTCATTGAACGCTTGTAACCTGCTAAACCTTGAAACAGCTGCAGAATTCTCAGCTAGCTGCGGAATCAGGGCAGTTTCCGCAGCTAAGTTGCAAAACCTTATTAAACAAGATACAGTGTTTTGAAGACCACTACAAAGCATAACCAGACAATTTTGGACAATTTGAACCTATCAAAGCAGTTGAGTTTCATTTTTTTTTTCATCATTTTTTTTATTGAATCAATTGAAATGTTGAAGTTTATTTTGTCTCCTTTTTTTTTCTTTTTTTTACATAACAATTCCTTTTCTAATCCTCCAGATCACACAAAGTGCAAGAGGAGAGCATACTCAAGAATTATTAACTTTTTTTTTTACATAACAATAATTTTTCTGATCCTCCAGATCACACAAAGTGCAGGAGGAGAGCATACTCAAGAATTGTTAATTTTTTTTTTCAGATGTAAGAAATAAGGTCAACTAATTACACTTCCCCAGCAACGACGCCAAAATGTCTAGTCAATTTAACGTCTTAAATTGCTCTACATAAATTATCAATCCGGGTGTCGTAAATTGATGAAGTGTGGTGCACCATATGTGCTTAGTTAACCTTTCTCTTACTTCGTTGTTTTATAGTTTATGTTGTTTTTGGGGTTTTGTTCTTGTTGGTTTTCTAAAGTGTTTAATGCAAATGGAAATCCTATTCTAAGGTCTTAAGAATACTTTTAAAGGACAAGTATGGATAAAGATTTCAAGACAAGGCCTATGTCCCTAATGGTAACTTCCAAAACTTAGCACTTCAAAAGAACTTAAAACATGTTATTGATGGAATTAGTATTTAAACAAAAGTGTAAATATACAGCTAGTTCAATCAAAATAAAATGCAATAACCAAACAATGAGCTAGTGACTATGAGACCCAGTATCCTTGCTTCTTTAGCAGAAGGACAAGATGATTCTATCATGTCATTAGTCATTAAAAGGCTATGTGCTTCACTAATCTACAATCAAAATAGAATGCAACAACCAAACAATGAGCTAGTGACTATGAGACCCAGTATCCTTGCTGCTTCAGCAGAAGGACAAGATGATTCTATCATGTCATTAGTCATTAAAAGGCTATGTGCATCACTAATCTAAAATCAACTGGTTGAACACACTTGCATGAATTAAAATTGCATGAATGAAAAATCTAATCTATCAAACTTGAAAGCAATCAAATAACATAATGAAATCAAAGCAATATTTACAAAATTAAATCTACTCTACCTTACATTATTTACAAAATGAAATCTACTCTACCTTACATTCTAATATGCTCCATGACATCTACTTCACATCTCCTTCCATGTTGAGAACATCAAAGCTTTATTCAAATTCTTCAAAAGTACAAAGTACAACAAAGTTCTCCAAAGCTTTCAAAAGCCATCAAGGAAGAACTACAAACTTAAGAACTAGGGACTAAGGACTAACAAATGAAGGAGAGAGATCTCCTATTTAGACAAAAAGATGAGAGCCATCTCATTAATGATAGTCCATGAATCTCTCCCTCTACCTCTAGAGTCCTAATCAAAATAGGAACTGATAAGACACATGTCTTTTTAGAGTTACAATACAATTAGGAGATGTGACACATATCCTCATGATCCCATGATTCTTTCCAACCAAATTCGAATTTGGCCTTAGAGTGCCACATAAGGGTCTTCTAGAAGTCTCCTTTCAACCTACACATGTCAACAACCTCAACCCATTTGTTAGGTATAAGCATATGCACATTATTTTCTAATTTTTAACCACAAATTCACTTAAAAGACTTAGAATTAATAAAGATTGGAAAAACATAAATGTGGCCCAATAATAATGAAAGTGGGATGAATGTGGTGACATAGTAATGAAATGGAGGTGATATAATGGACATAATAGTGAAAGTGTAATGGAAATGAATGACATTTTCAAGACTCAACACGTGGTTATTGTTAGTCGCTCAAGAAAGGGTGGAATGGCTTTGGGTTCACTTTCCTATTTTTCTTCTTCTCCCTCCAGGGGAGTAGGTTGGCGATATGGAAGGACCTTTCCAGATCATAGGTTGATCTCCTGAATCTCCACAGCATAGGTAGGGCATGTTGTCTCTCCGGTGTATACCTGCTGGGCCTGTCTGTTGTTGGGGTTCGGGTTCGGTTGAGTAGGCATCTGGGGTTGTCTTGGAGGAGCAGGAGGTAATGGTCGTGGTTGATCTGGTGGTGGAGGTAGAATGGCGGGTGGAGAGTTGTATTGGGGCCTCCACCCCGGTTGAGGTGCATTCCACTGAGGTTTCGGCTGGACATGTGAGTGAAACGAATGAGCAGCAGGTTGAGTGTGGTATTGGGATGGATAAGACCACGGAGGAGGTGCAGACCATGGAGGATTAGTAGGGGACCCCCAAGAAGGTATATGAGCAGATTGGTTGGGGCTGTAATAAGCTTGGGATGTCCCTTTCATCCCTTATTGGTAAGGTCTGGTTCTATGTGGCCTCCTTTGGTTGAGGAAGTAGAGTGGTTCAGTGGCTGCCTCAGTCCCTTGGTAGATGGCTTTAAATCCAGGTAAGGTTGGGCACTAGTTTGTGGGGTGGTATTCCTCACAAGAGAAACATACCTCCACTGAGTGCAATGGACACTCATTCTTAGGATGCTTCCTTGTACATCTGGGGCAAAAAATGGCCAAATCCCTCTCAACTTCCTCTTTCTTCTATTGGATTCAGAAAATATCCAATTGCATGGCAATGGTCTGTCCCATCTCATTTTTGAGGTCTTCCATCTGATTAGCAAATGCATGCTTGGAGAAGGTCGTACTAGCTAAGAGTGGATTCCCCCTACCTCATTTCTGGGCTACCCTAGAGTGGTTTCTAAACACAATCTTTATGTCCTCATAAGGCAGTTGGTAGATGTCTCCTCCAGCTAGCAGATGGAGGGTATCTAGAAGGTCTTCGGGGACTCCTTGGAGCAGAACTAACTTGAGAGATTCAGGGTCAAGCATGCACCTGACCCATTTATAGCTAAGTTGGAACCTTTCCTCGTAGTCTCCTAAAGACTCATCACTTCCCATGGTCATCCGAAAGATCTCTCCATTTGTTTCTTTTGACCTATAGTAGTCCCGGTATTTGTTGTTAAAGGCTTGTTGCATCTAAGCCCAAGTTGTGATACTGTTTCTAGGTAACCCCATGAACCAGCGTAGTGATACATCCTTGAGGGTAGAAGGAAAGAGTTTCAACTTTTGCTCGTCCTCTGCATAGTCATAAGTTCGACAAAGGACAACAAACTCAAACAAGAAGGTATCAAGGTCTTCAGTGGTTAGTCCATGGAAGTGAGATAAGACTGAGGGACTTATGTTCTTCATTTTCATGTCCCCGTTGGTCTCTCGGATTGGAAAGGCACCTTCTATTCTCTCCTCATCTCTGATACCATTCCTGTGTTCAGCCATGGTCTCAAGAGGAATGTTTTCTCGCTCTTCTTATATTATAGGATCTTCGTATATCTCAGGAGGTTCACCTATAGGTTCTTCTGGATCACTGCCACCAAAGAAGAGAGAAGGGTGACTCAGTGATGTGGTGGGGGTGTTGGGTAGGAATTTTCTGGTATCTTCTCTATTCCTACGAGGCATGAAATGAAATATTTTTGTTCTTTTGTTTTTTTTTCTTCTTGTACCTGCAAAACTGAAATAGATTGAATTGCAACTAACTATCTTACTAAAATGAAAATGTAGAATTGGAATGAAAGAAGGAAAGGACTAATCTATTTTGCTGAAATGAAATTGCAGGAATGAAATGCTAAGTTACGCTTGCAGAATGGAAATTGTGGAATTGAAATGCTAATCTATGAAAGTGGGAAATGTCTATTCTAATTTTGTGGAAATGAAATTGCAGACTAGAAATGAAACAACTACTCTACGCTTGCTGAAATAAACTACTTACCAGAAGGTTGTAGTAGAAAATAGAAGAAAAGCAGCAATCATAAATACTTTGACGCTTCCCCGGCAACGGTGCTAAAAAGAATGGTGGGCTCCAGTATTGCAGCAATAATGCTGCAACTCCTGGGACTCCCTTCTTTACTTTTATCAACCCGGTAGTTCATAACAAACTTGGAAGTGACGGTGCTATATGCACAACTACTAGCTCTTGCCACAGGTTGCCACTTAATCAGTTGGCACAAGTCCGCTAGGAGCTTAAGCCAACTTATATGAGCTCTTAGAAGAAGCTTTTAACTGTGATGGATGAAAACTAACTCAACCAGAGTCTAATCTACCTGCAGAAAGAAGTTGAAAGCTAGAAAGGAACGGAAACCCTAACAAAACCTAGTTTTACCGACTAACCCTACTGGTGCAAGTAAAAGGATGAAAGCTACAGAAATGGATGCCATTGACTTCTAGAAAGCTAAAATGCATGTGACTAAGCTACTTCTAAAGAGAAATATGAAGAAAACATCTTTTTGTATTTTTGAATAATATTTGTGGAATCACTTTGCAGGTGTTTTGACTATTTTGACTGTGCAGAGGTTGATTGGCGAAAGGAAATGGAGTGGACACTTGCAGGAGGTTTGGAAGGTGAGAAGAGGGCCTAAGGGGGTCCCTAGCACCCTTCCAGAGAGATTCATAGTGATCGGATCTCAAGAAACTACTTTCGTGAGCTTCTACAGGAAGTTTGCAGGGGTTCTACAGGATGTTCTGTGGGTTCTACAGAATGTTTCTACAGGATGTTCCGAAAGGGGATTTTGGATGGTTGATGGTGGAAGAAAGGTGAAGAAGTGGGTATAGAGGTTGGATGATGATGTGGAGGGGTATAGGACCTGGCGAACAAAGTGGGTGAGTGATAAGGATGGTTGGATTTGTTCAAGGAGGGGTAGAGCAATGTTGCACAAAAATATGGAAATTAGGTCAAAGTGAGGGAATGTAGCAAATGTGAGGCAAGAATCAGAGTTAGAGGACGGATCGGGAGGTATTGATGGAGTAAGGGTAGGCAAAGAGGTATCACAGGTGCTCTGCAAGTTATTTTCCAAACTATTCAAACAAAGACTCGGAAAACGAAAGACCTAGCTACTTTAACATAATCTGACCTAAATATCAGCAAAGAAAATGAACAGAATTTTATTGGCAAAAAAATCATGTGAAATAGCTATGCAAACTAAGCAATCATGAACCTAAGCATGTAACCACAACTGGTATCAACTTCCACAAATGAGAATCTAACACTAACAATTGCATGATGAAGCAAAGACAGTGTTTTTGGTGGCGACAAGGATGCCTTGGTCCCAACTCATGGTCCCGCGGGGGGAGAGGTGAGATCAGGGGTGCTTGATAGCCTTTTTATCAATATCTTCTTTGTTATCAACCTATCAAACCAATCTGAACATGAAAAGACTTTTTAATCATCAACAATGACCTAAGTAACCAAGCAAGATTTTAATCTACTTAACAAAAATTATTTGATAAAGACATCAACAACACATAACAGTACACAAAGGAAGCCTTGGCACTTGGGTTGGGCCCAACCCCAAGAGCTGCAGGCTCCTAAGAAGAAGCTCAGAACTGGTGCCAAATGAAACTGCTTTCCATTACTCAAAAATAACCATGTCACAAAAGAAGTTGTACAGCAGAAGCTACAAAATGAGCTGAGAAACTAGCAGCACTATAGTGAAAAATACAATTGTTCAAAAAGTAACCTACAAAGGCTGGAAGCCTTCCTATTTATGCACCATGAGGACCTCCAATAGTCCTCCTTGATTCGAGGGGCTTGGCTGCCCAAACTGCTAGTACTCAATCACTTCATAAAAGCTACTTGGCTGCCCTTGGGAATCAACGTTGGTGGGCTGCTGAACTCCGAGCTGATGGTGGAGAACTCAAGGAAGAGGCCATTTAGTGTAGGAGGCACCCTCCCTATGAATCCTCAGCCTTGTCCCCTTGCATTCGGCTATCAAATGGCTCATAAATGCTTGACCTTGGTCCAAAAGCTGTCCAAAAATCTGCAATAAACACGTATTAGTCTTCATGGTCAAGTGACTATCCTCATTCATTCAATCAACATAAATATACTCAAAAGCATGCATAAACTATGAAGAATGTTAGATTAATGGAGAAAAATAGGGAAAATGAGCCCAATAAGTTACCCATTTTTAGGGCTCATCAATAATCCCTTTCTTGTTGACAAGGAGTGTTGAAATATGGAAACAACAATATTCCAATTTAATTTGTCCTTGAATTAAATTGTGAATTAAAATCAAATTTAGTCTTAACAGCTACTTGGAAATAATTAATTAATTTATTTTAAATTAATTAGTTGAAGAAATTCAAGTTAGAAGTCTTTCTAAAGTCATGTAAGAGTTATCCCTTAAATTAAGGAGATAAGATGGAGTTATATTTGAGTTGTAATTAGTTAACTCATTTTACTGAGTTAATTCTAGTTAAATTAGTTCCAAACTATTTGAGGAACTAATAGTGAGTTAACAATCAATTGATGCATTAATGCACTCAACTAGTACTACTCCAGTTAATTGAAGATTCCCTCATCGGAAACTCATGCATGTCTATTTTGGGAAAGACCTAGTTGATATTAATGTTCAAGGATAGTGTACTATTAGTTTCATGTGTTTTCTCATTGAGAAAACTCATGCATGCAGTCAAGCATTCATCCTTGAGGATTGCGTAGTTTTGAAGGCTTGGTTTTCCACTTGGTAATACGCTAATCATCCACAAGGAACAGTGCAAGGAAATAGGAGCTTGGAGGGTAGAGAGGAAGGATGGAGAGAAGCCAAGATTTCCTGTGAGCATCTATGAGGATTGTACTCAAAACTGGCTAGCTATGAGAGCTAAGACTTTGTATATTTCCTATGTATTTCCACCATGTATGATAATACAATAGTGTGGGGTTTTTATCTGAGACTTTCCCCAAAGTATTTTCATCTGTATTGTGCCATTAATTCTTCTACTTCTGGTTATATTGTTCAGCTCGATATTTAAGCTTCCGCAAATTGATAGTAGAAGTAGGTTATAATATTCTTCTTTGATTTATATTGCATTATCAGTTTAACCTATCACAGATTTTCTACAAGATATCTAATATTTTTTTAAAGTAAGAGTATTTTTAAGATAAGAAAAACATATAGGTGGCTCATAGCACAAGACACCAACCAATAATATTATCACCTTTTAGATGATGAAATTTATGAAGAGAACTCATGATCCTTGAGTTGCAACTTTCAGACTTGAGTTTTTCACTGCACAAAAACAAGGGGAGACCTAAGATATATGATAAATAAATCATAGCAAGAGTACTTTTTAGTTGAATCCCCTTCCTAGTTTGTTCCAATATCATGATAGAAGAGTGGGAGAAAGAAGAGTGTGTCATTCCAATACTAGCTTTTCATTTGATCCTGGGATAGAGACAAATGGAGAATTATGTATCTATCCACATCTCAAGAGGAAGAAAAATAAAAAGTCTAAGTAAAAAGAAAAAGTTAAAGGAAATAGAATTTTTCAATTATGGAGATAGTGTAGCATCGAGTATGAGATGAAGCCAAGGTTATCATAGTTGAATATAATAGAGAATAAAACATATTAGTTCCTAGTTCAATCAGATGAGGTGTACTAGAAAAATAAATGAATTTAGTGTCTTGAATATTCCATGATCAACCCAAACAAGGATATAAAGAAGAAGAATTATTTTCCATGCATTGAGTCAATATGTATGGAAATCCATCCATGATTTTTTAGTATGTTTGTTTCTTTTAAAAGGAACTTGTGTTGGTAGGTGGAGATTTTTAAATGTACATATTTATAATTGTATATCTCCACCTTAGGTGTATGGAAATAGTTCTTTTATGTAATTTCCCAACCTTTTATATATTATATGTAAATAAAATAATTATGCTACTAAAACATGTGTAGGATAATCATTTTTATATCAATTTTTTTCTTAGTAGTAATTATTTCATTCAATTTTTTACATTGATAAACACTTTTTATATCCTAGTATTGTAGAGATGTAAAATATCCTTCACGTTTAATTTAGAGTTGAAACGTATCCTTTTCAAAAATAAATTAAAATACTAAATGAATAAAAGCAACAATGTTATCTCTAATCTCAAATTAATCCAAGGATTTTGTTTTATACTATTGGAAAAGGTTTCAGAGTTGCAATAGTCATGAAGATACATAAAAAATAATTCATCGTTGTTAATGCTTTTTATCACCCATGCTAGATGCAACACCCAAGTGATTTTAATACCTTAAACACCCTTAGGATATGGTTTCCTAGGCCACAAGATAGTCCCACAAGTCACAAACACACTAGAAAACAAAAGAATAAATAAAATCAATGTAAATTTGTCTTAGCTTCAAATCTATCATAAACTACAAGCGATTAAATCAATTATGGTGCAAACATTTCTCAAGTTTTGCACTCTAAAAAAGGTTTTCACCTCGAGAAAATTGATCCTTATCGACACATAATAGATCTAGATTTAAGGTTGATCTATTATAGTTATAATTCAAATAGCATAACATTCATCATCATCCTAATATTTATTAAAATATAATCTATACAACAGTAACACATTTACAATTTTAGAAATAAATTGTAAAATTTGGAAATATATAATTAGATTCTAACAATGAAATTAAATTGAAAATTGAATAGTCTAGATATCCATAACAAATATTACTATTATAGAAGAATAAAATAGACATCAAGAAGTGGCAAATAATGATTCTACTTTGACCTTTCATTCACATTCAACCACTAATTAACAGGAATAAAACGATGTGAATAGAGAGGGGATAATCAATCATTCTAATTGATACACACACAAAATATTTAACTAAAAGTGATTTGGACCCATATAAGGAAACCAAATGTAAAAAAGAGTATACCAATCCTTCTTTGTTTGTTCTTAACATCACGTTAAATAAAATAATTGGAAGGTGAGTGATGAGAGAAAATGATATAATTAAACAAGGCTCAATTAGCCTTTCTGCATGCCATCATGAAATTACATCCAATGATAACCAAATCCATTTAAGGGAAACTATGTATATATAATTGAAAACAAACTCCTCTCATTATTTAAATCACATTAATTAAAATAATCATAAGATGAATGATAGGATGAAAATGATATAACTGGAAAATGATTTAAATCTCTTTAGATAAAATAGTAAGAAGATGAATCATTTGAGGAAAATGACATAAATGAAGAAGGACTAATCGAACCTTTACCATACTAAATTAAATGAAATTTTATGTAGGGGTGACTAGTGTCTACTAAGGGAAACTTTAGATAAAGAAGGGTCGACAAACCCTTCTCCTCTATGATTTAAATAATGTAAATTAAAATAATAGGAAGGTCAATGTCAATAAAATAAGATTGTAAAAAGATATGTCTTTCTAATCAAGTCAATGATGGTATATGCTATTTAATTGAGTTGAAAATATGATTAAAATGGAAGAAAATTCACAAACCCTTTTCCATGATACTTTAATCTTTCTATATTATATAAATATCATGGGATATCATTAAAACATAACTAGCATGGAGAAGGGTCGATTGGTTCTTCTCATAGATGAAAGATCATCTAGCCCTTTTCTTATCACTTTTAAATAAATTCAAACAAGAATATATATTAAGTGACTAACATGATTATAGTCGCTTAAATGTAGATGATTCATATTATCTTTTCACATTGTACCCATAATGTTATGTTCAGGCTTCAACAACAGGAAAAGTCCACTAGCTTGGGATCCCTCCTAAAAAACCTTTTAAACAAATATTTTAATTTCTTCATTTAAATACGTTTTTCTCTTAGTAATTAATCACTAATAATTTTCTACTTGTGTGGATGATTATGTTTCTTCCACCTCCTGTTGTAGCCATGATTAAGTATGGGAGCAATAACCTTATCTATTTTTTTTTTGTGAAAAAATAGTTCTGGTTGCACATGTCACATTTTCCTAAGTTTTTTCGTTTCTCTTAGTTTGTTTTACTATCCATGACCTATGAAAGTTCCATATATTGGCACCTAGGTTTACTATGCATATATAGGGCATAAGTTGGTTTTACATTTCTTTTAGAAGAGATTTCATTTGCACCAAATGCTCCAAATGTCGATTGATTTTTTTCAAAAGATAAACTCTCTGAACTAGTAATGGATAGCCCAAATTTCACTTGGAATATTGAAAATTTCTTAACCAAAATGTCAAAAAGGTACATAGAACCAAATTTTTTTGAAGCGGCAATAAGAACGAGGCTTGAGTTCATATTGAAAATGCTTTTGTGCATAATTTTTGTACCACTCAAATTGAAATTTTTACCTCTATAACAAGGCTACTAATCTATGATCCAAAAGTAAAACAACAGACATGAAGTATCTATGATGAAAAGAGCTTAATTTATTATGAAATTTATTGAAATGATCTTGAGTTGGATTGTATAAATACTCATTAAAAATCCCAACATATCCTTTCCACCTTGCAAAATATGGAATATCAACTAGATATAATGTGGGAAGACTATATATTTTCCAACTAAAAATAACTCATGTGAAAATCCATAATAAATTTAGTTAGAGCCTATAATAGAGGGAAGCTAGAATCTTTAACACTAGCATCAAAACCAATCAAATTAAAGCTTAATCCAAAGGTGACATTAATTTTTCATAAATTGTTATCAATTCCTGACTAAGGAGATGCTTGTTGCATATAAAACTAATTTTGAATTGTATTAATTGTTGTGCATTACAACAAGCTCCCGTATTTCAAAAATTTTCTTGATTTTATTCTAAGATGCTAAATAGGAAATAGGGTCCCTTTAGTTTTTAAAAAGCAATAAAACCTTCACATAGACATCAATTTCTTTGTTTCTTGCTTTTTAAATAAAAGTGCTTCAAAAAACCCTCTAAAAACAACACACATCGCAAGTCGCAATCGCTCTGATCCTCTGATCCTTTTCCAAACTATGCTCGAGATTTGTCAGTTAAAGCCGTAGGAGGAATGATAGATGCGATGCATCTTTTTAGAGTTATTGAAATTCTATTTTTATCATGAAATACCATATTTTGAGAGAAGTTGTTCCAACCACTTTAAGCACTTTTTACGAACAATTTGTTTTATTTTTACTAGGAAGACCCTTTCATATTATTTTAGAAAGGGTCCTAAAATTGTGTTAAATTAGATTTAAGAAGAGAACACTTCTGCACTTCTGGATTTATTTTTGTAGAAGACAAGGATCAAGGTTCAAACTTGTTATAAAGGAGAATTCAAGACGACTTGCATTTCTGTATCTTTTCGGATTTTCGGAAATAAGAAGAACGAACTAGACTTTTATTCTTGTAGCAGGATTCAAATACATATGGTACTTTTATCAAATGTCTTTTTGTTACATGTTATGCAAATAAACAATATTTTGATTCAATGTTGTTATTATATGTGAATGTTCATATTGTTCTACATTACATCACTTTTGAGTAAGTTGGAGTTGGTATTCTATAAGAACATATGCTGACAATTGATGTTATTATCAGATGCAATATGTTTTATATCACTTTGTGATCATCATTCATGCTTAAATTTCTGTAGTCAAGTGATTGATCTTTATTAGCATTTGATTACTAGTAATCATTAGAAATCGCATTGATATTGCATTACCTAGGTTATTTATATATAGATATATTTGTATATTTTAGTAAATTTGCAACTCAAACCATCTATCATCTCGTTATATACCTAAAACACAAATTCATTAAAATGCATTTGATTGGGAAACTAGTCCCATATTATACAGTCGGAGCCACCATCCTAAACAGAAAAGGATCTGTATTAAGGGCCGGACCGAGTGGTTATCCCGAATGTTGGTGCAACGATTTTAGAGGCATCAACAGTTAACCGTCAACCAAATTTCACTACCTAGTCCCATATCTAAACTTCATAAGGTGACATTTTAACTATGAAGTGAAGTGAGTTCATTATAAAATGTAACAAAAATGCACCAGGAAAATGACCCTTGCCAAGTTTCATGAAAGGAACATTATATCAAAGTTTTAAATGATATAAAACGCAAAAAGGTTAGAAAATAGCAACATGTCATAATAATGTTTTTGTCTAATATAGGCCAAGGTTAAACATATTGCACCAAAAAAATTAGTGGTATGCACATGTTAAACAAAAATTGTGACTAGAGATTTTAAAGGACACAAGAAACAAAGTTCCATGAGTTGTGGATACTAAAAGGTATCATGAAATGCACATGAGACAAAGGATTTTCTAGTGTACATCAATCTAGGGTTTCATGTGGTATGCATATGACAAATTTTCATGAGGTCTGCATAATAAAAGGTCACCACAAAGTGTTAAAGAGGAACCTAAGATAAATATTTCCAAAAAACGCATAAGACAAAACCATATCACACACATAATTTTCAATGTAATATGACATACGATAAAGTTTACAACGACGATGAAAAAGAAAGCACATAGTCCAATGTCTCTAAATAACACATCATTCCAAGATTTAAAGGGGCATATTAAGAAAAGTTTATTTATTTTTCAAATGATACACATAAGTCAAAACAATTTTAAAAAGGGTTGCAAAAGACAAATTCTTTAAAAGGATGCAGATAACTAAGGTTTTCCAGGACTAAAGTGTATCTCATGAAATTTTAAGAGGGGTGTAACACAAAAAATATTGCACCAAAGTTTAAAAGGGGTGAAACCCACGACATATGATGCCAAAAGTTAAAAGGGGTGTGACATAGCACATAAGACAAAACACATAATTTTGTATTTTCACCATGGATTTTGATCCAAAACTCCATTTTTGTGTTATCTTTATATAGTTGGAATGATATTTCCAAGCTTTATGACTTTTGTATTATAAGCTTTTAAGAGTTTCTTACCACTTATTTCATATTTGTAAAAGTAAAATATGGGAACATTGTTAATAGCCTAGATAATAATAAATAACACACCATTTTAACTATTGTGTCTAAAAATCATTATGAAAGTGACAAGTGACATAACTACTAAAAGGAGTTTGAAATAATGGAAGTAAAATTGAGCTCATTATTAAGTTACCAATTGAGTTCATTATGTTAAATGCATTTTTTCAAAATATGATTTGAAGTTTTATATATTTTCAACTTATATTTCTTTTGGCGACGACATTTAGGTATCAAAACTAAACAAGATATTATACATTTTAATTTAAATACATTACATATTAGAGAATTAATAATAGAAACATTGATGTTAAACATCATGGAAAGGAGGATCCATCAATATACATCAGTGACCTTATAAATGATATCTACATATGCATACATATTAGATAATGAGGAGAAAATATAATAGTTGAATGGGTGTAGAAGTAACAAGAATAAAAGGATGCACCAATGCATGAACAATGATGATGGGTGGATCTAAAATGATAAGTGATAAAAGCTTGTAGCACAAAGCTTGAGGACGGGAGAATTCATAAGATACACATGTCCATCAGTGAACCTAAGGAAAATGAGCTACACTCATCATTACTCCAAGAAAACCAATTATTTTCTTCTTATTCATTTGGATTCTTAAAGTATCTATCTAATAGTAAAACAAGAAATGAGGTTGCATCAAATTAATCTAAAGTTAAATATAGTGAAGTCATCTTGGAGAAAAGTGATGAACATGTAAATTGGAAGGCCAGGAAATAAGAGAGGTAATTTGTTGACTGAAATTGAAATGGAAACCTAGCCACTAGGACAAGAGAGGGAAATTATTTCATAAAAAAATAATGATATAAATTATAAACAATATAATGATCTTACCTCGCCGAGCTTTCTTGTAATACTATTAGAAGATTTCAGAAAAAATCCAATTTCTATGTGTATCAATTGTGGACTATTTTGTTTCCTTACTAAGAATTGGATTTGTGTAAGAATGTATCTCACATTGTATATTATTCTTATATGTATCTGTTTTGTTCTTATTTTTATTCATTGGAAATATTTCCCTACTATGAGCATAGGATTGCAAATGGTAACTTTAATATTGGATTGTTCTAGGTTTACAATCATTTACTCATGTTATTGTATTTATTCCCACTAAACTAATTCATGGGTCACTGACAAAAGAGTTTGTGGCTTTATTCATGTTGCCTAGTTATTATTAGTCATGTATGGATCTGTGCATTTGAATCCTATATTAGTTTCATTTCATTCTTTAGTTTATAAAACCATAAATAATGGATTGAGCTAAAATCACACCCAAAATCAATAATGATTTTTGGGCTAGGATCTATATAGAATACCTATTCTAAATGGTGATAATTTCAGCTAATACTTTTAATTGTAGGTAACCCCTACTATTAACATAGTTCATTTTTTTTTAATTTTTTTTTTGTTTGCACTGAGCTTCAGGCAGGAATAGATTTGAACCTAATACCTTCCATATGTAGTTTGCAGAGGGAGCCTCCCACCCTCCCTCTCTGGATGTTGAAGCTTCCTTCCATTATATGGTGTCCTCCCTCTTGAAGCGTCCTCATCTTGCAGTGTCCACCCCCACCAAATTCGTTAATAAGAACACAGAGGTGACCAAAGTCTCCTTACAAGATAATGCTAGGCAGACTTTTATGGTTTATTATGAAAGGGATATTATTGGGAAAACGTGGGCTCCTATGATGAGAGGTGAAATTTCTCTCTCTACTATTGGTAATGGCCTTTTTATATTTCTATTAGACCAAAAGGATAAGGAGGCCATCGTTCACAATGGACCATATTTCTTTGGCTCTACAATCCCGATCAAAACATTCCCACTACCATCCTTGTCTAGGTCAAGCTCCCTCGTCTTCCATCTCCTGTTGAAGTGATGATTTCCTTCGGGCTATAGGCAATGGAGTTGGGAAATACTTAGACACTTAGGCTAAACCAAAAGGATCTCAATTTGCATGCGGTCAAATTTATGTGGAAGTAGACTCAGAGAAAGGACTTCCATCTGAAATCAACCTAAATTTGGGAGAATGGAAGCATAAACAAGTATTATAATATGAAGAAATACCATTCAAATGAAGGCATTGTCATGACTACAGTCACTTTTCCAAAGATTACAGTAAAAGTGTAAGTGAAAAAATCCCGAAAGCTCAGGAAGTTCAAAAGGAGTAGTGGCAACAACCCAAGAAAGATCTTAAATGAAAAGGAACGTTGTTAAAATCTCAGAACCTGTTAATCCCCAACGAGATTACTTCCTCTTCGAGCTCATTCAAACTTCTAAGTGATGGGGAAATGGAAACGGAAGTGACTCCCTAGACTATCGTGGTTGAGCCTCGGGAAAGAGAACAAAGAGAACTAGTAGAAAGTAGTCTGAAAGAGGTAGGAGGTGAAGTTTCCCCTCCAAAGTCAACCCATATCCCTAAAGCTCCCCCAAGTAGTTTACACAAAGCTCTGGCTTGGGTGGTAACACAGAAATTATGCCAAACTCTAATCGAGGTTAATGAGTGCATCAACCAGGAAACTCACTCCAACAAGAAATATGGAAGACCAAACAAAAGGACTCAGAGAGAAAGGGAAGAAGAAACAAATAAGAATATTTGGAATCAAACTGTCATTTCAAATTTGCTGAAAGGGAAAAAATAGAACAAGGATGGTATGGATGGTGGTCGCTCTTCCCCCACCCTTAAATAATAAAAGTAATATCTTGGAACATAAGGGGACGAGGAACCCCTGAAAAAATCCTAGAATTTAAGGACTTGATCAAACAAGAATCTCATAGAGCAGTATTTCTTTAGGAAACCAAGTTAGAAGAAGAAGAAATTTTGAAAGCAACACGAAAATTTTGGAGACACAGCGTGGGGTCATCAGAACCTTCAAGGGGAGCTTCAAGAGGATTAGGAATATTTTGGCTGAACAAAAAATTTACCCTGATAGAGGAAATTAAGACAAAATCATATATAATGGCTCTTTTGGAAGAAAAGGAGACAAGGAATAGAATCCCCTTGATAAACATCTATGGCCCAGTTCTTCACAGTGACAAGGAAGACTTTTGGGCCTCTTTATAGGGTTTAAAGGAAAGGAACCTCCATATTAATAGTGTAATGGGAGGGGACTTTAATACGGTCTTGAATGCTTTAGAAAAAAGAGGTGGATCTTCAGTCAGGGATTACTTCCAAGATAGAATGGAGGAAATATTGGTTCAACTGGGATCTTATTGATATCAAACCCAAGTCAAGGAATTAGACTTGGTTGAACAAAAAAATCGGTGATCATTTCATCACTACTTGTTTAGATAGGTTCCTGTTGCATAGCCATTGGCTCCTTAATGGCCTAGACTACTCCTCGTCTAGACAATCTCTTGGAGACTCAGATCATCGCCCCATCATTATCTCCATGGAAAAGGTAGAAAACCTCAGGACACTACCATTTAAATTTAATGTAGATTGGTACCTAGATGAAAAATTAGCGAATATGATAAAGAAATCTTAGACTCGGAAAATACAAGGTTCTCCCAACTTATTTTGGGAATCTGAGCTAAAACATGTCAAGACGGATCTAAGGAAATGGCTCAAAGAAAACTATCAGGCCCCCAGGGAAAAAAGGGAAAGAAGAAGTCCAAGAATTAGAATAAAACTATAATATGATGGAGAAAAGTCACATTGAAGAGTCACATATTGAAAAATAAAAAGACCTCTCCTCTCATATTTTCAGTGTAAGTAGGCAGGCAGAAAATCTGTGGAGGCTCAAGCC
Source organism: Pinus tabuliformis (assembly GCA_031772625.1). Classification (NCBI taxonomy): domain Eukaryota; kingdom Viridiplantae; phylum Streptophyta; class Pinopsida; order Pinales; family Pinaceae; genus Pinus; species Pinus tabuliformis. The sequence goes on along the minus strand of CM062811.1, from coordinate 610,553,783 downwards.
TCATAGTCTATGGTTGAAAGCTAGAGACTCAAATACTTCTTATTTCCACAAACAAGAAATGGCTCGTGAGAACAAGAATTGCATCAATGATATAAAGGTGGCAGGTGTGTAGACATTCAACACCTCATCAGAAATTAAATAAGAGGCATTCAATCATTTAAATTCTCTCCTCAATCAGTGTGCACCCCTTTTGTTGGGTTCTCTGAATTACTTCAAGCCCTTCCCCTAGTTGTCTCTATGCTCTCTAATGTATCTCTCTCTGATGTAATTCTATAAGAAGAAGCACGCAATGCTATTTGGACTCTAGAACCTGAGAAGGCTCCAGGATCAGATGGCTTTTCTATCACCTTTTATCATTTATTCTGGAATGTTATTAGAAATTATCTAATTAGAATGTTGAACTACACCAAGGTTAAAAATAATTTGGGGGTAGCACCAATTCTACCTTTCTTTCTCTGATTCCAAAAGAAGGAAATCCTACCACCTTCCGTAGATTTCATCCTATCTCTCTTTGCAACTCCTCCTATAATATCTTGATGAAAATCACTACCAATAGGATTAAACCCTTACTTTCCTCCATTATTTATGAGAACAAGGGTGGGTTTATGCAACATCGAAATATTCTGGATAGTATCATCCTAGTTTAGGAAGCTATGCACTCAAACAATGAAGAGGGGAGAAGCTGGAATGGTTATCAAATTAGACATGGAAAATGTGTTTTATCAGGTAAACCAGTCCTTCCTCATCCTTTTAATGGAGAAATTAGGATTTAATATTGATTTTATCTCTTGGATCAAATCTTGTATTGGACCTCCTTGGATTTCTCCTCTTATCAATGGGTTCCCTAGGCCCTTCTTTACTGCTTCAAGTGGGTTGTGTCAAGGATGTACCCTTCGCCTCTACTTTATATAATCATGGCTGAATCTCTCAGTTGCAACCTTAAGGTCGGGCGACTGGATGGATCCCTTCTAGGGCTTAGTATTGCAAGAAATGTCAGAGGAATCAATCAGTCCCAGTTTGTAGATGATACCCTCCTAATTGGTGGAGCCTTCATAGTGATTTCATCAAGACTCAAAAAGATATTAGATGGGTTCCTTCTTCACTCTGGGGGTATGATCAACAATTTGAAATGTCAATTAATTGGTTGGAATTTTTAAGGGGACTAGCTAAATAAAATTGGGCAATTGCTTGGAATTCCAATGGATCTCAACTACTGTTCATTTAAATATCTTTGGATTCCAATCTCTCTAAAACAATCATCTAAAGAATAATGGGGGAATGCTATTCAAAATATTAGGAACATAGTGCATTCTTGGGGTATTAGATGGCTCAACTTGGCAGGGCAGGTTACTCTCATTAAATTGGTGCTTTCCTCCCTTCCATTTTATTTAGGAGCATGCCTCTTAGCACCAGGCTACATGAATAAACAAATAAGAAAGCTTATCAGGAAATTGTTATGGTAGGGAGGAAAGTGTAACAAGCATAAATTCCATCTAGTGATTTGGAATTTGATCAAACAACATTAGAAATTGGGAGTACTAGCAATAAAGGATCATGAACTAATGAACATGGCGTTGGGGAGGAACTAGTATGGAGGCTCCTTTAAGAGTCTAACGAGTGGTGGAGAAAAGCCTTTATTAGAAAATATTTCCATAAAAAACATCTCACTAGACCAAATGATGAATCTTGGGAAAAGAAAGGATAACAAATATGGAGATTATGCAAAGCCTGATCGCCTATCATCCTGAATCACCTTGGCTGGTTTCCTGGAAATGGGAAACACATTCAAATTGGAACTTATTATGTGAAAGGTATAGACCCAGCTCTCTATGGATGGTTGGTTGAGCATGGGATTTATCATCTAGCTGACATGTCTTGCTGGAACGACCATATCCCTAAAGCTCCCCCAAGTAGTTTACACAAAGCTCTGGCTCGAGTGGTAACACAGAAATTATGCCAAACTCTAATCGAGGTTAATGAGTGCATCAACCAGGAAACTCACTCCAACAAGAAATATGGAAGACCAAACAAAAGGACTCAAAGAGAAAGGGAAGAAGAAACAAATAAGAATATTTGGAATCAAACTGTCATTTCAAATTTGTTGAAAGGGAAAAAATAAAACAAGGATGGTATGGATGGTGGTCGCTCTTCCCCCACCCTTAAATAATAAAAGTAATATCTTGGAACATAAGGGGACGAGGAACCCTTGAAAAAATCCTAGAATTTAAGGACTTGATCAAACAAGAATCTCATAGAGCAGTATTTCTTTAGGAAACCAAGTTAGAAGAAGAAGAAATTTTGAAAGCAACACGAAAATTTTGGAGACACAGCGTGGGGTCATCACAACCTTGAAGGGGAGCTTCAAGAGGATTAGGAATATTTTGGTTGAACAAAAAATTTACCCTGATAGAGGAAATTAAGACAAAATCATATATAATGGCTCTTTTGGAAGAAAAGGAGACAAGGAATAGAATCCCCTTGATAAACATCTATGGCCCAGTTCTTCACAGTGACAAGGAAGACTTTTGGGCCTCTTTATAGGGTTTAAAGGAAAGGAACCTCCATATTAATAGTGTAATGGGAGGGGACTTTAATACGGTCTTGAATGCTTTAGAAAAAAGAGGTGGATCTTCAGTCAGGGATTACTTCCAAGATAGAATGGAGGAAATATTGGTTCAACTGGGATCTTATTGATATCAAACCCAAGTCAAGGAATTAGACTTGGTTGAACAAAAGAATCGGTGATCATTTCATCACTACTTGTTTAGATAGGTTCCTGTTGCATAGCCATTGGCTCCTTAATGGCCTAGACTACTCCTCGTCTAGACAATCTCTTGGAGACTCAGATCATCGCCCCATCATTATCTCCATGGAAAAGGTAGAAAACCTCAGGACACTACCATTTAAATTTAATGTAGATTGGTGCCTAGATGAAAAATTAGCGAATATGATAAAGAAATCTTAGACTCGGAAAATACAAGGCTCTCCCAACTTATTTTGGGAATCTGAGCTAAAACATGTCAAGACGGATCTAAGGAAATGGCTCAAAGAAAACTATCAGCCCCCTAGGGAAAAAAGGGAAAGAAGAAGTCCAAGAATTAGAATAAAACTATAATATGATGGAGAAAAGTCACATTGAAGAGTCACATATTGAAAAATAAAAAGACCTCTCCTCTCAGATTTTCAGTGTAAGTAGGCAGGCAGAAAATCTGTGGAGGCTCAAGTCTCATAGTCTATGGTTGAAAGCTAGAGACTCAAATACTTCTTATTTCCACAAACAAGAAATGGCTCGTGAGAACAAGAATTGCATCAATGATATAAAGGTGGCAGGTGTGTAGACATTCAACACCTCATCAGAAATTAAATAAGAGGCATTCAATCATTTAAATTCTCTCCTCAATCGGTGTGCACCCCTTTTGTTGGGTTCTCTGAATTACTTCGAGCCCTTCCCCTAGTTGTCTCTATGCTCTCTAATGTATCTCTCTCTGATGTAATTCTATAAGAAGAAGCACGCAATGCTATTTGGACTCTAGAACCTGAGAAGGCTCCGGGATCAGATGGCTTTTCTATCACCTTATATCATTTATTCTGGAATGTTATTAGAAATTATCTAATTAGAATGTTGAACTACACCAAAGTTAAAAATAATTTGGGGGTAGCACCAATTCTACCTTTCTTTCTCTGATTCCAAAAGAAGGAAATCCTACCACCTTCCCTAGATTTCATCCTATCTCTCTTTGCAACTCCTCCTATAATATCTTGATGAAAATCACTACCAATAGGATTAAACCCTTACTTTCCTCCATTATTTATGAGAACAAGGGTGGGTTTATGCAACATCGAAATATTCTGGATAGTATCATCCTAGTTTAGGAAGCTATGCACTCAAACAATGAAGAGGGGAGAAGCTGGAATGGTTATCAAATTAGACATGGAAAATGTGTTTTATCAGGTAAACCAGTCCTTCCTCATCCTTTTAATGGAGAAATTAGGATTTAATATTGATTTTATCTCTTGGATCAAATCTTGTATTGGACCTCCTTGGATTTCTCCTCTTATCAATGGGTTCCCTAGGCCCTTCTTTAATGCTTCAAGTGGATTGTGTCAAGGATGTACCCTTCCCCTCTACTTTATATAATCATGGCTGAATCTCTCAGTTGCAACCTTAAGGTCGGGCGACTGGATGGATCCCTTCTAGGGCTTAGTATTGCAAGAAATGTCAGAGGAATCAATCAGTCCCAGTTTGTAGATGATACCCTCCTAATTGGTGGAGCCTTCATAGTGATTTCATCAAGACTCAAAAAGATATTAGATGGGTTCCTTCTTCACTCTGGGGGTATGATCAACAATTTGAAATGTCAATTAATTGGTTGGAATTTTTAAGGGGACTAGCTAAATAAAATTGGGCAATTGCTTGGAATTCCAATGGATCTCAACTACTGTTCATTTAAATATCTTTGGATTCCAATCTCTCTAAAACAATCATCTAAAGAATAATGGGGGAATGCTATTCAAAAAATTAGGAACATAGTGCATTCTTGGGGTATTAGATGGCTCAACTTGGCAGGGCAGGTTACTCTCATTAAATTGGTGCTTTCCTCCCTTCCATTTTATTTAGGAGCATGCCTCTTAGCACCAGAATACATCAATAAACAAATAAGAAAGCTTATCAGGAAATTGTTATGGTAGGGAGGAAAGTGTAACAAGCATAAATTCCATCTAGTAAATTGGAATTTGATCAAACAACATTAGAAATTGGGAGTACTAGCAATAAAGGATCCTGAACTAATGAACATGGCATTGGGGAGGAACTAGTATGGAGGCTCCTTTAAGAGTCTAACGAGTGTTGGAGAAAAGCCTTTATTAGAAAATATTTCCATAAAAACCATCTCACTGGACCAAATGATGAATCTTGGGAAAAGAAAGGATAACAAATATGGAGATTATGCAAAGCCTGATCGCCTCTCATCCTGAATCACCTTGGCTGGTTTCCTGGAAATGGGAAACACATTCAAATTGGAACTTACTATGTGAAAGGTATAGACCCAGCTCTCTATGGATGGCTGGTTGAGCATGGGATTTATCATCTAGCTGACATGTCTTGATGGAACGACCATGGCATGTGGAGTGGGTGGCGCTCTACAGAATTTCCTGATCATCTCCAATTTCAGTGGAATCTTTTGATCGAAAGCCTCTATGGGTTTTCTCCTATAATCATGAGTAGATTGGAATGACATGTTTGGTTGGGTGGGAAATCAAAAGCATATTACGTCAAGGATGGCTATGCCCTTTTATCCAATCGTGCACCCCCCCTTCATCCCTCCTCCTTATCAGGGAAAATTTGGAATGGTGATGGTATTCTTAAGATAAATTTTTTTTGTTGGGAGCTAGTCCATGAGAAAATTTTGATAGCTGAGAATTTAAAAAAGATGAAAATTAGTTGTCCAACCTAGTGTGTTTTTGTTGCAAAATGGAGGAATTAATTAAGCATTTATTTTTTCTTTCCCCTTCTCATTGGAAGTTTGGAACTATGCTCTTGCCCTAATGGCCCTTGTCCCCCAAATTGCAAATGACTCAAGCGACATGTTTATTAATTGGGGACATAAAATGGCTTTCTCTCCAAATCCTTCACTCTGGTGATGCTAGATGGAATTCCCTAAATACATGTGTTCATCGATATGGTTGTGTCATAATTAGGCTATCTATCAAAATCAACATCAAAGTTCAGAAATGGTTGCAATTAAAGGTGTCATGCTACTTTTCGAGGTCATATCTTCTTGAGGATTCGATGACTCAGACATGAAATATTTGTCTAGTTCTGAAAAAAGTGGGCTCAGGCTACCCCCACCCGACCTAAATTCCACTTGTTTAAGATCCAATGAAATCTCAAATTTCTCTATTAGATTAAAAGGAGATGATTTCACTAAATGGAAAAGGGAAGTCAGGAACAACCAATTGTATTTTGATGGTGCATCGAAAGGTAACCCCAGGGAGGTTGGAGAGGCAGGGCTAATAACCAACCTCGAAGAAAAATAGAAGTAAAATATGTGTGGGGACTCGAGGTCACATCTAACAACCAGGCAAAGGATTTGGGACTCTGGCAAGGAGTTAAAATATACTTGGATAATGGTGTCAAAATTTTGAATATAGTGGGAAAATCGAAGCTAATTCATTAATGTATCAGGCTTCTTAGGAATGCCACTTAGCTAGAAGAAGAAACTTCTTCAATCATTGTAAGAATAATATACCTATTAAAACAATTTGGTAAAGTTACAATTTTCCACATGCTGCGAGCCAACAACCAGCTGGTAGGCATTCAGGAAAATGTGGGGGTTATATTAAGACTTGGTGGAATATGCATAAATATCCAGACTTCATTATGTCCCATCCCCTAATCAAAGGCTTCAGGATGGCACTGTATATTGGAGGTATGGGTCATCAGAGCCCTATGGAAACAGTTATGGAGGCTACCTCCCCTAGGTGTATCTACGTGGAGGTAGTTAAGATGGATGGCTTGACTAGGCATGTTTGTAGCGTCTTGGATATAGGGTCAGTAGGTGGTGAATTAATTCACAGTTGTGGTGTCTTCGCATGACAGGTCATGTCTGACGACATGTGTGTGATTAGGCATTGAAATCTCATTGGAATTAGCAATATAATAGTTTCAACTGGGGATGACGGAACCATTGTTGCTCGATTATGTTTTCAAACAGTGGAAAATATGGATTGCATAGAAATTGATAAGACCCACCACTATTTCACATTTATGAAAGATAGGTAAAGGAGGAATGTTAGGATTGACCAGGTCGTTATATACCTCAGCTGGCTTTGGTCAGTTAATCACAAGATATTGATAGTGCAGAAGCGTCTTGCAGCAAAAATGTCATCAGGAAGGAACGAAAGTGGGGGTGCTTCTAGTAATAGAAGCTCGGCACCTGGCCATGGCACGGGGCACGTCGGTGTTGAGAGCCTAGTTGAGGGATACTGCAAGCAAGTGATATAGGAAATCGTTAAAGAACTAAATTAAAACATGGCGATGCCCAATTGTCTGGGTTGGGCAAAGATTGGGATATTATGTAGAAAACAATGGAAGGTTTTTATATGGATGTTATCAGCGTCCAAAAAAAGGTCGACAACATAGAAATCAAGGTGGAGACAATGACGGTGGGAGTTTTAGAGGAGGTTTTTGGAGTTGCGAATTCATCGACCGCCAATGCTGATTATGTCGAGGAGGCTGCTATGAGGGTTCTAGTAGAAGAAGAAGATGTTATTGATGTCGTTGTTGTGAGGGCACGGGAAGAAGAAGAGATCGAATCAGAGAACCTGAACACATCTGAATACATCTGTGGGAAAGCCTGTGGGTGATGATGCCAAGACTGGAAGTAGTTGACCATATCTATTTTATTTACATATGTGAAATATCATTATATAGTATTTAATGGTACTTTTTGGAGAATATATAGATACAGTATTTCCAATAGAATATATGTAAATAATAGGGATAGCAAGAAGGTCCATAATCAATGTAACAAAAGGAAAGATTCAGATATAATAAGTCCATTTTTTGTAAGGTACCTGGCCCATTTCTAGTCAGTTTAGTGAAAATGTTATTTGTTTCTTAAAAAAAAAAAACATACTTCATTTTGACCCATCAAGATAGTCCCACAAGTCACAAACACACTAGCAAACAAAAGAACAAATTAAATCAATGTAAATTTGTCTTAACTTCAAATCTATCATAAACTACAAGCGATTAAATCAATTGTGGTGCAAACATTTCTCAAAATTTTCACTCTAAAAAAGGTTTGCACCTCGAGAAAATTGATCCTTATCGACACATAATAGATCTAGATTTAAGGTGGATCTATTATAGTTATAATTCAAATAGCATAACAATCATCATCATCCTAATATTTATTAGCATATAATCCATACAACAATAACACATTTACAATTTTAGAAATAAATTGTAAAATTTCGAAATATATAATTATATTCTAACAATGAAATTAAATTGAATAGTCTAGATATCCATAACAAATATTACTATTATAGAAGAATAAAATAGACATCGAGAAGTGGCAAATAATGATTCCACTTTGACCTTTCATTCATATTTAATAACTAATTAAAAGGAATAAAACACTGTGAATAGAGAGGGGATAATCAATCATTCTAATTGATACACACACAAAAGATTTAACTAAAAGTGATTTGGACCCATATAAGGAAACCAAATGTAAATAAGAGTATACCAATCCTTCTTTGCTTGTTCTTAACATCATGTTAAATAAAATAATTGGAAGGTGAGTAATGAGAGAAAATGATATAATTAAACAAGGCTCAACTAGCCTTTCTGCATGCCATCATGAAATTACATCCAGTGATAACCAAATCCATTTAAGGGAAACTATGTATATATAATGGAAAACCAACTCTTCTCATTATTTAAATCACATTAACTAAAATAATCATAAGGTGAATGATAGGATGAAAATGATATAAATAGAAAATGATTTAAATCTCTTTAGATAAAATAGTAAGAAGATGAATCCTTCGAGGAAAATGACATAAATGAAGAAGGACTAATCGAACCATACTAAATTAAATGAAATTTTATGTAGGGGTGACTGGTGTCTACTAAGGGAAACTTTAGATAAAGAAGGGTTGACAAACCCTTTTCTTCTATGATTTAAATAATGTAAATTAAAATAATAGGAAGGTCAATGTCAATAAAATAAGATTGTAAAAGGATATGTCTTTCTAATCAAGTTAATGATGGTACATGCTATTTAATTGAGTTGAAAATATGATTAAAATGGAAGAAAATTCACCAACCCTTTTCAATGATACTTTAATCATTCTATATTATATAAATATCATGGGATATCATTAAAACATAACTATCATGGAGAAGGGTCGATTGATTCTTCTCATAGATGAAAGATCATCTAGCCCTTTTCTTATCACTCTTAAATAAATTCAAACAAGAATATATATTAGGTGACTAACATGCTTATAGTCGTTTAAATGTAGATGATTCCTATTATCTTTTCACATTGTACCCATAATGTTATGTTCAGGCTTCAACAACAAGAAAAGTCCACTAGCTTGGGACCCCTCCTAAAGAATCTTTTAAACAAATATTTTAATTTCTTCATTTAAATACGTTTTTCTCTTAGTAATTAATCACTAATAATTTTCTACTTGTGTGGATGATTATTTTTTTTCCACCTCCTGTTGTAGCCATGATTAAGTATGGGCACAATAGTCTTATCTATTTTTTTTTGTGAAAAAATAGTTCTTGTTGCACATGTCACATTTTCTTAAGTTTTTTCGTTTCTCTTAGTTTTTTTTACTATCCATGACCTATGAAAGTTCGATATATTGGCACCTATGTTTACTATTGCATATATAGGGCATAAGTTGGTTTTGCATTTCTTTTAGAAGAGATTTCATTTGTACCAAATGCTCCAAATGTCGTTTGATTTTTTTTCACAAGATAAACTCTCTGAACTAGTAATGGATAGCCCAATTTTCACTTGGAATATTGAAAATTTCTTAACCAAAATGTCAAAAAGGTACATAGAACCAAAATTTGGTAAAGCGGCAATAAGAACGAGGCTTGAGCTCATATTTAAAATGCTTTTGTGCATAATTTTTGTACCACTCAAATTGAAATTTTTACCTCCATAGCAAGGTTACTAATCTATGATCCAAAAGTAAAACAACAGACATGAAGTATTTATGATCAAAATAGCTTAACTGATTATGAAATTTATTGAAATGATCCTGAGTTGGATTGTATAAATACTCATTAAAAATCCCAACATATCCTTTCCACATTGCAAAATATGGAATATCAACTAGATATAATGTGGGGAGACTATATATTTTCCAACTAAAAATAACTCATGTGAAAACCCATAATAAATTTATTTAGAGCCAATAATAGGGGGAAGCTAGAATCTTCAACACTAGCATCAAAACCAATCAAATTAAAGCTTAATCCAAAGGTGACATTAATTTTTCATAAATTGTTATCAATTCCTGACTAAGGAGATGTTTGTTGCATATAAAACTAATATTGAATTGTATTCACTATTGTGTATTACAACAACCCCCCCTATTTCAAAAATTTTCTTGATTTTATTCTAAGATGCTAAATAAGAAATAGGGTCCCTTTAGTTTGTAAAAAGCAATAAAACCTTCACATAGACATCAATTTATTTGTTTCTTACTTTTTAAATAAAAGTGCTTCAAAAAACCCTCTAAAAACAACACACATCGCAAGTCGCAATCACTTAAGGTTAAGGAACATACAATCTGTATAGTATTGTTGCGATCCGAAAGTATCAATCATAGACCTTCTTAAGAAAATCATTGGCAAACATGTGATGCGATAAAGCGATCGCATATCGCCTATCACATCGTAGATTCCAAGTGATAGGTTTAATGGAACATTGAAACTTTGGAATGTGATAAGATGCTCGCATCTCGCATATCACCAAAAACCAAAAGAAGCCACACCCAAAAACTTGTGATGCGATAAGATTCTCGCATCTCGCATATCACAATCCCAGCAGAAATAAGTGATAATCACCTCAGGGATGCGAGATGTGATGTTAAAATATAATAAAGCGGTTTAATAATAATACAGAGAAAACATGATGCAGATGGAAATAAAGATTTTCCCAACCCTATGTGCTAGGTCATCACTGATCGCAATCGTAGAAACTTGAAAGACTCTTAGAACATGGCGCTTACACCTCCTGACTTACAATATGTGATGGCTCTTAGAATATTAAAACAATATATATTGAAATTGCCCATCGCAAAATCAGAAAATTTATGGCACGGATTCTAATTAGGCTTTAAGAAAATTGTGATGTGATCTATTTATTGAACATTTAAGTTTCACATAATTGAATATGAAAAAGAATTAAGAATGCTAATGACTTCAGACCTTCAAGATTTTGTCTTTCCTGTTAATATTATTTCATAATGCGAAATCTTTCGCACCAAATGCTCCTACCCTGATTTTCGACTGTACTATTATCACCACTATCTGTTCAAGCATTAGCTGCTCTGAAAGTTTTAGTTTATCGCTCTTTTTTGTTTCATATAATTTCAATTTGAATCTAGAAGTATGCATCCAGCTAAAATGTCAAAGAGAGCCCGAAAGATGAAATCTTCCCCTATAGTAGCCAAAGGACCAGAAAAGTTGTGTTGATCTTAGATACGACATGCCAAGACTGTGGGAAAATTTCTTGGGAAGGCATATATGATATGTTGGAAAAGGAAAAGCCTAGGGTAACTGAAGGATAGGCAATAGCGAATGAACCTGCAGAATCTGAGAACACACTTGGTGATTTAGCCGACTCTTTTCTTCATAGAATAGTGGCTCGACCAAAGATTTTGCCATACAATGACAAGGTAAAATGGGTAGTTGAGGGCATCAATATAATAGACAGTACACTATTCACAGCCGATGGAAGAATGTTTGGATCCTTCAAGCCTGAAGACTTGAAGAACATCTATCATTTGCCAAAGCCTCAGAAGTACTACAACAAATCATTCCTTGAATCTTTCTCGAAGGAAAATGAAATAGAGTCAGACCCCATCAAAAAATGGAGGCACTTCCCTAAAAAACACAAGAACGAGTCATCCGGTATGTATTCTGTGGACTCTCTAGCATCTCCATATTGTTATGATGCCACAATGATGTGTAGACTATTTGGAATCCCAAATTTTGCTAAGTTTTCCATTGAAATAGTTCCATGAATAAGCATTGAATTCTTTTGTGATGGATTGGGCTACTATCCTATCAGATAAAATGGTCGTCCAAATACTTGATTATAGGAAAAATAGGCTTGTGACCAATAGAGTTGTTCCCCCATTCTATATGAGTGCCTACATAGTCGATACCATTTGTTTCAATTCTGATTTTCCCATCATGGGATGGAAATGGACTATTTAGGACCCAACCCCTATCCATATTTACTGTAAATACTTATGACAGAAACAATATAAGAAGAATTTTTACAAAACTTGTCATGGTTTCATCTTACCCATTCATCAGGCATTTTTAATAGACCATCCCCTCGACTGTCCGAGGAAGCTAGCATTGATTTAACTTCAATTGGCAGTTGGTTTGGGGAAGAGCTTTTTACATACATTAGGGTTTTTGGCAGCATTACCAGCCCGCATGTCCTTCCTCTATATGTCCTAGATAAATTATTGGCTAGGAAAATAGCCTGTCAAATATCTGAAAAAGGGCTTACAAAAAATCTCAAAGATGCCAAGAAACAATTATGGCCTACCTTTTTAGTTCGCTACGACATCTATTCATTGCATGATTGTAAGCACGCCCAAATTGAAGTCGAGAAAATATGGTGTTTGAACCTAGCGGTTATTCCCAAAGGCAGTATGACTCGAATAATGTTGCGTATAATTTCACTACTCAGGTAAAAGTTAAACAATTCATCCATGAGAAAGATGAATTTTATGACTTCTTCAGAGACCAGCTGAGACATTCTCACAAGTACACCACTTGGCAAAGATTAAGCTGGGACTAGGGAAAATGGATCAATTCATCCAATACATGACGCAAAGGCTCTAGACAATACCACTGGACTTATTGAATATCGCACCAGTCGTCCAACAAACAACGAAAAGCATAGAGTAGGAGAAAACATCTGAGGTGGCTGATACAAGAGAGAAGGCGATTGAACAGTTGGACACTAATGTTTGATCAAAGAATGGGAACAATTTGATCAACGGATTAAAGTTTAGAGTAATACCTAAACTGTTATCGCACCAGAATCTCCCTTAAAACAACAGCCCATGATTCATGAGCCTATGATTGATAGACCATCTGGCATGGACTCACCTCTAAAGGAAATTGAGGTAATCCCTGAGTATCCTTCGTCAGAGATTACACTCAGCATAGAAGAAATTCCACCGTTGGATGTGTTCTATAGCCCTAAACATAGAGTTGTAGTCAAAAGGCAGCAAAAAAAGAGAAAGATAGATCAAGTATCAGCGACAGTTCCTCAAAATGAATCCATGAATATCATTTGGAGAGACTCAGAAGTTAATCCCTCTGAGGACTTGACCAAATTATCTCAATTTGTAGGAGCATATACAGTTGCCACGATTGATAAAGCAACCGAAGTTAATCAATTGATCAAGGAAAAGGATCAGAGGATTAAACAACTGGAAGAATAGTTAAGGGTGGAAAAATAGAGGATTGATCAACAAGCTATTGAAAGACAACAACACCTATCTCAGGAATTCGAACAGCTGAAACTAGCACATCATGAAGAGATCAAATCTAAGGATGAGCAAATAAAGCAACTACAACTCTCAATGGATCAATTTAAAGATAATCCCAAAATTGAAGAGTTTATAAAGGAAGCCTTAGAAGTAAATAATTTCTTGTCTCAATAGTTAACCCAACTCTGCCAAAAGATATCTTTCATTCATCCACTATGTATCAAAACTGGCACATTGATAGATCAAGCAGTCAATTCCAAGTTGGAATTCGAAGATGTAAATGAAAATATTATAGATCACATCTCTTGGTAGAACACAGGAAAGGGAAGGGCTACTAAATCGCTAGTAATTGAAGAATCTCACAAAGAGATATTATTTTCAGAATGGGAGACACAGCTGATCAAAGCAGAAAGAGCAACTTCTAGGGCCAAGGTAGTGAGGAATAATATCATTGAACTGATAAATGATGACTTACACAGTGCTAATTTAATTTTTGAGTGTTCCCCAGAAAACCTTCCAAAAGCAAAGGTGTTTCAAAAAAAAGGAAGCAAGATTTGAATACCAGGGAGGAGCAAATCACAAAATTAAAAAGTCTCAATTGGGATGCACATTGGTTCTACTTGGTCAAACCGCATAGTCAAAAAATGACAATCAAATGTCTTGTTGATGCAATTGATCGCATGATGCCAGAACTCTCGGATGCAGTGTACATAGGTCAGTTGCATGCTAGGATGAGTCATCCACCAGAAGTCCAAACTATGCTCGAGATTTGTCAGTTAAAGCTGTAGGAGGAATGATAGATGCGATGCATCTTTTTAGAGTTATTGCAATTCTATTTTTATCATGAAATCCCATATTTTGAGAGAGGTTGTTCCAACCACTTTAAGCACTTTTTACGAAAAAATTGTTTTATTTTTACTAGGAAGACCCTTTCATATCATTTTAGAAAGGGTCCTGAAATTGTATTAAATTAGATTTAAGAAGATAGCACTTCTGCACTTCTGGATTTATTTTTGTAGAAGACAAGGATCAAGGTTCAAACTTGTTATAAAGGAGAATTCAAGAGGACTTGCATTTCTATATCTTTTTGGAGTTTTTGGAAATAAGAAGAACGAACTAGACTGTTATTCTCGTAGCAGGATTCAAATACATATGGTACTTTTATCAAATGTATTTTTGTTACATGTTATGCAAATAAACAATCTTTTGATTCGATGTTGTTATTATATGTGAATGTTCATACTATTATGCAATACATCACTTTTCAGTAAGTTGGAGTTGGTATTTTATAAGGACATATGCTGAGAATTGATGTTATTATGAGATGCAATATGTTTTATATCACTTTGTGATCAACATTCATGCTTAACTTTTTGTAGTCAAGTGATTGATCTTTATTAGCATTCGATTACTAGGAATCATTATAAATCACATTGATATTGCATTACCCAGGTTATTTATATATAGATCTATTTATATATTTTTGTAAATTTGTAACTCAAACCGTATATCATCTCGTTATATACTTAAAACACTCATTCATCAAAATGCATTTGATTGGGAAACTGGTCCCATATTATCCAGTCGGAGCCACCATCCCAAACAGAAAAGGAACTGTATTAAGGGCCGGACTGGGTGGTTATCCCCAATGTTGTTGCAACGATTTTGGAGGCATCAACAGTTAACCCTCAACCAAATTTCACTACCTAGTCCCATATCTACACTTCATAAGGTGACATTTTAACTATGAAGTGAAGTGAGTTGAGTTCATTATCAAATGTAACAAAAATGCACCAGGAAAATGACCCTCACCAAGTTTCATGAAAGGAACATTATATCAAAGTTTTAAATGATACAAAACACAAAAATGTTAGAAAATGGCAACATGTCATAATAATTTTTTTGTCTAATATAAGCCAAGGTTAAACATATTGCACCAAAAAAATTTAGTGGTGCACACATGTTAAACAAAAATTGTGACTAGTGATTTTAAAGAACATAAGAAACAAAGTTCCATGAGTTGTGGATACTAAAAGGTATCATGAATTTCACATGAGACAAAGGATTTTATAGTGTACATCAATCTAGGGTTTCATGTGGTATGCATATGACAAATTTTCATGAGGTCTGCATAATAAAAGGTCACCACAAAGTGTTAAAGAGGAACATAAGAAAAATATTTCCAAAAAACACATAAGACAAAACAATATCGCACACATAATTTTCAATGTAATATGACATACGATAAAGTTTACAACGACAATGAAAAAGAAAGCACATAGTCTAATGTCTCTAAATAACACATCATTCCAAGATTTAAAGGGGCATATTAAGTTTATTTATTTTTAAAATGATACACATAAGTCAAAACAATTTTAAAAAGTGTTGCAAAAGACAAATTCATTAAAAGGATGCATATAACTAAGGTTTTCGAGGACTAAAGTGTATCTCATCAAATCTTAAGAGGAGTGTAACACAAAAAATATTGCACCAAATTTTAAAAGGGGTGTGACCCACGACATATGATGCCAAAAGTTAAAAGGGGTGTGACATAGCACATAAGACAAAACACATAATTTTGTATTTTCACCATGGATTTTGATCCAAAACTCCATTTTTGTGTTATCTTTATATAGTTGGAATGATATTTCCAAGCTTTATGACTTTTGTATTTTAAGCTTTTAAGAGTTTCTTACCACTTATTTCATATTTGTAAAAGTAAAATATGGGAACATTGTTAATAGCCTAGATAATAATAAATAACACGCCATTTTAACTAATGTGTCTAAAAATCATTATGAAAGTGACAAGTGACATAACTACTAAAAGGAGTTTGAAATAATGGAAGTAAAATTGAGCTCATTATTAAGTTACCAATTGAGTTCATTATGCTAAATGCATTTTTTCAAAATATGATTTGAAGTTTTCTATATTTTCAACTTATATTTCTTGTGGTGACGACATTTAGGTATCAACACTATAGAAGATATTATACATTTTAATATAAATAAATTACATATTAGAGAATTAATAATAGAAACATTGATGTTAAACATCATGGAAAGGAGGATCCATCAATATACATTAGTGATCTTATAAATGATATCTACATATGCATACATATTAGATAATGAGGAGAAAAGATAATAGTTGAATGGATGTAGAAGTAACAAGAATAAAAGGATGCACCAATGCATGAACAATGATAATGGGTGGATCTAAAATGATAAGTGATAAAAAATTGTAGCAAAAAGCTTGAGGAGGGGAGAATTCATAAGATACACATGTCCATCAGTGAACCTAATGAAAATGACTTACACTCATGATTACTCCAAGAAAACCAATTATTTTCTTGTTATTCATTTGGATTCGTAAAGTATCTATCTAATAGTAAAACAAGAAATGAGGTTGCATCAAATTAATGTAAAGTTAAATATAGTGAAGTCATCTTGGAGAAAATGTTGGCATTATGGGACAGGTGTTGTCTTTGATGGCAACTCACTTTGATGACAGATCTCAGTTCAGGCTCTTAGAATGAAAGAAAAAGATATATATGCAGGTTCACCTTGACCACGCTGCGTATACACGCGGGTTAGACATTCCAGAGACAAATATGCATATACACGCACTTTCACGCAAGGAAAAGCATGTACATATGGGAGAACTTATTTTTGGTATGTGGTACTTAGTCCTTAGTATTTGAACCTGTGGTTTTGGACCATAGTATGTCGTCAGATGTGTTGATCCCAAGTATTGGGTCCATGGTATTGGTTTGTTATGGTTTTGGACCGTGGTATTGTGAAAGGCCTAAGACTATAAAAGAGGAAGGAGATCATTAGGCAAGGAGTATATGATGTATTGAATATCTGAAGATGTGCAAATGATTGGTTTGTGTGGCTGGATCTGAATCAAGGAGGAACTTGAGCATTACAAGATAGATAAGTTCTATTGATGGGTCGAGATCTCAAGGCTTGAATAGTAATACCTTTTGTGATTTGATCTGTTATGATTGGCACATAATTAGATCTATAAATCTGATAATCTAAGTATAACTGAAGTCTGTTTAAGTGTAAAGGGTGAATGGTCTTTTATAGATCTATACACAGGTTTGGCTCTGCAAAGGTGCGTATACACGCAGGTTCAGTCAGAGAAGAAAGCATATACACTTGTTGACCTTGATTCAGTTTCGTATGTATGCAGGTTTATACATAGTGAAGTAGCGTATGTCTCTTGAAATATGTTTTAGCTGCTTCTGTGGATTACTGCAGTGTTTTGGGTTCAGTAGTGGTGTCTGGTTACTAGTATTGTTTTCTGGTTATAGCATTCTGAGAAGTTATTGGTTAGGAGATTTGTTGATGCACATATACTTGATGTTTGTTTGATATTCATGGATCCAGTCTGAAAATTGATGAAACATGGTCCCTGGAAGAAAAGAGAAGGTTGTAGCCTTCTTTAGGTCAGCACCTACGTACTAGTATCTCAATTAGTACAAGAGCTAAGGGGGTTGTAGCTCCCTTCTAGGAGAAGCTAGAGAACGATAGAGGGTTGTAGCTCTCTGCAGGTTGTAGCCTACGTACTGGTATAAGTCTACACCAGTACAGAATCATTGTAAAAAAAAGTTTCTAATTAAAAGTAGATAGAGACGAATTGCAGCAGGTGGTTTTCACCCACATTGGGTTTCCACCTTATATCTTGTGTTCTTGTGTGTGATTGTCTTCTGCTCTATTTTTACTATTCCTGGTTACTGTTTATATGACTCTGATGCATGGATTAATGATCAACATCTATAGAATACATTAAATTATAAGTCTGCACGGTATACGTTGGTTTTCTTATCTAAAGTTGCGTATATATGCTGTTTTC
The DNA here is from genome assembly GCA_031772625.1 of Pinus tabuliformis. NCBI lineage: Eukaryota > Viridiplantae > Streptophyta > Pinopsida > Pinales > Pinaceae > Pinus > Pinus tabuliformis. Next base: position 610,535,642 of record CM062811.1, on the reverse strand, counting down.
TCTAACTAAAGTAGCGTATATGATTTGGGTGTGAAATAAAAAATATTTGACATAATAATACTGATTCACCCCCCCTCTATTGGAAGGTAAGAATTACAGCCTATTTTCAATCTCTTGGTACAGAAGTCTGGGATATCATAGATACAGGGTACACATTTCCATCAGCAACTCCTACAGATCTGGCTGGGAAGAAGTAGTATGAAACAAATGCAAAGGCTATCAATACTCTATTAGGGAGTCTATCTCAAACAGAATTCGTCAAGTTTATGCAGCTCAAAACCGCAAAAGAAATATGGGACAAGATCGTTCTGAGCTATGAAGGAGATGAACAGGTAAAATGAGAAAAACTTCAAACCCTCAGAATTCAGCATGAAAATCTCAGAATGCACAATGATGAAAGTGTGGCTAGCTATTTCCTTTGTATAGATGAGATTGTTAATTGTATGAAAAACTTGGGTGAAGAAATAAAAGAGGTTGTTTTGGTTGAAAAGGTTCTAAGATCTTTGTCTTCTAAGTTTGAATCAAAAGTTTCTGCCATAGAAGAAAAGAAGAATCTACAGAGTCTTACCATGTCACAGATGCACAGACAGGAGAGAAGCTGCATTCAAGGCTTCAGGCAAAGGAGATTACTATGAGTCAGGAAACATGTAAGAAGAAAAGGAAGAATCAAATTTTGTCAAGAACCTCCAACGGGGAACTGGAAGATTCAGAGGTAAGCTGCCTTTCAAATGCTTTGCTTGTGGAAGAGTCGGTCATTATGCTGCAAAATTTTCTCATAAAGATAAACTAGACAAAAGTAAGGAACCTGTTAGATGGAATAGAAAGCAGAATAAGAAGAGTTATTGCATGCATGAAGACAGTGATGGATTGTCAAATAGTGATGAAGATGAACGAGGTAATGATGATAGACTTTTGATGTCTTTTGAAGATGATGATTTCTTGGATGCTATAAATGAAGAAGGTATTTATGAAGAAATTTCTAGACTTAAAGTTTGTTTAGAGGAAAAGAATATGATTATAGATACTCTAACATTCCAACTTGCCGAAAAAGATAAATACAATGAAAAGTTAGAATGTTAAATTGTAGGACTTAGAAAAGAAATTGAGAAAACAAAAGCCCTTAATCTCAGATTTTCTAAAGGATCTAAAACTTTAGATGAGATTATCGAAGTGCAGCATTCTCCACTAATCAAGACAGGTCTAGGATATAATGAACAAGCATCTCAAGCACAGGATCCATCCACCTCCAAAAGTTATCTTGATGCAGCAAGGAGGAGTGAACAAATTGACAATTGACAGCAAAGGAACAATGGAGATCACCAGGTAAATCAGGGACAATTTACCTCAGGAATGAACAGAGACTACCATGCAAATTGGGGGCAATCTACTTTAAGGATGAACAGAAGCTACAACCAGCCATAGGTAAAACATCATCAATTTGCCTCAAGAATGGATGTCAATAGAAACTACAATCATTCGGTTGGTAGATTTGATAATCACAGGAGTTTCTTCAATGGCCAGTGTTTCTCTTGTCATAACTTTGGTCACAAAGCAGCTCAATGTGTTGCCTATAAGACAATCATGACTAGAGAAGCTCAAAAACAAAGAAGTATGACTTGGATCATGAAAGGGACCTACAATAACTTTTCTTCTCTTGAAAATGAAATAGAATGTTCTATTTGTAACAACTTAGGTCATGAAGATTCTGAATGCAGGAGCAGGTTTCAGCAAACAACTCAGAAGGAACAAGTCTCAAGTGCCAAAACATGGAGAATGAAAGAACCACAACCGGAAAGATGTGGGATAGCCTTATATGCAGAAGGACAAGAAAATCAATGGTATATTGACAGTGGATGTTCGAAACATATGACAGGTGATAAAGAAAAACTTCAATCATATAGTGCCTTAGAAAAGGCAAAGAAGGTCTCATTTGGAAATGACACCCCTGTGTTCATAAAAGGTAAAGGTTCTATTCAGTTGAAAGAAAAGGTCAAAGTTGGAAATGTTATACATGTTGATGGCTTAAAGAATAATCTATTGAGTGTCATTCAGATGTGCGATCAAGGAACTGAGGTAATATTTCAATCAAATGGATGTAGTTTTCGTGATCTTGATACAGGAAAAACAGTGATCAAAGGCATAATAACTCCAAATAATTTATACATATCCAAAGAAGGACAACATCAATGCTATCTAAGCAAGAATGATGAGCACTGGCTATGGCACAGAAGATTGGGGCATCTTAGCTTCTCTCAGATAAGGAAAGCATGCAAATATCAGGCGGTTCGTGATCTTCCTGACATGAGAATTCCAGACAATACAATATGCAAATCATGTCAGTTTGGTAAGAAAACTAGAACTAATTTCCCTGCGTAGGAAGGATCAACTAGCAGGCCACTTGAACTTGTCCATACTGATATATGTGGTCCAACTAGGAAGAAGTCACCTCGAGGTGGAGAGTACTTCATATTGTTTATTGACGACTTTTCAAGGATGTGTTGGTTAGGACTCATGAAGTATAAAGATGAAGCTTTTGAAAAGTTGAAATCATTCAAAGCCTTGGTTGAAAATGAATTAGATCGACGAATCAAATTTCTCAGATCTGATCAAGGAGGAGAATTTACTTTAGATGAATTTTTCGATTTTTGTGAAGAACATGGCATAAGAAGGGAATTTTTTGCTGCAAGGACACCTCAACAAAATGGAGTAGTGGAAAGGATGAACAGAACGGTTCAACAAATGGCTCGTGCTATGCTCGATGAATCTAGAACTCTCGCAACCTTCTAGGGTGAAGTCGCATTTGCTGCTGTAACCATTCTTAACAAGACAAATGTCCGAGTAAACAACACTCATACTCCTCATGAACTTTGGTATGGTAAGACTCCCACAGTGAAATAATTCAAAATTTTTGGAAGCAAATGCTACATTAAAAGGACTGATGAAAATTTTGGCAAGTTTGAACCTAGAGGAGATGAAGGCATTCTCCTTGGTTACTCTTCCCATAGCAAAGCGTATAAGTGTTACAATAAAAGACTTGGAAAAACTATTGAAATTATGGATGTAGTGATTGATGAAGAAGGAAATACCTCTAGGCAGGAAAGATCTGAAGTTTTCGAAGATGATAAGGACAATCCCTGAACGTCAAATCAGAGTCATGATGAAGAAACCCATGAGGCACCAGAAGAACAAATAAGAATAGAAGAAAAGACTCCATCTAGATACGTTCAGAAGAATCATCCAGAATCTCAAATTTTGGGGCAGAAAGAGGCAGGTGCACAAACAAGGAGAACCATTTCAGAAGCTTCAAGCTATCTAGCATTGCTCTCCTCCACCAAACCACAAAATGTAAGAGAAGCATGCAAAGATGAATGCTGGGTCAAGGCAATGAATGAAGAACTTGAGAAAATTGAAAGGAATAACACTTGGGAGTTGGTTCCTAGACCAAAATATAAGAATGTCATAGGGACAAAGTGGATTTTCAAAAATAAGTTGAATGAAAATGGAGATGTGGTTAGAAACAAGGCAAGACTTATTTGTAAAGGATATGCGCAACAAGAAGGCATAGACTTTGAAGGAACCTTTGCACCAGTGGCTAGACTTGAGGTTATAATAATGTTCCTTGCTCTCTCTAGCTTTCAAAAGTTCAAAGTATTTTAGATGGACGTAAAATCTTCCTTTCTGAATGGAGACTTGAATGAAGAAGTGTACATTGAACAACCAGATGGGTTCATCTTTGGAAATGATCCAAATCTTGTATGCAGACTCAAAAAGGCTCCCTATGGTCTTAAACAAGCTCCAAGGGCTTGGTATTTTTGGTTGGATGAGTACCTTCATCAACAAGGTTTTACAAAAGGATCAACAGACAACAATCTATATATAAAGGTTGACAATGAAAAGTTGCTAATACTTGTTGTGTATGTTGATGATATCATCTTTGGCAGCAATGAAGAAGACATGAGTCAAAATTTTGCCTTGGTAATGCAAAAGGAGTTTGAAATGTCCATGCTTGGTGAGCTCACATATTTTCTTGGTTTACAAGTCCAAAAAAACAAAGACAACATTTTTCTATCACAAACCAAGTATCTCAAGAAGATCTTGAAGAAATATGGGATGGATAATTTGAAACCAGTATGTACTCCTATGGTTACAGGATGCAGTCTCAGCACAAATGATGAATCAACAGCTATACATCAACCTACCTATAGATCCATGGTTGGTAGTCTACTATATCTAACAGGTACCCGACCAGACATTATGCATGCAGTAGGGATAGTTGGAAGGTTTCAGGCAAATCCAAAGGAAACTCATCTTTAGGCAGTCAAGAGAATTTTCAAATACCTTCAAGGGACTCAAAACTATGGTTTATGGTATCCTAGAGATACAGATACCACACTTCATGCATATACAGATGCAGATTAGGCAGGTAGCGTGGATGATAGGAAAAGCACTAGGGGTGGTGCATTCTTCATGGGTCCTAGATTAGTATCATGGTTCAGCAAGAAACAAAGTTCCATTGCTTTATCTATAGCTGAAGCAAAGTATGTAGCTATTGTATCTTGCTGCACACAACTCCGTTGGATGATACAAACATTGCAAGATCTTCAAATCACTTGTACTCTACCTATTTCCATTTTTTGTGATAATACAAGTGCAATCAGCATTTCAAAGAATCTTGTCATGCATTCAAAGACCAAGCACATACCTATCAAATACCATTTTCTTCAGGAACAAGTGCTTGAACAAAAGTTCAAGTTGGAGTATGTTCCCTCTAAGGAACAAGTTGCTGATATTCTCACCAAACCACTACCCAGGGAGACATTTGAATACCTCAGACAGAAGCTGGAGGTAGTTGATGCATCATCTTGCTGTTGAAACCTATATGTTTCAGAGAAATGTGGTTGTACACGAGTTGCATGAGGAGGATCCGCGTACATACGCCAATTTATGTAGATACAGTCGCGTATATGGTGGTTTGAAGGAAATTAGTGGGGACAGACTCTGGTTGAAGAGAGTCTAATATGGGTCTAACGAGAGACCATTTGGCACAAGTTCAGGGGGAGCAGATAATCTTCTAATAATGCATTGTTGGCATTACATTAGAAGCTCTTGGTTCGAGTACACAAGCTGTTTTGGGTTCAGGTGGATCAGCTACAGAAGGAGAACAGAAAGATAACATGGCTGCTGATCTGAATAGTGCTGCTGATATTAGTTATTGGTGACCTTCATAGTCTTACTCTAAATTTTTCATCTCTATGTCATGTATATATTTTATTATCAAGGTCATGTAACGGCCTATTTTTGGTTTCCTCACTATGCCTAGGATGAATGATGTAATGTACTTGGTTGTCATATGTATCCCCACTTGGTTGGATGGATGATCCCCACTTGGTTGGGTGAAGGATGTTTGTATAGAGTCTTTTAGTGATAGGAAGGTCTTTTATGATGTATAAGTCATGGTTATTCTTGAAGAACATCTTTTTGTAGATCTTGCCTACAGTCAGGGGGAGCATGGTCAGCACAACAGAGCAGAGATTTCAGCATGTACTCAGGGGGAGCATAACCCTTTTCCCTTGATGACAAAGGGGGAGAATGACTTTGAGGATCTTGGGGCTGTCATCAAGTCCAAAGGGGGAGATTGTTGGAATTATGGCACGGGTGTTGTCCTTGATGGCAAATCACTCTGATGACAGATCTCAGTTTAGGCTCTCAGAATGAAAGAAAAGGATATATATGCAGGTTCACCTTCACCACACCGCGTATACACATGAGTTAAACATTTCAAAGACGGGTATGCGTATACATGCACTTTCACGCAAGGAAAAGCATGTACATATGGGAGAACTTATTTTTGGTGTGTGGTATTTAGTCCTTAGTATTTGAACCTATGGTTTTGGACCATAGTATCTCGTTAAATGTGTTGATCCCAAGTATTGGGTCCATGGTATTGGTTTGTATGGTTTTGGACTGTGGTATTTTGAAAGGCCTAAGGCTATAAAATAGGAAGGAGATCATTAGGCAAGGAGTATCTGATGTATTGAATATCTGAAGACGTGCAAATGATTGGTTTGTGTGGCTGGATCTGAATCAAGGAGGAACCTGAGCATTACAAGATAGATAAGTTCTATTGATGGGTTGAGATCTCAAGGCTTGAATAGTAATATCTTTTATGATTTGATCTGTTATAATCAGTGCATAATTAGATCTATAAATCTGATAATCTGAGTATAACTGAAGTCTGTTTAAGTGTAAAGGGTGAATTGTCTTTTATAGATCTATACACAGGTTCATCTTTGCAAAGGCGCGTATACACGCAGGTTCAGTCAGAGAAGAAAGCGTATATGCTTGTTGACCTTGATTCAGCTGCGTATGTACGAAGGTTTATACATAGTGAAGTAGCGTATGTCTCTTGAAATATTTTTTAGCTGCTTCTATGGATTACTACAATGTTCTGGGTTCAGTATTGGTGTCTAGTTACTAGTATTGTTTTCTGGTTACAGCATTCTGAGAAGTAATTGGTTAGGAGATTGGTTGATGGACATATACTTGATGTTTGTTTGATATTCATGGATCCAGTCTGAAAATTGATGAAACGTGGTCCGTGGAAGAAAAGAGAAGGTTGTAGCCTTCTGTAGGTCAACACCTACGTACTAGTATCTCAGCTAGTACAAGAGATAAGGTGGTTGTAGCTCCCTTCCAGGAGAAGCTGGAGAACGAGAGAGGGTTGTAGCTCTCTGCAGGTTGCAGCCTGCGTACTGGTATAAATCTACACCAGTATAGAATCATTGTAAAAAGAAGTTTCTAATTAAAAGAAGATAGAGACGAATTGCAGCAGGTGGTTTTCACCCACATTGGGTTTCCACCTTATATCCTATGTTCTTGTGTGTGATTGTCTTCTGCTCTGTTTTTACTGTTCCTGGTTACTGTTTATATGACTCTAATGCACAAATTAATGATCAACATTTGTAGAATACATTAAATTATAAGTCTACATGGTATACGTTGGTTTTCTTATCTGAAGTTGCGTATATACGCGGTTTTCTCTAACTGAAGTAGCGTATATGATCTGCGTGTGAAATAAAAAATATTTGAATTAATAATATTGATTCACCCCCCCTCTCAGTATTATTTCCAACAAAAAAGTGATGAACATGTAAATTGGAAGGCCAAGAAATAAGAGGTAATTTGTTGAATGAAATTGAAATGGAAACCTGGCCACTAGGACAAGAGAGGGAAATTATTTCATAAAAAATAATGATATAAATTATAAACAATATAATGATCTTACCTCCCCGAGCTTTCTTGTAATACTATTAGAAGATTTCAGGAAAAATACAATTTCTATGTGTATCAATTGTGGACTATTTTGTTTCCTTTACTAAGAATTGGATTTGTGTAAGAATGTATCTCACATTGTATATTATTCTTATATGTATCTATTTTGTTCTTATTTTTATTCATTGGAAGTATTTCCCTACTATGAGCATAGGATTGCAAATGGTAACTTTAATGTTGGATTGTTCTAGGTTTACAATCATTTACTCATGTTATTGTATTTATTCCCACTAAACTAATTCATGGGTCATTGACAAAAGAGTTTGTGGCTTTATTCATGTTGCCTACTTATTATTAGTCATGTATGGATCTGTGTATTTGAATCCTATATTAGTTTCATTTCATTCTTTAGTTTAGAAAACCATAAATAATGGATTGAGCCAAAATCAATCACACCCAAAATCAATATTGATTTTTGGGCTAGGATCTATATAGAATACCTATTCTAAATGGTGATAATTTCAGCTAATACTTTTAATTATAGGTAACCCCTACTATTAACATAGTTCATTTTTTTTTTGTTTCCACTAAGCTTCGGGCAGGAATAGATTTGAACATAATACCTTCCATATGTAGTTTTCAGAGGGAGCCTTCCCCCCTCCCCGTCTAGACATTGAAGCTTCCTTCCATTATATGGTGTCCTCCCTCTTGAAGCGTCCTCATCCTACAGTATCCACCCCCACCAAAATCGTTAAGAAGAACATAGAGGTGACAAAAGTCTCCTTACAAGATAATCCTAGGCAGACTTCTATGGTTTATTATGAAAGGGATATTATTGGGAAAACCTGGGCTCCTATTATGATAGGTGAAATTTCTCTCTCTGCTATTGGTAATGGCTTTTTTATCTTTCTATTTGAAGACCAAAAGGATGAGGAGGCCATCGTTCACAATGGACCATATTTCTTTGGCTGTAAACGGATGTATCTTAATACATGGACTCTTGATTTCAATCCCAATGAAGACATTCCCACTACCATTCTTGTCTAGGTCAAGCTCCCTCATCTTCTGTCTCCTGTTGAAGTGATGATTTCCTTCGGGCTATAGGCAATGGAGTTGGGAAATACTTAGACACTTAGGCTAAACCAAAAGGATCTTAGTTTACATGCGATCAAATTTCTGTGGAAGTAGACTCAGAGAAAGGACTTCCAGCTGAAATCAACCAAAATTTGGGAGAATGGAAGAACAATCAAGTATTAGAATATGAAGAAATACCATTCAAATGCAGGCATTGTCATGACTACAGTAACTTTGCCAAATATTACACTAAAAGTGTATGTGGAAAAAGTCTAGAAGCTCAGGAAGTTCAAAAGGAGTAGTGGAAACAACCCAAGAAAGATCTTAAATGCAAAGGAACATTGTTAAAATCTCAGAACCTGTCAATCCCCAACGCAATTACTTCCTCTTCAAGCTCATTCAAAATTCTAAGTGACGGGGAAATGGAAATGGAAGTGACTCCCCAGACCGTGGTCGAGCCTCAGGAAAGAGCAAGGAGAAGTAGCGGAAAGTACTGTGAAAGAGGTAGGAGGTGAAGTTTCCCCTCCAAAGTCAACCCATATCCCTGAAGCTCCCCCAAGTAGTTTACACAAAGCTCTAGCTTGGGTAGTAACATGGAAATTATCCCAAAATCTAATCGAGGTTAATGAGTGCATCAACCAGGAAACTCACTCCAACAAGAAAGATGGAAGACCAAACAAAAGGACTCACAGAGAAAGGGATGAAGAAAAAAATAAGAATATTTGGAATCAAACTGTCATTTCAAATTTGCTGAAAGGGAAAAAATAGAACAAGGATGGTATGGATGGTGGTTGCTCTTCTCCCACACTTAAATAATAAAAGTAATATCTTGGAACATAAGGGGACTAGGAACCCCTGAAAAAATCCTAGCATTCAAGGAATTAATCAAACAAGAATCTCATATAGCAGTATTTCTTTAGGAAACCATGTTAGAAGAAGAAGAAATTTTGAAAGAAACACACAAATTTTGGAGACATAACGCGGGGTCATCACAACCTTCAAGGGGAGCTTCAAGAGGATTAGGAATATTTTGGCTGAACAACAAATCTACCATGATAGAGGAAATTAAGAAAAAATCATAGATAATGGCTCTTTTGGAAGAAAAGGTGACAAGGAATAGAATCCCCTTCGTAAACATCTATGGCCCAGTTCTTCACAGTGACAAGGAAGACTTTTGGGCCTCTTTAGAGGGTTTAAAGGAAATGAACCTCCATATTAATAGTTTAATGGGAAGGGACTTTAATATGGTCTTGAATGCTTTAAAAAAAAGAGGTGGATCTTCAGGCAGGGATTACTTCCGAGATAGAATGGAGGAAATATTGGTTCACTGGGATCTTATTGATATCAAACCCAAGTCCAGGAATTAGACTTGGTTGAACAGAAGAATCGGTGATCATTTCATCGCTACTTGTTTAGATAGGTTCTTGTTGCATAGCCATTGGCTCCTTAATGCCCTAGACTACTCCTCGTCTAGATAATCTCTTAGAGACTTAGATCATTGCCCCATTATTATCTCCATGGAAAAGGTAGAAAACCTCAGGCCACTACCGTTTAAATTTAATACAGATTGGTGCCTAGATGAAAAATTTGGGAATATGATAAAGAAATATTAGACTCGGAAAATACAAGGCTCCCACAACTTATTTTGGGAATCTGAGCTAAAACATGTCAAGACGGATCTAAGGAAATGGCTCAAAGAAAACTATCAGCCCCCCAGGGAAGAAATGGAAAGAAGAAGTCTAAGAATTAGAAGAAAACTATAATATGATGGAGAAAAGTCACATTGAAGAGTCACATATTGAAAAATAAAAAGACCTCTCCTCTCAGATTTTCAGTGTAAGGAGGCAGGTGGAAAATCTGTGGAGGCTCAAGTCTCATAGTCTATGGTTGAAAGCTAGAGACTCAAATACTTCTTATTTCCACAAACAAGCAATGGCTCGTGAGAACAAGAATTGTATCAATGATATAAAGGTGGCAGGTTTGCAGACATTCAACACCTCATTAGAAATTAAATAAGAGGCATTCAATCATTTAAATTCTCTCCTCAATCGGTGTGCACCCCTTTTGTTGGGTTCTCCGAATTACTTCGAGCCCTTCCCCTAGTTGTCTCTATGCTCTCTAATGTATCTCTCTCTGATGTAATTCTATAAGAAGAAGCATGTAATGCTATTTGGACTCTAGAACCTGAGAAGGCTCCAGGATCAAATGGATTTTCAATCACCTTTTATTGTTTATTCTTGAATGTTATTAGAAATTATCTAATTAGAATGTTGAACTACACCAAGGTTAAAAATAAGTTGGGGGTAGCACCAATTCTACCTTTCTTGCTCTGATTCCAAAAGAAGGAAATCCTACCACCTTCCCTAGATTTCATCCTATCTCTCTCTGCAACTCCTCCTATAATATCTTGATGAAAATCACTGCCAACAAGATTAAACCCTTACTTTCCTCCATTATTTCTGAGAACAAGGTTGGGTTTATGCAACATCGAAATATTCTGGATAGTATCATCCTGGTTCAGGAAGCTATGCACTCAACCAATGAAGAGGGGAGAAGCTGGAATGGTTATCAAATTGGACATGGAAAATGTGTTTTATCAGGTAAACCAGTCCTTCCTCATCCTTTTCATGGAGAAATTAGGCTTTAATATTTATTTTATCTCTTGGATCAAATCTTGTATTGGACCTCCTTGGATTTCTCCTCTTATCAATGGGTTCCCTAGGCCCTTCTTTACTGCTTCAAGTGGGTTGTGTCAAGGATGTCCCCTTCCCCCCTACTTTATATAATCATGGCTGAATATCTCAGTTGCAACCTTAAGGTCGGGTGACAGGATGGATCACTTCCAGGGCTTAGTATTGCAAGAAATGTCAGAGGAATCAATCACTCTCAGTTTGTAGATGATACCCTCCTAATTGGTGGAGCCTTCATAGTGATTGCATCAAGACTCAAAAAGATATTAGATGGGTTCCTTGTTCACTCTGGGGGTATGATCAACCATTTGAAATGTCAATTAATTGGTCGGAATTTTTAAGGGGACTAGCTAAATAAAATTGGGCGATTGGTTGGAATTCCAATGGATCTCAACTACTGTTCATTTAAATATCTTTGGATTCCAATCTCTCTAAAACAATCATCTAAAGAATAATGGGGGAATGCTATTCAAAAAATTAGGAACATAGTGCATTCTTGGGGTATTATATGGCTCAACTTGGCAAGGTAGGTTACTCTCATTAAAATGGTTCTTTCCTCCCTTCCATTTTATTTGGGAGCATGCCTCTTAGCACCAAGCTACATCAATCAACAAATAAGAAAGCTTATCAGGAAATTGTTATGGTAGGGAGGAAAGTGTAACAAGCATAAATTCCATTTGGTAAATTGGAATTTGATCAAACAACATTAGAAATTGGGAGTACTAGCAATAAATGATCCTGAACTAATGAACATGGTGTTGGGGGGGAACTAGTATGGAGGATCCTTTTAGAGTTTGATAAGTGGTGGAAAAAAGCCTTTATCAGAAAATATTTCCATAAAAACCATCTCACTATACCAAATTATGAATCTTGGGAAAAGAAAGGATACCAAATATGGATATTATGCAAAGCCTCATCCCCTCTCATCCTGAATCACCTTGGCTGGTTTCCTGGAAATGGGAAACACATTTAAATTGGAACTTACTATGTGAAAGGTATAGACCCAGCTCTCTATGGATGGCTGGTTGAGCATGGGATTTATCATCTAGTGGACATGTCTTACTGGAATGACCATGGCATGTGGAGTGGGTAGCACTCTACGGCATTTCCTGATCATCTCCAATTTTAGTGGAATCTTCTGATCGAAATCCTCTATGGGTTTTCTCCTATAATCATGAGTAAATTGGAATGACATGTTTGGTTGGGTGGGAAATCGAAAACATATTGCGTCAAGGATGGCTATTCCCTTTTATCCAATCATGCACCCCCCCTTCATCCCTCCTCCTTATCGGGGAAAATTTAGAATGGTGATGGTATTCTTAAGATAAAAAAAATTTGTTGGGAGCTAGTCCATGAGAAAATTCTGATAGCTAAGAATTTAAAAGAGATGAAAATTAGTGGTCCATCCTAGTGTGTTTTTTGTTGCAAAATGGAGGAATTAATTAAGCATTTATTTTTTTCTTTCCCCTTCTCGTTGGAAGTTTGAAACTATGCTCTTGCCCTAATGGCCCTTGTCCGCCAAATTGCAAATGACTCGAGCAACATGTTTATTAATTGGGGACATAAAATAGCTTTCTCTCCAAATCCTTCACTTTGGCGATGTTGGATGGAATTCCCTAAATACATGTGTTCATCGATATGGTTGTGTCATAATCAGGCTATCTATCAAAATCAATGACAAAGTTCATAAATGGTTGCAATTAAAGGTGTCATGCTACTTTTCGAGTTCATCTCTTCTCGAGGATTCGATGACTCGGACATGAAATATTTGTCTAGTTCTGAAAAAAGTGGGCTCAAGCTAGCCCCACCCAACCTAAATTCCACCTGTTTAAGATCCAATGAAATCTTGAATTTCTCTATTAGATTGAAAGGAGATGATTTCACCAAATGGAAAAGGGAAGTCAGGAACAACCAATTGTATTTTGATGGTGCATCGAAAGGTAACCCCAGGGAGGTTGGAGAGGGAAGGGTAATAACCAACCTCAAATAAAAATAGAAGTAAAATATGCGTGGGGACTCAAGGTCACATCTAAGAACCAGGAAAAGGATTTGGCACTCTAGCAAGGAGTTAAAATATGCTTGGATAATGGTGTCAAAATTTTGAATATAGTGGGAAAATCCAAGCTAATTCATAAATGTATTAGGCTTCTCAGGAATGTCACTTAGCTAGAATAAGAAACTTCTTCAATCATGGTAAGAATAATATACCTATTAAAACAATTTGATAAAGTTACATTTTTCCACGTGGTGCGAGCCAAGAACCAGCTAGTAGAAATTCAGGAAAATGTGGGGGTTATATTAGGACTTGGTGGAATATGCATAAATATCCAGACTTCATTATGTCCCATCCCCTGATCAAATGCTTCAGGATGGCACTGTATATTGGGGGTATGGGTCGTCAGAGCCCTAAGAAAACAGTTATGGAGGCTACCTCCCCTAGGTGTATCTACGCGGAGGTAGTTAAGATTGATGGCTCCCCTAGGCATGTTCGTAGCATCTTGGATATAGGGTCAGTAGGTGGTGAATTAATTCACAGTTGTGGTGTCTTCGGACGACAGTTCATGTGCGATGACATGTGTGTGATTACGCATTGAAATCTCATTAGAATCAGCAATATAATAGTTTCAACTCGGGATGACGGAACCATTGTTGCTCGATTATGTTTTCAGACAGTGGAAAATATGGATTGCATAGAAATTGATAAGACCCACCACTATTTCACATTTATGAAAGATAGGTAAGGGAGGAATGTTAGGATTGATCAGGTCGTTATATACTTCAGCTGGCTCTGGTCAGTTAATCACAAGATATTGATAGTGCAGAAGCATCTTGCAAGAAAAATGTCATCAGGAAGGAATGAAAGTGGGGGTGCTTCTAGTCCTGGAAGCTTGGGGCCTGGCCATGGCACGGGGCACATCGGTGTTGAGAGCCTAGTTGAGGGATACCTCAAGCAAGTGATATAGGAAATCGTTAAAGAACTAAATTAATACATGGCGATGCCAAATTGTTTAGGTTGGGCAAAGATTGGGGTATTATGTAGAAAACAATGGAAGGTTTGTATATGGATGTTATCAACATCCAACAAAAGGTCGACAACATAGAAATCAAGGTGGAGACAATGACGGTGGGAGTTTTAAACGAGGTTTCTGGAGTTGCGAATTCATCGACCGCCAATGCTGATTATGTCGAGGAGGTTGCTATGAGGGTTCTAGTAGAAGAAGAAGATGTTATTGATGTCGCTGTTGTGAGGGCACGGGAAGAAGAAGAGATCGAATCAGAGAACCTGAACACATCTGTAGGAAAGCCTATGGGTGATGATGCCAAGACTAGAAGTAGTTGACCATATCTATTTTATTTATATATGTGAAATATCATTATATAGTGTATAATGGTACTTTTTGGAGAATATATAGATAGAGTATTTCCAATAGAATATATGTAAATAATAGGGATAGCAAGAAGGTCCATAATCAATGTAATGAAAGGAAAGATGCAGATATAATAAGTCCATTTTTTGTAAGGGACCTGGCCCATTTCTAGTCAGTTTAGTGAAAATGTTATCCGTTTCTTTAAAAAAACAACATACTTCATTTTCACCCATCAACAAAATTATAGCTACAAGGAAGGCCATATGACAAACCTACCTTTGTTGATGTATTCCAAATTTTTTTTTAACTAGCCCATGCATTCTATCAATATTTCTATATTGTATCACCCTTTAAGTATTTTTAGACCATCAAGTGGAATCCCAATAAAGACAATCAATATCTTATCAAATTAGAAGTTTGATGACAAAGGAAAGTTTCTACATCTAGGAATCTTAATCAATTTCACATTATACATCATATTCTTTAAAAAAATTGGAAAATAAAATATTTCAATCATTTTACCTCACATTGGAAGGATGAATCAAGGTTTTGTATAGAACACCATCCAAATCAATTCATGGTTGGAAACAATTCATGAAATTATTTATCAATTCTCATGAAAAGTATGACTATAAAAAATATATATAATGATGTTTGAAGGAAGTCATAGAAATAGAAATGAAACTATGAATAATTTATGTCAAATGGTTATGAAAATATATTGTAGGTTTTCCAAAAATGAAAAAAATCTAACTAAAATGATCTTCACTAGTTTTCATACCTTCTTTCTATCACTAAAGAAGACAAGTTTCCCTCATAAGATGAGAATAATATGTAGCATCATGAGTGTTTCCTATATATTATATTACCATCATTGATATCAAATATAAATATATTATAGCTACTTATAAGGGAGGGAGAATCACCAAAGGAAAATGTGTCTTCATTTCATTAAAGCTAATGATTTGGGAAGCATTGGTCTACAAAATATTATACAAGAAAATAATTTAAAGGTTGAAAAATCTTCTAAACTACAAAAAAATATTTCATGTTACTCTAATTACAATTCAAAAAAAAAGAAATAAACCACCTCTAAGCGTAATGAAATCATTTCACTCATAAAGACCCAACATGACAATCTTCTAGTCTCTTATACTCTACAATCTAATTTAAAAGCACACTTTGAGGACAATATTAAAAAAAAATGATTTCAAACATGTATTTAATGAAGAATACATTCCAATATTTGTCATATATTTAATTTATAGTTTATAACTGGAAAATAAAAATATTGTATCCTCTAATGCGACTCATGAACTGAGAAAATACGATGGAGAAATGTGATGATTTCTTACTAGCACCATGCTACTGAAATAGGGGAATTTCCAACAGAATTTAGAAACTTAAGCTCAAAGTAGGAATAGACCGATGATGTTTATTTTAAAATTGCATGATTTTTTCACCTTTAACATCAAGAGAATAATTAGTACACTATGTTATGTACAAGGTCTCTTTCTAAAGATATCAAGTCCTTTTTAGATTCTAAAAATTTCTTTGTTCTCTAAAAAATTGTGTTTCATAATGCACTTACATTAAAATACAATAAATAATCATAAAGTAGTACTTAATATCTATTTTTCAAAAATAAAACACTTATTGATGGGGGAGAGAAAGAATATTTATAAAACTTGATTGGTCAAAGATAAATTAGTGCTAAGAATTCATCCAATCAAACTTTATATAATATAATGAATCAAAGGTTGATCATAAAACCATATTTTGGATGACTATGTTTCTTTTATATAAAAAAATTTGAGCATTAAATTTTCATTCATTGATCACATGCAACCTAGAACTACCAGTCTCTTTGAGAAGATGCCAATGGTAGAAAACATAGGGCATTATATATGCAAATAATTTTTAGAAATCCATGGATTAACAACAACATATTGAAGACCCATCATCATGCACAATAAAGGAAACATTGACATAATCCATGAAACATTATCAACTAGATCTATTTTAGACTCACATGTTAACCTCAATGAGTGGGTAAATCACTTATCTTTGGTTTCATTTTTAATACTTTAGAACTGCCATGATTGTATTGATGATATTATTAGATAGTTCTTGGATTTATCTTTTTCTTATTGGTTTAATTATTTCCATCAACCATTACATAATACCTCAACTACATGCACCTAGACAACAACATGATTCTTGAGTACATATTGATTAGAAATTAAATGATTACATTATTTTCATGACTTTTCATAACATTTGGTTGGGTTAGTGTAGGTTAGGGTAGAAGTGGCATAGATTTTATTTTTATCCTTACTTTTAGAATAATATTTTGGGTTGGCTTATGTTTTCTAATTAAATCCATTAAAAATTACACTAGTCATCTTATCATACTTTAGTTCTAGTTTATTTTTTACATATGAGTATTCTTGTATTGAATAATTTGTTTTTATTTTCAACTTGAAGTTTATGTTGAGTTTTTTTTTCATTTTATTTTATATTTATTCATGTAAAAAAACTTTATGAAAAGTATTGAAATGATAATTTCCTCATTTTAATCATTTTCCTTACCCTTGTAGCTATAAATCAATAAGTTGGATATCACAATTAGGAACCTTTGAACATGTAACTATTATAAAAGACTCTTCATTATTGGGAAATTTAGGGAAAAATACTCATGAACTCTCAAATCAAGAATTGTGCCCTATAGGCTAAATGGATTACCTTTCAAATTTTGGTCATGTAATCATAGAAGAGAACTTCATGTATTGGTGTTCAGGCCTTATTTTCTTAATCAAATGAAGTAGATTTCAATTTCATATGTTAAAATATATTCCTCCACATGACTAGACAAAGGTATTATAATGCATCATGAACATCACTAGATGTGGAGGTATGAAATTCTCCAATTTTAACTTCCTTTAATAATTCAATGTTTGAACACATTACCTAATAGACATAAGATATCCATCTACAAAATAGTCTAAATTAATAGTGGTGTCAAGAAAGATGATCATGAATAAAATTTCAAGCTTAGAGAAGTTCATGAATCAACTAATTCCACCTACATAAATACTACTTTGTAGATATACAATTCCATGTTCAAGGATAATATGAAAGAAAGGATAAGAGTAGTCATTCCTTTCCATTTACATTTATGTGTGATGTAGAAATATATTTTGGTTTCATTGATGGAACAGGTTCAAGGTTTGGCCGCTCCAAATATATAGTTTATCTTTGAAGAGATAAATTGTATGATATATAAATTATAGATTGAAGAAAAATAATGGATATATAAAAGGGGACACATTTTCTTACAAGATTCATCATTCTAGCTTAGAGAAGATGATAGAAAAAAACTTTATGCTAGTGAACTAAATTCTATCGAACATAATTAAAAGTCTATGTTATTCATCTTAAAATAAATATATTCCATTTGACTTTAAATGAAACTAATTTAAGTGCTTTAAAATCAATTATATTATAATAACACATAAGGAAAACTGAAACTAACTTGAAAGGTAGTGATTGAATTGTAAAACAATGATTAAATTTGAAATTCATTATAGATGACTAGTGTGCACAGCTTAAGTGAGAACTACTCCAATCATTACATTAAATATGAACCTGTAAAAGGAACTTAAATAAGCATGCTAATAAAAGAAATGGTTTTGGTGTTTTATTTTTTATGTTGAGCACTCAACCTATTGCAATCAAAATGATAATGAGTAAACTATGCATGAAAATAGAGAATCATCCAAAGTATAAGACATCTAACTAACCAAAAACTGCATTGAATTAAATACAAAATAAAAATGAAATCAAACAACACTATACTATCTCACAACTCGTAAGGGGACCCTTCTAGTGAGCGTGAGGTATAAAAAGTCAAATCAACAAATCTGATCACCAACACATTCATATAGGAACAAGGTAATTTCATTTCCTAGAAATTAAGTATTAGAGAGTAATAATAATCACAAAAATTAGACTTGTATTTATTCACTTTAGATCAAAGCAATTTATACTCTTCTTAACTAACAACTTCTAATAAAACAACATGGAGAGGAAAGTTCCTTAATTCACACTTAGGTTTACTAATTAAAACATAAATTTTATTCTTCATGATTTTCTACAACAAGAGAAAATAATGAAGGTTATCATTAAACACACCATCGTCCTTATATCTTGAATATCTCTCACTTGATTCCATGCTCACCTGATGATGAAATTGCTTCCCTTGAAGTTCGGTGTGGGAATAGATCGGGTTTGAATTTTTTTTGACCAATCAGATTCTCGAATTTTGTGATCTTCTAGGTGAGCATGATATTTGGATATCCTTGCACTTAACATTTGGAACTTATCCACATATCATTTTAGTCTTCAAACTCTTTAGAACTTGTTAAACCTTGTACTTGGCTGCAGAAATTTTGATTAGCTACAGAAAATGTGCATTTCGGTAGGTATAGAAATATTTCAATCAATTTGACAAATAAATTACATATTACAAGTTATGAATGACTGATAGCTTATATTAGAGTTGAGGATGACTTGGATGTCTTTATAACTTGTAAATATAGCAAAAACTCATATGGAATAGGCAAAAAGAAAGGGAAAAAAAGGTGTCAAAATGAGGACAATTCATGGATCCAACATTCCCCCACACTAAAGATGTTACATGTCCTCATGCATAAAATTTCAAAAATGAAGAGATTCTCTATCACTGAACAACCTCTGATGCTTGGATCAAAACATCCAAGTTTTTTTATGTCCCTTTTTTTGTACATTTAGTGCCCATCAGGGATTTCTTAGTAAAAACTTTCCTTGCTATCCTTTTATCTTGTTTTTGGGAATTTTTTCATTTACTTTGAGTTTCTAGTTCTTTTTATACCAATGAAACATTCTCAATCTCATAGTATCATTTTGTGCCTTCAAAAATTCATTTTGTTATCTTACTACTTCATTCTCCTCTTTGATATGTTTTTTCAATACTTCTAATCCATAAATCTCTTGTTTCAAAGTATTAACAATTTTTTTCTCTATTTGAGAAATAGTATTGATCTTTGGACTGGCCGTAGGAACATCACTATGTAAATAATATTAATAAAATTTAATTTCCGTAGGATAATTTACCTTTCTCTACACCCTTTGTTCTATAGTTTCCAAGTAATTGTAGACTTGTTGTTGAGAAATATCAATCTCAAGAGTCTTTCTTGATGAACTTTGATGAGATGAAGTTTTTGCTATTACTTCTATCTCAAAATTGTCTTCTTCATCAAGATACATGGTCTATAGAGGTCCTTGACTCTTCTTCTCATATGAACACTTAGAAATACCTTTTCTTCTCCTTAGTTTTTGTTTAGGCCCTACTGCTTTCGACTTGGTTTTTCTTTTATTTCCTTGTTTTTGCACTTTTCTTTGATTTTCATTTGTAGTGTTTGGTGTCTCTACATATTTTTTGTCTTCCTTTATTCTAACAATTTATTAATTGTTTTACTCTTCTACTTCTTTTAAAAACTAGCTCACAGGATCATCATCTTTCATTTCATCATGTAGATGTTTTGTCTCTACTGGTTTGTTATCTGAAAAACCCTTGGCTCTCTTCTCTATACACTCAGGGTTATGGTTTTTGGAAACCCTATGTCATCTCCTTTTGGGCTTTGGTTACTCCTCTTCTTCTAAAACATATACAAAATGTTTTCTGACCAAAAAGTCCTGCCAATTATCATTGATAGTCTTCAAGTTTTCCTCAACAAGAATTTTTACCAATCTGTAGCGATAGAGATCTCTATTGATATTTCTAGAGCCTTTTTGTATATTAAAAGCCATCTTTGTAAGACTCCAAATCAAGTAATATGGTAGATTTAACTCCTTCTCCTTAATAAAATGCATTAACAGTTTAGCATGGTAAAATAGTAAGGTTCAAAATTTACATTCACAAGTAAGAAATTTTTGAAGGAATAATAACAAATTTATCCATTTATATTTGAGTTTTGTAACTGGAATTCATTTCTTCAAATTTGAAGTGTCCATACATGGATTATGCAGGAATGTATCACATTGCGCATCCTTAAGTCTTTTATTTTTAAACCAACTTTCTCTATACCTTGGGAGATTTTTTGCCTCTATTGTGAAGGATCTTGTGATTTTCAATGTTATATCCCCAATCTCGGCTTCCAAACCATTAGACACTATGGAAAATTCTCATTTGAATTCAGCTTCATAATGATAAAAAAATTGAAAGAATTTAAGCCAACCTGCCTTTTGTAACCAGTTTCTGACTTATGAGTAGGCATTGAGGAATTTTGGTCCATTTGGCTCATATCGGAGGATAACACCCATTGTGGAAGAGATGTCATGCCCTAATATTGTCTTTTTTGATAGGGATGTATAAAAGAATAAGTGAAAAAATGGAACAAGTTGATGGTGGTAGAGTTGGAGTGAAATAGGTCGTGAAAGTGGTGGTAAAATTTCAATGAAACCCTTCCTCTTTTATTAATGATCTCTCAGGATTCAACGAGTCAGATTTTGCAGGACTGTTAAAATTTGGAATATTTTAAATTATTGGTATGCGACGCATATCCAATTGGAGACCTTGCCATCTGTCCGAGATTCAAGTCCGGCCCCCATCTCATCAATCCTTCTTCCCGAACCGATTCAACCAATTCGATTCATAAGCAATAACCTCTCATACCATAAGCTACCCAACCCCTTCAACGACAACCCTTCCCTTCATGGCAATCAAATTTGGTTTTCTCCTCGGGCTAGATAGAAGGGCTTTCCTATTCTTTTATGTGCACCTTGTCATGAGAGATTTTAATTTGATGGTGATGAGACCCAATATTTCACCAAGGATGTTGCAACTCCCGAGGTTCATACAAATTTAGAGGTGACAATGATATATGCACAACAGGCTAGGTTCTACTCATGTCACCCTCATTCATGAAATCACATCAAGGTGTTTAGATACCACTCCTCCAAATAATTATAGTGAAAACTTCTTATGAAAGCATACATGAACATGATTCTAACTACAAAGGTGAAAATACCATTCGTTAAATGTAAATTCTAATTCAAATTGCATGAAAGGAAAAGGCTTGTCTATTTCTAGAAGTAAATCATGCTACTTGACTTTCACACTTAATGAAATAAATAACCTACTTGCATGCATCATTTTTCTACTTACACTTGTTTGAAAATTAGGAATCTAATATTTAACATACCGATGAAGAAAAATACTAATTCTAACTTTGTTTTCCTATCTGATGGTTGCAGTGAGGAAGAGATAAGGTTGGAGTGGTGTTAGAGTCTTCCATAATCATGAAATCATAGATAGGGGGCCATTATTAAAATTAATTATGCAAGAGTGAAAGTATGGAGCAAAATTGTTTGAAGAAAATAATGCTATGGGTCTACTACAAGAGGTGCTACAGGAGGTCTTGTATTGCTATAGGAGGCCCTGTTTTGCTACAAGAGGAGGATCTGAGAGATTTTTGAGGGCATAAATGGTGTCTTGAAGGAAGAGGAAGGTGGATGAAGGTAGAAGGAGGTGAATGAAGGGTGTGGAATCCCCTTATCTAATCATAGTACCTTGGAGGTATATCTTTCACCAAAGTTGATGCCCACGGTGTGTCCTTCATTTACCTTAACAGAGTGACTTAGGAGATAGAGTTTGGAACAACGGTGCAGTAACTAGGAGAAATATGGAAATGTCTAGGTGGATGTGGAAAGGTTTTCCAACCCCTACAAATGAGCACAATTCTTGCAGCTAGTCAAATACATGCATCAAATGATCATTATTGCAGTAAAGTAAATTAACATGGAAAAGATGAGTTGAATTTTATTGAACTCTACTCTAACCTACAACACAATTCTAATTTGCAAACAAAAATTTCTAACTCCTAAGTTGCAGATATTAAACAAACAGAAATATTTCAATCTAATGCTTAACAATTTCCACGAAATCACAAACAAATATTTTTTAGTTGTTATTTTAGATCTTTCTAATCACTCTTCCCAAAAGAGAGGTGATAGGGAAGCTTGAAATTATGAGTTTTTGTGATATAAAGTCTACTAAAACAAGGATAGAATTATAGTTCTTTAAACCTGAACAGGAAATAAATACAAGAGAGGGGCTAAAGACTATGGGTTGGGCCCAAACCGAAGTGTTTCATCCCTCCAAAAAAAACTCAGATGTAGAACAATGGTAAACTTCTCATTAACAGAAAATGATAGTCGCATACATCATATGAAATATAAGAATAACAATGTCAAGCACTAGGCTTGTAGTAGCTACTCCTAGCTGCAACCAAAATTTGAATCCTAATGAGACTTTTAGTTGGTTTATTTAGACACAAGTAATTGAGGGGAATCTCCCTTGAAAGGAGGAATGCTCCCATCCAAAATCATGAGATTTTTGGATTTGGTTCCCTTTGACCTTGTCATCCACTTGGAGTTCCTCAGCTGCTAGTGAGTTCAAGATTTTGGTGACGATTATGTGATATTTAAGCCTAGTTATGGAGTTAATGAGGTGGAAAATACCCCTATATTCTCTCTAGGTGTGTCCATCAAGCCCCTGCATGGTAAATATCTCCAAAAATGATTCCTTATCCTACATATTAACCACATTAGGCTACACAATATGAAAAACACCCTTTAGTCTTCCCACTAAGCATATTATGGCAAAAAATGTGAATTAATGTGAGAAAAGGAGAGTTTTAAGGATTAGAAAATATCACAATGAACCTAAAAATATACCTATTTATGGCCTCCATCAACACCCCCCTATTGAAGGTGTGTCTTATCCTTTGAGAAACTTATTCACTGATGTGAAGTTCATGCATGGCCCTAGTGTCCTCTCTAACATGCCAAGGCATCCCAAATGGTGTACCTTCCTATGGATAGAAACCTGCATTTGCCTCTATGTATTTCCATTATTTTTGTTCTTTTGTCTAGTTCCTTCTCTCCTGTAGGCCTAACAGTAAGGAAGGACTGAGATTGATTAACATCCATTTGACCTTCAACCTTAACATGACCCTTTTTTATAATTGGGTCTCTCCAGGGCATTCCTTAATCTTTTTTGGGAGTGATACTCTCTGATTTCTGAACTATGAGGTAGGGCATGCCAACATCCTAAAGGTGTCCTCAAAATGCAGGATGGATTGTTCTTGGGGTGCCATGTACCTAGGTGCTAAATTAGAATAAGAGGAGACAAGATTGTGGTTACTGATGACATCCTTGGGGTTTACTAATTCTACTATGATGTATAAGGGATCCCTTTCTTCTTTTTCCATTACCTCCTTTACTTATTCAACTCTTGTTTCCTCATGGATCAACCAAGAGGCTAATTCCATAAGTTGCATGTCTCCTAATTTTCTGTTGGGGTCCCAGAAATTCATATTTGCTAGGATAAAATTATGCATGTAAAACTCAGCTAGTTTTTCCCTATCCTCAATACTTGCTTTATTGCAAAATTTAATGAATTGTCTATAGTCTTGGAAAGGTAAATACCCATATTGTGCTAATATATTTATCTGGAATTACAGCCATTGCTCCTTGAGGAAAATCGAATAGGATTTGGACGGCTTCCTACATTGTATGGCTTCCATAGATAAAATTGCCATAGTAGCAAGTTTTGTCTCTTTTTCTTGCAGCTGCTTTCTTAGCCTTGTGTTTTTTTCTTGTTGCTACTCTCTCATGATTGACTCCCTTAGTTCAAATCATTTAATTCCTTTCCCATTTAATTTACTTTCTCTTCCATGAGACCCACATCTTATATCTTTTTGGATTTTGAATTTTTCATCCATATATGTGTTCTGCCTCTTTCCTTCTCCAACTCAAAGAAGAGTGGTATAGAAAATTTCTCAGGTATAATCCTACCTCCCTCAACAAATGTTTAATAGGATTCTAGACTGGTTTGTGGATCAAGCTCCTGCAGCTCTTGGATGCCTTTTTCATCTTCTTTTGGGGTGGTTACCCCTTCTTGTAGTACCTCTTATTTCCCTATAGAAAACCTTGTTTCTCCTATAGAAGCCCATTGTTTCCCTTACAACTCTTCCTTTTCTTCCTGTAATAGGGAAGCTTGTGTCTTGAGCCTCTTAAAGGTGACTTCTCTAGTGGTGGGCCTTCCCATGGGTAGCACAAGTTGCTTAGTGTTGGCCTTAGGAGGTGTAACTTCTTCAATATTTCCCTCACTAAGTCCCACTTCTCCCTTTTTTCTTGCTGACTCATCAATGATGATAGGGATTTTTTAAGGAGGTTGAGGCTTCCCTTGCCTTATCCTGGTGCTCTTCCTTATTTTAAAGTATAAGGTACCTTGCCTTGTTTTCCTTCTTTTGGCCTTGACAAGTGTGACCAATGTGGAAAATGTGGAAGGCACTTCTTCATTTGGGTTTCCTAGTGAAAGGATTATTTTCTTACCTTCCCTACTTGTCCTTGAGGTTTAGGGGGTGCCTCAAGGATATCATCCTCTATTTCTTGTTCCTCCCTTTCTTTTCCTTCCTATGTTTTTGTTGCTTCTTCTTCTTTTTAGTCCTTTGTTTATGTTGCCTCCACAATGTAAACTTTGAAACAGGAACTGAAACAATTAACCGTTTCGTTGAGGTAGCAAAAAAGTCAACCGATTTTGAAAAGTGGTGATGCAGAATACAATTTTTTTTGTTGGAGCATATTTTTTACAGTTTAAATTTTCTTATGTATCAAATATAAATATTTGTTTTTAAATGTTAGTGATTTTCATCCTAATTTTGAAATGTGTTGATGCAACATCAACCCCTTTCTTTAGAGGCCTTTTTTTTACACTTTAAATTTTCTAATGTACTAAGTGTGGATATTTTTTTATAAATGTTACATTTTTTGACACTTTAAACTTTTTTATGACCAATTGTTTTGTAAATCATGATTACTTAACACATTTTCTAGTTGTCTTATTTCTGTTTTTTAAAATTTTGATTACTTAAAAGAACAAATATAAAAAAAATATATGAAAAAGACCAAAAAAAAAATGTAAAAAAAAATTATCTGGTAAACGATAAAAAATAATTGGAATTTTTTTTTTTTTGAAGTTTAAAATTAAGTAAATAAAAATACAAAATTTTTAAAAACTATTAACAAAAAGTTAAAAATGTTAAAAAAAATAAACATAATAATAATAAAAATAGAAAATTAACAAACAAAAAACAAAAAAAAATGAAAACATTTTAAATTAAACCTAAAAATTATAATAAATCTAAATTTCAGTTTTTTAATTTAAATGTTTTTAATTTGGATTGACGGTGAATGGGTGCACTATTAAGGCACTCCTTGCGATAGGTCACTGGGTCAAATCCCCCGTGCGTGCTTACCTATAAAAAAAAAGTATTTTTCCAATATTTTTTCATTTTTTATGTTTTTTCTAAATATATATATATATATATATATATATATATATATATATATATATATATATATATATATATATATATATATATATATATATATATATATATATATATATTAGTTTTTTAATTCTTATCTTTTATAGGTTAATTTTATTTTCCTTTTTAACATTTTTATGATTGATTTTTTTTTTATTATGATTTTTGTGTTTTTTTAATTTTATGTCTTGTTTTTAACATATATTTTTATTTACATTTTGTTATTTTTTGTGTAATTTATTTTTTTTGTTTTTTGTTCATTGTTTTAATTTTTGTTTTTGTTTTTAAATTTATGTTTTCGTTATTATTTTTAAGTTTTAATGTTTTTTGGAGTCATGATAAAAAATTTTACACCATTATTTCAAAATGTTGAAATTTTATCGTGAAAAAAAAATAGACGTTATTTCATGAGCACATGTTGAAAATTCTTAGAAAAAAAGGTTGTTATTCTAGAAATAACACTTTTTGTTTTCAGGGTGCTATTTACACAATTTTTGCACAAAAAATTCGTTTACACTGCCATTTTTAAAACATGTTGAAAATTTACCCTAGAAAACAAAAGTGTTATTCCAAAATCAACACTTTTCATTTTTAGCATTGTTTTTCATGTTTTTTAGGGGTTTTTTGGCTAGAGTTCTCGTTTTGAGTTTATAGTTCCCATTTCAAAGTTTACATTATTCTCTTCTTCCTTGGTTTTTACTTCCTCCTTCTCTTCTCTACCCCCAATAATAGAGGTTGGTGTTACCTCTTGCTGTGTGGAGGAAATGTATTGAGTTTGAATGAAAATTTCCCTATCCATGTCCAAAAAATAATTTCATAGCACATCGTTCCTTAGGTAAGGCATCCATAACAACTAGCTAAATGAGGCCATGGTGAGAAATGTGTTGGTGTTTCCCTTCCCTCATTTTCGGGCTCATTTCAATGATATACTGTAGGAGGAAACATGGAACACTTAGTCTCAATGGAGTAGGTAATTCTTCTTTGAGTCTTAGCTCATGGAGAAACCTAAAATGATAGGCATATCCAATGCTCAACCTCCCCTCATAGGATATGTATTTTAGAATTTGATAGGCCACTTCATCCCAGGGGTAAGCTAGGCTTTCTCTCCTCACTCCATTTTTATCTTCTATAGGCTTTTCTCTACGGATGAAGAAGTTTCTTTTGTCTATGACCCCTACTTCCTTATCCTCCTTGCTCCATCGAACTCCAAAGGTCCAGGTAGTCACTTTTCTTATGTGTTAAATATTTAAAGAGATGGCAAGTCCTCTAACAATAATAGTGGCATTATTTTCTCCCTAAGAATTTAGTGCCATGGAAAATTCCTAAGTTATGTCACTGTGATACCCCTTCAATTGTTCAAAGAAGCCCATCCACTAATGTCTTAGAAAAATTTCTACCACATGAGGATGTTGATGAATTCTTTTTGTGTCTATTGGTTCTCTTTTGTCGAAACCTCCCCCCATTTCTCTTATTTCTCCTTCTCAGGGTTACTTGGGTGTATTTTTAGTTTTTTCCTTAGAAAAGCCTCAGGTGTAGAGACAATGTCAAATTTTCCTTTCTATCAGAGGGGGAGAAGGATGCTAATGATATTTTTTTTTTATCAAAACACACTTTCCTTTGTCCCTGTCTTTCCTTCACATATAACCATTTTCAAAGGGAAACAATGCACACTTGTTTGCTACTGGGTACTTATCTCAAGAAGAATTATCCATGTAGATGTATGGAAATTAAAGAGGGAGAAAACCGCTTACTCCTTTCAAGATAACTGTGTCATGTGCATGAAGGTTTCAAGACAAATTTGGGTATTTTTGGCTCCCTTTCTCCCTTCAATTATCTCCTATTGCTTCATTTCGGGCCTCGTGGAATAGTTCAGATCATCCTATAGCTTATCTTGTAGCTTCTCCTACAGTTCCTCCTATAGCACCTACAAACATATCTCGAGGCAACTCGGTGGCATCCTAGGAAGTCTATGATAGCACGAACTCCTCCTTATCCAATTGTTTTCTAGGAATGAGTGGTTATGCAAATGGAGTCGAGCCTTTTACTTATTATTCCTTTTTATTGTAAAGGATTTGAGCAATTTGGTGACATGGCTCTTGCATGAACTTTCATTTTTAACCATTTCTCCCACTCCTTATAATCATTTCCCTACTCCTCGTGATCATCACCTTTCTCCTCATAATCACCACTCCACTTAAGTTGAATTTTCCATATTGCATGTGTGACTGAATGAACTTTAGTTTACTAATCGAAGGTGGCTAAGTTTTCTAGCCACCTCCAACCCATAAAAATTCCTTTCTCAACCATTAACACATTTTATCATTATATCCATAGGGAAGAGGTTAGGGTTGTCATACCTAAGCCTACATGTGATATTGAATTGTTGGAGATATCTGCATGTTGGAGTTGAACTTCATGACATGACGATCTTGAAGGTGTTGATTTCCTTTGCTTTCTTCTGCATAGGTCTTCATATCTTTGATGATTAATTGATTGATAAAATTATTATGCATGCAAGCTTCTTCCTAGTGTCAAAGATGTTGTTTATTAAATGGATGGATTATCTGATATCTTCTCTCTAAGTATGGTGTGTCCCTTCTAAACTTCACAAAGGGCTTCATGATTTTTCAAGGTGGCTGGATCTTCTGCTCTATGGGTGTAAAAACAATTTCATTGTGGATTCTATTGTAATTGTACAGGCTACTACAAGGGGAGCCTCCTTCCTGTAAAAATCACTTAGTTCCTCTTCAAGACCTCATATTTCATGTACGATCGAAGGAAAGTCATAGGAGGTCTAAGTACAATATTAAAATCATAAAGAGGTGGTGTAGGTAGTGCAAAAGTGGAAGGAAGAGTTTTTTCAGGTTTTTTTCTTTATGTAGGGCATAGTGGAATTTGAAAATGAATTTTGGATAGATCAAGAGGAGGAGTGATGAAGGGGTGCTAGTGGACCTCTCCCAACAATTTATAAATAAAACATGACCTTTGGACCCCTTTTCTCGAATCAAATTTGCCTCATGTAGCAATTCAGGTTGCTCCTGTAGAAAAACAAAGCCTCCTATAGAAACTCTGGACAATCCTATAACACTTCAACCAAAAGGAAAAACATGGTCCAATTGATGGATATTTTATGGAGAGAGGTAAGGAGGTGAACGATTAAGGTGAAAATGCAATGGATGGCTAGAAAAATGGAGGAATGGATCTGTAGAATATTTTTTTTAGCCATGGCTCTTTTGACTGTTTCGAGTCCAGCAAAAAGAGAGATATTAGGGAAATTGGTGTAAGAACTCCTTCCTTGTGTTCTTTATTTTTTTATTTGTTTTTTAGACATGCAGGCTTCCTTTGTAGAGGTTTTAAACTTGCATGCCTACCCTAGGCATCTCAGAGGAGGTTTTGACATCAAGATATTTTTATCATTTTTTTTCCTCTTTGGTTGCCTCAGACAGGTTTCAATCCTAGTGTTGGACTTAGATGCCTCATAAAGGTTTTAACCTAGACCCTTTATTTATTTCTTTTTTCTTTTTTTTTTAGAAGTTGTGTGGATTGAGGAATTTGAGCCTCCCAATCACACACAATTCTTTGTTGATTGAACTAATAAACTCTTCCTTCAAGAGAGGTATTTTATATAACTGCAACATATAACAATTGACAAGTATGAGAATCGATTCCTCATCAATTGTTATGATATAAGAAGACCCATTCTCATGAAATTTATCTACTAGGTATGGACCCAACCATCTTGTCATTAATTTTCCCTTGAAATCCTTGAATCTGGAATCATAAAGCAAGGACCCAATTGCCTTCCTGAAAATTCTTCTCCCTAATTTGTTTTTCATGGCAAATCTTTGTCTATAGCTAGATTACCTTAGTGTGTAGGAGAGCTTACAGCCTGAATTCATCCAAACCATTAAGTTGGAGCAACCTCTCCTATTTTTTTGTAGTGAAGTCCAATTCTAATTGAGCTTCCATCCTTAATGTGTTGTACTCAAATTTAATAGACAATAGGACCTTCTTCCCATAAACCAATTCAAATGGAGTGAATCCAGTGGTGGTATTCCAAGTGGTGTTGTAGGCCCAAGTGGCTTCTACAATTATGTCTTCCCAATACTTTATGTTGTTGCTAACAACCTTGGTCATAATTTTCTCCAATGCTCTATTTGTGACCCCCAGTTTCCCATTCACATGAGAGTGATAGGAAGTGGATTTCATGTATTTGATGTGATTCTTCCTCATGATATCTTCAATTATATTTGATGTGAATTGTGCTCCTTTATGAGTGACTAACTCCCTTAGAAAACCCAACTTGTAGAAGATGTTCTCTCTTATAAATTCATCCACTATTTTCTTAGTTGCTTCTTTAACTACCATTGTTTCAGCCCATTTTAAATAGGTAATCATTGCACACAATGATATACTTCTTCTATCCTAATGGGGGATCAGTGCCCCACTCCTCAGATGGATCTAGAGTCAATTGAGGTTGTAAGGGAATTTCATCCTTAGATGTGGGCTTACCCATCCTCTGGCACTGATCAAACCTGGTGGTGTACCTACTTGCATCTTGATGTAAAGTGGGATAGTATTAACCTTCTTCTAGGACTTTGAAGGATGTCCTCTTTGCAACAAGGTGTCCACACAAGGTCCATCATGGCACGCTAAGAGGATTTCAAAGACCTCCTATTCCCTCACACATCTCCTCAAGATATGATCTAGCCCCAATCTAAAAATATTTCCCCCAATCCAAGCGAATGGAGAATTATTTCTAACAATCTTTCTTTTCTCCTTGGAGGATAGTATAGGAGGGAACCTCCTAGCAACCAAGTAGTTGGCTATATCAGGAAATCAAGGAGAAAGCATCTATATAGTGAATAACTGTTCATCTGGAAATTGATCGTCTACCATTTCTTCCTTTTCTGTAGGTAGGGTTAGTCTCGACAATAAATCTACAACCACATTCTATTTTCTTGGTTTATGAATAATATTCAATTCAAATTGTTGCAATATTAACAACCATCTAATTATCATAACATTGCCATCATGTTTATTCATTAAATACTTAATGGTTTCATGATCAATGTGAAAAAAAATTAAATAATCAGTGATATAATGCCTAAACTTGTTCAAGGAATGTACCACAACCAAGAGTTCCTTTTCAATGACTCTATAATTCAACTCATCTTTAGAAAGGTTCTTACTGATGAAATAGATAACATAAGGAAATTTGTCTTCCACTTGTCCTAAGGAATCCCTTACAAATTTATTTGAGGCATCTGTGTGTATATGGAAAGGTATTGCACAAATGGGACCTCTAAGGATGGGTGTAGTGGTTATCTTGTCTTTTAGTACCTCAGAGGCTTCTTGATAGTTGCTTGCCCAAAAAAAATATGAATCTTTAGCTAATAGTCCAAACAAGGGTGAAACCATTTTACTAAAGTATTTAATGAACCTTCTATAATAACCATCTAATACAAGGTAACTACTGATACCTCTTTGTTGTTTAGGGATAGGGACCCTTTTTATGATGGCAATTTTGTTTGGGTCAACCTATATCCATTCCTTAGATATAGAATGGCCAAAGATAGTCCCTGCATTCATTCACAATTCACATTTCTCAATAATTTATGAAATATTCATTTCAATGTATTTCTTTAAGACTTTGCACATATTAGAAAGATCTTCCTAGAAATCACACCCATATGGGGTGAATCATCCATGTATATATCAACAAATTCATGAACAAGTTCAACAAAGATACTTAGAACTACCCTGTGGAAAGTAGTAGGGGCATTGCATGCACCGAATGGAAGGAATTTATAGGAAAAGGTACATCAACGACATGTGAATGTGGTCTTCTTGGTCTTCAAGGTTGATCTATATTTAGTTGTATCCACTAAATCCATCCAGGAAGGAGAATAATTTCTTCCCTATAAGGCCATCTAGGAATTGGTGAATGAAGGGTAAAGTAAAATGTTCTTTCTTTGTGGCCTTATTAATTTCTCAGTAGTCAGCACAAGTCCTCCACTTGCCATTTTTATTTGGGACTAAAATGATAGGTGACACCCACTCACTATCCGAAATGGGATATATGAACCCTGCATCTAATAGCTTTTGTAATTCCTCTTTCGCGATGTCCTTGAGAGATGGGTTCATTCTTCTATAGGTTTTCCACATAGTATTACATACCTCTTTGATGTAAATATGACGAGTATAGATCGAGGGATTCACACCTTTCATCTCCTTATAATCCCAAGTAAAATAATCTTGTTGTTTCCTAAGCACACTGTATAACTATTCTTCCTTCTCGACTAAGAGAGAGGGGTTGATCTTTAGATATTTGGATGGGCCAATATCAACAATATTGGGATGTTCTAGGCTAGAGTCAATAGAGAAAAAATCATTCCAAGAACTACTTTGATATTCTTTCATCATTTCATCAACTGTTATGGAAGTGGGAGGCTGTCTGTAAGATAAGGTCATCTTCATCAAGCTTCTCCCCTCCTATAGTAGTATCTAAAGTGCATACTGGGCAGAGAGATGTCTAATAAAATTACTCCTCTTCCTCATATTCTAGCCATGAGGGTAAATCATGCTCAATAGAAGGTTGAGTAGGAGGATAAAACACAAGTTGTTTTGATAAATGTCCATTCTTAATAGTCATGTTCCCATCACTACAGATAATGTAGGTATCAACAATGGCCAACCAAGGTCTTCCTAAGATGAGAGGATAGCCATTAAACTTGGTTTTGGGATAGAGGGCCATGGAATTAGTGGGTACTCCGAGGAGTCAATGGGGACCATCACATCCTCAATAACTCCCTTAGGAGCTACTATGGATATGCCTACAATATGAAACACTATAGTGGTCTTCCTAAAATCCCCTTGGAGATTTATCCTCAACTAGATTTCTCTGGTCATTACATTGATTGCAACCCCAAGATCAATCAAGGTATTAGGGACCATAATGCCATCAATGTGTACATACACTACTAGGCTCCCGAGATCCATGTACTTAGGGGAGATTACTCTCCCAAGCATCAGATCAGATAACTGTCCAAAAGAATTGATAGTGGGGTATCTCTTCTTCTTCACCAAAGTCTTTTGAAACATTCTTACTTAATAAGCTTGTTATAAATTGGAACATCTTCGATGGCATGGATAAGGGGTATATTGACACATAAGTTCTTCAATTCTCCTGAAATTTCAGCGTCTTCTCGGGTGTGCTGGTTAGGGTGGACCAACCTTTTAGGATAAGGAGGTGTATTGGCTTGAGGGGAACTCTCTTCCTTCTATTCTTCAATCTCTTCAGGTGGAGAAGGTGGGTGATTATCTTGGAGCACCTTCGCAAACCAAATGTTAATCTCTTGGATTTCCATAGCATATGCAAGATAGGATGTCTCCCCATTCTAAACCTGTTGTGCCTTCTTATTGTTTGGGTTTAGATTAGGTTGAGCAGGAATTAGAGGTTTCTTAGGTGTATTATGGTGAGGAATTTGTGGTTTAGGTTCAGGAGGAGGCAATAAAGCAGGAGGTTGGCTTTTTTTTGGCCTCCACAACGATTAGGGGTTTCCCCATTAAGAAGATTGGGGTGGATATAGTTAAAAATAAGGATTGATAGGTTAAGGATGATATTGAGATTAAGCAGCATAAGGCCAAGGAGCAGGTGTGGACCATGATGGTTGAGTGGAATGGCACCAAGGTTGGAAAGGTGCATTTTGATTTGGATTGTAATGAGAATAATGTGCACCTTGCATTTTCTATTAATATGGTCGAGGACCTTGAGGCCTTATTTGGTTAAGGAAACACAATTGTTATGACCCACCTTCTACCCCTCCTTTGTATAAAACCTTTAGACCTAGCGGATAGGGAAATTTGTCTTTTTCATGATTCTCTTCATAGATTGAGCATACTTGTATGAAATTCAGTGGGCACTCACTCCTAGGATGTCTCTTAGTACATTTAGCGCAGAAGATAGCTAATGCACTTTCTGCTTCCTCTTGCGTCCTTTTAATTTTCGTAGTATCCATCTATAGGGAAAAGGTATGCAACATTTCACTCTTAAAATCCTATAACATACTTCCTATCTCATGCTTGATGGTTGTTGTAGAGAGAGAGGAACTGACAAAGCCTTAGCTATAACTACCCTTTTTCCTGGTAGCCCTAGAATGATTCTTGAATATAATTTTGATGTCATCATAAAGAAAATGGTATATATCTCATCCATACAACATTTTTAGGGTTTCCATTACATTCTCCATGACCCCTAGGAGAATAAATAGCTTGAGTGACTCATGATCAAGGGTACAATTAGCCCTCCTATAATTGAGTTGAAATATTTCCTCATAGTCCTCTAAGGATTCATCAGGTCCAAGGTTCATCCTAAATATTTCTTCCTTTGTTTCTTTTGACTGACAATAGTCCTTCTATTTTCCATTGAAGGCTTGTTGCATTTGGGTAGAGGTAGTGATGTTGTCTCCATGTAAAATCATAAACCAATGCAAGGATGCATCTTTAAGGGTAGATGGAAAAAAAATCATCTAATGTTCATCAGAGGAATAGTCATAGGTCCTACAGAAAACAACAAACTCAAACATGAAGGTGTAAGAGTGGAAGGGAAACATGGATTATATTCTTTATTCTGGCCTCTCCATTGGTTTCTCTGATAGGGAAAAGATCACTTTGCCTATTTTTAGCCATGGTTTGGATAGGTGAAATAGGTTCTTATTCTCCTATATGTTCTTCAAAAAATTTAGGTTTCTCAACTAAAGGGTTTTATAACTCCTCTATAGTGAGAGAGGGAATTTCACACTCACCAAAGAAAAATGAACCTTGACTACTTGAGGGGGTGGGGGTTTTTGGTAATAATTTCCCTTGGTTATCCCTAGTCCTATGAGGCATGAAAGAACAAGTTTCTTTTTGAATTTCTCACTTTTTTTTTTTGAAACAATAAGACTGAAGAAAAATAGAAAAAAAAAAAGGCAAATCTTAAGTAGAAACAACACCTACTTATATACCTTCATGAAAATGACACCTAAAAGTGATAAGCCCCGGTATTGCACCAAGGTTGTTACAACTCTGAAGAGCTTCTAAATTAAATTATCAACCTTGGGGTCGTACAAAATTAGAGGTGAAAGTGCTATATGCATAGCAGGATAGGTTCTACTCATGTCACCCTCATTCATGAAATCAGATCAAGGTGTTCAAAGGCCACTCCTGCAACTAATTACAATGAAAATTTCTTATGAAATAATAAATGAAAATGATTCTAACTACAAAGGTGAAAATTCCATTCATTAAATGTAAATGCTAATTGAAATTTCATGAAAGGAAAAGGATAGTCTATTTGTAGAAGTAAATAATGCTACTGTCCTTGCACACTTAATCAAATAAATAACCTACTTGCACGCATAATTTGTCTACTTACACTTGCTTGAAAATGAGGAATCCAATCTTTAACATACCTATGAATAAAAATACTAATTCTATCTTTGTTTTTCTATTTGATGGTTGCATTGAGGAAGTGATGAGGTTGGATTGGTCTTAGAGTCTTCACTAATCATAAAATCATAGTTATGGGGGCATTATTTAACTTAATAATGCCAGAGTCAAAGTAAGGAGAAAAATTGTTTGAAAAAAACAATGCTACAGGTCTGCTATAGAAGGTCCTGTATTGCCACAGGAGGCCCTTTTTTTCTATAGGAGGAGGGTCTAAGAGATTTTTGAGGGCATAAATGGTATCTTGAAGGTAGATGAAGGTGGATGAAGGTATAAAGAGGTGAATTAAGGGT
The DNA here is from genome assembly GCA_031772625.1 of Pinus tabuliformis. Classification (NCBI taxonomy): domain Eukaryota; kingdom Viridiplantae; phylum Streptophyta; class Pinopsida; order Pinales; family Pinaceae; genus Pinus; species Pinus tabuliformis. Next base: position 610,500,021 of record CM062811.1, on the reverse strand, counting down.
GTGGGATCCCCTTATCCAAGCGTAGTAACCCTCAGAGGTCCATCTTGCACCAAATTTGATGCCCATGGTGTCCTTCATTTACCTTAACAGAGTGACTTAGGAGACATATTTTGGAAGCAAGGTGATGTGACTAGGAGGAATATGGAAAGGTCTAGGTGCATGTGGAAAGTTTTTCCCACCCTTATAAATCAACACAGTTCCTGCAGTAGTCAAATACATGCATCAAATGATCATTATTGCAACGAAGTAAATTAACATGGAAAATATGAGTTGAATTTTATTGGAGTATACTCTAACCTACAACACAATTACAATTTCCAAACCAATGTTTCTAACTCATATGTTCTAGATATTAAACATGCATACATATTGCAATATAATACTTAAAATTTTCTAGGAAATCATAAACAAATACTTTTTAGTTGTTATTTTAGATCTTTGCAATCACTCTTCCCACAAGGGAGGTGATAGGAAAGCCATCAATTACATTTTTTATGATATAACATCTACAAAAATGGGGAAATAATTGCAATGCTTTGAATAGGAGCAAGAATTAAATAGAAGAGAGGAACTAAAGTCTATGGGTTGGGCCCAAACCCAAGGGTTTCAGTCCTCCAAAACTAACTCAAATGCATACCAATGGTAGACTTCTCATTAACATAAAATGCTAGTCACATACATCATATGAAAGATAAGAATAAAAATGTTAAGCACGAGGCTCTAAGTAGCTACTCCTAGATTCAACCAAGATTTGGATCCTAATGAGTCTTTGAACTAGTTTATTTATACAAAAGTAATTCAGGGGAAACTCTCTTGAAAGAAGGAATTCCACCCTCTAAAATCTCGAGATTTGTGGATCTTGTTACCTTTGACCTTGTCATGTACTTGGAGTTCCTTGTTTGTTAGAGAATTTATTTTTTTTGGTGATGATTTTGTGATCTTCAAGCAGAGTTATGGAGTTAATGAGGTGGAAAATCCCCCTATATTCTCTCTAGTTGTCTCCATCAAGCCCCTACATGGTACATATCTCCAAAAATGCTTTCTTATTCTACATATTAACCACATTAGGCCATACATTATGAAAATAACCCTTTAGTCTTCCTACAAAGCATATTATGACTAGAAATGTGAATTAATGTGAGAAAAGGATAGTTTTTAGGGTTCGAGGATGGCACAATGAACCTAAAAATATACCTATTGATGGGCCCCATAAGGTGGAATTAAATATGAAAGTAAATAATCGAGTGCGATATGAATAAGGATGATGGGATAAGCTCATAATTAAGGGCATCATTTAACACGATGTATCATAAACATTCAATAAACTCATAAATATATCATTTTCTTGTAATGAAAATTGATTTAATATCATATGTATGTACATTTTGTTGTACTTACTTTACTTTTCTTACATGTTCATGATGTCTTGTGGATTTTACATATTGGAAATGCTTGTATGTTTGTCATTGGCTATATAATGTGAAATTAGCTACGAAATGTTGTAGATTCTGCAACCGAGCCTTGAACTTTACTATTTTCTTGAAATTTGTTGATACTATTGAAAGTTGATGATGTTTTTCCATGATTCTAATGATAGTGGGAGTTCTCTTTAAAAGAGAAACAAATTATTCCAAATATTTCATTAGAACTTGAAACAAAAATTATTCTTTTGCAAAGAAGAAAGAGGGATAAAAGGAAGTTGGAAAAATAAAGGGGAATTATGAAAATTCAAGTTGCCAAGGATCCCTTGGTTTATATAGCATTTTCTGCATAGGAATGCCAACAATGCTGGTTTTCGTAGATATGCCCTCTTTTTCTTCTTTTTTGTTTTCCATTATTGCATTTTATTTTATTCTCTCCCTTTTTTAAGAGAAAAAAAAATTACAGTTCTTTTGATGGTAGGGAATGATAATCTTTTTTCCTTACTTATTCAGATGAGAATTTTCTTGCTGATGTTTAACAAATTCTTATTTTTTCAAGGGCTTGTGATATAATTTCAGTGTATGCCCATTAATAGGGAAGGTGATCTTCTCTTCATTAATAGTCCTAATTATAACTGTTGTTGGGTGTGGAGCCTGATTATCTTATGTATTCAAAGGTATCGCCACATTGGACCCCAATTCGAAATTGTTGCCCGTAAAATATTCACTGCAGGGAGGGTCCGGGGGGGGGGGGGTCCGCGGGGGGTGGCTGCGACCTTTGGGGATCCCCCCCTGGCAGGGGGTTTCAGGGGTAGCGCCCGTGAAGCTAAAAACAGATGTAAAATTGCCTTGTAAAAGTATAGTAATTTCTAGTCAATCTGGGTTGTTCATTAGGCGGATGATCTAACAGTATAACTTATGTTTAGTTTAGGGTTTTTGGCCCTAGAAGGCAACCCCTCTTTTTGTATGAGGGCATTGTATTTAAGGTTGTGTAATAGATGTTTATTCTCTGAGTGAGAAGCAGAGAGGTGAGACTGTGAGAGAAAACAAAGGATATTACAATGGATATGCTGTAGGTTGTGTCTCTTCATTTTGCTGGATAATAGAAAGCAAGGACTGGCTGTTCAAGGTGGATGTAGCCCAAACTGGGTGAACCACGTATATCTCTGTGTCTCTTATTTTATGCGTTTTCTGTGTTTATATTTCTGCAATATTTTATGTGTTCCATTCCTCCATAACATATAATTTTCTAACAACTACTTCATTATAAAAATAGTATCTATTTCATAGGGACCAAGCCAATGTGTCTAAAAGTTTCCTTAAAAATATTTGAACTTAGAATAAAAAAGAGGAGCTGAGTCAACTAGATTAAAGTTCTTGACTTTGATTAACTTGTCATGCCACTTGATTCTTTGTTGTTGGATTATGTTTGTTTGGTGTATGGAATCTTGTGAGATCTCATCTAGCTCATTCAACTATGTTAATCTATGTTTTTGAGCTTTAGATAGATCAAATTCCAATTTTGATGTTTTCTTGAAGGTCTCCACTTGGCATTCAATTAGAAGTAGAACTTGCTTCCCATAGACAAGCTCATATGGAATATGTCTAGTAGTGTTTCTCCATGTAGTGTGGTATGCCCAAAGTGCCTCCAGAAGCTTTTTTTCCTAGTCTCTTATGTGCAAGTGTATAGTCTTGGTTAATATAGCTTCAATTACAATGTTGGTAGATTCCACTTACCCATTGGCTTGTGGATGATATGGATTGGATTTATGATGTTTTATCTTGTATTGCTCCATAATTTTCTGCACCAACTTAGATGTGAATTGAGTACCTTAATATGTCACAATTTCCCTTATGACACTAAAATGCGTGAAAATATCCTAAAAAATAAAAGTAACTACAACATTTTTAGTAGAAAAAGGAAGTGGTATGGTTCTACCCATTTTTTCACATAAATCGTACAAACATGAATATCTCTCTTCTGTTTGGATGGAGGATTGATTGGACCAAAAAACTCTAGAGCCAATTTTTTCAAAAGACTCTACCAGTACTTGAGGTTGTAGAGGTATCTCATCTATTCCCATTCTTTGACAAATTGAAATCACATATTTTGACATATTACTTAGCATATCTAAAAAGAGAAGATGAATAATATCCAAAAAGAATCACTTTGTATGCAGTTACCTTATTAGCAAAATGTCCTCCACACGGTTCATCATGAAAATATTTTAATATCTTTGGTAGTTCATCTTCCCAAACACATCTGCAGATAATTAGAATAAGTCATGTTCGGTATAATTCTCCTTCTATCCATGAGTGAAGTGCATTCGATTTGATGCCTTTCGATTTTTCTCTAGCTAACAATTGTGGATGAAATCTTCCTTAGCCAAATAATTAGCAATATCTACAAACCATGAAGTTTTAGTAGATACTGCAGAAAGATATTCGTCCGGAAAATTATCTTTTACAGGAGTATCTATATTATCATTTTGCATCCTGGAAAGAAAATCAACAAATGTGGTTTCCTTTCCTGACTTATCCAAGATGGTATTATTGAATTCCTATAACAATAACAACCATCTAGTGATCTTGCCATTAGTGATTGGTTTATTCATTAAATATCTAATAGTAGAATGATCTTTATGAATGAAAGTTTCATAACTAGTAATATAATGCTTAAATTTATTAATTTCATGAACAACAATTAAAAACTCCTTTTCTATAACTATATAATTAAACTTTACAGGAGTCAAATTTGTACTTGTATAATAAATGACATAAGGAGTTAAGTCTTTCTATCCCAATACAACTACTAAATTTGTGTTTGAAGCATCAATTAAGATATGAAATGGGAGAGACCAATTTTTCCCTCTTAAGGTTGGTGCTTCAATAATTTTCCGTTCCAATGATTCAAATTCCTTTTGGTAGTCAACATGCCAATTAAAATCACAATCTTTCGTAAGAAGCTTAAAAAGTGGTAAATCTATTTTTGTGAAGATTTATATGAATCTTCTATAGTACCCTGTAAACCCAAGAAAACTTCTAGCATCTCATTGACATGTTGGTATCGAAATCTTGGAAATGACTTCAACCATTGTTGTGTCCACTTTGATCCCAAAACATGAAATATGGTGTCCCAAAACAATTCCTTTGTTAAACATCATAAAATGTTTTTTATGACTCAATGAAAGATTTGTTTATTTACATCTAATGATGACTTTTTAAATTTATCCATAGCTTCTTCAAAAGTGTTTCCATAGATAATAACGTCATCCATGTAAACTTCTACACAATCATGGATCAAGTCAAAAAAGATAATTAAAATTGCTCTTTGGAATGTAGTAGGTGCATTACATAAACCAAAATGAAGTACTATGTAACATACATACCCCATAGACAAGTAAAAGTAAATAAAAGTATATATTAAAAAAAAACATGATTTAAAAAAATATAAATAATAATAAATAAATAAATAAAATAAAATAATATCTATATATATATATATATATATATATATATATATATATATATATATTATAAAATACATTTAAAAATAAAAATAAAAAATTATTTAAAAAAAACATTAAAAAAATTGAAAATAAATAATTTAATTAAAAACTACGCCTGTGCCCATGTTCCCTAGGCAGGGAAATCTGATTCCCCGAAATTAGATTGCCCCACCCAAGGCCCATGGGGTGCTAGACTAGGCGGGGGTGGCAACTTCCCCCGCCCAGGGTTGCACCCCACAGGCTTTGGGTGTGGAGTGCAATTCTCGGAACCGAGACTCCATGCCCAGGGCCAGTGAGGCGCGACCCTAGGCTTGGAGTCTGATTCTTGGAATCAGAATCCATGCCTAGGGCTCGTGGGGTGTGGCCCTGGGCAGTGAAATCTGATTCCGAGAATCGAATCTCCTTGCATAGGGCCAGTGGGGTAAGGGCGAAGCTTTTTATTAATTTTTTTCTTAATTAATTTTTTTTAATTTAATTTTTTTTTTAATTTTTTTTTCTTTAAATAAAACACACACACACACACACACACACATATATATATATATTTGTAAGCTTGGTGTTACCTTTCTATTAATTTTTGAAAATAAACCAGGTTACATCTATATATCTGAGAGTTAGATGGCCTCACCTTGCCTAGAGGGAAAGCAAGTTTGTTGTCCACCTAATCGCAAAATATGTCATCCATAAGAAAAAAATAATAAGTTTGTCTAGCCATGCTATATAAACCCGAGAGTCTTTATACTTCCTATTTTCTAAATAACTATAAACATAACTAGTAATAAGCCTAAAACTTTAGGAGTGAAACATTCAAAATATAAAAACACGGATGCACTATCGCTATTCATCATCAGCTAAATCCACTGGAGCAAGGTTCTTGACACTGGAACTTGGCAGATCTGTGTGGTGTATGCAAGGGATGTGCTGCTCAATTCGACTAAGATGACCACTCTATTGTTGAAATTGGAACTAAATTTTTGAAATTCTTTGGTATAATCTAACTACCCCCAATGGGGCTACATGCATGTCAAGAAGAAATTGTTTTATAGCTTTCACCATAATGCTCTTCATCATCCAAAACAGAAATTCTATCTACTTGTTTTTGGTTACTCTTCCACGAGTATGGCCTAGATTTGGAGCCACTTCTTGCCACTCATCCATGTCCAATCAAATTCCTCCACAATCTATTGAATTTCATCTTTTCACTCTACAATCAGCTATCTAAATGAGTTGGAGGTACTAGCATGGTATGCTTGGGTCACTTCTTCAATTATGTGAGAGGTCAGCTTGCACCCTTGGCCCTCTCCAACCACCCCACTGGAAGAGTTGGGTTGGCTTCTGGGCAACGAGGCGACCTTTCTCTACTTTCACTATCCTCGACCTCCACTGGCACTTTTCCTTGTACCCTCTGCTCAGGCCATGCTATTGTTGTTTGTTAACAAATACTATTCTTTTCCCAACACCAAATTTCCACTAGCACGGGGACGTAATTTGGGTGCTCGACATTGCCAAAGGTCACACCCACACTACAGATATGCTTCAAATTCAAAAAAAAATAGCCAAGTAAGGAACCCACTCCACATATTGCGACTGATTGGATGCCAACATAGGATTATAGTACCATTGTTTGCAATTGTCTTCCTCTTCCCATTGCAGAGCTTGAGTGAACTAGTCGTGCCAACCATTTCTAAGGCCTCGGTATTATAACAATACTCTCCACCATTTATTAACTTCACCAGGTAAACATTATAACAAGAATTGAAAAGGGATTCAAGGCAAACATGAAACTAAGTCCATAGCCCACCAAACCCATTCTTACTTGACTTCAAATAGAATGCCCGAGCTATGGGAATTAAAACCCCATACACAAAGACCAAATTCATATGCTCGGCATCAAGCAATACCCAACACCGAATCCAAAGTTGATTTTTTTCTAAACAGATGGTCCCAACCTGGGATATTCTAGTCCACAGGACTAGACTAAACTGGAAACTGGCCAACAAGGCTCCTCCACCTTCTCCTGTCTTCCACTAAAGGGTATATCTTGGGTTCCCTGAACCCCTAGCTCAACTACTAGCTCTCTCTATGCCAAGGTAATCTAGATCCAAACCCAATTCTCCATAGAATCAACCCCCTTTCAGCTCTTCTAAACCCTCACGAGGCAAGTTTCCACATTCATAACTCTTTACCACCTAGGCCATGCATGCACCCATGCGAGACAAACATATCCCATACACTATAGACATCGGGATGAGTAGGACAATGGACACAGACCCAACCAGGAATCGAGCGAGTTCATCCCTCTATTACTTCTCATGCCCATCCCCCCATAGCCCAGACACATAAAAATTCCGCACCAAAGGCTCAATTGACTGCTCCATGCTAATAAAATTTGCTAAGCTAAGACCGAAAACATACCAAGAATTGTTGTCAAAAACTAAAGATGGCAATGACCTCTAGCTACCCAGAATCCCCCTTGCACACCAGTTCCATAGGAGTAAGTTCCCAAGATACCTTACTCAATAATCCAAACATAATGTTTCCCACTCCAAGTGTCCTTAAAACTCTACCACCTTTGGGCATTAAACACCGCATGCTTTCCACCACCACTCTAAGTGTTGCATGCATGCGGAGGGTGGCCGTGACGATATGTAAGATACGCATTAATCTCTGGGCTAGGATGAACCCACTAGGGTTGGTTCACACTTTGATTGGGGACGTTTATTCCTACTCACCTCCTACTATTAACTATATTTGTTATCTTTCTAAAGGATACCTTAGAGTGGAACGAGATTATTCTCCAGAGGGTTTGGTGGCCAATCCACTTTTATCTTTCTTCCTGGATGAGCACAACTCTAGTTTGCTAGGAAATCAGCAGCTATATTTCCTTCACATCTCACTTGAGCGGTTAAGAGATAGTCAAATGAGGGCAAGATCTCTCTGACCTCCTGCAAAAAATGAGCAATGTGCCAATTGTGACTCATTTTTTCCCAATGGGAGCCCTGAATTAGTTTCTTGATTATGTCCACCACTATTCTCAAATCACCTTCTATCACTAGCCTTTTAAACCCTACCTTTTTTGTGCTAAAAAAAGGCCTTGTTTGACTATAGTGAACTATGCCTCATTGCCACTAGCATACCCATAGTCTATAGTGAAGACTAGTCTGGTTTTCTTTTTATAATCTCTAAAGAGACCACCAAAACTGGCATTCCCTATGTTTCCTTTCGAAGCCCCATCAAATATTAGTTTAATGAAACCTTGCGAGGGCCTCATGAAATGAATAGGTGTTTATGTGGGGGGATTCAAGACTTTCCATGAGATTGGTGCTATCATACTTGGTGATAAGTTCAACAACTTCATAATTCTTACTTTTTATGCAGTAGCTTTCTAGTCATCTAGGTGCCATTTTTCTGATAGGATAGTCTCTCTTATATTCTGCATGATCCCTTCCCATATTATCTCTTGAGATTTATGTCAATATTTGAAATTTTTTCTATTTATTTCCTTCCATATGGCCCATATTATAAACCCTAGAGCTAAATTCCATGCCGGATTTACAATGGGGCTCGAGATGATACCTTTATGCCATTAGGTTATATTTTCTTTGATGTTCTGTGGGTCTCTGTCAAAGTGGTTGCACAAGTTCATGAGCTAGTTCCATTTTTGGATTGAAAAGGGACAAGTGTTTAACAAGTGTTCCAAGTGTTCATTGTGACTTCCACATAGAACATAAGAGGAAGGGCCCTGCTGACCTTTTTTCTAGAGTTGGTTCCATGTAAGGATTCTCCCATGACATACTAGCCATATGAATTATACAATTTTTGGCCAGAATTTTCTCGTTCAGATCTTCTTCCATAGAGGACACTGGTGGTTTTGGGGTTCTTCCACTCTAATCTTATATGCTTCCTTAATGCTAAATGTGCCTTTAGTCGAATATCCCCATAGCAGGATGTCTTCCCCCTCCTAGTACATTATTTTCCTTAATTGGAGTTTGTGATCCATGATTTTCCATTACTCTGAGGGAGGGATATTTGGTCATTCCCCTACCTCTTTCCATTTTCATCATCTTGCACTTTGGGGAGGGGCTTTCTAGAAATGGTCTACTGTATATAAATGCCTACTAGTTTTATACAAGAAAATGTCTCTAAGTTCCTAACAACTAAATAGTTTTGCTCTCTTTTTCCAAGAGTCTTACTAGAAGAGAGTTATGAAACCATTTTTTATTTCATTTACTTTGGGGAGGGGCTTTCTAGAAATGGTCCACTGTATATAAATGCCTACTATTTTTATACAAGAAAATGTCTCCAAGTTCCTAACAACTAAATAGTTTTGCTCTCTTTTTCCAAGAGTCTTACCAGAAGAGAGTTATGAAACCATTTTTTATTTCGTAGAAGAACTGCTAATTTATAAGGTCCTTGTTCTTTTATGCCAAGTTCCAGATTGTAGATCCTTGAGGAGGGTCCCTATATCTAAGAATAGCTTCAGGTTGGATCAACATTCCATATTTTTGGGTTCATATTCTCTTCCATAAATCAGGGCCACCTTTTAACCATCTCCACCCTAACTTGTTTTAAGGTGTACAGGTCTCTACGACTTAAGCCTCCAACAATATTAGGAATGGTTAGCATGTTCCAAGATACAAGGGCCCATTTCTTTACTTTTTGAGCCCCTTTCCATAAAAAAATCCTGAAGATATCTACCATGGTTGAGCAGGGGGTTTTACCAGCTACCATACCAGATCGCTGGTAAAACGGGATAGATTGAAGGAAAACTTTTTGAAGAATAGTTCTACCCACTATGTTGAGAGCACAGAACACCCATTCACTCAGCGTTCATTGGATTTTAACAAGGAGGTCCTACAAGTAGGAGGTTTTTAAGGAGTTATATGCTAAAGGAATACCAAGACAATTTATAGGCATTATCCATATATCAAAACCCAACAGGGAGGCCAGGAAAGATTGGGTCACTCTAGAGGTATTAAAAGATAGGATGTTTGATTTCTCATTGTTAATTAGCGTGCCCGAGGTCATCATAAAGCCTTGCAGAATTTATTTGATTTTTTTGGCTTCCCTTAAAGAAACATGGCATAAAACCATGATATCTTCCAAAAATTATTGATGGGTGATGGGTAAATCAAAGTCCCAAGGTCTAATACCCTTTAGCTGGGAGGAATGAACCACTGATTTCAAGAATCTTCCCAGTCCCTCAACAACTAAGATATAAAGGAATGGAGAGATTGAGTCCCCTTGTCAGGGGCCCCAAAGTAGGATTAAAGGTTATTGATGGAGATCCATTGAGAAAGGTGGAGCACACTGGGGTTGACACCAAGGAGAATATCCAATTTACCCATCATTTCTCGAACCCAAAACACTTTAAAACCCTTGTCAAGTAGGGCCAACTCAGACAATCATAGGATTTGGAAAACTGCTGAAGCTTAATAATCATACCAAGATATTTGAGTTTCTTTAGGGAATGAAACATTTCTTGAGAGGGAATGAACCATTTCTTGAGAGGTAATGATGCCATCCAAGATTTGGAAACCTTCCACAAAACCTAATTTCTTTGGTAAAATCAAGGTTGAAAGGAGGAGCTTTCGTCATTTGAAAATGACTATAGAGATGATTTTACAGATGACATTACATAAATAAATCAGTCTAAAACCCTGGGGGTCCTCTGATTTAGAAAATTTAGGAATTAAATAAATAAATGTAGAATTAAGACTCGAACATACCTTCTAACTTTTTCGTGATTCCTCCACCACTTCCAGAATATCCTTTCCAATAAATTTCCATGTTTCTTGGTATAATTCTACCATGAATGCATCTGGTCCAGGCACTTTGTTCTTCTCCATTCCTTTGACTAACTCCTCTACTTCTGCCAGAGTTACTACCCGCATCAGGTCCATGTTCTACTCCTGGGAGATCAGCTAAGGTATGTGCTATGTGAATCATGTAGTGGCATTCGATATATCATGTTTTGGTCCTGGGAGAAGGTTCTGGATTAGTTTACCACTAGCTCTTCCATCTCTTCATGTTGAACCAATCAATTTCCCCATCCTTGAGGGAGAAGATGTGGTTATTTAGTCTATGTTGGATCATTGCCTTATGGAAAAACCTTGTATTACGTTCTCCCTCATGAGGCCATTGGATTCAATATTTTTGTTTCCATAGGATTTCTTCTTGCTTCCTTGTTTCTTTGACTAGTTTAGTAGATGGCTTTTAGTCTCTACAAATATTTCTATTCTACCTTCTAATATGATTCTTTGTTGAACATCTTGCATGTTATTTTGAAGCTTCTTCTATTCTTTCTAGATATTCCCAAAATCTTCTTGGTTCCATTTATTGATTTGGATCTTGAGTTCTTTTAGCTTGAGTTCAAAGGTATGCATATGATTGCACCCTTTCATAGTAATTCCATTCCACCAACCCTTTGCTTTATGCATAAATAGCGGGTCCCATAACCAGAAGCTTTCAAAGCGGAAGGTTCAGTTTTTTGGTCCTATTTTTAGGTCTAACTCCATCCTAATCAAACAATGATCCAACACCATACTTAGAAGGGTAGATACTTCTATGAACATTTATGTACTTATGACCTATTCATACACCAAGAATTGGTCCAATCTTGATGCTCCCTAATGAGCACCTCCCCTCCTATTGTTCCAAGTGAAGACTCCATTAATTGTAGATATATCCACTAGGTGTAGTCCCTCTATTGTGCCTTGGAATGCCTCCATATCTACATCCATTCTTTGGAGCCCTCCCTTAGTTTTATCAAGCGAGGAGATAACATTAAAATCCCCTCCCACACTCCATAATTCCTCCTCGTATAATTTTTTTAGTTTTCCTAAATTTTGTAGGAAAGCCATTCTTTCTCCTGGATTGTGAGGCCCATAAACCCCCATCAATAGATCCCAATCTCTAGATCCAATGTACCTAAAATTTCCTGATAGAATCCTTTGAATGCTCACCCATTCATCAAATATCACCTCCATTGGGTTCCATAGGATATCCAGCCTGGCTGCACTCCCATTGGAATCTTGAGCCACCACTTGGTATTGGAGTTTCATACTTTTTACAATTTATTTCAGTCTACTTTTTGAAATTTTTGTTTCTTGAATAATCATTATACTCAAATGACCTTTGTGAATCTTATCTTTCAAGTACCTTTGTTTTCCTCAACTGTTGAGGCCTCGAACATTCCAAGATGTCATGATCATTGGGAAGATTTGTTGAGGTGGTGGAAAACTGCTGATAGTGGTACCACCCTTCCAAAGTTAACCAACATATCTCCCACCATCTGAATGGATTCTTGTAAGTTTTTGCGACCTAATTTATTTCTTCCTCTCCATGATGTAGTTGGTTTCGTCCCTTATCCTAGCTAGGAACCCAAATGATCTGATGGATCTAGAGTTGGGGGGTTGTTTTGCATTGAATCACTAGAGGGTTTCCCAATATAATTCTTTCTGCTCTTCAAGAATGAACCTCTCATCTAGATGCTTCTCATCACTTGCTCCTTTGTGCATAGTACTTCTCTCGATCTGTCTATTTCCTTATTTACTTGTACCTCTTGCATTGTTGGGGTTTCTTTCTCTTGAGGTTCCTATTCCTCTTTTCTTTTAGGTTTTTTCTGCCCTTTGACTATTTCTGAGATTTATTCGGATGTATTGGGCCCCTAGATTCATTAACACTCTCCTCCTCCTCTTCTAGGACTTTTACTATTTTTTTTCAATTTATTTTTTAGGTTTCTTTATTTTTTTGTTTTATGTTTCCTTTTATTTTTTTTTAATTGTATGTTTTATTTTATTTTTTAACAATTTTTTTGTTTTTTTTTACTTAAAATTTTATCTGAATCATTTTGTTTGGAAAGAAAACTTCAAATTTCATCATCTTTGGATATACAATTCCATAAAATTTCCTATTTTTCCAACTTTTTTATTTAATTTTTTCATAAAAAAAAATTATTTAATATGTCGTTTTTAGCGCAAAGGTCTTGAAATACATTTTTTTTTTAATTATATCTATATGCCAAATGTGTAATTTTTGTCGAGTGTTTAAAATTATTACTTTTTTGTGACACTTATTTTATGTGTTTTAAAATATTAACTATAAATATATAAATATATAAAAAAATCATAACCTCAAAATATTAATGTTGTTATTTTCTTTCAACCTTAAAAAAAATTAAAATTTTCATTATAAAAAAACATTGCAAAGAAAAAAAACACATGTTTGGAAAACCCTTAAAAAACAAACATTTTAGGATGAAAAACAAGAAGAGGAATAAAACAACTTGAAAAATGGTTAAATAATGTGCATAGTTAGGACATAAAGAAAATTTAAAGTGTCAAAAATATGCCTTAAAAATTTTCAATGCTTTTCAAAATCCACATGAAAATCACCAAAATTAAAAAACTAAATTATCCACACTTAATACATTAGAAATTTTAAAGTGTCAAAAATAATCCCTCTAGAAAAACGGGTTGATGTTGCATCAACACTTTTCAAAATCAGCATGAAAATCACTAACATTTAAAAAAAAAACATTCATACTTGATACATAAGAAATTTAAAGTGTCAAAAATATGCTCCAAAAAAAAGTGTATTTTGAATCAACACTTTTGAAAATCGGATGTTTTTTACTACCTCAAAAAACCAGATACTTGGTACAATTCATGTTTGATAGTTTACATTGTTTGTCATGGATAGGTTGACAAAGGTAGCGCACTTCATTCCAATGAAGTCTACTTATTCAGCTAGTGAGGTTACATGGTGTGTCGAAGAAGATTGTGTCAAACATAGATGTTAAGTTCACTTCTAGGTTTTGGAAAGAGTTATTTGCAGGATTGGGTATTCAGCACAACTTATCATCCATAAACAAATGGACAGATAGAGAGGGTCAATAGGATACTGGAGGATATGCTAAATATGTATGTGATGCATTAACAACGAAAGTGGGAAGAGTATCTTCAACTGTTTGAGTTTGCTTACAACAATGGGTATTAGGATTCATTGAGGATGAGTTCATTTGAGGCTCTTTATGGGCGGATTTGTAATACTTCCATCATCTAGACTGATCAGTGAATAGGGTATGGATTGGACCAAACATGTTGGCAGAGATGGAACAAGAAATGTAGGGTATCAAGAAGAATCTAAAGGTAGGACATGATAGTTAGAAAAATTATGCAGATCAACACATGGCATTAAAGGAGTTTTAGGTTGGTGAGCATCTTTAGTTTCACATCAAGCCAAATAAGAGCTCCTTGAGGATTGGGTCACGTGCAAATATAGCACCTTGGTATTTCGGGCCTTTCGAGATCCTTGAGAGGATTGGACTAGTGGCCTACATACTTGTACTACCTCTGACAGTGAAATTCCATGATGTTTTCAATTTTTCATTTCTTAAAAGATATGTAAAGGATTTTGATCATGTTATTGATTGGTCTGCATTGTAGGTGGAGTAATAAGGAGAATTCTAGCCAAAACCTTAGTGCATATTGCAGTGAAAAATGTTCATGCTCCTGAATCGAACAATCAAGCAAGTTAAAATGCAGTGGAAGCACTTTGGGCCCAATGAAGCTACACGGAATATGGATGATTAGATGTGGGCTATGCATCCTTCATTATTTTCCGGTGAAGGAAAATGAGTTTTTGGTATATGTATATAATTATGTATGGTTTTTATTGTAAATACTGCAACAAGTTGTGTTATAAAGCTCCAATAACCAATATGGTTGTCATGTTGTTACATTTGTCATGTTGGTTTTCTTTTCAGTAGGTTTTTCATTGTAAATACTGCATCTAAGTTATAAATCTCCATGGGTAGTATGTTTTGGTTTTCAGCGGTCTTGCTAGTTGTATGTGTCATAGAAGACCGAGGATGGTGCTCCTCTAAGGGGGAGTGGTCTGTAATATCCCTGGGTTAAAATTTCATGTAATAAAGTTAATAAAGGAAAAAATAAGACCAAGGTCATGGTACATGTATTCGAAGTTTAATGTTGGGGAAAACATCCTAGCAGGTTTTCATTTTGGTTTATTATGGATAAGGGAAATTGGAAAAGGTATTGATAAAGGATTTGAAAAGGAATTCATTAATTGAAATTGTATTTATGAAAATAATGGAAAATAGGAGAAAAGGAGGGTGAAAGGTCATAGGTTCCATGCGATGAGGAAAATTAAGGGAAATAAGGGAAATTGAAGAAAATAGAGGCCTAGTTAATAGAAAGGCTTATGAGGATCAGTTCACAACCTTGTGTTAGTTTACCTTTGGATATCTCTCTCTATTCTTTCTACTCTCTCATACTCTTACACACTTAGAGCATTCTTGAAACACTCAAGCATTGGAAAAAGGAAGGCAAAGGAAGCGAAAGAAAGTAAAGGGAAGCAAATATAAGGCAAGGAAGAGTTGGATCAAGTGGCTACAATGAAATTACTTTCAAGTATCGAGTTGCATGTATGATTTCCTTTCTAGTTTTGGCATGCATGGTATTTGCATGTGTGTATTTGGTTCTCTTGCTACCATTGGCATTGGTTTTTCCAGGTGTGACAGTGGTTTTCAACCTTCCCTTGTAATCTCTGGATAGCCATGGTATGATGGGGTTCTTTTACCTGGTCGGCTAGATTACTGAATGGTTTTGAAATTGAGTGAGGTGATCTCAAGAAAAATTCCCAAAGTCCTAGGAATCCCTTCACCAGTAATGGTAGGATATGTTATCACTGAATATTCCGTGGCCAAAATTTTTTAGCTTAGCTTAAAGAAAGGGTGTTTTCGCAGCGCCTGAATTCTTTTAACAGTTTTGCAGCGCTACATGTTTAGGCGTTTTTGTAGCGCGCTGAGAAATTGGGGATTGGCTCGAGCTTTCAGCAGAAGGTTCATATACTAAATTTTGAGGATAAGGTTCCTGCCCGAATGGTGCTTACTACTATTGACACTGCAGTGTTTAGAGCTATACCAGAGCCTTTTTGGTCCATCACAAACAGTTGTTCAGTTGCCAGCTTATAAGTTTCTCAGTACCCTAGTAAATGGTAGAAGTGGAAAATCATCCAAGGACTCAGTTTCCTATCTCAACAATTCTGCCTCTGTTCCTAAAGATATTGCCATTGTCAACGGAAGTTTTGTAGAGACACAAGATAAGGATGTTATATTGGAAGGCCTGGGATCAGTTGCGGTTTATGACCAGTGGGTTTCACTGTCAATAACTGGTCAACAACCGAAAGCCCGCTATGAGCATGCAGCAGCAGTAGTGCAAGAGAGAAAGTATGTCTTTGGTGGAAATCACAATGGGAGCTACCTAAATGATATGCAGGTGTTCGATTTGAAATCTTTGACATGGTCCAAACTAAATATAAAGATGGCATCTGACTCTTCTGGTATTATCGTGGTTGGCTTTGAGCAATCTGGAGATAAAAGCATGGTTTATGGCCTCTTATTCCATGGCTATTATCGTTCATTACTGGGTTGTTTATCATAACGGACAACGTCATGCTGGTTTTCCTGATCCAGTATATTTTTGTTCTCAAGCCATGACTTGGTCACTTTCGTTTTCAGTCTTGAAAAGAGGTCTGCACCATCTTCACATCATTTTCTTTTGAGAGTCTGTCCCTTGGTCCCGTGGCAATTTCGAACTCTTTAATCAATGCTGTATTGTCGGTGATATGGCGGCACATCTGTCTTGTTCTAAGATAGCATTCGGAGATTGTAAACATGTTGCGCAGATCAGAGAGGCACGTGCAGAGCATCTAATACCAAATGTAACCCATACAGATGCGGCTTCAAATATTCTTACAATGAAAGAGTACTGTGATGTATAGATGCAGATAAAGAAATCAAATTGTCATGGAATTGCTGCAACCAAGTGCAGAGTACTCGGGTGTTTTGTTTGGAGTCGAGCAGTGGGCAATTAAAATATTCACAGAAGAGACCAAGAAACTAGGGCTTAGCCGAGACTCTAGAGCGTTCATGGGCTTGAATCACTGTTGTCCGCATCAGTTGGAATTAGAAAGAAAGTGTTTTCAACATTTTAAAGGAGCGTGAAGCTGGAATAGGCTCTGGAATACTTTTGCCATGCAAGCGAAAGCGACTAGGCGCGAGCAATAGTAATGCTATTTCATTTTCCAGATTTATTTGTGCAACTAAAATGGCCTCTTGTGCGTGGCCAGCCATTTACACTATTTCCGAATTGAAAAGGAACTCTACTGAAACTCTACAGGAATTAACAAGGAGTTTCGGCCCAAGCAATTTGAGTATCATTCATCTGATGATTAGTTTAATGGTTTTCAGGACTTTGGATGGGGAAGTGGTTGTGATCAACCATGAAAGTGGTAAAATTGTCGGCCATGTTCAGTCAGTTGGAGTAAATCATAGTATTCTTGGTCTCTGTTGGTTCAACAAGGACCCTTCCAAGCTTATTGCTGGCTCTGACAATGGCACATTACAACTGTGTGATGTGAACCGAATGCGCTCAACTGTTCTTCCTTCAGATATGGTGCAGGCAGCAGCAGTAGAAACCTTGCCACTTCGCATATGAAGAGTTTGAGAAATTAACATCTGTCCATGATAATGCAACAGACAATTATTTCCTTGCTAGTGGATATTGAAACATGTTGCTCTGTATGATGTGTGCAGTGGAAAATGGTTACAAGTTTTCGAAGGTCTCCACTGTGAACATATAAATGTGGTAAAGTTTGCTCATCATTCCCCATACTTATTTGCGATTTCATCATTTCATCAGGAAATCAAACGTGGGACTTATGACAAAAGCCTACACATCCTTTGTATATAACGGAACTTGGAGACCCGGCACCGCAAATGTCCAGGATGGGGTACAGGTGTTGGACAGAACGATGTGCAGACTGTATACATATGATTTAGATGGTCAATATGATCTGGTTTTCAAACAACAGAGAATAATGTAGAGGTTAAGAGCAAAGTCGGAGTTTACAACCATATTTTGTTGGTAAAAAGGTACCCAAAAATAATTCATTGGGTAGAGTAGGTCCGAGGACATACTTTTGTGTTTTAGACCATCTCCTATTGAAAGTCATGCAAAATACTAACTGAAAACAGTGATTCATGGTTTACTGTAACCTTTCCCCATTTTAGGAGGATTTTGTTTTACTGCTAGGTTTTTCTTTTCTTCTTGACATGCCGAGAACTGGTGTAAATACCATTCATTCTTCAAAGTAAAATCATGGAATTGTAGGTGCAATGTATTTCGGGTTTCAACATTAGAGTTGTTGGGGCGGATTTGCTAGCTCTATATATTATGTCCGTCCAGGATCCACACCAAATGACACCACCGAGGATGCCGTTGATCATTTTCGTTCTAGGTGGCAAATGAGTAGAACTGAGGTACCTTTTGAATTTCCAGACAAATCAGAAAAACTGTAGGCATCATCCACGCAGAGGATTTAAATGGATAGAAGAAGAAAGAAAGCAGAGATGCTGAAGGTACATCCAATAACTGTGATAAAAGCAGTGACAACATCCTAGACAAAAATTGTATTGATATTGTAGCAGCTGATTCTGACAGACAAGCCGAAGTTGATATATGTAGACCCAGTCAAATTGGTACAGAAGGGTGAGATAGTTTGGTCTGATAATCCTAAGGAGCTTAATGTCCAAGTGTTGAATTCTTCCAACTTTAAGATCTGTACTTTGAAAAAGACCACCTCATTTGAAGATTTGAAGACAGCAAGGAATACTACAGTGACTTTATGTTCCAGTTGGGATTTATGAAGCTTTTTTATTGGTTTGATGCTAATCAAGTTTGCTGTGATATGTAATGACAGAAGCAAGCTTCATCTTCTTAAAACTATTTAGGTTCCTAATAGTTGTACAAATGTCTGAAGAGATCATGAATCTAAGCAGAAAACGCTTCAAATATACATAGGTTCTGTTTTGACATCTACAGTAGTTTCGTAGCGCGCTACGAAACTGCTGTAGAATGCTGTTTTGTGGAAAAACAATGAATTTTGATGATGAGGTCAGCTAATGGTAAAAGAAAGTCTCAAACACAGGAGGGAGATTATACATGGATTTCATAACAGCTCAAACAGTGACAGGTGTAGGTCTTGAAGGGAAAATAAAATATTTTGTTTATTTTCATAAAGTTTTCTCAAAGGCACTTTATGACCGAGCTACTAGGGTATTGGTGGGGTTACCAGAATGTTCGGTTGGTACACCTGTTTGGTCCATGAAGCATCCAGATCATATGGCATATGGTTATTATGTGTTGTCATTAAAAGTTTAAAGAGTTTGGAGCGTGGTATTTATATGATGAAGGAAAATGGGAGACAGAGACCGTTAAAATAGGAGCACACCTTTTGGTTAATTAATGAGCCATCATCGCTTTCAAACATCCAAAATCAGTATTCATTGTATCTGTAGCTCAGCCTTCTCAACTCAAGCAGCAAAAGGACATGTGTCAAGAGCCAGAATAGCATCATGCTACGAGGAGCAAAGATTGTGGATTTTGATTAAATGAAAATCATTTGTAATTTCAGTTTAGTTATTATGTAATTAATAAATTAGTTATGCATTAGATAGGGATAGTGAATAGCCACCTTCGAGGCTCCCCTCATGCTGGAGGAGGAAGCTCGAGGTGGATAAGTTTGTTTGCCTATAAAGGGATCAGAGGAGAATGTAGAAGGGGTTGGACATTTTATAGAAAAACAGAGTTGTTTTGGGCCATTGTAAAGCTTATGACAGTAATAGTAAAACAGTGTTGATTTCTTCTCAAGATTCTCGATGGATTATTGTGGTCAAATATAAGGATGGTGTTTTATGTTTTATGTTCATTTACAGCCTTGTTGTAACACAATCACTCAGAATTCATAATCTTATGCTCTGACTTCCTGTGTGTTTAGCAAGCTGTGGTTTTGATGGAGTATGTTTGACACTTAATGCAAAGAGCCTTGACTTCTATGAAATGATAATGTTTTTCTTGTTTACTTAGTGTATGAGACTCCATAGCCCAATGAGAACCAGTTTGACATGAATCCAACCAGCTTTTGCTTTTATCAATGAATAAAGAGTTAGCCATCTTTTGTAGTGAATGATTTTTATCAAGAGTTTGTGAGAGAGCCCTCTCTGATCAAAGAGGCTAAGCTTTGATCTAAAGATAGGTTGAAAGAGTTACATGAAATCTTGCTTGGTTGCAGCCCTCAGTAGTGATTTTGTGATAACATTTTGGTGCGTCTGCCAGGAGCTTAAGATTGAATTTCTGAAGGTAGCAGGAGTTCAAATGATTTTCAAGACTGCAAAACTACCTTGGTGACTCCATTGTTGAAGAATTCAATGTTTATATATTCATGGTGATTCCACTGGAGCTATGAAAGACCCAGAAGCTACCCTTCTTTGTTCAAGGTATGCATGCATAGATTTCTCAGGAATTCATGGTTTCCCAAATCATTTTCCCAAGGATGCATACTTTCTAAGGAATGGTCCAAAATTTAACGGTGAAGACTTGAGTTTAACGTTGGAGCATATCTCAGATTTTTGTCATTTTGCTGAGCTTCTTAGAGTTAAACATGAAGATGTTTGCATAAGGTTGTTTTATGATTCACTTCAAGGGAAATGCAAACAGTGGGTTGAATGCTTGCCTGCCGAATCCATTAAGTCATTTCAAGACCTTTGGCTCACGTTTTTGGATGAATGGACAGATAGGACAGAGGTGGTGGCAAACTCTCCTTCAGTGGAGGGTTTCAAACAATGGAATGATGATCACAGTAAAGAAGAAACAAATGAATCTTTTTCTTTGTCCTTATCCTCATATCTGAAATCCTTTGACTGCAAGTCAGAGGATAAGATGAAATTTTTTGATGAATTTGCCAAAGATATTGAGAAAGAAATTGAAGGTTTAGAAGGACAAATCCAAGCATACAGTTTTCATGATCATGATTATTATTCTCAAAATTTTTCTGTGACAGAGCGCAAGGAGACTATGCTGCTTCCATTCTCTTTCATGATTGAGGAACTGAACACTGTGATTGAAGATCAGTTTGCACAGCTGGAAAGTTTCAAGGAAGGACAAGCTGATCATGTGTTCTGGGACCCTATAGCTGATTACATGGAAGAGTTTTACTCTCCAGTGTTTCAGTTTTCATATGAAGATCAGAGACTATTTCAGTGGCAGTGGTCTTTACACTATCACATTGGATCTGAAATCCGATACAGTCAGAGACAATTTCAGTGTCAGCGGTCATCACACTATCACATTGGCCCTGAACTCCAGGACAGTCAAAGAAATCAAATATCAGATGAGGCTAATGATTGGCTGCATTGGAAGTTTCATATTGATTGAGCTGAAGAAGTTGAAATGGTTAGGGTAGGTAGTTAGGTAATTGCAAATAAGCTCAAGGTCAACTGAGCATTTTTCAGTAGATGTAGCTTTCATTCTCCTACAGTCATGCTTGTCAAGCAAATTTCAGTTTGTCAAAATGGATAAGGCACTGGAGCTGCATGTTCTTAGTGCACCACAAGGGCACACTATCCCAAGTGGAGCCACTGTTATCACTGAATATTCCGTGGCCAAAATTTTTTAGCTTAGCTTAAAGAAAGGGTGTTTTCGCAACGCCTGAATTCTTTTAACAGTTTTGCAGCGCTACATGTTCAGGCGTTTTCGTAGCGCGCTGAGAAATTGGAGATTGGCTCGAGCTTTCAGCAGAAGGTTCATATACTAAATTTTGAGGATAAGGTTCCTGCCCGAATGGTGCTTACTACTATTGACACTGCAGTGTTTAGAGCTATACCAGAGCCTTTTTGGTCCATCACAAACAGTTGTTCAGTTGCCAGCTTATAAGTTTCTCAGTACCCTAGTAAATGGTAGAAGTGGAAAATCATCCAAGGACTCAGTTTCCTATCTCAACAATTTTGCCTCTGTTCCTAAAGATATTGCCATTGTCAACGGAAGTTTTGTAGAGACACAAGATAAGGATGTTATATTGGAAGGCCTGGGATCAGTTGTGGTTTATGACCAGTGGGTTTCACTGTCAATAACTGGTCAACAACCGAAAGCCCGCTATGAGCATGCAGCAGCAGTAGTGCAAGAGAGAAAGTATGTCTTTGGTGGAAATCACAATGGGAGCTACCTAAATGATATGCAGGTGTTCGATTTGAAATCTTTGACATGGTCCAAACTAAATATAAAGATGGCATCCGACTCTTCTGGTATTATCGTGGTTGGCTTTGAGCAATCTGGAGATAAAAGCATGGTTTATGGCCTCTTATTCCATGGCTATTATCGTTCATTACTGGGTTGTTTATCATAACGGACAACGTCATGCTGGTTTTCCTGATCCAGTATATTTTTGTTCTCAAGCCATGACTTGGTCACTTTCGTTTTCAGTCTTGAAAAGAGGTCTGCGCCATCTTCACATCATTTTCTTTTGAGAGTCTGTCCCTTGGTCCCGTGGCAATTTCGAACTCTTTAATCAATGCTGTATTGTCGGTGATATGGCGGCACATCTGTCTTGTTCTAAGATAGCATTCGGAGATTGTAAACATGTTGCGCAGATCAGAGAGGCACGTGCAGAGCATCTAATACCAAATGTAACCCATACAGATGCGGCTTCAAATATTCTTACAATGAAAGAGTACTGTGATGTATAGATGCAGATAAAGAAATCAAATTGTCATGGAATTGCCGCAACCAAGTGCAGAGTACTCGGGTGTTTTGTTTGGAGTCGAGCAGTGGGCAATTAAAATATTCACAGAAGAGACCAAGAAACTAGGGCTTAGCCGAGACTCTAGAGCGTTCATGGGCTTGAATCACTGTTGTCCGCATCAGTTGGAATTAGAAAGAAAGTGTTTTCAACATTTTAAAGGAGCGTGAAGCTGGAATAGGCTCTGGAATACTTTTGCCATGCAAGCGAAAGCGACTAGGCGCGAGCAATAGTAATGCTATTTCATTTTCCAGATTTATTTGTGCAGCTAAAATGGCCTCTTGTGCGTGGCCAGCCATTTACCCTATTTCCGAATTGAAAAGGAACTCTACTGAAACTCTACAGGAATTAACAAGGAGTTTCGGCCCAAGCAATTTGAGTATCATTCATCTGATGATTAGTTTAATGGTTTTCAGGACTTTGGATGGGGAAGTGGTTGTGATCAACCATGAAAGTGGTAAAATTGTCGGCCATGTTCAGTCAGTTGGAGTAAATCATAGTATTCTTGGTCTCTGTTGGTTCAACAAGGACCCTTCCAAGCTTATTGCTGGCTCTGACAATGGCACATTACAACTGTGTGATGTGAACCGAATGCGCTCAACTG
This sequence comes from Pinus tabuliformis, assembly GCA_031772625.1. NCBI lineage: Eukaryota > Viridiplantae > Streptophyta > Pinopsida > Pinales > Pinaceae > Pinus > Pinus tabuliformis. The sequence continues at coordinate 610,476,829 of CM062811.1, read as the reverse complement.
TTCTTCCTTCAGATATGGTGCAGGCAGCAGCAGTAGAAACCTTGCCACTTCGCATATGAAGAGTTTGAGAAATTAACATCTGTCCATGATAATGCAACAGACAATTATTTCCTTGCTAGTGGATATTGAAACATGTTGCTCTGTATGATGTGTGCAGTGGAAAATGGTTACAAGTTTTCGAAGGTCTCCACCGTGAACATATAAATGTGGTAAAGTTTGCTCATCATTCCCCATACTTATTTGCGATTTCATCATTTCATCAGGAAATCAAACGTGGGACTTATGACAAAAGCCTACACATCCTTTGTATACAACGGAACTTGGAGACCCGGCACCGCAAATGTCCAGGATGGGGTACAGGTGTTGGACAGAACGATGTGCGGACTGTATACATATGATTTAGATGGTCAATATGATCTGGTTTTCAAACAACAGAGAACAATGTAGAGGTTAAGAGCAAAGTCGGAGTTTACAACCAGATTTTGTTGGTAAAGATGTACCCAAAAATAATTCATTGGGTAGAGCAGGTCCGAGGACATACTTTTGTGTTTTAGACCATCTCCTGTTGAAAGTCATGTAAAATACTAACTGAAAACAGTGATTCATGGTTTACTGTAACCTTCCCCCATTTTAGGAGGGTTTTGTTTTACTGCTAGGTTTTTCTTTTCTTCCTGACATGCCAAGAACTGGTGTAAATACCATCCATCCTTCAAAGTAAAATCATGGAATTGTAGGTGCAATGTCTTTCGGGTTTCAACATTAGAGTTGTTGGGGCGGATTTGCTAGCTCTATATATTATGTCCGTCCAGGATCCACACCAAATGACACCACCGAGGATGCCGTTGATCATTTTCGTTCTAGGTGGCAAATGAGTAGAACTGAGGTACCTTTTGAATTTCCAGACAAATCAGAAAAACTGTAGGCATCATCCACGCAGAGGATTTAAATGGACAGAAGAAGAAAGAAAGCAGAGATGCTGAAGGTACATCCAATAACTGTGATAAAAGCAGTGACAGCATCCTGGACAAAAATTGTATTGATATTGTAGCAGCTGATTCTGACAGACAAGCCGAAGTTGATATATGTAGACCCAGTCAAATTGGTACAGAAGGGTGAGATAGTTTGGTCTGATAATCCTAAGGAGCTTAATGTCCAAGTGTTGAATTCTTCCAACTTTAAGATCTGTACTTTGAAAAAGACCACCTCATTTGAAGATTTGAAGACAGCAAGGAATACTACAGTGACTTTATGTTCCAGTTGGGATTTATGAAGCTTTTTTATTGGTTTGATGCTAATCAAGTTTGCTGTGATATGTAATGACAGAAGCAAGCTTCATCTTCTTAAAACTATTTAGGTTCCTAATAGCTGTACAAATGTTTGAAGAGATCAGGAATCTAAGCAGAAAACGCTTCAAAGATACATAGGTTCTGTTTTGACATCTACAGCAGTTTCGTAGCGCGCTACGAAACTGCTGTAGAATGCTGTTTTGTGGAAAAACAATGAATTTTGATGATGAGGTCAGCTAATGGTAAAAGAAAGTCTCAAACACAGGAGGGAGATTATACATGGATTTCATAACAGCTCAAACAGTGACAGGTGTAGGTCTTGAAGGGAAAATAAAATATTTTGTTTATTTTCATAAAGTTTTCTCAAAGGCACTTTATGACCGAGCTACTAGGGTATTGGTGGGGTTACCAGAATGTTCGGTTGGTACACCTGTTTGGTCCATGAAGCATCCAGATCATATGGCATATGGTTATTATGTGTTGTCATTAAAAGTTTAAAGAGTTTGGAGCGTGGTATTTATATGATGAAGGAAAATGGGAGACAGAGACCGTTAAAATAGGAGCACACCTTTTGGTCAATTAATGAGCCATCAGCGCTTTCAAACATCCAAAATCAGTATTCATTGTATCTGTAGCTCAGCCTTCTCAACTCAAGCAGCAAAAGGACATGTGTCAAGAGCCAAAATAGCATCATGCTACGAGGAGCAAAGATTGTGGATTTTGATTAAATGAAAATCATTTGTAATTTCATTTTAGTTATTATGTAATTAATAAATTAGTTATGCACTAGATAGGGATAGTGAATAGCCACCTTCGAGGCTCCCCTCATGCTGGAGGAGGAAGCTCGAGGTGGATAATTTTGTTTGCCTATAAAGGGATCAGAGGAGAATGTAGAAGGGGTTGGACATTTTATAGAAAAACAGAGTTGTTTTGGGCCATTGTAAAGCTTATGACAGTAATAGTAAAACAGTGTTGATTTCTTCTCAAGATTCTCGATGGATTATTGTGGTCAAATATAAGGATGGTGTTTTATGTTTTATGTTCATTTACAGCCTTGTTGTAACACAATCACTCAGAATTCATAATCTTATGCTCTGACTTCCTGTGTGTTTAGCAAGCTGTGGTTTTGATGGAGTATGTTTGACACTTAATGCAAAGAGCCTTGACTTCTATGAAATGATAATGTTTTTCTTGTTTACTTAGTGTATGAGACTCCATAGCCCAATGAGAACCAGTTTGACATGAATCCAACCAGCTTTTGCTTTTATCAATGAATAAAGAGTTAGCCATCTTTTGTAGTGAATGATTTTTATCAAGAGTTTGTGAGAGAGCCCTCTCTGATCAAAGAGGCTAAGCTTTGATCTAAAGATAGGTTGAAAGAGTTACATGAAATCTTGCTTGGTTGCAGCCCTCAGTAGTGATTTTGTGATAACAGGATACATGGTAAAGCCTAAGGGTGGAGACAGGAAAATTCCTCATGGTTTAGGTGGAGAGATCTAGAGGCATCCATGCTTGTTTATGACCTAGTGATCCCTTGACCAGTATATAGCAGGATTGTGATAGAGCTTGGTAGTGTATGTTTATTGTTCGGGCCCAGGAATCCCTTGACTAGTAATGGTGGTATACACGGGAAATATTGGTTGTATAGATGAGGGTCTTGGGCCTAGTAATCCCTTGATCAGTAATAGTGGGATACACGGTAAAACTAGAGAAGCCTTGGTTGGTGTTGTTGTGAGTCCCACATTCATGCTTGAAATATGGAATCTAGGTGATTTGCTGAAAGAAATATTTGGTTCAGCCTGATCTATGGTCAGGTGGTACATGAAAGTCCCTAAATTGGTTGGCTTTTTCATATGTTAATAAAAGCTCTTTCCTGTAGGATTTCATGAGTAATTATACTTTTTACTATGTTACTTTAATGGTTGTTTTATCAATGTCAATATTCTAGTTGTACGCTGGCTCTAAGCATGGTTTAAGATAGACTTGAGCTATGGATCGCATCATGTTTTGTTTAGTAAATGAAATGTTAATGAATGCATGACCTAATAAATGATAATGCAGCTATTGTGATAGGGGGTCACACCTTCTTAACTAATCTTAGATAAGTATGAGGCCCCTATTTTTAGATGTGTATTTATGACCTGTGCATTACATGTTCATGATGTGTATGAAGAAATTCCTATCAGGGTTATGATGGATCAGGCTAGGTCCTTGTTCAATTTTTTCATTAGAGGAATTGCCTTTTTGTTATTTATCACTTTTGAGTGTTTCATCAAGTTCTAGGTAGATGTATGGATCCTATCCTCAAGAAATTGGCTTAGGTATCATGGTCGCTGGAAAAAAACTAGCCGAAAAAGTTTGCATTTGCTGGGAAGTAGGCCTACGGGAGTGACTCAAGGGTTTCAGTTGCATGGAGGCCTTGTCATGGGAGTGACTAGAGGTTTAGTTCAGTGAAAGGCTAAGTTAACTTAAGGGTTGGGCACCTCGGGTGGTTGGTTAGCTCCTAGGGGTTCTATAGCACTTGAGGGAGGTTTTTAAAGTTTTGGTTCATCGATTCCACTTCTTTAACTACATATAGGGAGTTGAATCATATCATAGTACCTCTTCATCACATATTTACCCCAGTGGACTGGTAAGCTTGGGTAAGTATGGGAGAAGTGTGTTACAATGAGTTTGAGTCCCAATTTTACTTCACCACAATGATTTTGATAGTAGATCTTCACCATGGATAGATCAATAAAGTCTTACAAAAACACAACTCGTATTCCCAATCTTTACTTTAGTAGTTTTCATGAAGTTTTTCTCCCCTCCGACATACTCCACCACTCAAATGAGGATTTGATTATGGATAGATCCTTATAGCTCTGTAAGCATCTAGACTTGTTCAAACGATCATACATGGCCAACATAATCTACTAAATACTTATAGTGTTATCCCTCCTGAGCTTGAGATAGAACCACCTGTTGTTGCTACAACAAACACCCTCCAAAATTTTTCCTACACTTAAACTTTAGATCCTACTTATGATATCATGATCAATCACCTCAATTTCTTCATGTTCACTTCATGATTCTTTGATACTTTTCTTATGAGATTCTAATCGTTGAAACCACTTGCTTACACATGTTTGTCCATTTGATGCATTCTTAAGTGCACCCTCTTTTAGCAATCTCAATAGTCAATAATTATCCTTGAAAATAGGCATTGTGCAATCCTTGAGAGTAGTACTTGTATAGTCTCTAGAAGTAGTATTTTTTTAGTCCCCAAATATAGTAGCTAGATAGTTCCCAGTGATAGCAACTGTGTAACTCCCATTTAGAGTCACTGTGCAACCCTTGCTGACAATGTCTGCACAATTCATAAAGACATTGACTAAGCAATTCTTGTCAATAGCCAGTGTGCAATATTAGCTAATAGTGACCATGTAATCATGTAAGTCAATCATTATTTCGCTTTTAGCTGTAATTATATCATCATTCCATTGAGATTCCCCAAATGCCTCTTTTGCATGCTTTTTATTTCATAAATGTCACTTTCACTTTCATGAATGTCATTTTTTCTTAAATTCTTTTTCCGTTCTCTTTACTATAGCATATGTCACTTTCGCTTTATTTAGCATTTAGAGGTGTCATTTTTACTTTTTCTTACTGTCGCAAGTATCACTTTTGATGGTTTTCACTTACGCATGCATTGCACTTTGGTGTACTATTAGAGGCAGCTCCAGCACATTATTCTACATTAGTTGATCATATATATCATAATAATATGTTCTAGGTACTCTTCCATAACTCAATGCACTATTTGGTTGCAACTGACACTGCTATCGTAACTTGTATTCTAAGTGTTACAAAGTGATGTTTCAATTCTCACACTTGGAGGTAAGTGTTGTTTTTCCATCATTTCAATGGGTACATGTTGATCTTGGGTGTTAAGTGTTTATTGTTGTGTCATAAGTCATTTATGAGTGTGTGATCATGTTCAAGTGATGTTTTGGTTCATTTCTCATCTCATTGATCCCACACTTAATCAAACTATGAAGAATTTCCTTCCCCAACCAACCCTACTTCACTTGGCCTCCATGAACTACATATTGCACAATTGAAACCCTCAGTTAGCATCCCCTACCTCTTGGAACTACACACTGTGCAATCACTACTTCTAGAGACTATGCAATGTGCAATGTGCAGACACAATGCCCAATTATTGCCTCTTCTCCCCCATAATTGCATGACCTTACCACCCAGTCAACTTCCCACTACACACTACACAGTTTCTATTAGCATTCAACCTCCCACTAACCACTACACAATTTTTGTTAACATTCAACCTCCCACTACACACTACATAGTTTCTTTCAAGATTCAACCTCCCTGTCTCTCTAAATTACACAACTACACAATCTAGTGGCCAAGTCTGTCCCTTGAACTATGAATTGCACAGTCACAATGGGAAAGCCTACCTCATTGCGCCAGTCTCTCCATAAAGAGTGCAGTCCTATCTCTCAGTCCTCTAGCCACTATGCATTATGTAGTCATAATCATCATCCCCTCATTCCTACCTCCTAGAACTACACATTTTTTTGTCACAATTATCAATCCCTCATCCTTGCCTCTTGGAACTACGCATTGCACAATTCATGAGCCTCCTTCTCTCTCATGCACTTAGTCCCAAATGTAATTGGTGAATTGCATGAAAAAGGCTAGACTAGGGGTGTTTTCGGATTGATGCCATCTTGTCATGAGTGAGTTTCATCTACATGTAGCATATCTTGACATGACAAGATGATGTTTAAGGAGGATTCCAAGCATATTTTATAAGAAGAAACTTATGAAGATATAAATACAAGGATGATCACCAAGAAATAATATGAAGGGACACTAGATTACAATAGAGTATGGAAGAACAAGATCACATAGAAGACTTGATATCAATAATATTTTGGAGGATGAAGATGGATCACCTGCAAGAAATATAATTAAGATACAAGAAAAGAACCATCATTAAGAAGTCACAATAGCAAAGAGAAGATATTGTCATTGCCACATCATCATGAAGTTTCATGTCCTCATTGCCAAGTCATGGCATCTCCAATGGTCATCACAAGAGTCTCATGTGTCAATGTATTTTTCTACATCATTTGTGGAATTAATTGGTGTATTATCAAAATTTGAAAATGTAAAATGTGTGGAAGACCAAGGGTCCCACATGGAATATGAAGAGTCACTAAAAATATCTAAAGTCATGTAGAATCCTAAAGGTCACCTAAGAATTTGAAAAGTCATAATAGAACCTTAAGATTCATGAGGAAGGTCAAGAGTCACATGGGAGATGGAGGGTCACCGCATTTTCTATAAATACACCCTCATAACTCAAACAAAAGGACTTTCTTTCTTTTCTTTGGAGGAGAAAGTGGTGATTTAATGTTCCACTATTGGGGCTAGTGTGGTAGTATTGTAATCATATATCTTGGTACTTTAACCTAAAATATGAAGCTCATAGAGTTGGCACACTTTCATGCATATTTTTTGAATGATTGTGAGAATATTCTTTCATTGATTATCATGGATGTTTATGTTAACACACACTAATGAAAATGAACTTTTTCGTTGGCTTTGGTATGTATCTTGTTGAGTGTGCATTGTTACATTATTTTATGATCAATTTTGTCTTGTGAACTTCTCTTCATGTTAACTAACAATCCTCTTATGCTCTTGTGCATTTCTTTTACAACGATGCTATTACCATTCTTCTATAGGTTCACTCCCTCTTTCCTTTCCATGAAAGACCCTTATATACATTGCAATTGTATGCCTCACAGTGTCGACTTACTTGCTTATTTCAAAGATTGTTTGTATAATATCTTATGTTAACAATTGCAACCAAGGAATATTCCTAAGAGTAATGTAAACTGGTTGTATTCTCGATTGGGGCTCCTACTCCAAATGGTGTGAGGTCTAATTGACACTTCATATCAGGTAGACCCACTTGGTTGATGGATTTATAGTACTATCAACACCTCTCTTCCCAAATCCACGGTATTCATGTGGCACCATGAAGGCCATGAGGAGATCAACCCTCCTCAAAGGAATGGGATGTCCTTCTTCTAGGTAAGTTCTTGTCCCTCAAGCATTCCCTATTTAAGGACCAAAAATTCCTTGCATGGCTTCACTAGTGACCTTTCGACCACCTCAACTAAGAACTTATGGACTCCTAAAGTTCCTCCAACTCTCCTACCAGACACCAAGGTAAACCCTATGGTTTACAATAGCCCTGTGTGTATCACGATGACACTTGTTAAGGGTTTGAGCAGAATTTGAATCTTAGTAGTAACCTGTAACTCATCCCTCCTAGACGAGATACTATCACCTCAAATTTCCATGGCTACTATCAGTCATTCAGGCTATAAGAAACCTCATCCTCTCAATATCAAGATGATACTCAGGAGATGAATCCTAGTTTAAGAAAGTGTGGAAAATAAAAATATATGGTAGAAATGCATCTATAGGATACACAAGGATATCAATCAAGTCAATCTTCTTTGCAACGTCATGCCTTGCTCAAGGGTGCATGTGGATCCTCTGGAGAAAATCCTAGTCAAGTGAACAATGCATCCCAACACCGGGGCATTTATCACAGGAGGATGAAGAATCCCCCTCTGTAAAATCAAAAGTCATTACATTTAAGAGAGTAGGTATTCGTCAACATTAAGACAATCCCACAAAGATTGTAACATGGGCTTGTAGCCCGTATATGCACGCAACCCCTATCAAGATAGGTTTTCTTCCATGTAACCATTATGATGTAATATAAATAATCCTTACGTTAATCATTGTCATGATTTAGTTCAAATTCTTATAAATGTTTCCAATGAATCTAAATTTTGCGCAGTGTGTCATTCAATTATGTGTTATTAATAACACAATCAAGAATTTCATACAACAAGGCATTTCAACCTGAAAATGTAACATAATCCTTTTTATCATGTAAGGGAATTATATAATATACCACACATTGTTAAAATGTTAGAATGTAGTCATGAATCTTTCTCTGCAACACCAAACCAAAAATGCAACATACATTCAATATCATTTAAGAAAATATAAAAGAGCACTTATCTTATAAACTTTCAAGGAAACTGAGTCTAGCACTATAGCTCTCCTCCCAACTATAGATAGTTGAACCTAGTTCTTAGTTGTAGCTATCACCCTCGAGCCTAATTCCAGAGACTGAGATTGTCTTATTCAAGGGATTAAAACATGAACTGCTAGCTGAAACAAGGACTACAAAGTTCCTCCTTCCTCCACCCACCATCCTCTCAATAATTAACCAAAGCATAGGGATTTTGTAGTGATTTGTCTTCCACTTTATTTTCCCATAAATTTATTTATCCTTCCTTGTGATTTTTTCTAAAGAAACTAGGTCGACATACTTCTCTTGCAGTTCCATTAATCCTGAAAGTTCCAAGGCCTCCAATTTGCACCAGCCAGCCTTTAATGGTTGTCATAACCTATTCATGTTTTCCTACAGTATGAAAACTTAACATCTGAAGTAGGTAGCCACCGAGTCCCTAAAATATGTGTTCCTTTCTCAAACGCCTCTTTATTATATTTCTTTGTGTAGAATATTTACATTACATATCATGAGAGAACCATGGTTGTGGAAGTCATATAAATAAATGAATACCACCCATCATATGTTGGGAATGTAAATGAGATGACTTGTATAATGGATACCCTCACAAATATAATAAATGGGAACCTTAAATAAAATTCATACGCTACGATAGTAGAAGACATGTGAAAATATTCCAAGAATGTTTGTAGCCTTGGAGCTTACAAGAAAAACATCAAGCCCATATGATTGAGGTGCACGATAAGGTTGTTAATTAGTATGTTTCTATTTAATTGACTTGGGATCAAGCCATAGTTACATTGATTCAAAAATACTATATTATATATCATTATATGAAAATTAAGCTTGAAAGATCATGGTTCGTTCAACTTTCCACTAGTACGAAGACCCAAGAGAAGGATCAATGAAATGATTAGGAGTTGTCCCATAAATCTAAATGGAGTGGATATATTTACAAACTTGAATATCATTCCAATAGGATATTATGATTCATAATTGAAATGGATTGGTTGGACAAGAATCATGCCATCCTATATTTTCCTAGTAATACATTTACATATCATGATGAAGAAGGAAAGTAAAGCATTATGCGAGGAATTCCAAGGCCCATTTATATAAGGAAACATCAGACGTAGAGTTGAAGAGATGTTTCATGAAAGTATATCAATTATATATATCTAATTTAGAAGATCCATAAAAATTTAGAGATACAAGTCTTGGAAATTTTCTAATTTTGCAAAAGATTGAAGATGTATTTGGAGAAATACCATTTTTTCCACGAAAGAGGGATATAGATTTCCCTATTGGTTTGATTTCTAAAAATACCGCAATAGCAATGTCTCCTTACAAAATGAGAACACTATAACTAAGGGAATTAGAAATTTAGTTAGAAAAATTGTTGAAGAAATGGTAGATGCACTCAAGTGTTTCAACTAGGGGAGCACCAATAATTTTTATGGAAATAAGGATGTAACAATGATATTATATATTAATTTTATACAACTAAACAAAACCATGGTGAAGAAAAAATGCCCTCTACCTAAACATGATGACCTATTTGATTATAAAAGAGGGGAAAATATATTTTCAATGATAAAATTGAGAACATAGACGTAAGATAAAATTTAGGGACTAAGAAACACACCAACTATATTTATTTTCTTAATGAATGGTATATTCAAAGATTTTTTCCATAGATTCATTGTTGTATTCCTAAAACGTGCTAATTTAATCTTAGTTATAGGTATATTAAGAACGAAAACTAATATTGGTAGTACAAGTACTAAGGGAGCATTAAATATATTAAAAAATGTGTTAGTGCTTCTTTTACCAAAAGAAGATCGATTATTTTAGGTACATCATTTCAAACAAAGGCATAGAAGTAGATCTAGAAAAGATTGAAGCCATTAAAGGATGGCTAAAACCAAAGAATATTTCAAAAATTATACCTTTTGTAGGGTTAGATAGATACTACAATAGATGATAACATTCTTTTCAAGAATTTCTCATCCCATCACTTCCTTACGAAAGAAGGGAATTGATTTTGAATGGGAAAGAAAATGCGAAGAGAGTTTACAATTATGAAATAATCTACTTAGAACTGCATCAATATTAAATATTTTTTATCCAAATGAAGATTTTGTGGTATATATAGATGCGTGCAAAAAAGGACTTGGTGAATACTTACCTAGAATGGATATGTCACTAGTTATGAATCAATGAAATTGAATGAACATGCAAAAATGTATTCACAATTATTTGGTACTTGTTTCTAGAGTACATTTACTTAATGGGAAATAAATTTGAATTGAGACACCATAGTGGTCTAATATATCTATTTGAGCCACCAACTTTAAATATTGGAAAAACAATATGGTTCAAATTTTTGAGTGAATATATCTTTGATATTAGGTACATCAAAGAGAAAGAGAAGAAATAGGTTGATGAACACAATAGAAGGGTACACATAATGCATGCTAATTCTATTAGTGTGCATAATTGTTAGGGTCCAACCCTAACACCCTTATTTATATAATAAGGTCGAGTCATAGTTATAGTTAGTTAAAGAGTCAATAAAGCCCATACTAATAATTGTAAGTGGTTGACCAGCATTTAAAGAATAAACCATAGTTAGTTGCAAATGGGCCATGGTATTAGATAAATGGTATTAATAAGAACCATGGTACTGACCCATGGTATTGCATGTATGAATCCTATATAAAGGATAGAGACTCCTCTTGAGGAGAGTCATGTCTTATTTTGTAATTGAACCCAGCTCTATTGGAGGTTGCCCCCTCGAAGAGGTAAGTGAACATTGCTTTCCTTTCTGAATAATAAAATGCATGTTGTTATTTCTTAGTGTTCTATGTTCTGGGTATGTTTCTTTGCATATTTGGTATTCTGGTATCTTCTCGCATGTCAAGAGCATAACAAGTGGTATCATAGCACTTTCCAGGGCCAGTGGGATCTCCATTTTTAGTAGATTTTTTTTTTTGCTAGAGATGTGTTCCGGCGTCTTTAAACCACAAGATCTATCGTTGAGTGCATAAACCTGCAGATTTGGGGAGGCATGCACACAAGAAATACAAGAGGTGGTCACGCTTGTTGGACTCCCTTGTAACCCCTGTGGGTACCCCTTCTAGTAGTAGCGCATTAGACAAAACTGTGCACGAATTGTCTTCCAAGTAGCCTCTAGGTATATCAGAAGCCCCCTAGACTCTCTTAAAACCCCACTATAGATAAACCGTTGACCGTCTTGCTTCTATAGTACACCGAGAACAACACAAGGGAAGATTACTCACGCTTACGATAGGGTAGTGAGGTTGTACGGCTAAGGGTATGGTTGATCCTCCTTGGTTAGTGGCCTGAAAGACTGTGCTGAGTACTATTGTCAGACTCTTATGTATATTGTGATCTGTAGCACCTAACACTCCTTGAGACCATAGTTCCCTTGTCTCTCTTTAGATCGTGCATCATCTTTTCTAGATCAGATCTAGCAGATTGGGTTTTGTCGCAGCTGCAACAATTAGTTCCGCCATTTAGATCTATCAGATCTGCCATTCGGATCTATCAGATTCACCAATCAGATCTATCAGATCTACCATTCAGATCCAACAATTTGGGTTCTGTAGTAGTCGCAACAATCAGATCTACCATTTAGATCTAGCAACAGGGTTTCGATCACTGCCACATTCCTACTCATACTCTGCAGTTGAGGGTTTCACTGATAGATCTGACTATTTGTGTGGCTCATATACCTGGGCATGATTCTCACAGGACATTGGGCAAAATTAACTTTTCTGGGAATCAGATACTGTAGTATTCCTAAGCGAGGAGTAAAATTCCTTTTGGAGTAAAAAAAATAAAAAATCAAGTCGATGGGTTGAGTAAGGTGGTACCATTCACTTGTCAGCGTCAAAATTTTGGGTGGTCCCAATTTTTTTTTCACAATAATAACAAGTGCACCGGATCTATGCATGGTATAAACCAGAGCTCAAGCTATGGCCAATGAGAAGATGGACACCCTTGAACAAAATTTAGAGGCATTAACGAAGAAGATCCAAACCTTAAATGACACAATCACAAAGGGCAAGTCGGGGGAACAATTAGAGGCATATGATTTTAATGAAAACTTTGAGGGTGAGTCTAGCCATTCTCTTCACTTCTATGGAAACCACCAACAGTCCCAACCTTGACCACCCAAGCTGGAAATGTATAAATTTGATGGCTCTCATCTGGCCATATGGCTAGCACAAATGGAGCAATATTTCACATTGAATCACATCAGAGATGATGCGACTATGCTAAGTCTGGGAAGCCTGTACTTGGACCAAGAAAGATGGCAATGGTGGTAGTGGAATAAACACTGTTATGTAATGCCAATGACTTGGAAGATATTCTCAAAAGCCCTTTCTGATTACTTTGACAAGGAATCTAACCTTTTGGGTCGTCCTGCTAAGCTCCTAAAGACAGGCACAGTGCAAGAATATATTAAAGCCTTTGAAGCATTAGCCTTATGTACAGGAGTTCTAGTACATGAATTCTACTTGGAATGTTTTGCCAGTGGTCTCAAAGATGCCATACAAGCCCACATCTAACTGCAACACCCAGTCTCATGGTTGGCAGCTTGCAAGATAGCTCGTGAAGTGGAATGCATGTTAGCGGCTTAGTCGACTCATCCAAATTTCATAGCCAAGGGATGCCCCACCCAGGCTCCGAGAACTACCCAAACACTTAAGGTTCAAAAGGTGTCACCAGTAGAAATAGTAGAAAGAAGAAAACAAGGATTTTGTTACTATTGTGATGAGAAATACTCCCCAGGGCATAAATGCAAGGAACCCAAATTCTTTCAAATTGATGCTACTGATCACAATTTATCTAAGGAAGCCCCACCATTTGAGGGACTAAAGGAGGAGGATGAGGACAACCAGCTAGACAATGAGCTCCAAGCTACACCTGAAGAACTAGTTATCTCGCTTCATGCTTTGGCAGGAATTTCTTCTCCCAAAACTCTCAAAATCAAAGGTTTTATTAAGCATCGCCCTGTAGTAGTCTTGATTGATAGTGGCAGTACGCATAACTTTATCCACCAAAGAGTCACTGAAGCAGTGCATTGTTTTGTCAGAGCAGTCTCTAATTTCTAAGTCCAGATTGTTGATGGGGGGACAATGAAATGTGAAGGTCGTTGTGAAAATGTCAAACATCAAACGGGGGATTATTACCTAAAGACCCACATGTCTTCCATCAACATGGGTGGGTGTGACATTGTCTTGGGTGCTAAATGGCTCTGCACCCTCGGCCCAATCACAATGGATTTCCAGGAGTTATATATGATATTTAAGCAGAATAACTACACACATACCCTCTATGGACTCCAGCCAGGTGTTCCTTCTATCATCAGCTTGCATAGGATGGAAAAATTGTCAAAAAAGGGCCACCATGGAGTTATAGCCCAATTGATTGCCATCTAGGCCTTCAAACCCACTTCCCTTAATATTCATCTTGAAATGCAACAGGTCATAAACAACCATCTGTAGGTCTTTGACAAGCCTCACCAGCTTCCACCCTCGAGAGGGGAACATGATCATAGCATTACTTTGGTCCTAGGGGCACAACCACCAAATGTGTGCCCATATAGATATCCTTTCGCCCAAAAGAATGAAATTGAAAAAATCATCAAGGAACTCCTGGAAGGCGGTGTCATTCGTCCTAGCATTAGACCTTATTCATCTCCTATGGTCATGGTGCTCAAAAATGATGTGGAATGGTGTATGTGTCCAGACTTCAGGGCCCTCAACAACCTGAGAGTCAAAGATAAATTTCCCATCCCGGTTGTTGATGATTTGTTGGATGAAATAAATGGGGCTCAATTCTTTACTAAGCTTGACCTTCGCTCGGGCTATCACCAAATTTGCATGAAAGAAGTATACATTCCAAAGACTGCTTTCTGAACTCATGAAGGCCATTATGAATTCTTGGTCATGCCACTTGGTCTTTGTAACTCCCCATCCACTTTTTAGAGCCTCATGAATCACCTGCTCAAACCATATATCAGAAAATTTGTCCTTGTTTTCTTTGATGACATCCTCATCTATAGCCTCACCTAGGAAAAACATCTTCAGCATGTAGATCTGCTCTTGCAACTACTCCGAAAGCATAAATTATTTGTCATTTTCCAAGTGTTCTTTTGGCATGGAAGAAGTTGAGTATTTGGGCCACATTATGGGGCATGAAGGTGTCAAGGTGGATCCCAAATGATCCAGACAATGTAGGATTGGCCTCAACCAAAGACCTTGAGGAGCTTGAGGGGATTTTTGGGTCTCACTGGCTACTACCACAAATTTGTCTACAATTATGGTCACATTTCTAGACCCCTCACTCACCTTCTCAAGAAAAATTCATTCCTCTAGAATGATGAAGCGCAATAGGCATTTATAGCTCTCAAACATGCCATATGTTCCACTCCCGTATTGGCACTACCTGACTTCACCAAATCTTTTGGGATTGAATGTGATGCTTCAGGTACGAGTATTGGGGCTGTCTTAATGCAGGAAGTTCGACCCTTGGCCTCCACTAGCCAACAACTAAGTGGGAAAAATCTGGGACACTCTACCTATGAGAAGGAGATGATGGCCATCTTACATGCAGTGGATACCTGGCAACCATACTTATTGGGGCAATGTTTCCAAATCCACACAGACCATCAAAGCCTTAAATATTTTTTGGAGCAACACCTATCCTCACCACAACAAAATAAATGGCTAGCCAAAATTTTAGGATATGATTATGAGATAATTTACAAGAAAGGGCGCAAAAATGTCGTAGAAAATGCTTTATCATGCCAATTTGAGGAGGAAAGAACCCTGCTAGCAATCTCTCTTCCCATTCCAAAGTGGATTGAAGAGGCTCACAAGGAATGGTTTTCACATCCTTTGCTCTCCTAAATCATTAATAAATTGCAGGTGGATCCAAATTCTATAGTGGGCTACTCTTGGTAGGATGAGATTCTTTGCTAGAAGGACAAAGTACTGATATCACCAACATCCACCTTCAAAAGTCGCATTTTGGCAGAGTTGCACACATCCCCCACTGCAGGCCATTCAAGCTTTTAGAAGACTTATGCTCGCACTCGACGTTCATTCTTTTGGACAGGCATGAAAAAGGACACTCTTACTTTTGTAGCTGAATGTGATGTGTGTCAGTGCCACAAAGGAGAAATAGTCAAATCCCCAGGCACATTACAACCATTACCCATCCTTGCCTCAATCTGGACTAAGGTTTCTATGGATTTCATTATGGGTCTTCTGAAGTTAGGAAACAAGTCAGTCATCATGGTGGTTGTGGACAGACTTTCTAAGTATGCTCATTTTTTCACCCTACCCCACCCTTTTACACAAGCTTTGGTGGCTCAATCTTTCATGGAACAGATCTTCAAATTGCACGGCATGCCCACTTCCATTGTGTCTGATCGTGACCCGATCTTCACCAGTAACTTTTGGCAGAACTCTTTAGGCTACAAGATACCCAACTACAACTCATTACTTCCTATCATCCCCAAACTAATGGTCAAACTAAAACAGCCAACAAATGTCTGGAGACCTACCTTAGGTGTTTCAGTTCAAAAAAGCAACATCTATGGGTACAGTGGTTAACTCTAGCCGAATGGTGGTATAATACTAACTATCATGCCACCACCAAAATGACTCCATATGAAGCAGTTTATGGTCAACTCCCTCCACCTACTTCTTATATACAAGGATGCTCCAAGGTACAAGTAGTGGATCAACTCCTACAGAACCTTACAACCATGTTGGCCCACCTCAAAGGGAATCTCCATCAAGCTCAAAATTGCATGAAGCAACAGGTAGACCAACATCGTTTAGAGTGCAAATTTCAAGAAGGGGATTAGGTATTCTTGAGGTTGCAGCCATATAAGCAAACATCACTCAAAGACAAGGGTTGTCAGAATTTATCTCCAAAATTCTACGGACCATATCAAATACTTCAGCGTATTGGAGAAGTAGCCTACAAGTTAGCCTTGCCACCCACTACAAAAATTCATCCTGACTTCCATGTCTCATGCCTCAAGAAAGTGGTTGGGAACCATTGCAGAATTAAAACCAGTCTCTCAGAATTGGATGAAGAAGGTTCAATCCAGCCCCAACCTGAACAAGCTCTTGACATGTGAGAATGACACTTGTGTAGCCGCACGATCAAGGAAGTCCTAATCAAGTGGAAAGACACCTCTCTAGAAGATGCGACCTAGGAACCTGCCACTGTTCTTCAGCAGTTATCATAGCTTCAGCCTTGAGGACAAGGCTATTTTTATGGGGGAGGGCATGTTAGGGTCCAACCCTAACCCCCTTATTTATGTAATAAGGTCAAGTCATAGTTATAGTTAGTTAAAGAGTCAATAAAGCCCATATTAATAATTATAAGTGGTTGACTCACATTTGAAGAAGGGACCATAGTTAGTTGCAAATGGGCCATGGTATTACATAGATGGTATTAAGAAGAACCATGGTACTGACCCATGGTATTGTATGTATGAATCCTATATAAAGGATAGAGACTCACCTTGAGGAGCATTGTGTCTTATTTTGTAATTAAGCCCAACTCTATTGGAGGTTGCCCCTTCGAAGAGGCAAGTGAACATTGCTTTCCTTTCTGAATAATAAAATACATGCTATTGTTTCTTATTGTTCAATGTTTTGGGTATATTTCTTCACATATTTGGTATTTTGGTATCTTCTCACAGGTCAAGAGCATAAAAATAATTAATTTTTAAAAACAAAACTTTAGAGCTTATTAATACAAATCAACATTACCTGTAGAAAAAGGAAAAATTATAACAAGTGATATAAGTAAAAAATTCAAATAATATAATATACAAGAATATGCCATACTCATGTACGAAGTAAAGTGTATGTTCCAAACTCTTAAGAATTGAGGAAATTAATCCTGAAAAAATGCATAATGTCGATATGTAAGACAAATTGGTTACTAGAAAACAATTTCATAAGTGAGAAGTCAATACTTTTGGCTGGGAATCAAAAAATGTAGGTGCATGAAATGTGAAAGAGTGAAGGATGAACAAAAACACATATTTGGTTTGTTATAACCATTGTGATTCTAGAGTGGAAATGGGAAGTTGTAACCATTCTTTTTATAGCCAAATTTCCCAAAAGAACAAGAAAGCATGACCCAATATTGGTGTTAGTATATAACTTGACAATGGTTTTTTATTTTTATTCTAATAAAAATTAGTAATAAGACAACTAATATTGCAGAAAATATAATTGAAGGAAATCACGAGATTGTGTGGAATATCAAAAGAAACTTAGATAGTGGTCCAAATTTTACATTAAAATTTTGGAGAGGATTATTTAAAGGATTTGGTGAAAATTTTGATTTTAGTATGAAATCACGTCAAAAAAAAAAATGGAAAACAAAGAGATCTAAACAATGCTTTGAAGACATGCTCAAAATGTATGTGGAGGATAACCATCCAAGTGGGATGATTACTTGCATTTGGTTGAGTTTTCACATAATAATGAGTATCAATATTCATTTATTATGAGTACATTTGAATCTTTATTTGGAAAAAAATGAAATATTCTAATAAGTTGCATAGTTGAGCTAACAAAGTAGTACTTGGGCCATAATTGCTCAAGGAAATGGTAGAATAAATGGTAAAAATTAAGTAGAAACTAATAGAAATTAAGGAAAAATAAAAGATTTATGTATATGCAATACTATATACACTTTGATTAGTGACTTTTAAAATTAACTATTATCATACCTAATCCACCTCTACATTTGTTTCCAACTCCTTAGCCCCATGTACGATATTGTTTCAGGTTGGAGGGATGATCTGTGTTTAGGTCGTGAAGTGAATACCCTCTTCTTCTTTTCCTATACTCTTCAAAATAAAGTGCTTCTCCCCCCCTTCTAATGTGATATTTGTTGGACTTAGTAACATCCCTAGAAACATAAGGATGTGCTACCCCCTACAAGGTAAGTCCTTGTGGATATTGTTGAAATAAGGAATTTTTGAGAGGGGCCAGGTGAATTAGTAATTAAGAGCCTATTTTTCCTTTTTCTTATTATGCTTACAGTCCCTTCTTATGTTCTTTAAATTGTGAGAGAACTAATTCACAAAACAATGAACCAACAATATTTCAGACACACGTATTCAAGCAACAATTAGATGGGCAGCACACATCTGACACAGTGTTTTTCACATGGAATCCAAAGGGAAAAAACCACCAATTTTTTGTTTGTTTATGATGTAAATTAAGCACCCACTTAATTACATATGTTTTTTTGTGAGCACCCACTCAGAGGAGGCACTGACCCCCTTTGGTTAGAAAGCACCAACTTTCCAAGAGGCGCCAACCTCTTTAGTTTGCAGGCACCAACTTGTTGCCACTGTTCTACTATTTCATACAATTTTAAAAATGAAAACAGAGGCATGAAATTTTACAAGTAAAATATCAAACAATGGTTTTTCACATATTTTATTTATGCACTCTTCCTTTTGTCCTCACTTGCAATACATCTCCTCGCCCTACTCACTACAACACTTCCTCTATGCTCTACCGTCACTGTCAAGTGCTCTTCATTGACTACACTACAACACTACCCTTGCAATTCTTCACATAGTCCTGGCGATGTTCTTTTTGATGTGTTACACTGTGTCCTCTTCGAAGCTCCAACCTCTCTACTTCATTTCTCACACTCACATCACTGCTCTCTCACACATATTTTGACTTCCCCACCTTTTCTATTCCCGGTGATGGTTTTGTTCCACTGAGGAACTCTAAACAAGAGAGTATCTCCATGATGTCATGTAGCTACCAATATATACTTAGGCATGGCTCCACTTACCATTCTTGCGTCTTCTGAATGGTTTGTTATCACAACACTCAAAATAGAGAGGGACCTCACATTTCTTCGAGGTATGACTACACAGAGCTCATGTACTGAGAAATTAATTCTCAGATGACCTAAACACTCCTCCGAGAGTCCCATGCTTATTTATCATTCTACATATCTTGGCAGTCCACAAAGGTGACCATTCTGTTTGTACTTACCACAACCATTTGTGCACGCAAAGTAGCCAGTTTCTTCCTTGAAGCACTCAAAGTCATCTCTGCTGCCAATGTTGTCCTCGATTTCTTATTTCCGAGTCTTCCACAGGAATAACCCTGTTCAACTACCAACTCCTTTATGCCTTCATTCAATATTGTTGTTTTCAACCCATACATTCTCTAAGTCTCTATAATTCCTTATCAGAGCAAACCCATATCATGACTTTCTCGGTGGTGTAGTGTTCTAATATTCTAATCTTCCCATTGCTAATCTCCTTCTATTTATCCCTCATAGTGCTTCTCATCATATAACCACTAGTTGTGACCTGTCGCTTAGAATTAAGGTAATAATCCTTCAAAATCTTTTCGAGGTACATTCTCCCTTTGTTAACTACTATGAGCCCTTGGTTTGTTGAGATCTCACAACCATGTTCTATCCCAATATTGGAAACCCTCTATATCGAAACTTTTCAACAATCCAACTATTATGGAGTTCTGAGATCTTCAATCCTTCGATCGCCGATTTCTGATATGACGTCATCACTCCATGAGGTGACCCTTTAGTGGTGACACATGTCACTTGATTCTGGCCCATTAGACTACCCAATAAGGTTAAATATCCCTATCATGTGTCCTACCATAATGCCACATCATGTTGACATTAGCTGCCACTGTAGCTTAATAGAGCCAATCATATGCTGCCATGTGTCTGGGTAGAGGAGAGAGAAGAGATCCCATCAACCTTGGTTTTGCACCAAAATCCTTTTTTATTCTTATTATAGAATTCCTCGGTGCTTTAACGGCTTATCGACACTTACCGATATCACAAATTTATGCACTTTACTTACTTGAAAAATTTCCGATACTCCAATCTTCGGGGTTCCAATTTCCTCAAACCTCTTATACACCACACCTATAACTATCGACATCACCAATTATGTTGATATGCTAACATATTGATATCTGATATTTGATGCACCGACATGCTAATCTTTGATATCATGCCAATCTCTGATATCAAAGCCTTCTTAGGACTTCAAGTCCCTGAACACCAACAAGCCATAACTTTTGACCTAGGAGTCAATTTTTGGACTTCCACCTATTGTTAGAAATCTTATTCAAATCACTTTCCAATGGGGAGGGTCTGATGTAGACTTTGAGTCCTTTAGCTACATGGAAGATGACTACAATTTTTTTTTTTCTTATTGACTCTTTGGGCAGCTGAACTCATAACTGCCATGATGATCATTTTATGGTTTCTTTAGTAAGCTTGCTACTGTGATGATTTTCTAAAAGAAACCTGTAGTTACCATTAAATTCCTCCCAAACACCCAATCATCATGTTGACCCTTATTTGACATCAATGCCAACATTTGCACAACCACCCATACACCATCAAATTTCTAAAAATCTCCCCTTTTGGCATTGATTCCAACACCATAAGCTCCCCCTTAGGCTAGGCGTGGTCTATTCTGATGCCAATGTTCTCCCCCTTTGACATTAGTGGTAAATAAAACTTCTTGAGAACTCCCCCTAAACCATTGCAGTCTTCTCTCCAATGAGTTCATGTTGATTAGTTGCCACCACCTTCCAAACCGAAGTCATTTGGAGGGAGTAGTCATAACTCCTATATACTACCCAAGATATTCAAATGGTTCCCTTGCTAGTGGCTTGGTAAAGATATATGAAAATTTCTCTTTATTGGGTACATGTTCAAGTCTGATAGTTTGGGTTGCAACCTGTTCCATCAAGAAATGATATTTGATAGGAATATGCTTAGTATTTGAATGCATAGCTGGATTTTTGGAGATGTTGATGGAACTTGTGTTGTACCACATTATTGGAATGGGATCAGACATCTCTACTTGTATATCTTTCAAGGCTTGCTTCATCCATAGGATATACATATGGAAGGTAGCAACAAAAATATACTCTCCTTCAACAGTCGACAGAGAGATAGAGCCCTATTTCTTACTAACCCACGAAACCAAGAATTCACCCAGGAATAAAGCTTCACGAGAAGTACTCTTCCTATCATCAATAATTCCAACCTAATCTGCATCTGTGTAGGCTTTCAACTTGAAGTATTCACTCTTAGCATACCAAATTCCATACTCTGATGTAATTTGAAGATATTTGAAGATCCTCTTGACAACAAGAACATGACTTTCTCATGGAAAAGCCTGAAATCTAGCCACAATCTCCACTCTTTGCATGATGTTTGGTCTTGAAGCTATTAGATATAGTAAGCTTCCTATCATTGACTTGTGTTCAGTCTGATTTACCAGCTATTTTCCATCTTCTTTACACAATTTGCAGCCAGTAGTCGTGGGCGTGTTGACAAGTTTGCAATCTTCCATTCCAAATTTCTTCATAGTTTCCTTGAGATATTTAGATTGGGATATAAACACTCCTTGTGGAGACTAAGTAATTTTCACACCTAAAATGAAGGAAAATTCTCCAATCATGGACATTTCAAACTTTGTTTGCATAAAATTTTCAAATTGATGCCCCAACTATTCCAAATCATTACTAAATATTACATCATCCACATACACAACCACTATCAGTAGATGGTTCCCTTCAGATTTCACATAAGTATTATTGTCAATTGTGCCTTTATTAAACCCTTGTTGCTTAATATACCTATCTATCCTTTCATACAATCTTTGGGGGCCTATTTTAAACCATACAAGGCCTTCTTTAGTTTTGTTACAAGCCCTTCATCAAAGGAGAGAATACATACTTCTAGATGCTCAATGTAAACCTCCTCTTCTAAATATCCATTGAGAAAGATAGAATTCACATCCATTTGATATACCTTGATAATATTATAAATGGTAAGACTAAGAAATATTCTTATAGCATCCAATCAAGCTACTAGTGCAAGGGTTTTTTTGAAATCTACCCCTTCTATTTGGGCATACCCTTTGGAGACTAAACACACTTTCTTCCTTATTACTTGACCCTCTTCATTCAATTTGTTCTTGAAAACCCATTTGATTCCAATAAAATTCTTCTCCCTTGGCCTTGGAACAAGCTCCCATGTATGATTCTTTTCAATTTGGTCAAGTTCTTCATTCATGGCTTTCACCCAGAACTTATATTCACTTGCTTGGCAAAGGTTCTTGGGTTGTATCTATGATAGTAGAGGCAAACTTCCATAACTTTTATTGCCCATAAATTTCCTTCTACTCTGGACACCCTATCTTTGGTCTCCAAGAATCTGGCTCTTAGGATGTTCCTTTTGTACATACCTGGAGGGTGTCTTTGGCCTTGAAGATGTTCCTTCTTCCTAACCTTGACTATATAAATTTGCTTCTTTCATATTGGCAGACCTAAAATCTAAGATTTATTCATCATCTAAGTTCATATTACTTTTAGAGGATTTAGGTTGTGAACCTACTTCATCTACTATTAAATCGATGCAATCATCAATCTTTCTTGTCTGTTTGTTGTAAAACTTATATCCTTTGCTTCGAATATAATATCAAAGCAATATTCCTTCGTCAGCGTGTGAGCCAAACTTCCCAGGGTTGCTTTCATTCATTTTAATAAAGCACTTGCTCCCAAACACCTTGAGCTGTTTAAATGATGCAGGTATTACCTTCCATAACTCATAGGGAGTTTTATCACTATTAGGCCTAAGTTCAGTTTCTTTTTATAGATATACTGCTTCCTGGCCTGCTTCTCCCCAAAAGTTGTGAGACACTCTTGCTTCATCTAACATTTCTCTGGCGATTTCTTGGATTGTTTTTTTCTTCCTCTCTACTAATCCATTTTGCTGAGGATTTCTAGCCACTTAGTACTGCATCCTAATGTCGTGCTCTTCACAGAATTCCTCAAACTATCTTGAAGTGTACTTTCCCGCTCTGTCAGATCTGAAGAATTTTATCTTTAAATCTTTCTCATTTTGGAATTGAGATTTAAACTTATTGAAATGATTTGATGATTCCAATTTTTCTTTTAATAGAACAATCCAGGTAGCTCGAGTGAAATCATCAATGAGAAATAGGAAATACCTCTGTCCTTTTGAGGTTTTTGCTCTAGTTGGGCCATAAATATCTATGTGAATGAGTTGCAGAGGTTTGGATGAGGATAATGCTTTCGATTTGAAATGATTCCTAGTCTTCTTGCCAAACTAACATGACTTGAAGATTATGTTATCAAGATTTGAAAGTCTTGGTAATCCTCTCACTACTCCAATCTTGCTTATCTTTATCAATCTATCAACATTCATGTGCCCCAGCCTCTTGTTCCACATTCGTGCTTCACTCGTTTTGATGAAATAGCAGTTGACACTAGAATCATCAAACACATATACATTATTGTGGGTTTTGATTTCTTTTCCCATTAGTTTTCCATCCTTTATGATGCAGATGTCACAATCTTTAGATCGAAAGGTCACATCATAGCCATTGTCACACATCTTGCCAACACTGAGCAGATTGTGCTTGAGACCTTCTACATGTTGTGTCAGTTTAATCATTGTTTAATTGGCTAAACCACAACCATTTAATTGTCAACCAGGGTAGGTATACATTTTACTTCAAAGGTGTTTTCACTATTTGTGCCGATACATAATAGCCAAGGATAGAAATAAAGAACATAAAGAAATGTCATTGAACCATTACAGAAATTAACACTCATTCAAAAATCAAAATAATTCTATCGCAATGAAATCACACTTCATGTTTTACAAAGAGAATGACGTGCCACACACAATATCAATGACTGAACCAACTAATCAGATGTTACAACTTAGATCAATCCTGTGTAACAACATATCATAAATATGAAAAACAGAAGCAAATTTGCTCTATAAATTATATAATGAAAAAAATAACCTCACACTTACGAGAAAGAAATAATTAATCTACTCCTACAACTACTACTGCAATCCATGCTAAGTAGAAGGGCCCTTCCTCCCTAGCAGAGTGCAGGGATGAAATGCGAACTATTTAAGGATTCAATGAAGAATCTATAAAAGCATCACAAATGATGTTCTTCTATTAAAATAGCTATAAATTACATATTCAAAATAACGATACTATCTCGTGTTGCCTTCATGTTCCCTTCCATGGAATTGAATTCTTTTATAAAGTTTACATGCCCAAAATAGGGAACGTATTAGTCATGAGAATCTCATGATTCTCATGCTCATCAATATTAAAATAAAATATAAATTGTTACAATTGTGTTCTAGTGATCGGCGAAGGAGCACATTTCCATCACTATGTAGGACCGGCGAAAGAGAGATAGATAGGGAGAGAGAGATTAAGGAAGGCAACTGGATATAAGCTTACTAGCCTGCCTCAGTGGAAGGAAACTGATTCAACTGAAGGAAAGGAGCTCAATCTACCCCATAGGGAATGAACGAGGTTGGGAGGGGACATTCAACCTAGAAACCTAGCCTTATGGTCTATTGGATTTTACCCTGTGTAAGGAAGGCTTAGTAATGCCTTTTCTAAATACAAGGCCTATTCAAGTTACTTCATTTTCTAAAATCATAACCACCTATATTCCTTAACCACACACAGATAATTCATGCTTCACGATAGTTATCTCGTGGAATAGTACCCACAGTCTTTGACAATTGTGGTGTAACAACATCTCACACTATAGCAAAAACTTGAGGTGTAACAACAACGGTATGTAGCAACGTCTTGCAGTGTAACAGAAATGGTCTGTAACAACAGATCCTCAAATCATATTTGGGAATTAACAACACAATTTTCCATCCTTGGCCTTGAATCCATGGTCAACACTTGAAAGAAAAAGAGCTAGATAACTTCTTCCACACTTACCCTGGTTAGCCATAAAAGATATCACTTCATTCATATTTAACAAAAATGGAAAGATAATATGTCACAACAAGAGTTGCTTCTTATAACCAAGAAAAAAATAATTAGGATGTAAAGCTCGTAGATTCAAAGGTAAAATGATAAAAAATAGGGGAAAGAGGTACCTAAAGTATGCACAAAATCTACACCCAACACTACATACAGAACATTATGTGCTTCCTTTTTTTGATCAAGACTCACTATTCCTTTTCCCTTGATTCTTGTTGGAGCATTGTTTCCAAAAGTGGCATTGCTTCCTCTATCATTTTCCTGAAGCAAAGAAAATTGTTTTTGTCCCTAGACATATGTTTGGAACAACTACTATCCACATACCATTTTTTCTTGATTATGAGTTGATGAGGCGAGTCCACATTGCATGCTCTTTTTCGTCTTTAATTTCCAGCTCCCTTTATCCTCTTGGATCGCTTTATGTCTGACATTTTGGGATTTAAATAGGTATTCAAATATACTTCTGCACTCACTAGATTTGTGCCCAAAATTATTACATTTGAAGCATTCTACTTCACTTAGCAAGGGAAAGAAGACATTCTGATTTCTAAGAGATGTTTTGAGACTTAGAAATTCGATGCATATTATATATGGGACTTTCTTCTCTTTCTACTTTTATCCTTCTACAGTCAATGGCTTTATGTCCAAAGATATGACACTTATAGCAGTGACCATAAAGCAAATAGGCATGCCTATTGTTAGAACCATTATGAGGTTGTGCAGGAAAATACCTTGGTCATATGATTAATTGGTTCATTCTCTGTTGATGATTTCCTTTTTGTACAACTGCTCTTTTGTCTTCATTCATTCTTTCATGATGCTTCTTCTGATGGATCTGTGATTATTTGGATCATGTGGACCTAAAGTTTATCTTCCCTATAGAATATTCTTGTGTCATAGAGTGTCCCAGGCTGGTTCTGTTTCCTGAGGGCCTTTGACTATTTAGGATCTGATCTATTCTCCTTGTCCCTTTAAAAAAAAATTCATTTAGACCCTTCTAGGTCTTTGCCTTCTCAATATTAGTTCTCAAAGAGAAAACCTCTGCTTCAAGACTCTAACAGTTCTCTTCCCATTCTTGAATCATGAATTCAAGAACTTCTTCTTTTCATTTTGCCTCCTCTACCTCAACCTTCAGAGACAACATATCATCTTTGCATATATGTGAGATCATTTCCCTTTTTAACTTGAACAACTCTTATTTCAACTATTTGTTCTCCTCTTCCAGTCTCTCATAATTTCATTGTTTCTCTTTCAGTGGAAGGGCTAGATTGTCCTTTCTCTTGATAGCTTCTTCAAGATTTTCCTTTTGATAGGAAAACTCCTCATTATCAGAGTTATACATACCTTCCTCTGCACATTGTAACTATTCCTTTAACTAATTATTTTTCCTCCTTGCTTTCTTCAACTCATCAAGGGCACTGATGAGTTCCCATTCAAGGTATACTACTCCTTATTCTTCTTCCTCTATACAGTCCATAATACCATGATTTTTGGAGTCTGTCTCAAAGGCCATAAGAAGATACTTATCTAACTCATTTTCCAATGAGTCTTCACAATTTGATTCTGGTGGTGAGCTATCCTCTTTGGAGTACAACCCCTTCTTCTTATAGGGATTTTTCTTCATATGTGTCTGAGACTTGTTTCCAAATTTCAGATCCTCTTCCCTTTCAGCATTTTCTTTATTAGGGAATGTGGAAGATAAATTTCCAACTCTTCCAAAGTAAAGACACTTAAATGGAAAATTCCCTTTATATTTTCTTGAGCCATGCTTTAATTTTCTAGCTAGTTGAGCGAGCTCCTGATCAGATTCAAAGTTGGAGTAGACTTGATGATCTTTGTGCTCCTTTCCCCTATTGGATACTTTGAATGTTTCTTCCTTTGGTTCATATTTTTTTATTCCTACTCCCATTTCATAGGCTGTGAAAGTACCATGCAGCTGATCCATCTTGAGATCCTTTAAGTTAGCCATTTCCTCAATAACTCAAATCTTGGCATTAATATCATGGGTGGAGATCTTAAATTTTCCAAAAAATCATCTCTTCCTTTAATTCTTCACCAAGTCCTCTAATCATATTAGTCACTTCATCAACTTTGAGGAATTATTATTCTATGCTTTCATTCTCATTCATTCTCAGGCTTTCAAACCTCATTCTAAAAGTCTAACGTTTCACTTAGTTGACTTTGTCATCTTCTTCATGACTCTGATTAAGCTTTACCATACTTCCTTAGCAGACTTACAATGCATATTTTTTACAAGTTCTAATTGACTAAGAAAAAATAGAATGGTATTCTTGGCTTTAGAATTGTTCCCATATAATTTTTTACCATTTGCATCGGTGGGAGGAATATCAAGGACATTATAGTCTACTAGTATTAAAGTCCAAACATCTACTCCCAGGGACATAAGATAAGCTTCCATTCTCACTTTCCAAAAATCATAGCTGTTCCCATCAAAGATTGGTATTCTACTCAAGTAAGCCTCTTGACTCTCTTACCTTGACATAATTCCTTATAGATCTACCTTCCAGTGTTTAAAATATTCTTGAAGTAACTTGTCTCTGATACCAATTATGTTGGCATTATGATGCATGTGTTGTCCTTGATGGTAGGTCACTTATAACGAAACAAGCATATGGTAACTAGATGAATCCATAGGTCAGTTCAGAGGTGATAGAATGATGGAACAGAATACCAGAATGATGGGTCAAAGGTTTACAAGATTAGAATCAAAATCTTGATAAGGGAAACTATTGGCATTATGAATTAGGTGTTGTCATTGATGGAAACATACCTAATGAGTTGTCCTTGATGACAACCTATTCGATGAAATTGAAACCTACTTGATAAGTTGTCTCTTGATCTACTTGTTAAAGGTATAAAAAATATGTGTTTACAAATGTGACAAAATGCATGGAAGTTGTATTTACAGACATGACAGAATGCATGGCAGTTCGGAAGAATCAGTTTAGAGGAATGATAAAGTTGGAAGTTCAAGAAATATATGCAAGTTTTGTTAAGCCAAGTCACGTATTCATGCGAGTTCAGTGAAGAAAAGTAGCATATGGCTTTTGCACCATGGTATTGTAAATACCAAGCGTTCTTACCATGGTATTTTCCCATAGTAATGAGTGCGACAAAGAATATTGATCCCATTAAAGAATACCATCAACATAACTATGGTTTTTTGTCTTGTGGTATTGAAAAATTGCTAAAACTATATAAGGAGGTGAAGGTCAAAGTGTGTAGGTGTGAAATTGATGGAAATCTTATGAAGAGTTAGATCAAAAGAAAATATGCATGTTATGGGTTTTTGATGCTTTTCTTGATCTAAACTAAGTATGCACTTGAGAGTTTGATGATGGATTAGAATCAATAGATATGAAATAATTATGCACGAATGAATGCAATGATGGATCATCATCAGGAGACCTGAAATGACTTTTCATTCTATGATCTACTCATGGATTGACTAGATCGAAATACCCACTCATGTTTATATCTCTGAATATTATGATCTATGTCTTTATGAAGTTCTAAAGAGTTGCGAAATTTTATGTCAAAATTTACAGATCTATACACTGGTTGGTCTTTGGAAAAGTGTGTATACACGCGGGTTAGCCTCTACAAAGCAGCAGATACAAAGTAAGGGTTTTTTGTCATAAATGATTGATCAATCTTATTAGTGCTACTACTTCTCTACTGTCTGTCAATGATGTCCTGATGATTGATCTGGGTTAAGTGATAATGTCTGAAGTATATATGATTGAATGATGAAGTTGAATGTGGTTACAAATAGTGTTAAGATTACTTGTCGATTGTGATTGAAGATCAGGTTTAGTTCTGTGATTGGATCAGACTGTTATAGTAGATCTGAGTATGACTCATTATTCTTTTGAGAATTGCAATAGTCAAGTTTTTAGTTTTCTATATTTTAAGATCTGTACGAGGGTTTCTCTACAAAAAAGCACGTATGCATGTGGGTTTCCTTAAGTGAAGTAGCATATGAATTTTGGAATTTGAATGGCCAGGGCTATAGTTGATTCTGTGTGTTGGTGCAGTATTCTGGGTTCAGTTCTATGTACTGGTTACAATGATCTGACTATTCCAGTTGATTGGTTGAATTTTGATTAAGTGCCGATTGATTGGGTTTTCAGTGAATGGTTGATTCAGTTGTATTAGAAATTGATGATTGGGTGATTCAGTTGTGTTAGATGTTTCAGTGACTGGTTAATTCAGAAATTGATGATTGGGTTTAAGTTATGTCAGCAATTGATGATTGGGTTTTAGTGATTGATTGATTCAGATGTGTCAGAGATGGATTCTAGTTTTACAGTGACCAGTTACAGTTTGATTTTTGATATTGAGCTTAAGTGTTGATATTGGGTCTAGTCTGAAAATTTGATGAAATGTAGCCTACAAGTTATGATGTGTTGAAGCAGGTGGATCCATTGTGAAAATTTATGAAACGTGGTCCATGGATGTTGTTGAGGGTTGGAGTTTTAGTGAGGAAATCAAAGCTTCCTGCCAGTAGTAGCCAGTGATCATATCAGGGGGTTGGAGCTCCCTTCCAGTAGAAGCTGGAGAACGAGTGACAGTTGTAGCCTTCTGTAGGTTGGTGCCTGCATACTGGTACATGTTTACACCAGTACAAGAACCAGGGGGTTAGAGCTCCCTTCCAGTAGGAGTTGGAGAATGATCAAAGGTTGTAGCCTTCTATAGTTGGGTTCCTTCATACTCGTATGAGTCTGCACTAGTACAAGATTGTAAAAAGCATTTTTCATATTAAAAAGAAGACAAAGATGATAACAACAAGTGGTTTTTTACCCACATTGGGTTTCCACCTTAAATCCTAGTGTTCATGTTTGTTTCTTATGTGATGTCTTATTTTGTTCTTACAACACATGATTACTAATTATCTAATGTTTAATAAGGTACTAATGCACTAGTTGAAGACAAAAATGTGATGAATTAACTGAAACATAAGTTTATTGGATGTACACTAGTTGTCTTAAGAATGGCCACATACACACATGGGTTCCTTTCAGTAAAGTTACGTATAGAAATCTGAATATGAAATGAAAAATATATTGATTTAAAAATATTGATTCATCCACCGTATCCGTACTCTTCCCAACAATTGGTATCAGATCAGGTCCTTTGGCAATAGCTTGATCACTTGAAGGATATCCGTTGAGACAATGGGAAAGCAGCAAAAGAAGAAGGCATCTCAAAGAAAGAGTGACAGTGTTAGAAATTATTGCCTATTAGATGGAAGAAAATATTCAGGTTAAGAATCGCCTCATAATGAAGATGAACAAGAAAAAGGATTATTAGGTACTGATTTTTGGTCCTCTCATGACACCTTTGCCTGTTCATGCAATATTGAATAATGAATGTGACAGTGAAACAACTAAATTTTCTCTTATGGGTGAAAGTGGAAGAAATATAATTGAATTAGAAGTTAAAAGGCTCATAGAGAAAATTAGAGATCAACAAGATCTATTTGATAAAAGGGAATGTACCTACAAAGAAGATGCTACCAGGTTAAAAATTTAGTTGGAGGAAGGAAACAAAATAAGGAGGTGTTAGGATATTCCGACACATAGGAAATAGTTAAGTTCAACTTGGTCTAGTATAGAGTTAGGTAAAGTGTGTTTCTTTACCGTTGTACATTTTGTAACTTACAATCTGACGGTCACGATATGTAGTGATCCGACGGTTCACTCTCTCCTCGGTATTACCGACACTTGATCCGTGGTTTGACACCCGATTGGTCCATGAGTTCTATTTAAAGCACATGGAGGGTCATTGTTCGGGTAATCCGTGCATGAGAGAAGCTTATGTAAATTTTCATTCTTTGATTAATAAATTGCCTGTAGTAGCCACGTTGGCGCAGGCCGTGGACTGTTTCCCTCTTTGAGGGTTTTAACCACGTCAAAAATACTGGTGTATTGGTCTGTGATCTGGTTGTGAGCGGTGTCCTTTTGGTGTTCTTTCTGAGGAACTTACCTTGTAAATTCCTACATGGTATCAGAGCTATTTGAGGGCCGCGTCCATTGGTGATCCAAATATGAAGCCGATAGAACTACATCCGACTGCTGTTTCCTAGATCTGTTGTTTCTGACTGCTTTCGGGCCGAGAGGACTGCTCTGTTGTGTTCGGAGCATCTGTTCCAGTGAGGAACCCCTTTTGTTTCACGCGAAAAGGTTTCCGGTAGCCCTATCTGCGTCCTTTTTAAGATCTGGAGGTATACAGTGTTTATTTGCAGTTTACTGTTATTTTCTCTCTGCTTATTTCGGTTTCGGTTTATTTAGATTTTTTTTAACCGGATCTATACCTTTCATTTCTGCGTATGCTCTTTGCCCTGCGACTCTGTGCGATCTGGGCAAATCAGAAACAAAAAGGAAGGATTTTTCTCATGCGTATTCTCTTTTCCCTGCACCTTAGTGTGATCTCGGAAAATCAGAAACATTGAGAAAAATATTTAGTTTTTCGGCTAAAGCTAACTTTGAGCCGCAAGGTTCATTTTTTTAAAATATCTATTTTTTTGGCTAAAGCTAACTTCGAGCCATAAGGTTCGTTTTCTTTGCATGTCCGTGTTGGGTTTTGTGTTTTGTGTTTTGTAGGGAAAAAGAGCTTTCTCAAGGCAAGCACGCAAACCAAGGCCCCCCCCCCTCTCTCTCTCTCTCTCTCTCTCTCTCAAATTTTTTGTATAGATCAATTGGTTCAAAGCTATTTTAAGATAGTAGAGGTCTTGGGTTCAAGTCTCCATTTTGTGGGGGCGGATTTTTTCATTTCCGCACATTCGCGCACTTTGTCGGCAACTTCAACAATTTTTTTTTTCAAAAAGCCATAACTTCTTCATCCGGTAGCCTTTTTCAGAGCCGTTTTTTTTAAAACCGCCTAATTTTTCGAGATCTATCCATTGGAGCACTTACTTTCAGCATCTTCAGCTTCAAGTTTTTTTTTTAAATGGAAAGTCCATGCCAAGTCATTCTTGACAGCACTAACTACTTCCAATGGATAGCCTACATCGAAGATTTACTTAGAAGTAAAGGTCTCTACAGAATAGCCACAGACCAAGAGAAGAAACCAAAAGATGAAGACAAGGCTGCAAAATGGGAAAATAGACAAGAGCAAGCACGTGGTTTGATAGGGATGTCTAGTTCTCCTGATCTTAGATTCCATATTACAGAACTTGAGACTCCTCATGAAGCATTGGAACAACTCACTAAAGTTTTTGGGATTAAAAATGAAATTAGAGCCCATCAACTTGAAAATGAGTTGCTTACATTGGATCCTAATAATTTTTCTTGCATTGAAGATTTCTTGTCCAAATTCAAGACCCTTAGATATCTCTTGGAAGGTGTTAAGGTTAAGAAAGAAGATAGTAACCTTATTTATTCCATCCTTACTAAGTTGGGACCAGCCTACTCTGTATTTGTTTCCACCTTCCATTCTACAAGGGAAGCTTTCCTTTGTCAAGGAAAAGACTACAAGGCCCCTTCCTTTGACTCTTTTTGTGATTCTTTAATAAGAGAACAAGCAAAACTCTTACACCTTGGTCTTCTTAATCTTGGAAACTCTTCCAAGAAAGCGTTAGCCGCCCAGCAGCAACCAAATTCAAAGAATCCTAAGAAGTCATATCCTAAAAAGAATGGTCCTGTTGTGCCCTACAACAACCCCCCATTTCATATCATTCTTATTTACAAAAATTAACATATGGAATGGGTCCCTTTTAAAATTTTGGCATCAATGCTTGTATGTTCAAAAAAGGCCGAATAATCAAATGAGTTTTCATGTATTTAAGCCTTTTTGATATTAATGTTTCAAATAAATAATCTTTTGTTATTGCGATAAAGCGATCGCAAGATCGCATATCGCAATAGCATGAGACATGCATTCAAATGGAATTTTGGTCTCCGCCGATGCGATATCGCTATCGGCGATCGGCAATGTTACATGCACACCAAGTAACGACACATAACGCATGCCCCGACGCGACGCTATATCGGTGATCGGCTATCGGCAATACCTCATGTGGAACCGCTTTATGTTATAAATCCCGACCCGATGCGATATCGCTATCGGTCGTCGGCAGAATTCCATGCACTTCAGTAAGGCACCCGGTTCCTTACCCCGATGCGATGCGATATCGCAATCGGTAACCCCCAAACCACTTTATATGCACCTAGCTCTGTTTCCATGCGCTAGCCCGATGCGATATCGCTTATCGGCTGTCGGCAGGATCTTTTGGTAATAATTGTGCAGCACTTATTCCCCCGAAGCGATGCGATATCGCTCATCGGTGATCAGCATGCTTAAAAGCCATTATTTAAATCTTTAATTTTATATTCATATCCGGTTGACAAAGCGCAAATCCCAAAATCCCGTTAAATGCAAGGGATAAGGTAATGCATGTGTATTTAAAAGATTTTGCCCCTTCGATTAACGAACACCAGCGCTTAACCGCCAGAATATCTGTTGCACGCTTAAGGGAGTCATTCACCCGGATAACGGTGTAATCATCACATTTAATGGGTAGCAGGCCTCAAATCACCATTAATGCATCTGCAATATCCTCTCAGCGATTGGATCCGCAACCAATTTTGAAAATTAATCTTAGCACGCTTCAAATGATATATCTATCCCGCTGTGAAGTGTCATTGTTATTATCTTGTTACGATTTCTCTTGCAATTGTGTAGAATTCGTCTTTTGAGAGAAGCCTGAGCATGATGGGGAAAAGATCCAAGAGGACTACGGGCTCTGCTGTTACACCTGTAGCAGGGCAAGCTGCCACAGATAAGAAGAAAGGCCTCATTTCAGACACTACGTGCACTGGTCTTAACAAGACTACATGGCAGGGCACATATAATTTATTAGAAGTTGAGCAACCGGAAGTTTCAGTGACAGAGGCTACTGCGGACTCACTCAAAAAGTCCGATGCAACTCTCAAAGAGTTGGCTAATTCCTTTCTTCACAGAATAACGGCAAGAGAGCAAGTCCTTCCCTACACTGATGTAGTGCGATGGGCAATCGAGGAAATTCCAATCATTGACAGAACGTT
This sequence comes from Pinus tabuliformis, assembly GCA_031772625.1. Classification (NCBI taxonomy): domain Eukaryota; kingdom Viridiplantae; phylum Streptophyta; class Pinopsida; order Pinales; family Pinaceae; genus Pinus; species Pinus tabuliformis. Next base: position 610,442,398 of record CM062811.1, on the reverse strand, counting down.
CCACACAAGAGACGGACGGATTTTCGGGTCGTTTAAGCCAGAACACCTAAGGCAAATGTATCATTTGCCTGAGCCAGAGAAAATCTACAGCAAAGACTTCGTGGAGAAGTTTGCAACTGAAAATGAAGTACCATCCGAGCCCATTCGGGATTGGAGGCAGAACCCGGCCAAACACAAGCACGAAAGCTCGGGTAAGTACTCTGTTGATTCTTTGGCTTCTCCCTATTGTTATGCGGGAATTATGATGTGTAGGCTATGGGGATTACATGATTCTGCCAATTTTGATATAGAAATGGTTCCCCTGATGGAGGCCGCTGTTAATAGTATAATCATGGATTGGGCCACCATTCTTTCTGATAAGTTGACTGTAGCTGTTCGGGATTTTAGAGCTAAATCTGTAGTCACCGAAAGGAAAATCCCCCCATTTTATTATAGTGCCTACATTATGGACACACTGTGTTTTAACTCTGAGTTTCCCATCCTCGGTTGGAGATGGACCACCCAAGACCCTTCGCCCATTCATTTGTATCATCAGAAACTGTGGAAATCCTCTTACAAGGACCATTTGCATCAAATTTGCAATGGTTTTATGGTTCCCATTCATTATTCCATTTTTGATCGGGCCATTCCCAAAATCTCCTATCTGGCTTCCTTCGACTTACTCGCTGTCGCAAGTTGTTTTGGAGAGGAGCATTTTACCTATATTAGAGTTTATGGAAGCCAAGCCAAGCCGCATGTTCTCCCTCTATATGTTCCAGACAAACTGTTAGCCCGAGAGATCTCCTACCAAATTATGGCCGAGAGTGTAACCCAAACTCTGAAGAAAGAGAAGAAGAGGGGCTGGCCCCCTTTTCCCTTGAGGATGGGTGTTTTTACTCTGCATAATCTTCAGCATGCAGAAAAGGAGGCTATAAAGATGCAAGCTTTATCCCTGCCCACTATGCCAGCCAGACTCTATGATCCAAGGAAGACTGCTTTCATTGCCCTAGAACAGGCCAAACTGACAAAGATTTACCATCAAGAGGATGAGTTTGATGACCTTTTCGCAGCTGCCGATACAATAAGCCAAACCAAACAGCTTGCCAGGATGAAATACAATGATGAGAATTTAACTGAGTTCAATAAACTTAGAGAGCAGAGGTTGCAAACTCTGCCTCTAGATTTATTGTCATTAACCTCAGCGTCCTCCTCAAGTGAGCCTGGTCAGAAACAGACAAGCCAACCTCCTGTTATAACTAAGGAACAAAAGAAACAACAAGAGGAAAGGCAAAAGAAGCAGCAGGCAGAGAAGCAGAGGAAGGAGCAAATAGAAAAGCAGCAGAAAGAGCAGAAGGAACAAGAACAGAGAAAGCAGAAGCAGATGGAGGAACAACGGAAGAAGGAAGAAGAAGAAAAACAAAAGAAAGAACTGGCAGATAGGCAGAAAAAGGAATTAGCGGATAAGCAAAGAAGAGAGCAAGAAGAGAAACAGAGAAAGGAGTTAGAGGAGCAGCAACGGAAAGAGCTGGAGGAGCAAAAGAGGTTGGAACAAGAAAAGGAGAAGAGTAAATCCCAGACGGATCAACACAAACAGACCTCCATAGATCCTGAATTGCTTAAACAATGGGATCAATTCGATTCCATTATCAATGGAAAGGAAGGCTCCAAAGACACAGACACCTCTAAGACAAGCGACGCACCAGACACCACTTCTTCTCAGGTTCTAAGCGGAACCAGCGGCCCACCCACTTCAAAGGATGTCGAGGTAATCACCAAAGACCCTTCCGATCAGATTGTGCTCCAGGTGGAAGATATTCCTCCCCTGGACGTTTTCTACAGCCCTAGGCACAAAGCAGTTGTTAAGCGCTCAAGGAAGAGACGAAGGCTTGATCAACCTTCCATCTTTCCTGAGCAAACAATCACGGGGAATGTAGTCTGGAAGGAGGAATTGGACCCCTCCAATGATCTGACAAAGCTGTCGCAGTATGCGGGAGCTTATTCTGCAGCAACTATTGATAAAGCATCGGAGGTAAGTCTTTTGTTAAAGACTAAGGACTAGGAGATTTGTGCATTGCAAGCAGAAGTAGCAGAGGCGCGAAACAAGGCAGCACAGTTAGAAGAGCAGTTGCTGACACAACATCAAGCAAACAATGTATTGACCCAACAACTGCAAACTGAAAAACAGAGGATTGACCAGAGCTCAATCCAGAAGCAGAAAGAATTAACGGAGGCATTGACACAATTGAGAGCGGCAAACGAGCTAATGACGAAGTCAAAGGATGAGCAAATCGCTCAACTATTAGCACAGCTCGAAGATATCAAAGGCACCAAGAAAGTCGAAGATTTCAGAGTAGAGGCAGCTCAAATAAATAGTGCATTAATATCTCTGGTTAGACTCCTATGCCGACAACTTACCGAGGTTGAGCCATTATGTGAAGTATCTACAGCAGTATGTCAGCAGATAGAAAAAGCCAGAAATGAGCTAGATCAGGCCGAAGAAACCATAGCCTCATATCTTGATTGGCAAGATACTGATGTGGGGAAAGCAGCGAATTTGCCTAGGATCTATGAGCCATTCAAGGACATACTCTTCACGGAATGGAACACTCAGATGATGAAAGCAGAGAGGGCAGCTTCAAGGTGTAAATTGATTACTAGCAATATTGTTGATTTAGTCAACAATACACTCTATTTGGCCAACATGATCTCTCAGTGCACACCTGGAAGCATAACCACGGCGAACATGATTGAACAAACAAGTTATCATGAACTAGAGGAAAAGAGAAAGTTAATCGCTGGAGTAAATACTTTAACCTCCGATGCATATTGGCTCTTTCTAATCAAGCCGCACACTCAAAGGTCGGCTCTTAAGTGTTTAACAGATGCTCTCAGATGCCTAATCCCCGACATTCAGGATGCCACATATGATGCCCAGCTCACGTCGCGTCTCAACACTCCACCGGAAGTAGAGCCAATGCTGGCGATATGTCAGCTGAGTGTTAAAGGCAAAGAGCCCACCGAATGAAGCATTGCTGCCGACTGCCAGATCGCCAAAAAAGATGGAAAATATTTATTGATGCCAATTTAATAGCTTTTCAGTTTTTTCTTAGATATTTAGATTAGATTAGTATTTATAGACCCTTTCATTTTTTTGGAAAGGGTCGTAAAATTTTGTAATAGACTTAAAGGCTGAAGTTTGCACCACTATGCTTCAGCCTATATTCTTTTGTGAAACTCGAACGATAGTCCTTAATTTGATAAGAAGGTTGTTTTATGCAATTGCACACTATTGTCTCTTGTTTGGAATGCTTTCTGGTTTGAAGGAAGGACTGTGACATAGCGATTAATACATCGGATTGTTAAACAGCTTACATGGTACTTTTATCTGCATCTGTTTTCTTTCCTCTTATATGAATTGCTGTATTATTATTTTTTCTATTGTTGAATACATGTATGTGCTGTAACAGCAAATCTTCATTTCATTCCACTATTGGATGTTTTGTGATATGCCCTTTCTTTTAATCATGCATGTAGCAATGATATGAATGACAATGTGTAGTAATTCGCTATTATCGCTTTGCATAACTAATTATGCAAAGCAATCTTAAATGGTTTAAACATCTATGCTTTAGTGTTATAGTCATCTATATGCCTGCCTTAAAGCACAGATTATCAAATGCTACGCTTTGAAAGATTGATAAGTCCCGGGATTAGATTAGAGTTAATATATGTCGCCGATAGTTTTAGTTGTACGCTTATCACCATCATACATCATAAGTTACTCATCCATCCCACTTTTATCCATTATTGGGAAACTGGTCCCATTACCCCCAGTCGGAGCCACTATTCCAAACGGAAAAGGAGCTGTACTAAGGTCCGGACCAGGTGGTTTCCCCTTTGTTGTGGCAGCGATTTTCGAGGCCTCAACAGGTCCTAAACCAAACAAGGGTCCTAAGCAAACTCAGCCTCAAAATGAAAGATCATTTCAGCAAAATGATAAGACCAATAAAAAGAAATGGAAGAAGACTGACAGACATTGTAACTTTTGTAATTGAGATGGCCACTTAGAATATAAATGCTTTAAGAAGATGGAAGCCTTGGAAGCTGCAATGAAGAAACATAACATCCATGTGGAGCATTCTTCAACTTCAACTTCATCTTCAGGAATGGCACTTTCTGCATGTCGCTGTCAATCATCTCAGTCTGGTTATGAATTAAATGTATCTTCTTCTTCTCATTCTCATGAGTGGCTCATTGATTCTGGAGCCTCTTATCACATGGCCAAAAACCAAGCCATGTTTTCTTCTTTAAATGATTGTAACACCAAAAATATATATGTTGGTGATGATAGATCTCTTAATGTTGTAGGGACTGGAACTGTTCATCTAGACAATGGTCAGTTTAATGATGTATTATGTGTTCCAACCTTATCCTGCAACCTTCTATCTGTGTATCAGATAACTCATTCAGGTGAAGGTAAAATTGTTGAATTTTCACCTCATGATGTTGTAATCAAGGATCTGAGAGATCCTAAACAGATTCTAGCTACTGGTATTGCTGATGATTCCACAAGGTTGTATAAGTTTCACAACTTTGGGTCATCAAATCTTCCCTCAGTATTTGTTGCTCATAATGATGAAGTGAGCAAACTTTGGCATGAGCGATTTGGTCACTTAAACTATCGCTCCCTTCAGCATCTATGTAAAGAAAATATGGTGACAGGTCTTCCTATGGTATCTTGCAGAGATGGTGTTTGTTCCAAATGTGTACTCGGAGAACATCATCGGGACAGTTTTGAAAAACGTGCCTCTTGGCACGCCTCAGCCCCTTTATAGCTTGTGCACAGTGATTTATGTGGTCCACTTCCTGTTGCTTCATTCTCTGGCTGCAAGTATTTCTTAACTTTCATTGATGATTTCTCCAGACGCACTTGGGTATACTTCTTAAAACTCAAGAGCGAAGTATTTAACACTTTTTTGGCCTTCAAAGCCTTTGTTGAAAAACAATCTGGACATCAAATTCTTAAGCTAAGAACTGATAATGGTGGAGAATATGTTAAAAACACATTCATCAACTTTTGCACCGAAAATGGAATTCAAATGCAACATACTGTTCCATACACTCCACAACAAAATGGTGTAGCTGAAAGGAAAAATCGCACCTTAAAGGAAATGGCTAATTGTATGCTACAATCTAAAGGACTCAGTCTTAGTTTTTGGGCCGAAGCAATTAATTGTGCAAATTATATAATCAATCGCACTCCTACTAAGGTTCTAAAGAATATCACTCCAGAAGAAGCTTGGAGTTCCATTAAACCATATGTAAGTCACTTTCGTGTTTTTGGAAGTGAAGCATGGGCCCATATTCCAGATGAAAAGCATAAAGCTTTAGAACCTAAGAGTGAGAAATGTACTTTTGTTGGATATTCTAAAGATGTAAAAGGTTATAGACTTATTCCATTTAAGTCCAAAAATGTTATCATTAGAAGAGATGTAAAATTTGATGAAAATAAATCGGCCTGCGAGCCTAGTCCGGCGGATGTGCCACCTCTTCCTATCTCTTCTACTTTTGAAAACATTTCTTCTTCAGATGATGAAAGTGAGGATGACAATCCTCCCCCACCTTCTCAGGATCCTCAACTTCCAAGATGGGTCCGTGCTACTCGGGATGCAGCAGGTGATCTTGCCGGTGATCTTACAGATCAGCGATGTACACGTTCTCAGTTTGAAAGAGCCTCTTCTTTACTGACTCAAGCTCCAGTAAATCATGATCCTGACACTTTTGCAGAAGCTTCAGGCCATCCACATTGGGAAGCAGCTATGAATGAAGAATATCATTCATTGTTGACAAATGATACATGGGATCTTGTTCCTCTACCAAAGGGACGCAAACTTGTTAGATGTAAATGGGTTTACAGAACCAAGTATGGACCAGATGGGAAAGTTGATAAACATAAAGCTCGTCTTGTTGCTAAGGGCTTTTCACAGGTTGAAGGCATTGACTACACTGAAACCTTCTCCCCTGTTGCCAAAATGAACTCTATCCGCCTTATTCTTCCCTTGCTGCCTCTTTAAACTGGGAAGTCCATCAGATGGATGTTAAATCTGCCTTCTTGCATGGGGACTTGCATGAAGAAATCTATATGGAACAACCCATTGGCTTCATCCAAATAGACTCCAGCCTTGTATGTCGACTTAAGAAATCCCTTTATGGTCTCAAGCAAGCTCCTCGGGCTTGGTATGCCAAAATGGATAGCTTTCTTTTAGAATCTGGCTTTTCTAGGTGTTATTCTGACAATACTGTCTACACCAAGAAAGTGGGCAACTCTCTTATCATCCTTGTTCTTTATGTTGATGATCTTATTCTTACTGGTAGTGATCCCAACCTTATAAACCATGTGAAGTCCAGCCTTAAAAAGAAATTTGAAATGACAGACTTAGGACACTTACACTATTTTCTCGGTCTTCAAGTCTTGCAATCCAAGGAGGGTATTTCCCTTTCCCAGTCCAAGTATGCTTGTGATATTCTTCGTCATTTTCACATGGAAGACTGTAAGCCAGCCCCTTCTCCCTTTCAGTCTGGAGTCAAACTTTCAGTCTCTTGTACTTCTCCTGAAGTTGATGCTACCTTATACCGTCAACTTGTAGGAAAACTCTTGTATTTAACCCATACTCGTCCTGATCTTTCCTTTGCTGTTGGCCTTGTTGCTCGTTTTATGCAAAACCCCCGTGAAAGTCATTGGAAAGCAGCCAAAAGAATACTTCGTTATGTTCGAGGTACAATACAGTTTGGGATTCATTACAGTGCCAAAGCAGCTCCTCTATTAGTTGGTTTCACTGATTCTGATTGGGCTGGTGACCCTGATGATCGGAAGTCTACTGCCGGTTATGTCTTCACTCTTGGTTCAGGACCTATTACATGGGCTTGTAAGAAACAGGCTGCCATTTCTCTTTCGTCAGCAGAAGCAGAGTATCGTGGTGCCGTGGAAGCTAGTAAGGAAGCCTTGTGGCTTCATCAGATCCTATCAGAGTTTGGCTTTGAGCAGCAGCATCCAACCACACTTTGGTGTGATAATCAAAGTGCCATTCAGCTATGCAAAGATCCAGTCCAGCATCAGCGCAGCAAACACATTGAACTACACATGCACTTCATCAAAAAGCTCATTCATGACCATGTTCTTGAAGTGCAATATTGTTCAACAGATGATCAGGTTGTAGACATCTTCACAAAGGCTCTCACAGAGGCGAAGTTCACTAAACTTCGATATATGCTTGGAGTTCAGGAAGTTGTCACTAAGGGGGGATAGGCTCTAGTGCCTCCTTCCTTCTCCTATTATGTCATATTTGTAAATCCTTCAATCCTATCCCAAGTTGTTCTTAAGGGGGGATGTTAGGATATTCCGACACATAGGAAATAGTTAAGTTCAACTTGGTCTAGTATAGAGTTAGGTATAGAGTTAGGTAAACTGTGTTTCTTTACAGTTGTACATTTTGTAACTTACAATCCGACGGTCACGATATGTAGTGATCCGACGGTTCACTCTCTCCTCGGTATTACCGACACTTGATCCGTGGCTTGACACCCGATTGGTCCATGAGTTCTATTTAAAGCGCATGGAGGGTCATTGTTCAGGTAATCCGTGCATGAGAGAAGCTTATGTAAATTTTCATTCTTTGATTAATAAATTGCCTGTAGTAGCCACGTTGGCGCAGGCCGTGGACTGTTTCCCTCTTTGAGGGTTTTAACCACGTCAAAAATACTGGTGTATTGGTCTGTGATCTGGTTGTGAGCGGTGTCCTTTTGGTGTTCTTTCTGAGGAACTTACCCTGTAAATTCCTACAGGAGGTAGTACAAGGAAAAGTTAGATCAATGTCAAAGGTTCCAGGATGAAGTAACATCATTGAAAAATCAAGTGAATTAAAATGGTACAACAACCAAGGAACTTAAAGAAAGAACCATTTACTTTGAAATTCTTAAAACCAAGGTCGTATCTCTAAAAGAAGGTCTTCGAAAATCAAATAAGAAGAAAAAAGAACTACTTCAAGCATTTGAAGAACAATAGAATGAGATTCTCAAGTTAAAACAATAAGTGGAGGAAGGAAGAAAGGTTGAGGAAATCATGAAGAAGCAATATCTTCAAATGGAAGAGCAATATCAGGTTGAGGTAAATATCCTAAAAGGTAAATTAGAAGAAAAGGATAAAATTTTGCGATTTCAAGATAGTACTAAGGTTTTGGATAATATTCTTAGTAGTAAAAGGTCCCCTACCATCAAATCTTGTCTTGGTTTTCATGAAATTGTTAAAGGTGAATCTAGCTCACAAACTGAGGCAAGGAATTCTAATTCAAAATATGAAATGCTCAACAAGGAGATAACAAGTCAACCCCATCAATAACCAAGGAAATAAAGTCTTTAAATAAAATCATTTACTCCTAACTATAGAAGTCTTAATCGATTTATCCTTTGATCAATAATGTTGAATGTTCTATATGTCATAATTTTGGACATATTGCAGCTAGGTGGAGAAGTAGAATGTTTCAAGCTAATAAACATCTCACAGAAAGATCTTTAGCTTCCATGTACTTTAAGTGATATTGTTTTTCTTGCAATATGTTTCGTCACAAAGCCATTGATTTCTATAGAAGGAATATGAACCATATAAGATGTTATGCTTGTAACAACTTTGTGCATGTAGCAAAAGAATGCAGGAACAAGTCTATGGATCGACGTATATAATATGGTAAGCAACCAGATAAGAACATTGATATCAGAAAATATGAAAAAGATGGATCCACCAAAAAGGAAGAAGAGGGTGATCAAATAAGGTGTGGTATTGCTCTCTACTCATTCAAATACAAATATGATAGTCGATGTTCTCATCACATGACTGGAGACAAGAGTAAAATGGAGTCTCTGATGAAGAACCATCATGGTAATGGTATTCTTGAAACTAATGTTTTAGCAAATGTTTTAAGACTAAGTACAATCAGAACAAACTCAGGGGGAACTGAAAGTATGAAATTTTAGTATTCAACTTTTCATACGTGGATCTTATGAAGACAAATCATGTATATACATGAGTTCAAAACTGCATAGTTGTGTATATGTTGGTTTGATGAAGAAGCAGTGGGACAAACTTAGAAAAAGGTATGATATGGTTCAGTAAATTATCAATTGTCTTTTATGTTTTAATAGATGATGGTTACTATCTGTTGATACTATTTAAAAGTGATTATGTCCCTCATAAGTTTTTGATGTCTTGATGTATAACTGGTTGATGATGATTCTTACTGATATATGAAATGATCATATCTGACAGTGAACACTTGGCATAGGTTCAGGGAGAGCATTATCTATGCTTCTAATAGTGCATTGTTGGCATTATGTTTGATTAGAAGTCCTTGGTGCATAATGATGCTTATCAATGATGATGATTCTTATGTTGTTGAAGTGTTTAGATGATGCATCATGCTATGATGCGGTCATGGGTTGCCTATGATGAAATCACAGATGATACTTATATTTCTTAAGACATAGATGTTTTGATTCTTCTGGTCATATTATGTATGATTCTTTTGATGATGCATATAGTTATGTTTCTTATATTGTGATCTTCAAGGAGAAGATCAAAGCTTGAGTACACAAATTCACTATTTGATGATGACAAGTGTCACTCATTTCTGCTACTGTCATCATGCCTTCAAAGATGCATAAATTTCATATGATGTAGTTATGGATGAGGATTCCTATAGTTCTTGGCTCTCACATGGTATATTGTTTGAGGATTGTTGCACTTGATGGTATAAAAAGAGTTTGACAAATGTTTGTGATCTCATGGTTTTCTTTTCCCATTGATGAGAAGCTAGATACATATTTCCATCTCTATGATGGATACATGGATGATTACTTAAATTTCACATTGGTAAATGATGTTGGTATAAAAGATCTTCTTATGAAGAAAATTGGCCAAGAGAATGGTGCTATTGCAGGTTTCATGAAGACAGCTATTTGAAGACATGGTTATTTGGAGACATGACTTACTTAGTCACATAATGATGATCAATTCTTAATTTATGATGATAGGATTGGTTCTCACATATGTTAATTATCATGGTTGATGCTTATCAGATGTGGGACATTGGAAAACTCCCAAGTGATGATACATGGTTGATATATTGATGGTGGTTTTGGAAATATCATGAATTTCTTGCTACAATGATGATTTTATGGTCATGGATGATGACTATGGGGTTTTCACATATATATGATATTATGTGAATTATTTTGTATCACTTCTTGGAGATATGGCATATGCTTAGTTGATTCATGGAAGGTTATGTTTTTTATAAATATAAGGCTTTTTCTACTAAAGGGATCAAGTTGATCTTGATAAGTTCAAGAGGATGAGTTGATAACTATGTATGGCATACTTAGTCACAGGTTGATGATATTAAAGTTACGTTGTCTTATCTTCCAAATTGGTCAATGATGATGGACATATATCGGTTACTAATGTTGCTGACAGATGCTTATGGTGCAGATCATATATGGTGTATGATAGTTGCTGATAACTATCATGATCGTGTTTAGGTCTTTGGTCTTTGTTATAAATGTCATTTATATCATTTGATGTAAAGGTCATGTTAATACCTATGATCTAATAATTGGCATATTCAGTCATGTATGGACTTTTTAGATCATGTCAAATATGTAATCCCACTTGGTTGGGTGGTTGAGTCAAATATGTATCCCCACATACTTAGGAGATTAATGTAAGTATGGATCCTTGGTGATAGGAAGGTCATATTCAGTTGAGTCATGGAGGCATATACTTAATTTTACATCCATCAGAGATTGCGACATGTGCTCAAGGGGAGCTTGATCAGAGAATTCAGCATGTGCTCAGGGGGAGCATGGTCAACATTCATATTCAGTAGTACATATATGGAAGTCTTCATTTAATTTTGGAAATCCCTTTGCCCTTGATGTCAAAGGGGGAGAGTATTTTGGCATGTGGAGAGTAGCTTGATCTTCTGAAAATCATGGTGTTTGAATTGATGTTATTTATAGGTTTTGGTGACAAAATACCAAAGTGGTTGTCATCAAGTCCAAAGGGGGAGATTGTTGGAATTATGATGCATGTGTTGTCCTTGGTGGAAACTCACTTGTAATAGAACAAGTATATGGTAAATATATGAATCCACGTGTTAGTTCAGAGGTGACAGAATGATGGAATAAAATACTAAAATGATGGTTCAATGGTTTACAAGATCAGAATCAAAATCTTGATACTGAAATTGTTGGCATTATGAATTAGGTGTTGTCCTTGATGGAAACCTACCTAATCAGTGGTCCTTGATGGAAACCTATTCGATGAAATGGAATCCTACTTGATAAGTTGTCTCTTGATCTACTTGTTAAAGGTATTGATGCAGGGTTACCCATACTTACCCATAGTATGCATGTCAAACATGCATAAACTAATTTTCCCCAGGAAGACCCACTAACAAATCAAATCTTCAACAAAGAATTGTTTAGGCCCCCTTTATTGAACTCTATAGAATCATTCATTACAATAGCTCAGTCTTTCCTTTAATCATTTCCTTCTATCAGGACCCTATCCACCCTCATAAACCTTAGTTTAAAACCTTAAGCCCACACATTAAACCTTCATAACATTGTTGCTGCATATATAACCTAACCCACTCTTTAACCTTCGTAATGTTGGACATACACATGAAAACCTCATATATTTACACTTAATCATTTATAATCCATTTATAAAGGAAATACCTGGAAAACATACATTTTCCACCTTTATACGACCTCTGCATAGATACCAATGCTCCGTTTATCACAATCACTAATCGCTCCTCTACAGTTTCTGTTGGTTCATAAAAGGCACCTTTTAAAACTCTTATTTATCCCACATTAATTATCAACTTGGGAAAGTCCTCTTATTCCAAAAGTGTACACAATATGTGCACACTATAATCCCAGAGAGTAATTTTTCTTAAAATGTAGTATAGATCTTTAATACAAGAATAAACGGATGCATCTAATAAACTCAAATTGCAATTATTAAAGGAAATATGACATCTAAGCTTCAAAAATCAATCCTCTACAAAGTATTTTGAACTCAAATAATAATGTATCTAGATCTTCATTTGTCAAACCATTAAAATTTGGTAGAGAAGATGGGGGAATTATGTGCATTTGTGTCACTCCTCCTAGATCTTTGATAGGGAATTCAAAAGTTGCAATGTGAGCCATTTCTTACCATAATAGAAGATTTTATTCATGTGTTTCTTTGAGGCTCCTCCTTCAAATGTTCCTGTCAATTGGTTAGTGAAATGGGTGGTGCTTACATCACCACTCGAGTGGAATTATGAGATTTTTTCAAAAATTCTACCTCTAAAATTCCTACTTCAATTCCGACACAATTATGCTGAAAAGCGAGCGGAGGAGCAAGCACTTTACTTGCTCGTTACGCAAGTTCTTACCTTTTGTTTTTAATACCCAATTCTTTCTCAGCAAACAAACATCAAACACCTACTTCAACGTCTATGCAATTGTGATGAAAAGTGAGCGGGGGAGCAAGCACTTTACTTGCTCATTACGTAGGTTCTTACCTTCTATTTTTAATACCCAATTCTTTCCTAGCAGCAAATATCAAACATATATCACTCTCTGTGAAATGGCAATACTCTCCCCGGCAACGACACCAAAATGTTGGTTGATAAGAAAGTGTCTTTTAAAACTCCTATTTATCCCACATTAATTATCAACCTGGGCAAGTCCTCTTACTCCAAGAGTGTACACAATATGTGCACGCTATAATCCCAAAGAGAAATGTTTATTTAAAATGTAGTATAGATCATTGATACAAGAATAAACAGATGCATCTAATAAATTCAAATTGCAATTATTAAAGGAGATATGACATCTAAGCTTCAAAACTCAATCCTCTACTGAAATCATAATCAAATCTCACACAAGTAATTCAATTAAAACTAGCATCATCAGCTGAGAGTACAGTAGCAATAACTCATCTCTTCTTAACTGATTTAATCTAAATGAAACTAAATCTCCAGTAAATAATCCAAACATCAATGATATCAATCTGAGAGTCCAATAGTGATAATTAAACTCTTTACAGTTGATTAAATCAATTAGAATACTTATCGAAGTAACTCAATATGAAATGAAGGTGAGCTGAATCAAACGACAATGTTGTAAATCATATAAAGCAAAGATATTCCTTCAATTCAGGAAAATGGTAAAAAGTGCATAAGATGGGAAAATTAACAAATTAATCAAACTTGCAGAAATTAGAAAGATATAATACAGAGAAGTAGCTTAATCCACTAGAGGTCGGGCCCTTAGCCACTAGCAAACACTGCTAAGCTACTTCAAGGAAGGCGAATGAATAACAACCTCAAATTATATATTAATCATTGAACTTGAGTAACATTACAATATGATCGCATTCTCTTGACAACACAAGTCTCTAAATTAAAATTATAGTTTGAAATAACAAGGATTGATCCATCCCCTTTCCTCCTATCCTATCCTATCCTATCTCTAATAATCCCTGTAATAATCTCCCCCCTCTTTGATCTCTATTTTGATTTAAATACACGGAGAGTAGAGAGAAGTTACAACAGATATGATTATAATATGAATCCCATTACAAAATTGGATTGTTCACAACAAATTGATCAACAAGATCATATCTTAAATATCTTTCCATCAGCATTCAATAGGAATAGATTGAATTTGGTATTGCAACTAGGATAATTTGGAAACCGGCCACAACAACAAATCTAAGAAAAACGTCTTCAGAGAACCTTCCATTTCTCTTAATATAGACCAAATTGGGGAAAACTTCCTAGAGAAAAAATAATTTGGTCCGTTCTGAACAAAACCCATGTTCCAGATTTTCCAGATTCTTTTCCATTTGCCCGAAAAGTCCAATACAAAGTTGTCACTTCTTATTCCAACAAATTTCTGAGTTGGCGCATTTAATGATGAGCTAGAGATCAAATCTACAATATGGAAAATATCTTGGAGGCTAAAATGGTGAGTGATGTTACAAAAAAATTATTAATAAACCATGATTGGTAAAATCATGCATAATAATCATCAATTTATTAAAAATAAAGGAGAAGAAATAATATTTATCCATAAGAGCATAAATAATTATAAAATGGAATTATATGATAAAGTATGATAAATGACATGATAAAGAATTGTAGAAATGGATGAAATAGGCGTTAAAGAGTGATAATAATAATGACAAGCTAGTGGCCCAACAGTTTCATTAGAAAAGGCCTCTGTCGCATCCGATATGTGATAACGCAATATCGGATTTCAAAATCTATTAACTATGCCCATATAACTCCATCGGGTCCACTTGCTTCGGATCTCGAATTCTCCTCTGATTCTGATACCTCGATCTCTGCCATCAATTACATCCTCTGTTCCAATGGTCAATATTCACTCTGAAGTTTCAAACAGTCCATTGATTCCCCCACCGTCGATCTACACTCAATAGATCTGATGGTTGTTAGAGATTTTGAGTAGACAACAAGCACAAGGATTAGTAGCCCAACAAAGTGTTGATGCCCCGAAATTCGTTGCAACAACATCGGGGAAACCACCCGGTCCGGAACTTAGTGCAGCTCCTTTTCCGTTTGGAATAGTGGCTCCGACTGGGGATAACGGGACCAGTTTCCCAAAGATTATAAGTAAACGGGATGGATGGATGATTTAAGATATGAAATGATAATAAACAAATAACTAAACTATAAAAGAAATACAAAAACTATAAGCTAATCCCGGGACTTATCAATTCAGACAGTACAGCGTTTGATAAACTATGCTTAATGACAGGCATATAGATGACACTAACAACAAGCATAGATGTTTAATCATTTGAGATTGCTCTGCGTAAGTAGTTACGCAGAGCTATAATAGCGAATTACTGCACTCAGTCATTTATATCATTGATACATACATGAGTGAAAGATAACAAATCACAAAACATTCAATAGTGATATGAAATGAAGACTTGTTGTTGTATTACATACATGTATTCAATAATAGCAAAGTAATAACACAGCAATTCATATAACTGAAAAGAGAACAGATACAGATAATAGTACCATGCAAGCTGTTTGATCAATCCAATATATTAATCGCTATGTCGCAGTCCTTCCTTCCAACCAGAAAGCATTCCAAGCAAACGACAATAGTGCACAATTTACTTAAACAGCATTCCAAGTAAAATTAAGGACCAGTGGTCGAGTTTCAAAAAAGAATATAGACTGAAGCACAATAGTGCAAACTTCAGCCTTTTAGTCTTTTACAAAATTTTACGACCCTTTCCAAAACAATGAAAGGGTCTATAAATACTATGCTAATCTAACTACTAAATATCTAAAAACTGAAAACTAAGAAATCGGCATCAACAAATATCATTTTGCATTTGGGTGATTCGGCAGTCGGCGGCGATGCTTCAGTCAGCTGTCTCTTTGCCTTTACTCTTTCGCTGACATATCGCCAGCATTGGCTCTACTTCTGGTGGAGTATTGAGGCGAGAAGTCAGCTGTGCATCATATGTGGCATCTTGGAAATCGGCGATCAGGTATCGGAGAGCGTCGGTTAGGTAGTTAAGAGCCGACCTTTGAGAATGCGGTTTAATCAGGAAAAGCCAGTATGCATCGGAGGTCAAGGTATTCACTCTAGCAATTAACCGCCCTTGTTCTTCCAGCTTAGGATAATTCTTGTGCTCCAGCATATTCGCGGTTGTTATGTTTCCAGGTGTGCATTGTGAAATCATGTTAGCCAGATACAATGTATCATTGACTATATTGATCATATTTTTGGAAATTGTTTTGCACCTGGATGCTGCCCTCTCTGCCTTCATTACCTGTGTTTCCCATTCCATGAAAAGTATGTTCTTGTATGTTACACTGATTCGGGCTAAATTATCAGCTTGCCCTTCTGGAGTATCTTGCCATTCAATATATTCTATTATTTCATCTTCGACCTGATCCAAGTTAGTCCTGGCTTTCTCGATTTGCTCACATACTGCTGTAGATATATCACAAAGTGACTCAGCTTCAACTAGCTGTTGGCACAAAAGTCTGATCTGAGATATCAAAGCGCCGTTTATCAGAGTTGCCTCTGCTCTGAAATCTTCAATACTCTTGGCACCTTTGATACCTTCAAGCTGTGCTGAGAGCTGAACTATTTGATCCTCTTTAGATTTCATTAACAGCTCATTTGATGCCTCCAACTGTGATAATGCCTCTGCCAATTCATGTGCTTTAATGTCACTTTGGTCTATCCTTAGTTTTTCAATTTGCTGGGTTAACAAATGATTCTTTTGTTGTTGAGCCAGCAATTGTTCTTCTGCCTATGTCGCCTTATTCTTTGCCTCTATCACTTCTGCTTGCAATGCATATACCTCATGCTCTTTAGTCTTCAAAAGAAGACTCACTTCGGATGCTTTGTCAATGGTTGCTGCTGAATAAGCTCCCGCAAATTGCGACAGCTTTGTTAAATCTTCAGAGGGACTTAATTCTCCCTTCCAGACGACATTGCCCGTGACTGTTTGCTCATTTGAAACAGAAGGTTGATCAAGCCTTCGCCTCTTCCTTGAGCGTCTTACAACGGCTTTATGCTTAGGGCTGTAGAAAATGTCTAGAGGAGGAATTTCCTCTACCTGAAGATCAACTTGATCAGATGGATTCTGAGTAACTTCTTCAACGTTCTGTACTGTGGATGGGCCGCTGGTTCCTTCAAGAACCGGAGAAACAGTAGTATCGGGAGTCTTTAAGGCATCTGAGTCTTTGGAGGCTTCTTTACCACTTATAATGGAATCAAATTGATTCCATTCCTTAATCAATTCAGTATCAACAGAGATTTGCTTACTCTGTTCTTTTTCTTTTTCAATTCTCTGCTGTTCTTCGAATGCCTCCCGCTGTTGCTCCTCTTGTACTCTCCGTTGCTGTTCTTCCAATTCCTTTTTCTGCCTATCTTCCAGTTCTTTCCTTATTTTTTCTTCTTCCTCTCTTTTCCTCTGTTCTTCTATCTCCCTTTGTCTTCTTTGCTCTTCTTGCTCCCTTTGCCTTCTTTGCTCTTCTTGCTCCCTTTGCCTTCTTTGCTCTTGTTCAATTTGTGCTTTTTGCTGCCTTTCTATTTGTTCTCTTCTATGCCTTTCTGCCTGCAGCTTTCTTTGACTTTCCTCCTGTTCTCTAATTGTAACGGGAGGTGAATTTATTTCTGGCTGATCAGGCTCGCTTGAGGATGAAGTTGGGGTTGTAGATAATAACTTTAGAGGCAAAGTTTGCAACCTTTGCTTTCTAAGTTTATTAAATTCAGTTAATTCCATATCTTCATATCTCATCGCAGCAAGTTGTTGGACTTGGCTTATTGAATCAGCACCCATGAACAGGTCGTCAAACTGGTCTTCTTGGTGAACAACCTTTGTCAGCTTAGCCTGTTCCAAGGCAATGAAAGCAGTCTTTTTCGGGTCATAGAGTCTGTTGGGAATAGAAACTAGAGATAGCATTTGGAGTTTTGCTGCTTCCTTTTCTGCATGCTTATAATTTAGCAGCGTATAAACTCCAATTCTTAAAGGAAACGATGGCCATCCTCTCTTCTTCTCCTCTTTGAGAGTTTGGGTAACACCTTCAGACATGATCTGATAGGAGATTTCTCGGGCTAGCAATTTGTCTGGCATGTATAAGGGGAGAACATGTGGCCTGGCCTTGCTTCCAAAAACTCTGATATAAGAAAAACATTCTTCGCCGAACCAATGGGCTACGGCTGGTAGGTCAAAAGAGGCTTCATAGGAAATCCTAGGGATAGGTCTGTCAAAAATAGAATAGTGAACGGGAACCATAAAACCATTGCAAATTTGGTACAAATGGTCTTTGTGAGAGGGTTTCCACAATTTACGATGATACAAATGAATAGGTGTTGGGTCATGGGTTGTCCATCTCCAACCAAGGACAGGAAACTCAGAATTAAAACAAAGGGCATCCATAATGTATGCAGAGTAATAAAAAGGTGGGATTTTTCTCTCAGTGACTCTGGTTTTGGCCCTAAACTCACGAATAGCTAAGACCAACTTATCAGACAGGATAGTGGCCCAATCCATAATTATACTATTAACGGCCGCTTCCATTAAGGGAACCATATCAACATGGATATTTGCAGAATCATGAAATCCCCACAATCTACACATCATAATTCCAGCATAGCAGTAAGGTGAAGCCAAAGAGGCATTGGAGTACTTACCCGACATATCCTGCTTGTGTTTTGCTGGATTTTGCCTCCAATCTCGGAGAGGTTCGGCTGGTGATTCATTCTCTCTGGCGAATTTCTCCACAAATGCTCTGTTATAGACTTGCTCGGGATTGGGCAAATGATACATTCGTCTCAAGTCGTCAGGCTTGAAGGAGCCGAAAATCCTTCCATCCTTAGAAATGAAGGTTCTATTAGTGAGAGGAATTTCTTCAATTGCCCAACGTACCACATCAGTATAAGGCAAGACTTGTTCCCTGGCTGCTATTCTGTGCAGAAAAGAGTCAGCCAAATCTTTAAGAGTTGCCTCAGACTTTCTTAATTCATCCACACTTGCCTCCGTTACTGTCGCTTCTGGTTGTTCTCCTTCTAGCAAATTGTATGTCCCTTGCCATGTAGTACCAGTAAGACCAGTGCATGTAGTATCTGAGATTAAGCCTTTCCTTGAAGGTGTAGCAGCTTGGCCTGAGGCAGGTGTCGCAGTAGAACCTGCCACCTTCTTGAACTTCTTTCCCATCATATTCAGACTTCTCTCGGTAGTCGAATTCTACACAAGTGCAAGAGAAATCGTAACAAAGAAATAACAATGACAATCCATAACGGGATAAATATATGATTTGAAGCGTGGCGAGATTATTCCTAAAAGAGGCTGCGGATCTAATGATTTGAGAAGGCATCGTAGATGCAATGATGGTGATTTTACGGCCTACAGCTTCATAAATGACCATTACTTAAGTTATTAAACCGAATGACCCCTTAAAGCGTGTAATAGATTTTTTCAAAGGTCTAATCGTAATTGCTCGTTAATTCGAAGGGGCAAAGCTTTAAATACGCATGCATTACCTTATCCCTTCACTTAACGGCATTTTGAAATTTGTGCTTTTGTCAAATCGAGTTTAAATATAACTTTAATGCTTTGAAATAATCACCTTTTGGAACTGAGGTCATCATTAAGCGTCATCATATCGCATCGAAGTGTGTGTAGCGTTATCGCTTGGGAAAGTTCTTTAGCGAATGCCGATTGCGATATCGCATTCGGCGTGCGAACATAACCCCTGAATGTGTATCAATTGCTTTTAGCGAATGCCGATAGCGATATCGCATCGGGGAAAGGATATAAACGTCTTATGAAAATGCGTAGGATTGTACCGATTGCCGATATGCGATATCGCATCGGGCCGGAGTGTTAAAACATTTTTCACAAGACATAGTGCCGTGCCGATAGCCGATTGCCGATATCGCGTCGCATCGGGGAAAAGGTATGTGCCCTTTTGTGTGTGCATTGGCTATTGCCGATGGCCGATAGCGATATCGCATCGGGAAAAACCAAGATGGCAACCGAACTTGCGATTACTTTTTTGGACTTAACCAAAAATTGCTTATCATTTGTTCAACAAGGGTTTTTTTGCATAAATTCATTTGATTATCATACCTTATTTGAACAAGTTTATTAATGCCAATTAAAAAATTTAAAAGGGACCCATTTCATATGTAAATTGTTTGTGATAAAAATGTTATGAAATGGGGGGTTGTTGTAGGGCACAACAATTGGCGATTCGCTGGCAGAACCAGTTATCTCTGAACTAACAATTATACTTACACTTTCTCAAATAGAATCTTTATAAAAGAAAGGAAATTTCTAATATAACTAGATATCTATTGATTCTAAATAAAACAGGTTTCTTCATTTAACTTCCTCTTTTTATAAATGCACTTCGAGTATTAAAATAAGTCCTTATTGGTTTGTAAAAGTAAAAATAGAAAACTTTTCCATATCAGCTTTTAAAATAAACTCCTCTGTCACAGGTAGAGCCTCTGCTGCCAGCAAACATTCATAGTCTCGGCAGGGTTACCTTTTAACCATGTTGTTGTCCATTGTTCCATTCACCTTAGAGTGTGACTAAACAGAATGAATTCAAAAGATATTCTCGTATTTTTTGAATTTCAATTTCTTTTTTCTTAAGATAAAAGCCATTGTCCTGGTTTGGTGGCCAGATAGATGACAATGCCATTCACGGGTAGTAATTAAACTGAACAAGCTGGCTCGTGATGAGACCCCTTGTCTTGAAATTTCAAGCCATTACCCTGTTTGGTATGCAGTTTTGGTAATGTCAGTTAAATTATTTTCCTATGAACATGGTAAGCAGGCTTGTGATAAGACCTCTTATCTTTAATCTTTTATATTTTAGAATTACACTCTGAGTAATCAAAAACTGTTGGTGAATGGGATGAACAATTATCTTATTAAGAATAAATGGATGACAGGTTTAAGAGTTGAAGATGCTGAAGATGAATTAGCTCCTATTTTCGTATAGATAACCTTTGGGGACTGATTTCAACCACTCAAGATGATTCATAGAACTTCGTTCAGAGTGAAATTTACAAAGGTGAGTCTGTAATGCTCAGAATAAAAAGATATCTAATTTCCTAGAAATGATCTCTCTCGGTTCAGGATGCTATTTTTAAAAAGTAAATATTAATATTACTATGGCGAGACAGCTTTTGTTTACAGCGAAAGGTCAATGGGAATGTCCCACATTCTTATTCCTACAAATCCTACAAACTATGAAAAACTAATAAGCTACAAAGAGAAGGGGTTACCTCCTCAGTTAAAGAATTTCTTCAGAATTAGACCATTGACAGGGAGAGAATCTCTCACCCCTGATAGATTTTGAAGTATGAATGTGGAATGGCCTACTTTTTCACAGATCTGAAATGGTCCTAGCCACAGTTTTTGGAATTTGGAATGTTTACCTTTGTCTTCATGGGCTTTGTCCCATTTCAGGACTAGATCTCCGACTTCAAATTGTCTAGGGCTGGATGAGGCTAGATCGAAAGCTGCTTTAATGACTTGCTGATGTCTTGCATGTGTAACCTTGGCTTTATCCCTTTCTTCTTCAAGTTTGAGTATTTGATCATGTCTAAACTGTATAGAAGAAGAAGGAGTTTCGTCTATAAATTGCACTAGGGCTAAAGATGGGAGAAGAAGATTGGTTGGTACGACTGCTTCTTTTCCATAAACAAGATTAAACGGAGAGGTCCCTATGGAAGCTTTCTGTGTAATCCTATCGGCCCATAATGCAAATACCAAGGATTTATGCCAGTTCTTATGATTCTCTTCAATTGTTCGCTTAATGATTTTGATTAGATTTTTATTAGTTGATTCTGCTAGGCCGTTACCCTGGGGGTAATAGTTGGCAGAATACTTTAATTTGAATCCTCTTTTGATAGCGAAATCAATCATTGCATTGCCTGAGAAGTAAGAAGCATTATCAAAGACAAGAGCGTTTGGGACACCAAACCTGGTTACGATGAACTGATCTATAAATTCGATGATTGCTTCCGAGTTTGTTGTCTTTAATGGAACTGCTTCTACCCACTTTGTAAAGTAATCAGTTGCTGTAAGGATATACTTGTGTTGCTTGGAAGATGAAGGATTTATTTCTCCAATGATGTCCAATCCCCATTGTTCAAAAGGTTGTTCAATGTTGATTGGTTGTAAAGGGAAAGCTGGCTTTTGTTGTCTTCCACTGGCAGTTTGGCACTTAATGCATTTCCTTACATATTCATGACCATCCTTAAACAAAGTAGGCCAGTAATATCCGGCATGAATTACTTTATGAGCTGTTGTATCAGCTCCAAAATGTCCTCCTGCCGGTCCATCGTGTAGCTCTTGCAAAACCTTTTGAGCTTCAGGTTTCTCAAGGCATCTTTGTAATACAGAATCATAGTTTCTCCTGAAGAGCACATCATTAATAAGAGAAAAACTCTTAGCTTTCAATCTAATGGCTCTTTTATTCTTGTAGGACAAATTGGTAGGTGCATAACCATTCTTTAAATAAAAGATTAGATCTGAATATTGAGATTCGGAATCCGGTATACTTAGCTGATTGACTTCTTGGTTTTGCTCTGTGTCACCTGATTCAGGAATGTTTGATGCTCCTGCTAAGATCCTGCAAAAACCTTGACCTTTAACAAATTTTGCTGGCTTTATTTCTAGATCATATTCTTGGAGGGCTGCGACCCAATTTGCCCTCTTTTCTCCCAATTCCTTTTGAATTAATAGTTGCCTAACTGCGGAGAAAGGAACTATTACTTTAGTATGGGTTTTAAGAAGAAAGGGTCGATAATGTTTGACTGCTTTAAAGACAGCAAAAGCTTGTTTCTCAATTTCGGAATAATTCAATTCGGCGCCTTGAAAGTTAGAACTGAAGAACGAAATGGGCGCTTCCAAATTGTCATCATTCAACTGAGTTAGTACTGCTGCGTAAGATAAGTCGGATGCAATAGTATATAATGTAAAATGATTAGAAAGATTTGGAGTATTCAGGGCTGGGACATTGATTATGGATTGCTTAATATCATGAAAAGCTTGCTTTTCTTCTAGTCCCCATCTGAAGGTTGAATTCTTTTTAATCATCGTTTGCAGTGGTAGTACAATCTGTGAAAAATCTGGAACAAATCGCTTAACGAAATTAATTTGTCCTAAAAACGACTGCATCGATTTTTTATTGTGTGGAAAAGGAATTTCAGAAATTTCTTTAATTCGCTCAGGATCTACATAAATGCCATCCTTAGATACAATAAACCCTAAGAGCTTACCTTGATTAAGGGCGAAGAAAGACTTTTTCGGGTTAAGAGAGATACCATATGTTTTGCATCGTTGAAAAATCTGATTTAAATCATGCAAGTGATTATATCTCTTTTTAGAATATACAGTAATGTCATCGAGGTAGACAACTACTGTTCGGTTAATTAACCCTCTAAAGGCTGTATCCATAGCTCTTTGAAATGTCGCTCCTGCATTTATGAGTCCGAAAGGCATCTTTTGGTATGCGTAAGTTCCCCATTTTGTTCTGAATGTAGTTTTTAATTGGTCATCAGGGTGGACCAGCACTTGATTGTATCCTGAGAAACCATCAAGAAAAGACATCAATTCAGATCCTGCTACCGATTGAAGGATTTGCTCCATGGTAGGCAGAGGGAAGTTATCTTTTAAGCTTGCCTTATTTAAATTTCTGAAATCAATACAGATTCTGATGTCGCTGTTTTTCTTCCTGACGGGTACCATATTGGAGACCCAGTTTGAGTGTCGGACAGGGAAGATAATCTTAGCTTTTAAAAGCTTATTAAGTTCCGACTTTATCTGGCTCTCCAAATTTGGATGTATTTTTCTTAACTTCTGCTGGATCGGTTTTTGATCGGGAAGCATTGGAATAGTGTGTTGTATGATAGATGTATCATATGTCTTAAGGTCATCATACTTCCAAGCAAAAACTTGTTTGTTTTTTCTTAAAAGTTTGATAAATGCTTCCTTTTCTATTGTAGAAAGTCCTAATCCTAAATTTATATTTTGAGGAGTTTGAGCCGTTCCTAAATTAATCAATTCAAACCTAAGAGTAGAGCTCTGGAGTTTAGCATTAATTACAGGTTTAAACCTATCTTTGATGTCATAAAGGTCTTCAAGCTTTACCACAGGTTTAGGAATAACGTTATCTTGAGATGTTTGCTTCATTTGAGAATCATGCTCATCCTCTTCAATGACTTGATTGTCATAGGACTTTTCAGAGGTCAAAAATTGCAAAATATCCTCGTCATGGTTGAAAACCCTCCAGTTAGTGATGTTATCAGGAACTGAAGGTCTAAAAATTAACTCTACAGAAAATCTATCAAGACTATAGTCTTCGGAAGGGAGGAGCTTGGAAGCTACGTTGGCTAGTAAATCAGCTGCTGAATTTTGCGATCTTGGGATTGAAAAAATATTGAATGCTGAGAAATGCGAAGTGAGATCTTGCACTAGCGTTTGATAATGCTTAAGGTGGCTTGAGAGGCAATGAATTGTATTCCTTACCTGTTTAACAATGATCTCACTATCGCCGAATACTTTTAAATATTGGACTTTAAGGTCAATTGCCTTATATAATCCCTGCAGTAGTGCTTCGTATTCGGCTGTATTGTTGGTGCATTCAAATTCTAATCTACAAGAAAGCATTGTCTTTTCGCCTTTTGGACTAACCAAAATGCAACCTGCTCCTGAGCCCTCGCTGGACTTAGAGCCATCAAAATACAAAGACCAAAATAAAGGAGAATCAGAAATATTTACATCCTTTTGATCTACATTAAAGCATTTGGATAAATTTGATTGTGAAAAATTTTCTATTTGAGATGTACAATGATTAACTTGAAAAGGGGAAGATTGGGCAACAAAATTGCCAAAGAATGACTGTGAAGAATAATTTCCCAAAATGTTATTGTTGAAAGCCACCGGCTGGTTTTCTTGTTCGAAATCGGTTACTGTATGAGTCATATGCTTCTCACGGTCGATCCTTATTTGATTTGGCTTACCCTTGTAGGGGAGCCACATATGTGACCAATCCGTGGAAATGTATCCATGCAGTTTCTCAGACCAGTCTCTGCTCAAAATTAAACCGTAGAATTCAGGTATGTAGGCTATCAAAATGTCTATTCTCTGTACTATTCTGGGATCAGCAGACAACCTGATAGTCACGGAATTAATCTCTCCTATGACCTGTACTTTGGTTCTGTCTAACTGTACAATGTGGATGGCTGACTTCTGGGGTTCTATGTTCATCTTAGAACAAACTGAAGCTGGCATAATATTGGATGAAGCCCCTGAATCAATTAAACAGTTATGCAGATTTCGATTATAGATTTCATAGGTGAGCAAAAAAGGTGGGGTATGAGAATTGGATCTATCTCCAATCAGAACCGAATCGGTAGCCTCGACCATATCTGGAGGGGGTTGTCCTGAATCATTAGCAGCTTTTGAACTGGGAAGAGGGGAAGAGGGAATAGCGTTAAATTCCCTTAGGAGCAATTTTTGCTAATGTTTTAATTTACCTAGTTCAAACATGGTTATGTTTGCCTTGGTCTTTTTCATGTCATCGACAATATTATACTCCATATGGTCAGATACCACTAGTGTTTTGGATGTTGAAGGAGAATTAGAAATTGGAGGCTGGTTTTGAGGGGCTGCTACCGGAGATTTCTTCGGAAGAACTTTTTCTTTTGGTGTGGCAGCACCTGCACTCCTCTTTTTTGTAGTTGTTTGAGTAGGTTCAGAAGCGATTTTACTTCTTGTAGTAACAGGAAAAGCTTCTTCTTGATTCTCAGTGTCAGAATTTGGGAGTATGAAATCCCACATACCATGGCACTCAACTACTTCTTCTTCATCATCTGTCTGTGAGGATGATTCCTCTTCTTCATCTTCCTGTTCAGAATCTGCATTAGATATAACATTGGGTGGCTTTGTTTCTGTTTTCTTAAAAGTTCTAAATGGTCTTTTGGTTGAAGTTTCAGCCACCTGTTTTTTAATTTCGACCATTTCATTAGACAATGTTTTAAGGACCTTTTGTAAACCCTCCATGTCATATGGGTCTTTTGGGGTTTTCTTCTTGGAATCTTCTTTAAATGAAACTTTTTTAGATTTTCTATCCTCCAAAACTGCTTTCTTTTCTAGGGCATTTATCCGTTTTTCGACGGCAAGTGCTTCTTTCATATTCTCGGCTAAGGTAGGTTTGCCAGCCCTGTCAACAAAAATAGCTATGTTGGAAGGGAGAGCAGTAATGTACCATTCGCTTCTGATTTGTTCACTTGGCTTAGAAGTAGTGGGGATTTTATTTAAGAGTTTATTGAATCGGGCATTAAACTCTTTTACTGGTTCTCTATGTTCTATTCTCAAATTGGAGAGGTCGTTTATTAGAGTCGCCAGAGACCTGTCATCTCCATATTTGATAAGAAATTGCTCTTGGCACATAGCCCAGCTGGTAATAGAACCAGAAGGTAATGAGAAGTACCAGGATCCTGCCGATCCTTGCAGAGTATAAGGGAAAAGCCTTACAACAACGTCTTGTTCTGTCACTCCCTTTAGATTAACAGCTAACATGAAGTTGTTAATATGTTATTCAGCTTGTGTTCCGTTATCTGGATTAAATTTAGGCAACCATTTTTCTGGAGCATCAGGTAGATCATGTAATGGTCCGGGCATATTGACTGCACCTGGCTGAGTCCATGGATCTGCCATTATGTTGGTGATATTAGTTGTTACTACTATTGGTATTCCAGATGACTGAGGAGAAGAAGTTGTTAGAGAGAGAGTAGCTTGAGATGCTGTAGTACTTATTCCTTGATGGACAACAATGTGTAATGGGGGAGTGGATGGTTGACTTCGCAGAGGAGGAGTTGAGATGGAAGATATGGAAGAAAGATCTTCACTATCAGATACTTCAGTGATCTTCTTAGCCCTTTTCTTTTTGGGTAAAGGG
Source organism: Pinus tabuliformis (assembly GCA_031772625.1). NCBI lineage: Eukaryota > Viridiplantae > Streptophyta > Pinopsida > Pinales > Pinaceae > Pinus > Pinus tabuliformis. The sequence goes on along the minus strand of CM062811.1, from coordinate 610,415,816 downwards.
AACTCAGTAGGTTCAATACCAAGTTTTTCGCTCTGAAGTCTGGTAAGTGGATGAGATAAGTTTAACTGCGAGGTCACACTGCTTTGTGATACTTCAGATTTCTGAGGTGAAATTGAGAAGCTCTGAAGTTTATGGATAAGAGACTGAACTTCAGGGGATTCAAGACTTAAATGTTCTGAAATATTATGGGTGTGAGCAGTGGTGGTTGATTCTTCCTTTCTTTGATCATGTGCTGGAAAACCAGCATGTGATTGAGAAGGAGAAGATGGTTTGGAGGGGGAATTACTCTTAGAATGGTTTGTGGACTTGGACCTACTTGCCATTCACAGTTGATGGCCCTCCTTCTAGCGCCAAAAATGTTGATGCCCCGAAATTCGTTGCAACAACATCGGGGAAACCACCCGGTCCGGAACTTAGTGCAGCTCCTTTTCCGTTTGGAATAGTGGCTCCGACTGGGGATAACGGGACCAGTTTCCCAAAGATTATAAGTAAACGGGATGGATGGATGATTTAAGATATGAAATGATAATAAACAAATAACTAAACTATAAAAGAAATACAAAAACTATAAGCTAATCCCGGGACTTATCAATTCAGACAGTACAGCGTTTGATAAACTATGCTTAATGACAGGCATATAGATGACACTAACAACAAGCATAGATGTTTAATCATTTGAGATTGCTCTGCGTAAGTAGTTACGCAGAGCTATAATAGCGAATTACTGCACTCAGTCATTTATATCATTGATACATACATGAGTGAAAGATAACAAATCACAAAACATTCAATAGTGATATGAAATGAAGACTTGTTGTTGTATTACATACATGTATTCAATAATAGCAAAGTAATAACACAGCAATTCATATAACTGAAAAGAGAACAGATACAGATAATAGTACCATGCAAGCTGTTTGATCAATCCAATATATTAATCGCTATGTCGCAGTCCTTCCTTCCAACCAGAAAGCATTCCAAGCAAACGACAATAGTGCACAATTTACTTAAACAGCATTCCAAGTAAAATTAAGGACCAGTGGTCGAGTTTCAAAAAAGAATATAGACTGAAGCACAATAGTGCAAACTTCAGCCTTTTAGTCTTTTACAAAATTTTACGACCCTTTCCAAAACAATGAAAGGGTCTATAAATACTATGCTAATCTAACTACTAAATATCTAAAAACTGAAAACTAAGAAATCGGCATCAACAAATATCATTTTGCATTTGGGTGATTCGGCAGTCGGCGGCGATGCTTCAGTCAGCTGTCTCTTTGCCTTTACTCTTTCGCTGACATATCGCCAGCATTGGCTCTACTTCTGGTGGAGTATTGAGGCGAGAAGTCAGCTGTGCATCATATGTGGCATCTTGGAAATCGGCGATCAGGTATCGGAGAGCGTCGGTTAGGCAGTTAAGAGCCGACCTTTGAGAATGCGGTTTAATCAGGAAAAGCCAGTATGCATCGGAGGTCAAGGTATTCACTCCAGCAATTAACCGCCCTTGTTCTTCCAGCTTAGGATAATTCTTGTGCTCCAGCATATTCGCGGTTGTTATGTTTCCAGGTGTGCATTGTGAAATCATGTTAGCCAGATACAATGTATCATTGACTATATTGATCATATTTTTGGAAATTGTTTTGCACCTGGATGCTGCCCTCTCTGCCTTCATTACCTGTGTTTCCCATTCCATGAAAAGTATGTTCTTGTATGTTACACTGATTCGGGCTAAATTAGCAGCTTGCCCTTCTGGAGTATCTTGCCATTCAATATATTCTATTATTTCATCTTCGGCCTGATCCAAGTTAGTCCTGGCTTTCTCGATTTGCTCACATACTGCTGTAGATATATCACAAAGTGACTCAGCTTCAACTAGCTGTTGGCACAAAAGTCTGATCTGAGATATCAAAGCGTCGTTTATCAGAGTTGCCTCTGCTCTAAAATCTTCAATACTCTTGGCACCTTTGATACCTTCAAGCTGTGCTGAGAGCTGAACTATTTGATCCTCTTTAGATTTCATTAACAGCTCATTTGATGCCTCCAACTGTGATAATGCCTCTGCCAATTCATGTGCTTTAATGTCACTTTGGTCTATCCTTAGTTTTTCAATTTGCTGGGTTAACAAATGATTCTTTTGTTGTTGAGCCAGCAATTGTTCTTCTGCCTGTGTCGCCTTATTCTTTGCCTCTATCACTTCTGCTTGCAATGCATATACCTCATGCTCTTTAGTCTTCAAAAGAAGACTCACTTCGGATGCTTTGTCAATGGTTGCTGCTGAATAAGCTCCCGCAAATTGCGACAGCTTTGTTAAATCTTCAGAGGGACTTAATTCTCCCTTCCAGACGACATTGCCCGTGACTGTTTGCTCATTTGAAACAGAAGGTTGATCAAGCCTTCGCCTCTTCCTTGAGCGTCTTACAACGGCTTTATGCTTAGGGCTGTAGAAAATGTCTAGAGGAGGAATTTCCTCTACCTGAAGATCAAATTGATCAGATGGATTCTGAGTAACTTCTTCAACGTTCTGTACTGTGGATGGGCCGCTGGTTCCTTCAAGAACCGGAGAAACAGTAGTATCGGGAGTCTTTAAGGCATCTGAGTCTTTGGAGGCTTCTTTACCACTTATAATGGAATCAAATTGATTCCATTCCTTAATCAATTCAGTATCAACAGAGATTTGCTTACTCTGTTCTTTTTCTTTTTCAATTCTCTGCTGTTCTTCGAATGCCTCCCGCTGTTGCTCCTCTTGTACTCTCCGTTGCTGTTCTTCCAATTCCTTTTTCTGCCTATCTTCCAGTTCTTTCCTTATTTTTTCTTCTTCCTCTCTTTTCCTCTGTTCTTCTATTTCTCTTTGTCTTCTTTGCTCTTCTTGCTCCCTTTGCCTTCTTTGCTCTTGTTCAATTTGTGCTTTTTGCTGCCTTTCTATTTGTTCTCTTCTATGCCTTTCTGCCTGCAGCTTTCTTTGACTTTCCTCCTGTTCTCTAATTGTAACGGGAGGTGAATTTATTTCTGGCTGATCAGGCTCGCTTGAGGATGAAGTTGGGGTTGTAGATAATAACTTTAGAGGCAAAGTTTGCAACCTTTGCTTTCTAAGTTTATTAAATTCAGTTAATTCCATATCTTCATATCTCATCGCAGCAAGTTGTTGGACTTGGCTTATTGAATCAGCACCCATGAACAGGTCGTCAAACTGGTCTTCTTGGTGAACAACCTTTGTCAGCTTAGCCTGTTCCAAGGCAATGAAAGCAGTCTTTTTCGGGTCATAGAGTCTGTTGGGAATAGAAACTAGAGATAGCATTTGGAGTTTTGCTGCTTCCTTTTCTGCATGCTTATAATTTAGCAGCGTATAAACTCCAATTCTTAAAGGAAACGATGGCCATCCTCTCTTCTTCTCCTCTTTGAGAGTTTGGGTAACACCTTCAGACATGATCTGATAGGAGATTTCTCGGGCTAGCAATTTGTCTGGCATGTATAAGGGGAGAACATGTGGCCTGGCCTTGCTTCCAAAAACTCTGATATAAGAAAAACATTCTTCGCCGAACCAATGGGCTACGGCTGGTAGGTCAAAAGAGGCTTCATAGGAAATCCTAGGGATAGGTCTGTCAAAAATAGAATAGTGAACGGGAACCATAAAACCATTGCAAATTTGGTACAAATGGTCTTTGTGAGAGGGTTTCCACAATTTACGATGATACAAATGAATAGGTGTTGGGTCATGGGTTGTCCATCTCCAACCAAGGACAGGAAACTCAGAATTAAAACAAAGGGCATCCATAATGTATGCAGAGTAATAAAAAGGTGGGATTTTTCTCTCAGTGACTCTGGTTTTGGCCCTAAACTCACGAATAGCTAAGACCAACTTATCAGACAGGATAGTGGCCCAATCCATAATTATACTATTAACGGCCGCTTCCATTAAGGGAACCATATCAACATGGATATTTGCAGAATCATGAAATCCCCACAATCTACACATCATAATTCCATCATAGCAGTAAGGTGAAGCCAAAGAGGCATTGGAGTACTTACCCGACATATCCTGCTTGTGTTTTGCTGGATTTTGCCTCCAATCTCGGAGAGGTTCGGCTGGTGATTCATTCTCTCTGGCGAATTTCTCCACAAATGCTCTGTTATAGACTTGCTCGGGATTGGGCAAATGATACATTCGTCTCAAGTCGTCAGGCTTGAAGGAGCCGAAAATCCTTCCATCCTTAGAAATGAAGGTTCTATTAGTGAGAGGAATTTCTTCAATTGCCCAACGTACCACATCAGTATAAGGCAAGACTTGTTCCCTGGCTGCTATTCTGTGCAGAAAAGAGTCAGCCAAATCTTTAAGAGTTGCCTCAGACTTTCTTAATTCATCCACACTTGCCTCCGTTACTGTCGCTTCTGGTTGTTCTCCTTCTAGCAAATTGTATGTCCCTTGCCATGTAGTACCAGTAAGACCAGTGCATGTAGTATCTGAGATTAAGCCTTTCCTTGAAGGTGTAGCAGCTTGGCCTGAGGCAGGTGTCGCAGTAGAACCTGCCACCTTCTTGAACTTCTTTCCCATCATATTCAGACTTCTCTCGGTAGTCGAATTCTACACAAGTGCAAGAGAAATCGTAACAAAGAAATAACAATGACAATCCATAACGGGATAAATATATGATTTGAAGCGTGGCGAGATTATTCCTAAAAGAGGCTGCGGATCTAATGATTTGAGAAGGCATCGTAGATGCAATGATGGTGATTTTACGGCCTACAGCTTCATAAATGACCATTACTTAAGTTATTAAACCGAATGGCCCCTTAAAGCGTGTAATAGATTTTTTCAAAGGTCTAATCGTAATTGCTCGTTAATTCGAAGGGGCAAAGCTTTAAATACGCATGCATTACCTTATCCCTTTACTTAACGGCATTTTGAAATCTGTGCTTTTGTCAAATCGAGTTTAAATATAACTTTAATGCTTTGAAATAATCGCCTTTTGGAACTGAGGTCATCATTAAGCGTCATCATATCGCATCGGAAGTGTGTGGTGTTATCACTTGGGAAAGTTCTTTAGCGAACGCCGATTGCGATATCGCATTCGGTGCGCGAACATAACCCCTGAATGTGTATCAATTGCTTTTAGCGAATGCCGATAGCGATATCACATCGGGGAAAGGATATAAACGTCTTATGAAAATGCGTAGGATTGTACCGATTGCCGATATGCGATATCGCATCGGGCCGGAGTGTTAAAACATTTTTCACAAGACATAGTGCCGTGCCGATAGCCGATTGCCGATATCGCGTCGCATCGGGGAAAAGGTATGTGCCCTTTTGTGTGTGCATTGGCTATTGCCGATGGCCGATAGCGATATCGCATCGGGAAAAACCAAGATGGCAACCGAACTTGCGATTACTTTTTTGGACTTAACCAAAAATTGCTTATCATTTGTTCAACAAGGGTTTTTTTGCATAAATTCATTTGATTATCATACCTTATTTGAACAAGTTTATTAATGCCAATTAAAAATTTTAAAAGGGACCCATTTCATATGTAAATTGTTTGTGATAAAAATGTTATGAAATGGGGGGTTGTTGTAGGGCACAACACAAAGTGGTTTCCTCTCTCCTCCTCGCTGCTACGTGTTGCTTGATGAGTCGAATCGGGTGCTCACCCTTCAATACCGCTTATGGTATTAAGGCCACCCAAAATACTACTTCCACTATTTAAAACCTGCTCTTCGCCGATTATCTTCACGCTCTTCCACCATGCAATTTAATCCTGACCGTTGATCATCCAGATCCAATGATTACTATGCATTGATACTCCACTACTCCACTCTTCTTTTTTTACTTATTTTTTACTCTGTTTTCAGTGTTTTCAGTGACTCTCAGGTTTCTTCAAAAGGTTTTGGTTCTTCACTATTCCACTGCACACTCTCTCTTCTGAGCTTAAACTCTGCACTCTACTTTGATCTCTTTCTTTACATAGTTCTACCTTGTCTTCTAATGGATTCAATTATCCATCGTGATCCTCTGTCTCGCTCTCCTCTTCTCTGTGTTTCATCGAATTCTGCGTGCACAAATCTATTACAGAATTCCGATTCACTATAATTCAACACTCGAAACACACATTCGAACTCAGAATTGAGTTGATTATACTAATAAATATAAACAATGATTACATAATGAAATCTTTGTCTCTCTAGCCTAATGTTCTAATATCAGTGGCCTTAGTTTACACTCTTTCCGTAGGCTTACAATCAAACCTATCTCACCTATCTATCTAGCCTCTAACTTTCTAACCTCTGACTAACTTCTCATTGTGCCTTTTAGGATTTCATTTATACAAAGGGATTCTAAAACCAATTCCTGGTTTAGATCCATAAATTCCTCAACAAAATCCTAAAATCTCTTCCTCATCCCTAAGGATCCTCTATAATCCAAAAAATCATGAACTAACTCTTAATCTGAGTTTTACAATTAATTCTCAAATCCTCTCCTCTCTCAATTATCCTAAATCCTTCATGTTCTCCTACATTCGAGAACATTTACAAATATGCCTCACTATATTCAATTAAATCCTATTCTCATTAAAATCATTCAAAATCCTAAATAATTACATTAATTCACACTTAGGAGACCAACTTCCTTGAAAACACAATACCCTTATGTCTACTAAAATACAATGATTTTCCTTGAGCTGAATGCTCCTGCATTAGACTCCCAAAGTAGAAAATTTTCATGATCTTCTGATCATGTGTCTTCATAAGTTGATAGAAAGCCTCCAGTGTCCCAAACTTTAGTTTGTAGCCACCCAAATGCCTTGCACCTTTGCCGTTGTTGTACTTTTGCTATCTTCTGTTTCATGTTCCTCTCATTGTCAATCGGGTTCATACTTTGATTGACCATGCTTCCTGTTGCTATCATTCTCCTCCATATGGACTATTTTAGCATCAACTGCCATAATTCTTCAATCTTTGTCTCCAGTTCATCCTTGGACTGGTCCATATTCTGCCACTTATTGCTATTTCTTTCCCTCTATTTCAAGTTGTTGTTGTTGTCCACTAACTCTTCAAAGTATTGTTGGTTACTTTCACTTTGTAGTTGTTGGCTTACTTTTTCTTCTACTTTTGCTTTTGCTCCAACTTTTACTTTGACTCCTATGCTTACTACCTCTCTTTCATCCTTACCCTCTTTCATGATTATTTATGTTTGCACTGAATCATGACTTTCCAGCATTCTCTCCAACAATTGAACATCTATGTTTCATGGATTAAATTCTTCCACAGAATATTCTTCTTCCATTTTTATTTGGCTGCTCACTTGTGCCAAAATTCCTCCATCATCTGCAACTAAACCTACACTCACAAAACAATTATTAAAATAAAAAACATAAAGCTTCTGCACCTTTTCCTCCTTTGGCAACAATTCAACTTGCTGCTCTGTTTTCTCCTCCTCTATCAGCACATTAGTATGCTGATTTGAATTCTTAAAAGAATTCATGAGACTGTAAACTAGTCTCTCCTCCACACCATCTATTCTTATGATGTTTTTCTGTCCTAGTTCATTGTAGTGAACTTCTTCCTTCTCACTCAGTTCTAATTTTACAACCTGAACACTTACTTTTTGGTTTTCTAGCCTTTCTTCCAAAAGACTTAACTCATGCCACAAATTTTCCATCTCACTTGGAATTTCTCCCAAAAGTTCTGTACAATCCTCACTATCTTCTTCTTTGTGACAAGCATAACTTATTGACACTATTTCTTCATTCCCGATTAGAATAAAATTATGATCCTCCATCTCTTTCATAGTTTTAGATGTTTGTCCATCACTCTCCCTTTGATCATTTAAGAAAATCAATTCCTCGTTATTCTGTTCAATAGAAAATTTCTTATCATAGGACATAACTGTCTCATCCCCACTGAAGATATTTCCTCCATTAAGCATGGAATTTGTGAACTCCTTTTGTTGTAATAACTCAACTTGATCTTCATTTTAAAGGCAGTCATAATCATACTTTACCTCACAATTTTCAACTTCATTCAAGACATTTCCATAAAATGGTTTATCTTCTGCAATACCTGCATTCATACACAACCTGTCAGTTGTAAAACCATGAGACCTTATCGTCTCATTTGATGATTCAATCACTAATTCCTCCTGTTGTTCCAATTCCTTTACATGACTTAGAAATATTTTGATGGTCTTCTCCTCAATCTCATCAAGTCCTTTACTTGATTTCTTGATATCCTTCTCTACTTCCTCTTTTAAAACATAATTTAGATTCTTCTTGTTTTCTTCCCTCTTTATGTCAATATCAAAAAATTGACCTTCTTTACATGTTTCACCTGCATACATAAACAAATTATTAGATTTAAAATCATCAAACCTTTTACCCTCACTTGAAGTTTCAGTCTTCAAGTCTTCATCTTCACCCAGAATTTCACCCTGCTCTAGTTCACAAATGGACACTTCCATTTCCAACTCAGCTTCTTTGAGTTTTCCCATTAGCCACCTTACTTTCCTTTATTGTAGCCTTCTCTACAACATGTGCCACTTCACTGGCTTCTTCTTTAATACCCAACCTTGCCTCTGGCATTCCTCAAGTATCCTCCTTAATGCATTGAGTTGTTCTTTTAACTCTGCAATCTCCTTATCAATTTCCTCTTAACTCATCCTCTTGCCATTTTCCTTGGCATCCTCTTTCTTCATATTTCTTCTGTTGTGGTCTTCCTCAGAAGCTCTACTATGACTATCAGTGGCCATCTTCTCCTTCTCTCTTTTCATGAGCTCCTCACTCACTCACTATGAGTTGCACTAAAGCCTCTACAACAAAAAGTCCTCCTTGTTGCAACTTACCTCACCAAGATTTCCTCTATACTTGGTCTTTTGGCAAGCACTTGTTTCTCTATCTCTGGAACCTCCTTTGAGCACTTCTCTCTGCTCCTTCTAGGCTTTAACTCATCTACACTTCTCAAGAACAAAATTGTCCTCTTGTATTTCAATCACAATGAAATACTTGATTTTACCACTTTTTCTTTCACTTAGAAAGTCTTACCAACTTCCTTCATTACCTTGGCAATTCTACCCACATCCTTTGTGGAATCACCTTTGTGATCTGCAACAATACCTCTGCAGTAACAAGTCTCCTTCTTGCTACATATTCCTCACTAAGCTTCTCTACTTTGAGCTCAGTCTTTTAGCATCTCTCTAGTTCTTTCCTTTGGAACCAATTAAGCACTCCTTGCTCTAGTCTTTCTGCAATCTTCTCATCTCCTTATGCTGTCACCTATGCAACCATATAAAAACCACATATTCTTCAGTCAAATCAAAACAAAACATGCCATCTCACCTTCAAGATCTCTGCAGGATCTTGTTACACCATTTCCTGTACTTTGAATGGATTGTCCTCTTTTTCTTGCATCTGCAAAGTTCTGCTGCACTTTATCTCTATGTGCCTACTATTTATCAGATTAAAATATGATCTCCCTTGCCTCCATACACATCTTAAAACACAACTTTGTTCTAAGTCCTTTTCTATAGAATTCCCTTATTTTGTTCTGCTATCAATTGTTTCAATCACAATCATGCTCTGATACCAAATGATGCAGGGTTACCCCTACTTACCCACATTATGCATGTCAAACATGCATAAACTAATTTTCCCCAAGAATTTGGCCCACTAACGAGTCAAATCTTCAACTAACAATGGTTTAGGCCCTCTTTATTGAACTCTATGGAATCATTCATTACAATATCCCAGTCTTTCCTTTAATCATTTCCTTCTATCAAGACTCTATCCACCCTCACAAACCTTAGCTTAAAACATTAAGCCCACACATTAAACCTTCATAACATTGTTGTCGCATATATATCCTAACCCACTCTTTAACCTTGGTAGTGTTGGACTTACACATGAAAACCTCATATATCCACGCTTAATCCTTTATAAACCATTTACAAAGGAAATACTTGCAAAACACACCTTTTCCTCCTTTATACGCCCTCTGCACAGATACTGATGCTCCCTTTATCACAATCGTTAATCGCTTATTTGTACTTTCATTAACAAAGGCCTCTATCACATCCGATATGTGATAACACATTATCAAATTTCAAAATCTATTAACTGTGCCCATATAACTCCATCGAGTCCGCTTACTTCACATGCCACATTCTCCTCTGATTATAATACCCCGATTTCTGTCATCCATTACATCCTCCAATCCAATGGTCAATATTCACTCTGAAGTTTCAAATATTCCGTTGATTTCCCCACCGTCGATCTACACTCAATGGATCTAACGGTTGTCAGAGATTTTGTGTAGACAACAAGCACAAAGATTAACCACTCGATAAAGCAATTTCCTCTCTCCTCCTCGCTGCTACATGTCGCTTGATGAGTGGAATCGGGTGCTCACCCTTCAATACCAATTATGGTTTTGAGGCTGCCTGAAATACCACTTCCACTGTTTAAAACCCACTCTTCGCTGATTATCTTCTGTGCTCTTCCACCATGCGATTTAATCCTAATCGTTGATCATCCAGATCCAACGGTTACTGTGCGTTGATACTCCACTTCTCCACTCTTCTTTTTTTACTTATATTTTACTCTATTTTTAGTGTTTGCAGTGACTTTCAGGTTTCTTCAAAAGGTTCTGGTTCTTTGCTATTTCGCTACGCACTCTCTCTTGTGAGCTTAAACTTTGCACTCTCCTTTGATCTATGTCTTTACAGAGCTCTACCTTGTCTTCTAATGGATTCAATGATCCATCATGATCCTCTATCTCGCTCTCCTCTTCTTAGTGTTTCACCGAAATCTACATGCACACATCTATTACAGAATTCTAATTCACTATAATTCAACACTCAAAACACATATTCAAACTCAGAATTGAGTTGATTATATTAATAAATATAAAAAATGATTACAAAATGAAATATTTGTCTCTCTGGCCTAATGTTCTAATATTAGTGGCCTCGGTTTACACTCTACCTATAGGCTTACAGTTAAACCTATTTCACCTATCTATCTAGCCTCTAACTCTCTAACCTCCGACTAACTTCTCATCATGCCTTTTAGGCTTTCATTTATACAAAGGGATTCTAAAACCAATTCCTGGTTTAGATCCATAGATTCCTCAACAAAATCCTAAATCCTCTTCCTCATCCCTAAGGATCCTCTCTAATCCATAAAATCATGAACTAACTCCTAATCTGAGTTTTACAATTAATTCTCAAATCCTCTCCTCTCTCAGTTATCCTAAATCCCTCATGTTCTCCTACATTCAAGAACATTTACAAATATGCCTCACTATATTCAATTAAATCTTATTCTCATTAAAATCATTCAAAAGCCTAAATAATTACATTAATTCACACTTAGGAGACCAACTCCCTTGAAAACATAATACCCCTATGTCTACTAAAATACAATGATTTTCTTTGAGCTGAATGCTCCTGCATCATGTATAAATAGGATGTGTTTACAGATGTGACAGAACGCATGACAGTTTAGAGGAATCAGTTATAAATAGGATGTGTTTATAGATGCAATAGAATGCATGGCAGTTGTATTTATAGATGTGACAGAATGCATGGCAAACCAAAAGAATCAATTCAGAGGAATAATAAAGTTGAAAGTTCAAGAAATATACATGGGTTCTATTAAGCCAAGTCGCATATGCACACAAGTTCATTGAAGCAAAGTAGAGTCTGGATTTTGCACCATGGTATTCTAAATATCAATGGTTCTTACCCATGGTATTCGCCCATAGTAATGAGCATGACAAAGAATATTGATCCTGTCAGAATACCATAGGCATAAATATGGTTTTGTACCATGGTATTGAAAAAGGATAAAACTATATAAGGAGGTAAAGATCAAAGTGTGTGGATTTGCAAGTGATGGAAATCTTATGAAGAGTTAGATAAAAAGAAAATATGCATGTTATGGGCTTTTTATTCTTTACTTGATCTAAACTAAGTATGCACCTGAGAGTTTGATGATGGATGAGATCCAATAGATCTGAAATAATTATGCACGAATGAATACAATGATGGATCAGGATCATGAGTCTTGAAATTACTTTATATTGTATGATATGATCATGGATTGACTAGATAGTAGTACTGATGCATGCTTTTATCTCTAAAGATTATGACCTGGGTCTTTCTAAAGTTCTGAAGAACTGCAAAAGTTTAGGTCAAAATTTGTAGATCTATACGTTGGTTGGTCTCAGGAAAAGCATGTATACATGCGGGTTGGCCTCTATAAAGTAGTGTATACAAAGTAAGATTTTATGTTCATAAACGACTGATCAATCTGATCAATGCTACCACTTCTCTGTTGTCTGTCAATGATGTCCTCATGATTGATATGGGTTAATTCATAATGTATGAAGTAGATCTGATTGAATGATGAAGTTGAATGTGGCTATGAATAGTGTTAATATTACTTGTTGATTATGATTGAATATCATGTTCAGGCCTATTATTAGTTCAGAGTGTTGCAGTAGATCTGAGTATGTCTCAGTATTCTTTTCAGAAGTACAGTAGTCAAGTTTCCAGTTTTATGTATTTTAAGATCTATATGTGGGTTTATCTACATAAATGTTCATATGCACACAGATTTCCTTAAGTCAAGTAGCATATTAATTTTGGCATTTGAATGATTGGGACTGTAGTTGATTCCATGTGTTGATGCAATATTCTAGGTTCAGTTCTGTGTACTAGTTACAATGATCTGACTATTCCAGTTGATTGGTTTAATTTTCATTAAGTGTTGGTCAATTGGGTTTTGAGTGAATGGTTGATTTAGTTGTACCATAAATTGATGATAGTGTGATTCAATTGTGTTAGAGGTTTCATTGATTGGCTGATTTGGTTGTGTCAGAAGTTTTAGTGATTGGTTCATTCAGAAATTGATGATTGGGTTTCAGTGGTTGATTGATTCAGATGTTTTAGAGATGGATGAAAGTGTGACAGTGACCAATTACAGTTTGATTTTTGATATTGACCTTAAGTGCTAATAATGGGTTCAATCTGAAAATTTGATTAAACATGACCTACAAGTAATGATGTGTTGAAGTAGGTGGATCCAATGTGAAAATTCATGAAACTTGGTCCATGGATGTTGCTAAGGGTTGGAGCCTTCAGTGAGCAAGTTGAAGCTTCCTTCTAGTAGTAGCTGGTGATCAGATCAGAGGGTTGGAGCTCCTTTCCAGTAGCAGTTGGATAATGAGTGAAGGTTGTAGCCTTTTGCAGTTTGGTGCCTGCGTACTGGTACAATTTTACACCAGTACAAGAACCAGGGGGTTGGAGCTCCCTTCGAGTAGGATCTGGAGAATGATCAAAGGTTGTATCCTTCTACAGGTGGGTACCTTCATACTGGTATGAGTCTTCACCAATACAAGATTGTAAAAGTCTTTTTTTATATTAAAAATAAGGTAGAGATGACAACAACATGTGTTTTTTTCCCACATTGGGTTTCCACATTAAATCTTGGTGTTCATGTGTGTTTCTTATATGTGATGGTTTATTTTGTTCTTACAACACATGATTACTGATTATCTAATTTTTAATAAGGTACTGATGCACTAGCTAAAGACAAACATATCATTAATTCACTGAAACATAAGTTTACTAGATGTACACTAGTTGTCTTAAGAATAGTCACGTACACACATAGGTTCCTTTCAGTAAAGTCATGTATAGAAATTTGAATATGAAATGAAAAAGTTACTGATTCACCCACCCTATCAATATTTATCCCAACAAATTGTTGAAATAAGGAATTGTTGAGAGGGGTGGTGAATAAGTAATTAGGAGACTCTTTTTCTTTTTTCTTATTATGATTACAATCCATTCTTATTTTATTTAACTTGTGAGAGCATTCATTCACAAAACAATGAACCAAAAATATTTCAGACACACGTATTCAAGAAATAATCACATGACCAACACACATATGACACAATGTTTTTCACGTGGAAACCTAGAGGGAGAAACACACCAATTTGTTGTTTGTTTATGATGTAAATTAAGAACCCACTTAATTACATATGTTTGTTTGTGAGAACCCACTCACAGGAGGCCCCACCCCCCTTTTTTTAGAAAGAACAAACTTTCGAATAGGCACTAACCTCTTTAGTTTGCAGGGACCAACATGTCCTTGCCACTGTTCTATTATTTCATACAATTTTCAAACTGAAAACAGAGGCATGCAATTTTACAAGTAAAATAAAAAACAATGGTTGTTCACATATTTGACTTCTGCACTCTTCCTTATGTGCTCACTTGCAATAGATCTCCTCTTGCTGCTCACAACAACAGTTCCTCTATGCTCTACCTTCATTGTCAAGGGTTCTTCACTGACTACACTTCAACACAACCCTTACAATTATTCACATAGTCCTCACGCTGCTCTGTCCATTGTGTTGCAATGTCTCCTCTCAGGAGCTTCAGCCTCTCTGCTTTGATGCTTTGGTGATGGTCTTGTTCCTGTTACAGATCCATTTAAGCACATCAACCCCAACTTACAGATCAGTACTATTAGGGCCCATAAAACCCCTAATTTAGTTGTTACATGCCCTAAAGAAGTCAACCATCAAAATGCCTAGCTTCCCAAGAAGTTCCATGACTGAAATCATCCAAATATTTCCTTTAAGAAGATCAATGCAGGTAGGCCTTCATTACGGTGTGTTGCAATGTAGTCCATACACTGATAGGGTGCTATGAAATGCACTTGAGCCCTCTTTGGCCTATGCTGGGTGAATTTGAGCGAAATTGCATTGGGGTTTGGGAATATTCTTATCCATTAGATGCATCTAGAAGTTTCCCAAGCTTATCTACTCATTTGAGCTCGAATTTGGATGAGGTAGGGAGTTAAGGAACAACAATCCCTTTATCCCTTCCTCCATGGAACTAAATCCTAAGTTTGGGAGGGCATTCATTATCACCATTTATGGCATAAATTCCTTCATTCACCTATAAAAAGACCACTCATCTAAGTGATCAAGGGCTGGAAATCATTGAATTATAGGGAGATGTTGTTAGTATGAGACTTGAGTTGATTTCAAGTATTGTAATGATGTCAAAATGTCTTGCTTGTTATGAGGAGAGGATGGGATTGAACTAGAGGAGTGATGCTAAATCGCGAAAAATGGGTTGTAACTCTTCCTTTTACTAATAAAGTGTTCAAAGCTTTTTCCATATGCTTGTATTGTCCATTGGTTCTTTCATATGTGTATCATGTACTTGATTCCATGCTATGTCTAATCAATAGATCATTATCGTATGCTTTGATTGTTTTTGTCTTTTGTTTGTGTGCATATACTCTTCAAGCAGATTATGTACAGAGAGGAGTGGCAGAATCGTTCAAGGGAGATAAGGAGTAAGTGAGAGCTACAGGTAGGCTTCTTTACCTCTTATTTAATCTATTGGGGTCATAGAAAAAGTAGAGAATGTTTTTCACTATTGTTCTAGACTTAGATACTAGTCTAGGGGTTTAAGCATTTATCCGTAGAGATTAAAACTTCCCAAAATAGTTCCAATGAAGCACTATGCACAAGGGAGTCTCTCCATGCTATCCTATAGCTGCCAACCTGTACTTAGGCATGGCTTCACTTACCATTGTTATGTCTTTTGAATGGTTTCTTGTCACAATGCTCAAAACAGAGGGGGACCTCATAGTTCTTTGAGGTTTGACTACACATAGCTCCTGTACTGAGAAATTAATTCTAAAATGACCTACACACTCCTTCAAGAGTCCCATGCTTATTTATCATTCTACAAATCTTGATAGTCCACAAAGGTGATTGTTTTGTTCTTACTTATGACAAGCATTCATGCACATGAAGTAGACGATTTCTTCCCTTAAGCATTCAAATTCATCTTTTCTGCCAATGTTGTTCTCAGTTTCTTGTTACAAAGTCTTCCACCGGACTAGCCCTTTTCAACTACCAACTCCTTTGTGCCTTTATTCAATATCATAGCTGCCAAGACATATATTCATTAAAGCTTTGTGCTTCCTTATCGAAGAAATCCTATATCAAAACTTTCTCAGTGGTGTAGTATTATGATATTCTAATCTTCCAATTATCGAGCTCCTTCTGCTTAGCCCTCACAGTTCTTCTCATCATAGAACCACTAGTTATGACCTATTGTTTAGCATTAACATGCTAAGCCTTGAGACTCCTACTCGGGGACATTCTTCCTTTGTTAACTACTCTTTCCTTGTTTCGCTAAGATCTTAGGAGCATGTGCCAGCCCAATACTAGAAGCCCTCTATATCAGAACTTTTGAACACTCCAACTGTTATAGTCTATAGAGTTTCAACATCTTCAATCCCTTAATCCTCAACTTTCGGTATGACATCATCACTCCACATGGAGACTCTTTAGTGGTGACAGGTGTCACTCAATTCTAGCCCATTAGACTACACAATATGTTTAAATATGGCTACCATGTGTCCTGTCATACTACCACATCATGTTGACATCAACTTCCACCCTATCTTAACAAAGCCAGTCATATGCTGCCATGTGTTCATCAACCTTGGTTTTACATTAAAATCCTTTTTTATTATTTTTTTGGCATTCCTCACAACTTTTAAAGGATTATCAATACTTACCAATGTCATAACTTTATGCACTTTACTTACTTGAAAATGTTCTAATACTACGATCTCCGGGGTTCTAATTTCCTCCAACCTCTAATACACCACACCTTTGATTGCCAATATCGTTGATTATTTTGATATGTTGACATCCTGATATTTGATATTCAATGTGATGACATATCAATCTCTGATATCCCAACTTTCTTAGGATTTCAAATCCCTGAACATCGACAAGCCATAACATTTGACCTAAGAGTCCATTTTCAGACTTCCGCATATCGTTGGAAAGGTTATTTAGAGAAATTTCCAATGGGTAGGGTTTGATGTAGGCTTTGAGTCCTTCAGCTGTGTTAGAGATGACTAAAAATGTTCCTTCTCATTGACTCTTTGGAAAGTTGAACTCACAACCGCCATGATGATCATTTTATGGCTTCTTCAGTAAGCTTGCTACTGTGATGATTTTATACAAGAAGCCTACAGCTACCATGGGATTCCTCCCAAACACCCAATCATAATGCTGACCCTTGTTTGTAATAAATGGAAACATTTACATAGCCACCCATACACCATCAAATGTCCAATAGATATATAGAATTTTTTCTCATTTTTAGTTACGACTAGAGATATCCATGATGACCTATATTTCATTTCACAACATTGGAGTAGAACAAGAAAATTACATAATTTAAAGTGCATGGGTATATCTTTTTGAAAGTGAATCCAAAAATAATATCATTAAAATTGAGAAATTGTACTAATCTAGTAGCCATATTTTATGGTTCATTTGAAATATTGAACAAGAAAGGATAAGTTTCATACATGATTGCATTTTTTACTTTTATGAAAATGAATAATGTGTTCTACATGTATTTCTTAAAAATGAATCTACATTATCTTTACCATTCCATTGAATGGAAGTTTGATTTATATAGATCTAGAAAGAGATTTCGAGGCATAACTAGTGCATATAATAAATAGGAAGGTGATGACGCTATAAAACAAATTCATGGGATAGTTAAATTTCTAATGAGGGTGCTCTAGATTTGGAGAAGTGACATGGGATATTGAATATTCTACTTGGGAAACATACCCACATTTATTTTTGAATTCTTGATGTAAATTTAGTATATGGACACACATGTATTGTATTGAATGCTAAGGATAATGTTGAAATAAGAGGGAGGGGAATGTAATTCTCTAGGTTTTGAAGCTCATTTTAATAATGTATGTTGTACATGATAAAAGTATAGAGGGCTTAGATATGTAATGAATTCAATTATTATTTATAAAATATGTCATTGAATGTAGACAAATGAGGACAGTAGTATAGGGGACATGATTCCAAGAGATAAGGGAAGTTAGATAAGGTAGATAATTCTAGTTATAATTTATTACACAAATATTTGAATTAATTCAAAAAAATATGGTTATGTGAGATTCTTTGGGAGGTGTTGTATTGTTTAACAACCCCCGCATTTATTATGTTAATATTTAGTATTGTATTAATAAATGGGGACCCTTTAAAAACAAATAATAAAACTTAGCAAATAAGATCTTTCCTTTTGAAAAAATTTGGAATAAAACTTTGGATAAACTTAAGATATCAAACCAAATCAATTTGTGATTAGGCATTCCCAATTTATCACAAATCACAGGATCCGAAGTAACAAAGGTTAGTCATGAGGCAGAATTTGCGAGTTGTGATAAGAGAAACCCCAGTAAAAGACCCAAATATAGCATTGAACTTTTTTAAGGCTTAAGATATTTTTTAAAGTATTTATCACAATCACATGGCAGCTTTTATAATGGCGCAAAACACGCAAACCACAAGAAAATGTGAAATGCGATGAGGTCCAGACTTGGCGGAATATTAAAACTGTTATAGAACTTCAATCGGGTCCAACATATTGTAAATATCTATTTTAATGAAATAAGCCTCTGCATAAAGGAAACACACTCTAAAAGGTAAAAGTATGTTTCTCATCGCAAATCGAAAAATATCAAAGGAAATTTAAATTGGTCTACTCCAGATTTGAAATTTGCGAGTTGTGATTTCCAATATTGAAATTCATCACAAGCGCATGTTCCGTATCACACATAATTCAAACCAATTTGAAATATCATTTTGAAACTTGCAATGTGATAGTTTGACAAGACATAAAGGAAATCTTGTATATGCCTTAATGCATAGTTAATGAGGTTTAAATGGATCTATTTGTTTAACAGCTCGAGATGATTGATATATTTTTTATTTATGTTTGAAATAAACACTCCATCCTTACATTATTTCATAATTTATTGTGCTAATTGTTTTTCCGCTTGCATTTACCGCTTTGTGTTTTTATCATATTTTCTCCATTTGCCCGAATTTCAGGAAGTTTTTGAAGAAGACAACACTCACAGAAATAATTAAGAAAGGAAAAAAGATTGCAGAGGCTACTGCATGTGAGTAGTCAGACATGCAACCACTCTTCTCTGATACCACCTGTAACAAGGATGGTGGGACTACATCTTGGGAGGCAATGTATAAATTACTAGAGGAAGAAAACCCAAGGCCCCGAGAAACTAAAGCAATAGAAAATGCCACAGATTCGTTCGACATTTCTTACTTCGAAGAAGCATGTTCTTTCCTACACATGATTGTTGCAAGGCTGAAAATACTAATATACACAGATATATTAAGATGGATTATTGATGATGTGGTTGTTTCAGATTGAACATTTAGAAACTCTAGGCAACACGTCATGGGGTCATTCAAACCAGATAATTTGAGCCAAATGTATCACCTACCACAGCCACAAAAGGTCTATTATAAATCCTTTATTGAGAATTTTTCCAAAGAAAATGAAGACCTGATGGACGTTATGAAAAATTGGAGGTCTGGCTCAAACAAGTTTAGGCGAGAGAAAATCAGTATGTACCCCATTACACCTCTATTAGCCCCACACAATTTTGTAGCTGCAATGTTGTGTAGTGTATTCGGAAAACTTGATACCACCAAGTTTTCTATTGAATGGGTTCCCTTGATTGATGCAATTGTAAATGCTATGATTATGAACTGGAGTACTATTTTTTCGGACAATTTAGCCATGGCCATTAGAGAATACAGGCATAATAGAACTGTCTCCACTTGGGTTGTCCCTCCCTTTTACATGAGTGCTTATGTCATGGATGCTATATGTTTTTTATCACATTTTCCAAACATGGGCTGGAAATGGACTTCAAAGGATAATACACCCATCCATGTTTATCAAAAAATCTTGTGGGAATCACATTGTGGATCCCATTTTTATAAAATTTGTCATGGCATCATGTTGCCAATTTATCATACCATTTTTCATAAGAAAGCCCCCAGGCTTTCAGAGGAAGCAAAGGTAGACATCTTGCTAGTGGCAAGATGGTTTGGTGAGGAATTATTTACTTATATCAGAATGTTTGGGAGTATTACAAATTCCCATGTTCTTCCATGTTATGTTCTAGATAAATTACTGGAAAGAGAGATTGCTTATCAAACAGTGGGTGATGGTATAACCCAAACCCTCAAAGAGCAGAAGAAATCCATCTGGCCAACCTTCTCATTGCAATGTGGAACTTTTGTGTTACAATCTTGGGAATGCAACAAAAGAAATACAGAACATCACATCCCTAAATCTGGCTACCATGCCAGGCAGACAGTATGACCCTAATAATATCACAAAGAGTTTCACTACTATGGTCAAAATTAGGAAATTCATTCATGAGGATGATGAATTTGATGATCTCTTTGAGAAGGATGATACATTTTCATAGGTTTTACATTTAGCATCAATAAAACTAGACCCAACAAAACTCAAAGAACTCTGCATGTATAGAAATAGAAGGCTCAAACAGGTCCCTTTAGACCTGTTATAAATCGAAGAAGTAAGAGAACCTACTCCCAGTGTAAGCTTGGAGGAGAGTTCCAAGCACGATTCTGATGAGGAATCACAAGAAAAGTCAGTGCAAGGTTCAAAAGACTCTGAACACCAATATGAGAATAAAGAAGGAAGCCTTGAGGTAATCCCTGAACAAGATACATAGGAAAATCTTGAAGAAACGACCGAAAAGGTCTCAACTGAAGAGCACATGGAAACTGGTTCCGCACAGGTTGAAACAAGAAAGATCCCAGTCATCAATCTCGAATAGGAGTGGAAGATATTTAATAAAAATCTCCAAACAAAGACCAATATTGAAGGGACTTTTGGATTCCAAACTCCCCAAAACACTCAGTAGGTTATAAATCTAGAAATAAAAATACAAGAGATTGTAACTACTCAAGATATTGAAGTCATCTCAGCACACCAAAATTCAAAAATTGTTTTAAAGATTGAGGAAATCCCAACACTAGACATATTCTACAGCCTAACACATAAGGATGTAGTAAAAAGGAAAAGGAAGAAAAGAAACATGGATTTATCAGCAACAACAACTCTTGGAATTGAATCAATGGAGGTAGTGTGGAAAGACACCCCCATTGATCCATCAGAAACTCTTACAAAGCTATCACAATTTGTAGGTTCCTATGCAACTGCAACAATCGATAAGGTAGCAAAAGTTTGAATTTTTCTTAAAGAAAAATAAGAAAGAGTTCAGTTTTTTTAACAAAAACCTGAGCAGGAAAGATAGAGCATGAATAGGAAAGTGGAAATACAAATGGCACAACTTCAACAAGATTTTGAGCAAATGTCAGTACAACATCAAATAGACATTGTAGAGAAGAACGCACAGATTCACCAAATGCAGACTATACTGGATAAATTCAAAGACAATCCTTAAACATATGAATTCATTAAAGAGGCACTTGAATTAAAATCTCTTTTGGCATAACAACACAAAATATCCTATCAAATAATCTCATTAATCAATCCATATTGTGAATCAAGTGATAAATTAAACAATCAAGTTATTGATTAGAGATTAGAATATGAAGAGCTAAATAAGAGGATATCATAATTCATTTCTTGGCAAGAATTTGAAGAAGGTCAAAAGTCCAATCTACCAAATATTGAGGAGTCCCATAAGGACATCTTATTCGCAGATTGGGACATATAGTTAAAACAAGCAGAAAGGGCAGCAACAAGAGCATCTAGTACAACAAACAACATCATTGAGATTGTCAATGAAAACCTCCACACTGCGAATCTTATCAAAGAATGCAAGGAAAAAGCTCTCCTAAACATTAAATAGTTAGAAGAACAATGGAAAGAAACCAAAAAAACAAATGCATAGGTAATTAAGCAATTGTCTAATCTTGAATGGGAAACCTACTCGTGGTTTTTGGTAAAACGACACAAAAATTGGATGACTCTATGTTGTTTAACCAATTCTGCTCAAAAGATGGTGCCACCTCTCACTGATCATGTATTCACAAGACAATTGAGATCTATAATTTGCCAAACTCCCCAGGTTAAGCCAATGATAGACATTTGCAAGCTTAAGGAATGAATGGCTAAATAGGACCATTCAATTTGAAGAATAATGTCATCATTTTATTTTTATTTTAGTTTTTATTTCACTTATTCTGAGGAAGGTTGTTTGAATCGTCCTCATCTTTTTATGTAATAATCTATTTTTAATACATATGTGTATTATTTAAACCTCTCTCATTTAATTAGATAGGGGTCTAGAATTTATCAAAAACACTTTGTGATTGCTTGCACTTCTGTACTTTTGTGACTATTTTGATGAGATAATTGGAACAAGATCTAATTTTCTTAGAGACTGAAGCCTACTCTACTAAATTTTCATTTCTACACTCTTAGAGTATATTTATTTGAAGAGAAGCAGATCAATATTGCTAATCTCACAAGTAGGACCTTTCATATTTGGTACTTCTATCTTTATGATTGTGTTTTGTTTATGAATTAGCAGTAATATTTCTTATATTGTGTTATGTATGAAATTCGAGTTATAGTTAAACATCAAATCACTTTTGTATAAATGTTTCAGCTGTAATTCCTTATTGAATACATATCAATTGATATATGTGATATATTTTCCATGATTATTTTTCCTAACTATTTAATCAAAATAATTATCTTTAAGCGATTTCTTATCTTGTAGCAATTGAATGATCTTTATTACCTTTTTCTTTAAGACATCTTTGTAGATAGCATGATTTGAGTTATTCCTAGGTATATAGTAAGATAATGTTAGAATAGATAGATGCATGTGTTTTACTGTTTAAATAGATCATTTTAGTTAAATAATTTTACATTATATCTTATATCAACCAAACCTCATCAACATATCAATTCTTGTTGGGAAACTGGTCCCATTATCCCCAGTCGAAGCCACCACATCAAATGGAAAAGGAGTTTCTTTCAAGGTCTTGACTGGGTGGTTATCCCCCATGTTATTGCAATGTAATTCCGAGGCTTCAACATTTTGGCACTAGAAGGAGGGTCATGATTGTGAATGGAAAACATGACTGATTATAAAGCAAAAGGCCATCTTAAGGGTCGCTCCCCCTTTAGATCTCTCCCAACTTCTAGATCCCCATCTAGAACAACAAACCCAAGATCAAAAGTTGAGAAATCCTCTTGAAAATATCCTAGTGAATCTCATACAATACCTTCTTTAGACTACAATCCTAAATCTCCATAAATTCATACTTTAATAGAGAAGTTAGAGAAAATCTCTATTTCAGCTGAATATCCTAGTAAATCTCAGTCATCTGAAGGAAGTTTTTCCTATGTTCTACAACCAAGATGAATCTTGACCCATTCTCAAAGTGAGAAGACTAGAATTCCTCCTTTTGAATTTCCCATTTCTTCTTTTCGAAAGAAAACCAAGAAATATAAATCATAGACATCCACTAGTGAGGTTTTATCTCATTCTCCACCTCAAACCCCTTCATTCCCCCCTTTGATTCCAACCCCTTCCATTCCAACCACTGCTGCTAATTCTTCTAATCCAAGCACCAAACCTTCCTTTTCTTCAACTTAAACTCCATCCACATCCTCATTCACTCAAACCCCTCTTATCATCTCATCCACTCAAAATATGATGGCTAGACAACAACCACCACTGTGAGTACACCCATGGAATAATCTCAGTGTTGTACAAATGGCAACTCCTCTTCACCCTCTTCCTAAGCATCCTGAAAGATGGTTGCCAATATTTAATCCTAATGATGGACTACCAGTTGAGGAACATCTCCATAACTATATGTTGGCCATCAATTTAAATGGAGTCGATGAAGAAGACCACATCATCATATTATTTCCATATACTCTTACAATATCAGCAGGATCTTGGTATTTTTCGTTGCCTCCTCACTCCATAACTAGCTGGGATATGTTTGAAGAACAATTCCTAACTAAGTTTGGAGATGATAGAACCATTGCATCGCTCATCAATGAATTTTCCAATCTAAAGGCTAAAACAGAAGAGAAGGTCAAAGATTTCAACTCTCAATTCAACAAACT
The DNA here is from genome assembly GCA_031772625.1 of Pinus tabuliformis. Classification (NCBI taxonomy): domain Eukaryota; kingdom Viridiplantae; phylum Streptophyta; class Pinopsida; order Pinales; family Pinaceae; genus Pinus; species Pinus tabuliformis. The sequence goes on along the minus strand of CM062811.1, from coordinate 610,391,779 downwards.
ACTCAATAAAATTCCAACTGCGTTAGCCCCTGGAGTTGATGTTCAAATTGAGTGGTACATATCTTCCCTTCCTTCCAGTATATCCCTTTTCATAGATAGAGCGAATTTGGCCACATTAGCTGAGAACATGATGGAAGCTCTATTTGTAGAGAAACACCTAATTTCTCTTGAAAATAATACCTATCAGGAAGACAGAAAATCTAAAAAAGTTACTTTTAGAGATGACTCAAAAAAGAAAGCCCCAAAAGATCCTTTTGATCTTGAAGGCCTTCAAAAGGTATTGAAAACCATGTCTAATGAAATGGTTGAAATGAAGAAACAAGTTTTTGAATCCTCTGCTACAAAAAAAACATTTCAAATCTTTTAGGAGGAATCAGTCTTCTAGTTCTCAGCCACCAAATAACATATCTAATGCTGAGTTTGACTTAGAAGAAGAGTAAGAAAAGAACACTATGACCGATGAAGAAAATTAAGAACAAGAAGTAGTCGAACTAAATGGGATGTGGGACTTTATCCTTCCAAGTGAAGAAGAACAAGAAGTTTTTCCTGTTAGCACCAGAAGCAAAGGGTCTATTGATACAACTCAATCAAATCAAAAGCATAAAACTTCAACTCCTGCTGCTAAGGAGAAAGAAATCAGAAAAAATATTCTCCTAAAGCTTAACAGCCAAATCCGTCTTCATCAAATCTTCCATCTACATCAATGACCCTGGTAGTTACTGATACCATGGAGTATAACATTCTGGAAGACATGAAGAAGACTAGGGCCACTATTTCATTGCATGAAATTAACAAGCTAAAGCAACAACAGAAATTTTTTCTTAGAGAACTAAAGGAAGTTCCTACTTCACCCCTACCTATTATTTTTGTATATCAAGCTATTAAAGGCATGATTAAACCCCCCACTCCTTCAAACAAAGTCAATCCTACAAATTGTATCCTTATCGGTGACCGATCTCTCTCACACACACCTCCTTTCCTATTAACTTATGAAATTTTCAATAGGAACCTTCACAATTGTTTGATTGACTCAAGAGCCTCTTATAATATGATGTCGAAAATGGTCTATGATAAGTTGAATGTCAATCCTCAAAAATCTATTTTTCACATATTACAACTTGACAAAACCAAGGTAGAGGTCTTAGGGGAAATAAATTCATTTAGCTTTCAACTTTCCTCAAATCGCAAAGTTTGTCAAATAATTGATATATTGGTCATTGATATTCCTTAATGCTACAATCTAATTCTAAGTAGGGATTTTTCTGAAAAAAATCATGGATATTTTTCTACAAACTAGTCTCACATGTGACTGTCGTATAATGGAAAGCCAAATCAAATTCGAGTTGATAGAGAGAAACATATAGTGACTGAACTTGAAGGTGATAATGAGCTAGTAGCATTCAATAGTAATATTATTGGAAAATATTCAACTGAGTCATTTTTAGGGAACTTTAAAGCACATGAATTTCCCTTTCTAGATAATGATGTCACCTCACAAATTTAAAAATTCTCATAGATAGATGCTTCCAAGTGTAGCAATTTTGTAAATAAACCTATAGTTAATACTTTATATTGGACTTTATACTTTGATGGTTCCAAATCTAACGATGGTGCAGGAGCTAGTTGCATTTTAATCAGCCATGAAGGATAAAAAACCATGTTAGCTTGCAGATTAGAATTTGAATGTAAAAATAACACTGTAGAATATGAGGCATTGGTTCAAGGATTATAAAAAGAAATTGGCCTCGACATTAAATATCTACAGGTTTTTGGAGATTTAGAAATTATCATTAAACAGGTAAGAAACGATATTCACTTCCTTTTCTGGACATCTTAAGCATTATCAAACATTAGTCCAGGATCTCACATCACATTTTTTGGCATTTAATATTTCTCCTGTACCTAGAATGCAAAATGCCATTGAAAATCTATTGGCTAATGTTGCATCAAAACTCATACCATTTGAGGATTATAGCCCTAATAAGTTTTCGATTGAGTTAATTTTTAGACCATCCATTCCTAACAATGTGACTAATTGGTGAGTCTTCAACGATGATTATGATATTGTAAATTTTCTAACATCAGAGGGGTCATATGATGACCAAATCATAGATGAAAATGAGCATGACCTTCAGTTAAAGCAGAGGGCTTAGCAAAACCCAATACCTAAATGTGTAGTCAAATTACAAGATATTTATGATATCAAAGACAAATTTAAGAAGGTAACTAATGCCAAAATCCAAAGCTCAACTCTCCAATTTGAATTAGTGAACCTTGAAACAATTGACAAGCCTCAAAACATTAATATAGGCCTTGGTCTATCCTCTGAAGAAACATCATAACATTCAATTATTGAAGAAATAAAAAGGTATCTTCGCCTAGGATTATTATGATCTCAAAACTTATGATACTTCTATCATACAACACACCATTCCTATGATCTCTAATGTTAAACCAGTGCAACAAAAGCTAAGGAATATTCACCTGAACCTTGAAATTCAAATCAAATCAGAGATAAATAAACTCCTAAAGGGCATAATCATATTTCCTGTTAGGTATTCTAAATGGGAGTCCAATTTAGTGCCTATTAGAAAAATGAATGGTGACATTCACATATGCATAGATTTCAGAAATTTGAATAAAGCATGTCAAAAAGAAAACTTCCCATTGCCAACCATTAAACAAGTGCTCTAGTCAATAGATAGTTCTGAGCTCATGTATTTTCTTCATGGGTTCTCACGATATAACCAAATCATGGTTCATCCAGATGATAGATTGAAAACCACGTTCAGAATTAAGTGGGGAACATATTCTTATCATAAAATTCCTTTTGGTTTGATTAATGCGAGTGCCACATTTCAAAGAGTTGTGGATATAGCCTTTAAAGGACTCATTAACAAATTAGTTGTTATTTACCTGATCGATATCACGATCTATTCCAGGAAGAGAAGCAGCCATTTGAATGACCTCAAGAAGATCTTCAAATGATGTAAAAAATATGGGATCTTGCTCAATCCAAATAAATCTTATTTTGCATTAACTGAAGAGAAGATTTTAGGGTTTGTCATATCAAAAAATGGTATTTATATTGATCCAAAAAGGATTAAGGAAATTGAGAAAATTCCCTTACCCCATAATAAGAAATCCATGCAGACCTTGTTTGGTCAAATAAATTTTGTAAAAAGATTTGTCCCTAACTTTTCATATATAATTTTACCTTTACAGTCTATGATTAAGAAAAATTTAGTTTACAAGTGGGGTCATAATGCAAGAGAAGCATTTGATCTAATGAAACAAGCTATTATCAACGCTCCCTCCCTGACATCTCCTAATTTTTCCAATCATTTTATTTTATATAAATTTGCATCAAAAACATGATATGTTGTTGTTTTGACACAACTCAACGATCAACAAATTGAAGCAACAATTTTTTTTTTTAGTTCAAATCTAAAAGGTGCAAAGTTAAATTACTCTGTTGTGGAAAAACAGACATTTGTTGTTTTTAAGTAAATAAAGCACTTGATCTGGATTTAAACAGGAATGCAACAAATTACAGAGATAACCATAAACAAAGAGATGTAGCGGAAATAATACTTCATTTAATTATTGTAAAATACTAAAATATGCTTACAAACAGCAATGGAAATAAACCAGTTAGGGCGATGATAGCTTATCTCTGAGAAGAGATGTGGTGGATACATGCCTCTAAACTATGTTACAATGGGGCTTGAAGGCCTATTTATTGTCGAGAAACAATGGAAAAACCTAAACATCCAAAAACCTAACCCTAGAATATGAAATGCCAAACTGTGGGCCCCGTTTGGGTAAATTGGTACATCAACTTCTCGAGGTCATAACTCTGGCATACAATCTCCATTTGACACTCACAATATCTCGTTATAAATATCTATCCAAGAACTACAACTTTGGGAAGAGCAACATCGGTCCATGGACCCATGCTGCTCCCAGTTTTCCCAAAAAACGTCATTTAGAGCCTCAAAATGGCTCCAGAAGTTCAAGACCTAAAAAACTGATAAAAATAGTAAACTGTGCTAAAATTAAGGAAACTGAAAAGTTGAAAGAAATAATGGTGGTGGTCCAACTGGACTTGGTAGGTGGCCACTAATATCCACCTAGATCATTCTTCCCCCCTTAGGAAGCAATGGTCCCCATTGCATTGAGTTCCTCCACTAAATGAGGAAACTTCCACTGAACTTGGTCCCTGGTGAGCCACTTGCCCTGGTGAAGGAGTTGGCCCACTTTGACAACTCGATACAATTAGATATTCTATTGCTGAGTGTGCTTGATCTGTTTGTCCATGAACTGATTAGCTGTAGCTTGTTCCATGCAATATGGATTTAACTCTGTGGGTGTGCGCTGTTCTACAATGTCGAATGTGTCTAGTAATGGTGGAAAGTATGACTGAAGGCGGTCCACATTGAACACTGGGTGCAAGCCAAGGAATGGGGAAATTTTGAGCTCAAATTCATTGTCTCCCACAGCCTTGGTAATGGTGTAAGGACCATATCGGAGTGATCTGAGTTTCCGATAGGCTCCGGTAAGGCGTTCCTTTTGTAAATTCAACCAAACTTTGTCGCCCACCTAAAACTTGTGTGGCACCCGATGTTGATCATTTCGATGCTTGTACTTGGAATTTGATTTCTCCATAATGTCATGGACCTGCTGGTGAATATTTTGGATGTGCTCAATGAAGCTATTTCCCTTGTATGTTTTGGACTAAACATGAGCCGAATCTATGTGAGTAGCTGCAAATGGTATGGCCACATCAATGGGACATAGTGGTTGGAATCCCAAACCCACCCGAAAAGAGTTATGGCCAGTCGAGCTATGGAGAGACCAGTTGTAGCTATGCTGAACATAGGGGAGGCTCTCATCCCATGTGCGTGTATGCTTTGAGATGTACATGTGCAGAATGTGTACGATCATCCTATTGACAACCTCTGTCTGGACATCAATTTGAGGATGTAAGGCTGTCGACTTAGTGAGTTTGGTGTCGAGCATCGACCAGAGACTGGACCAAAATTTACTGAGGAACCTATTGTCTTGATCTAAGATGATAGACTATGGGATCCCAAAGTGTACCCACACTCATTCAAAGAAGAGTTTAGCAGTGGCTTTTGCTGTGATATTCTTCTTGCAGGTAACCATAATGACCATCTTTGAGAACCTGTCGACGACCACAAAAACACAGTCGTTTCCATGCTTAGTTGAAGGAAGGCCTAACATGTAATCCATGGAGATGGATTCCCAAGGTTGACTAAGGGTAGGCAGCGGGGTATAGAAGCCTTTCTTCCTAATGGTCGATTTGGCAATGGCGTAGGCAGTCCATGATCTAATGTACTTCTTGACATCTTGTCAAAGATTCGGCCAATAGAAATACTTCTATAGTACTACCACCATTTTCTTGACCCCGAAATGTCCAGCAGCCCGACTGTAGTGTGCTTCCCAAATCATCTTGGCACGCTCACTTGAAGGAACAGAAAGGTGACCCAGGTGGCATAACTGGGAATCTTGGAGGTGAAAATCTGGAACATGCTGACCCTCCAAGAGTGTCTGGTATGTGTGGCCGAATTCTGGGTCACTTTTCTAGAGAAGTGGCCAATCAAAAGTCTCGTTCCCACAAGAGTTGAGCACAGTGGTTAACACCATGATCTATGGTCGACTGACTCAATCTACAACATTATTGGTGCTACCCTTCTTATACCTGATATTCAAATCGAACTGTTGCAGGTATGTCGACCACTTCTAATGGCTATCATTTTGCAATTTCCCTTGGGTTTGTATGAACTATAGGGGTTGGTAGTCTATGTGGATGACTGTTTCCTTCCCCAAAATGTAATGCTTCCATTGTCAACAGCCCTACAATAGAATACATATCTTGTCATAAGTGGGATACTTCCGGACTGTGTCTGAAAGTGTCTCACTGTGATATGCCATTGGATGCCTATGTTGATACCCCAATAGCATAGTCGAAGGCATCTGTCTTGACCTCAAATAGTTTTTGCAAGTCTGGTAATGCGAGCATTGGTGTCATGCAGAGGTGATCTTTCAACTCTGTCAATGCCTTATGTTGAGATTTAGACCAAAAGAATTTTGCTCTCGCTCCTCCCTTGGTTACTTGATTCAAGGGAAAAGTGATATGAGAAAAACCCAACACGAACCTGTGGTAGAAGTTGGTAAGACTAGAAAGCTATGGAGCTCTATCAGAGTGGTTGGAGATGGAAAATCTTGAATGACTTGGGTTTTGGCTGGATCCACATGCACCCCATATTCATCAACAATGTATCCTAGATACTGAACCTAGGTCATGCCAAAAGTGCATTTCTCCAAATTGGCACATAACTTGTGTTGCCGCAGTGTTTGGACAACCTGTTGGATGTGGTGGAGGTGCCTTTCCCAACTTTGGCTGAATATTAGGATGTCATCCAAGTATACCACTACAAATGAGTTGGTGAACGTCTGCAAGATGTCATCAATTAGCCTCATGAAGGTTGCAGGAGCATTCGTCAATCCGAAAGGCATAACCAACCATTTGAGAATGCCCTCCTTGGCTTTGAAGGCAATCTTCCACACATTGGAGGGTTCGATTGGTACCTGGAGATATCTTGACTTCAAATCGATCTTGATGAAACATTTTTCCCCCTTCAGTTGGTCCAAGAGATCATCAATCCATGGGATCGGGTACCTATTACAGACAGTGATCTTTTTCAGCGCTTGATAATCAATATAGAGTCTCCAGGTCCCATCCTTCTTCTGTACCAACATGATTGGGCTCCCACAGGGCAATGAACTTGGACGGATGTAACCTTTCTACAACAGCTCCTGAATCTACCTCTTGATTTCATCATTCTCTAGAATGGAGTGTCGATAGATTGGTCCATTGGGTAGCAGTGCACCTGGGGTCAGATCTATGGAGTGCTTGACCTAACAGTGCAGTGGAACCCTTGTGGGGGAGGTGAAGATGTCCTCGAACTCCTCCATGGCCTTGTCCATTTGTAGTTGTCGTGCGGAGGGGCCCTGTCTGGAGATCGTGGCCATCGTCTTCTTCTTTCCTTGAGGGCGTATCATCAGGAAAACAAATTTCCCGATTTTGGAAACGAATTTACTGCATTGTTTTGCAGTAATCAAAGAGATGGCAATAGGCGGTGCTACCTCAAGTATCCTGTACAACTTATTTCCCAAAGTAACAATAATAGCACGGGGCCTTAATTCATACACAACATGTCACTTCCACAAGTATGGCTTTCCTAATAGTACATCACAAACTTCAAGGGGGGCAATGTCACACAATACCTCATCCATGAAGGGCTTGATGTTATATGCAAGGCGACACTACTGGCTCACGCGAAGATCCCGTCCTTGGTGAAGCCACCCAATGGTGTATGGTTGTGGATGTGTTGTGGTCGATAAGCCCAACCACTTCACAACCTCTGCCGAAATGAGGTTTTTTTGGCTCCCGCTGTCAACAATGAACTGTAGTGGGGAGCCCTTTACCCACATTTGGGAGTGGAAGAGATGCTCCTCCTCCTCTGGATCTTCGGGTTCCTCCTTCTGGATCTTCATGGTGGCAATGGTGGCATTGGGCTCTGCATCGATAATCTGCTTCCCTTTGTCATTACCCTTGTTGGGTTCTGACTCAGAGTTGGAACATGCATCTGATTTTGAAACCTTTAGCTCGGCCACCAGTGACTGCTTGCCCCAACACTCACTTGTGTTGTGAGTGGAGCTCTTATGGAACTCACACCACTTTCTTGTGTCCTTTTTCAGCTTCACAGCACTGTTCTTTGCTTGCAGCTTCGACAGGTTGTCTTGGGCTGCCCCGCCTTGGCTTTGTCCTTTTTTTTGTGGTTTGGTGGCACCTTTCCCTTGCTTTGGATTTGCAAATCCAAAGTCTCGCTTTTTCTGTTTAAACTTTTGCTCGACCTTGATAGCATATCGGTATGTCGTGCCGAGCTAGGGTATGTTCAAGAAATCTATTTCTTCCTGGATGTACTTGTCCAGGTAGCCACGGTATTTGAGTACCAAATGCTGCTCCAAATCCTTGACACCCAACTTTGTGCGAAGGGTATGGAAAATATTGGTAAACTCCAGCATGTCTTGGTCCCTTCCCTGTTGTAGCATGGTCCACTTTATGTATTGATTCTCATAGCTTCTAATAGGGTAGTACTACTCCTTGATGGCGTCCCAAAATGAATCCCAAGTGGGTGCAGCTGAAAATAGTAAGCATGTACTTTCATCCTTCTGCTTGCAATACATTTCCCACCATTCCTTGACGTGGGGGGCTACTTTGAGAAGAGAAAAAATAATCTTTTCCCGACTGGAAAAATCATGAATAGAAAAATAACCCTCTAGCAAATTAACAATTTATCAATGGCATCTGTGTCTATCTAGCCCTCGAATATGGGGATTTCAAAATTAACTTACACCTTAAATGGTGTGGCGTTTCTAGAGTAGCTGTTGGAAGCTAATGCGTTGCCCTTGGGTAGCCGTTGAAGAATCTGAGAAAAGTTTCCATCATCGCGTTCTTTTGTCACTTGAGGGCTTCTTCGAGCAAGATTTTGATAGGATATCCTACCCCCTCATCTTTCTTTTCATCCGCCATGGGAGACCGTCAGGATTTGCAAGGCTGGTCTTGCAAAGGTTTGACCAGTTCAAGCCCTAACTCCTTATATCCCGACCTCATTGGGGACATGGAAAGAAAAACAGAGAGAAAGCAGACCACTCTAATACCACTGATCCAGATTTAAATAGGAACGCAACAAATTACAGAGATAACCATAAACACAAAGATGTAATGGAAATAATACTTCATTTCATTAATGTAAAATACTAAAATAAGCTTACAAATAGCAATGGAAATAAACTAGCTAGGGTGTTGATAGCTTATCTCTGAGAAGAGATGTGGCAGCTACATGCCTCTGAACTATGTTACAATGAGGCTCGAAGGTGTATTTATTGTTGAGAAACAATGGAAAACCCTAAACATCCAAAAACCTAACCCTAGAAGATGAAACACCAAACTGTGGGCCCCATTTGGGTAAATTGGTACATCAACTTCCCGGGGTCGTAACTTTGGCATACACTCTCTATTTGATGTGCATAGTATCTCGTTAAAAATATCTATCCAAGAAATACAACTTTGGGCAAAGAAACATCAGTTCATGGACCCGTGTTGCTCCCAGTTTTCCCAAAAAATGTCATTTAGGGCCTCAAAATGGCTCCGGAACTTCAGGACTCGAAAAACTGCTGAAAATAGTAAACTGTGCTACAATTAAGGAAATTGAAAAGATGAAAGAAACAATGGTGGGGGTCCAAGTGGACTTGGTAGGTGGCCACCAATATCCACCTAGATTAGCACTTTAGGCCATTTCTCCTTAAAAACTCACACCAAAATCATAGTTCCATTCCCAGCAGTAAGGAAATTACTAGTCCAAAGGGAAGTAGGAGAAAAAAGTTTCAACTAGGTAATCGCACTACAAGAATATGATGTCAAAATCATGCCAACTAAAATTGTTAGGGGTCAAGGGTTTTGCAGAATGTTAGTTGGAGCATCCAACTTACCAGCAAAAGAAGATTCAAATGATGATATACAAATATTTGAGGTAAGACTCAACGATACTGAATCTCAATATGTTAATCTGATCTTTTATTTTAAAAATGGATATGCCCATATGCAGCTCAGTTACAAGACAAAAAGGGCTTTGATATTAAAAGCAAAGCAATACAAAATCTTCAATGATGTTTTGTTTAGAAAAAATTATGATTGTATTTTACTAAGGTGCCTTGAAAAATATGAGGCAAAAAAGGTTTTGCAGGAACTCCATGATGGACTAGCTGGTGGACATTTTGGAGGAGACACGACAACACATAAAATCCTACATGCTGACTATTATTGTCCAACCTTGTTCAAAAATTCACACAAATATGTAAGGAAGTGTAGAACCTGTCAAACTGTTGCTGGAAGACAAAGGAAACACGCATTGCCGTTACATCCGGTCAACATTGAACAACCATTTGAGTAATGGGGACTGGACATAATAGGTGAGATCATTCCTCACTCTTCAAAGAAACATAGATACATCCTTATAGTAACCAATTACTTTACTAAATGGGTGGAAGCAATTCCACTAAAGGTAACCAATTCTGAGAACATTATCAAATTTAGTGATCAATTTATCATTACTAGATTTGGTCTACCAATTGCCCTAATGTTTGACAACACACCTTATTTCATAGGAAACACTATCATAGAATTCACTCTCAAAAGAGGTTTAAAACTTAAGTATTTTGCTAACTATTATCCTCAGGGAACTGGTTTAGTCAAATTAACCAATAAAAACGACATTATGATCATTAAATTAAATATTGATTAGAGTCAAAGGAACTGGCATAAATCTCTAACATTTTCTCTATGGGTAGATTGAATAACATAGAAGGCCTCAATAGGAACTTCTCCATTTAATCTGGTCTATGGGAAAGAAGATGTCCTTCCTACAAATGTAGCTATTCCCTCTCTAGCCCTAGTTCAATTCATTGAAGAAACTCCTTCTTCTTCTTTGCAATTAAGGAAATCACAAATCCTCAAACTCAAAGAAGAAAGAGAGAAAGCCAAAATCATACATGCCCATCATCAACAGTTAGTTAAATCTTCCTTCGATGTAAATTCTGTAAGTCCAAAGTCGTTTCAACTTGGAGACCTTCTATTGAAGTGGGATAAAGCACACAAGGAAAAAGGTAAGCATACCAAATTCCAAATAATGTGGCTTATACCATTTCATATTGCAGAACAAATCAACCCATCAACAATTCTATTGCAAGACTTAACAGGAAAGAGAGATTCTCTACTTGTGAATGGGCAAATTTTGAAGAAATATTTTTCATAGGTGATAACCTCTTCTATCCCTTGTACACTATTGCCATTACCTTTCCTAGGAAAATAAAAGTTAAATAGTATTTTCTTTTGGCCTTACAATAAAAAATATCTTGAAATATTTTGATTTTTCGATTTTATAAGTAGATATTGTTAAGGAAATAATTATAAGATTTGAAAATTAACTAGGTTCTATCTCTCTTAAATCTACTTGTTTCCACCAAAATTATTTATTCTTTGAGAAACCTCCAACTTTATAAAGAAACTTTTTTTCTCTTATCAGTCAAGAAAAGTATCTTTAACAAAGTAAAGACTCTTCGCAAATAAGCATCTTCAACTCTATAATTTCCATTTAGAAACTCTTAAGGAGTCAATATTCTCCCCATCCAGTAAACTTTTCTCTTTTTAGAGTGTAATTCTAAAATGTACTAAAACCTAAAAGATAAGAGGTCTCATTAAGAGCCTTCTTACCATGTTCATAGGAAAAATAATAGACTGACATTATCAATAATGCATATCAAAATAGGGTAATGGATTGATATTATTTTAATCAAAAGACAAGGGGTCTCATCATGAGCCAACTTATTTAGTTGAATTACAACTAGTGAATGGCATTGTCACTTTTTGGCCACCAAACCAAGACAATGACCTTTAAGTAACAAAAAAGAAAAATACTTTTTGCAAAAAATAAACTATTTAAAAAAGAAAAAAATAAGAGAATAAGTATATTATTTTGAATTTATCTCTAAAAATTGCACTCTTATCTGGATGGGACATTGTATCATTGATGGTTAAAAGGTAACCCTATTGAGGCTATGGATGTCTGCTAGCAGAAAAGGCTCTACATGTGACAAATGAGTACATCTAGAAATTGATCTACAAGATCCCCCTACTTTATCTTTAAACTACATAAAGACTGATATAGATAAAGGAATTTTCATTTTGAAGAGGATATCAAATGAATTGTAATTAGGCGAGTTTGTTTTTTTATTCAGAGAAATGTTACTTATCTTAAATTTCATGTAATTCCTATTTCCTGAACTATCTTTACTTTGAAAGTTTTAGAAGTTTCAAAATTATCAGAGATAACTACTTTTCCAGTGAATCTTCAATTCTTGTACTATTCAACAACCCCGCCATTTATTATATTAATAGTTAGTATTGTATTAATAAATGGGGACCCTTGAAAAAAAATTCAAAAAACTTGGAAAATAATAGCTTTCCTTTTGAAAACGTTTCGAATAAAACTTTGGATAAACTTAAGATATCAAACCAAATCACTTTATGATTAGGCATTCTCGCTTTATCATAAATCAGAATATTTGAAGTAACAAAGGTCAGTCATGGGGTAGAATCCGCGAGATGCGATAAGAGAAAACCTCATAAAAGACCCAGAGATAGAATTAAATTTTTTTAAGGCTTAAGATATTCTTTAAATTATTTATCGCAATCACATCACATCTTTTATAAGGGCGCAAAACACACAAATCACAAGAAAATGTGAAATTTGATGAGGTCCGGACCCGACGAAACATTAAAACTGTTATAAAACTTCAATTGGGTCCAAAATATCATAAATATCTATTTTAATGAAATAAGCCTCTACATAAAGGAAACACACTCTAAGAGGTTAAAGTATGTTGCTCATCACAAATCAAAAAATATCAAAGGAACTTTAAATTTCTCTACTCCCGATTTGCGATTTGCGGTTTGTGTTGTTTCCGATATGGCGATTAGCAATTTTTTTGATATTGCGATTTTTGATTTCCAATATTAAGATTCATCACAATTGCAAGTTCGGTATCACACATAATTCAAACCGATTTGAAATATCATTTTCAAACTTGCGATGCGATATTTTGACAAGGCATAAAGGAAATCTTGTATAAGCCTTAATGCATAGTTAATGAGGTTTAAATGCATTTATATGTTTAACGGCTCAAGAAGGTAGATATCTTTCTTATTTTTGTTTGAAATAAACACTCCATCCTTGCATTCTTTCAGAATTCACTGTGCTAATTGTTTTTCCACTTGCATTTACCACTCTGCATTTTTATCATATTTTATCCATTTGCCCAAATTTCAGGAAGTTTTCAAAGAAGATAACATTCACATAAATTGTTAAGAAACAAAAAAATACTGCAGAGGCTACTGCACCTAAGCAATCAGACATGCAACCACTCTTCTCTGATACCACCTGTAACAAGGATGGTGGGACTATATCTTGGGAGGAAATGTATAAATTGCTGGAGGAAGAAAACCCAAGGGCCCTAGAAACTAAGGCAACAACATATGCCACGGATTCATTTGACACTTCTTACTTTGAAACAACATGTTCTTTCCTAGATAGGATTGATGGAAGGTCAAAAATATTACCATACATGGATATGGTAATATGGATTATTGATGATGTGGATGTTTCGAATAGAACATTCAGAAACTTCAGGCAAGACGTCATGGGGTCATTCAAACTAGAAACTTTAAGCCAATTGTACCACATGCCACAACCACGAAAGATCTATGACAAAGCCTTTATTTAGAATTTCACCAAAGGAAATGAAGACCCGATGGATGTTATGCAGAATTGTAGGTCTGGCTCAAACAAGTTCAGGGTGGAGAAAACCGGTATGTACGCCATTGCACCTCTATCAACCCCACACAATTTTGTAGCTGCAATGTTGTGTAGGCTATTTGAAAAAGATGATAACACCAAGATTTCTATTAAATGGCTTCCCTTAATTGATGCAATTTTAAATGTTATGATTATGAATTGGAGTACTATTTTGTCGGACAATTTAGCCATGGCCATTAGAGAGTACAGGATTAATAGAATTTTCTCAACTCGAGTTATCCCTCCCTTTTACATGAGTGCTTATGTCATGCATGCTATATTTTTTTTCTCACAGTTTCCAAACATGAGTTGGAAATGGAATTCAAAGGATCCTACACCCATCCATTTTTATCATAAAATCTTTGGAATCACAATTTGGATACCATTTTTATAAAATTTGTCATGTCGTCATGTTGGAAATTTATTAGACCATTTTTAATAAGAAAGTCCCTAGGCTTTTAGAGTAAGAAAAGATAGACATCTTACCACTGGAAAGATAGTTTGGTGAGGAATTATTTACTTATATTAGATTTTTCGAGAGTATTACAACTCCCCGTGTTCTTCCATATTATGTTCCGGATAAATTACTGGAAAGAGAGATTACTTATCAGATAGTGGGTGATGGTATAACCAAAACCCTCAAAGAGTAGAATAAATCCATCTGGCCAATCTTCCCATTGCAATGTGGCGGTTTTGCGTTACATGATCTTAGGCATATGACAAATGAAATATAGAACATCATGTCTCTAAATCTAGTTACCATGCTAGGCAGATAGTATGATCCTAACAAGATCTCCAAGAGTTTCACTGCTATTGTCAAAATCAGGCAATTCATTCATGAAGATGATGCATTTGATGATCTCTTTGAGCAAGCTGAGACATTTTCATAGGTTTTACATTTATCATCAATAAAACTAGACCCAACAGACCTCAAATAATTCCACATATACAGAAATAGAAGGCTCAAATAGGTCCCTTTGGACCTGTTACAAATCAAAGATGTAAGAGAACCTACTCCTAGTGTAAGCCTGAAGGAGAGTTCCAAGCACAATTCTGATGAGGAATCACAAGAATAGTGAGTTCAAGGTTCAGAAGACTCTAAACACCAATCTGAGAGTAAAGAAGGAATCCCCAAGGCATACCCTGAAAAGGAAACTGAGGAAAATATTGAAGAAATGACCGAAAAGGTCTCAATTGAAGAGCACATGGAAACTAGTTCCACATAGGTTGATACAGAAAAGATCCCGGTCGTCAATCTGGAATAGGAGTGGGAGAAATTTAATAAAATGTTCCAAACAGAGACCATTCTTGAAGGGAGTTCTGGATTCCAGACTCCCCAACAAACTCAGTAGTCTATAAATCTAGAAACAACAATACAAGAGATTGTAACTACTCACAATATTGAAGTCATCCCGCACACTAAAGTTCAGAAATTGTTTTAAAGATTGAGGAAATCCCACCAATAGACATATTCTACAACCCAACACATAAGGTTGTAGTAAAAAGGAAAAAAAGAAATGAAAATTAGATATATTGACAACAACAACTCTTGGAAGTGAATCAATGGAGGTAGTGTGGAAAGACACCCCCATTGATCCATCAAAAAATCTTATAAAGTTATCACAATTTGCAGGAACCTATGAAACTGCAACAATTGATAAGGCATCAGAAGTTTGAATTTTTCTTAAAGAAAAATAAAAAAGAGTTTAGTTGCTTGAACAACAACTTGAGTAGGAAAGATAGAGCACCAATAGGAAAGTAGAAATACAAATGGCACAACTTCAACAAGATTTTTAGCAAATGACAGTACAACATTAGACAGACATTACAGAGAAGAACGTACAGATTCACCAAATGTAGGTTATATTGGCTAAATTAAAAAACAATCCTCAAATAGATGAATTAATTAAATAGGTACTTGAATTAAATTATTTTTTGTCACATCAACAAGAAATATTCCATCAAAGAATATCATTAATCAATCCCTATTGTGAATCAAGTGATAAATTAAACAATCAAATTATTGACCAAATATTAGAATATGAAGAGCTAAATAAGAGGATATCAAAATTCCTTTCTTGGAAATAATTTGAAGAAGGTAAAAAGGCTGATCTACCAAAGATCAAGGAGTCCCACAAGGACATCTTATTCGCAGATTGGGACATACAGTTAAAACAAGTAGAAAGGGGAGCAACAGGAGTAGCTAGTTCAAAAAACAACATCATTGAGGTTGTCAATGAAAACCTCCACACTGCCAATCCTATCAGAGAATGAAAGCCAGAAGCTCTCCCATACATTAAATAGTTAGAAGAACAATGGAAAAAAACAAGAAAAAAAAAAGCAGAGGTAATTAAGAAACAATTTAAGCTTGACTGGGAAACCTATTGGCAGTTTTTGGTAAAACCAGATAGCCATTGGATAACTCTATTTTGTTTAACCAATTCTACTCAAAAGATGGTGCCACCTCTTATTGATGTTGTATTCACGAGACAATTGAGATCTAGAATTGAACAACCTTCCCAGGGTAAGCCAATGATAGGCATCTGTGAGCTCAAGGACTAAATGGCTGAATAGGACCATTCAATTTGAAGAAGCCTGTCATCATTTTATTTTTATTTTATTTTTTATTTCACTTATTCTAAGGAAGGTTTCTTGAAACCTCCTCAAATTTTTATGTAATAATCTATTTTTGATACATATGTGTGTAATTTAAACCTCTCTCATGCATTTACAAAGGGGTCTAGGATTTTATCAAAAACACTTTGCAAAAGCTTGCACCTATGTACTTTTATGACTAGTTAGATGAGATAATTGGAACAAGTTCGAATTTTCTTAGAGATTGAAGCATACTCTACTAAATTTTCATTTTTGTACTCTTAGAGTATATTTAATTGAAGAGAAGCAGATCAATATTGTTGATCTCTGGTACTTATATCTTTATGATGTTGTTTTGTTTATGAATTAGCATTAATCTTCCTTATATTGTGTTATGTATGAAATCTGAGTTATAGTTAAACATCAAAGCACCTTTTTATAAATGTTTCAGCTGTAATTCCTTATTAAATACATGATCAATTGATATATGCAATATAGTTTCCATAATTATTTTTCTTAACTATTTAGTCAAACTAATTATCTTTAAATGATTTCTTATCTTATAGCAACTGAATGATCTTTATTACCTTTTTCTTTAAGACATCTTTGTAGATTGCATGATTTGAGTTATTCCCAGGTATATAGCAAGATACTGTTAGAATAGATAGATGCATGTGTTTTAATGTTTAAATAAATCATTTTAGTTAAATCATTTTCTATTATATCTTATATCAACCCAACATCATCATCATGTCAATTCTTGCTGGGAAACTAGTCCCATTATCCCTAGGAAGAGCCACCACATCAAACAGAAAAGGAGTTTCTTTCAAGGTCTGGATCGGTTGGTTATCCCTCATGTTGTTGCAATGGAATGTTGGGGCTTCAACAGGAAGTCACATGGTGGTTGGAGAGCATGCATATTTAACCTTACATTTTTGTCTCTTTTAGTGTTCATTCGTAATCATTCTATCAACTCTTTTTTCTTTACAGGAAGAGATAGGAATAATTGTATTTTAGAGAGCCAATATTACTGCACGTGTGTTGAAAAATTATTATTATTCCATAATATGAAAGCTCCTTGGGTGCTTTAATGCATTAACATTTCTAATGTAACTATCCATGGCGGAGAGTCTCTAGAGATTCAAGCAATGAGATTTATTAATCAATAGCATTACAACCCTAGAGAAAAATAAATTACCATAACGGGTTACATTGCAAAGAAAAATATTTATTTCCCTGGGTTGTGCAAGTTTAAGGGGAAAGAGAGATAGAGGTGGGAATTTCCATTGGACTATATGTGTAAAATTGTATATGTGTAATAGCTATGTGACTATGTGAATAGAGAAAACTTATGAGATAATTATTTCTGAGTGCTAGAGTTGGTCTAGGTACCCATCCTTGTGAAATCATAGTCTCATATCAAGGGTGGCATGTCATAGTTAATGGATGTGCAATAGAGAATACAGTTGGGTGGAATGTCTAACATTTGTAGATAGTTGGTCAAATTTATTAAATATAAGTGCTTTCTATGTTCTCTGTAATTGTATTTCCTTTGCTTATTCATTTATTATTTATGCTTTAGTACTATGTATATTAATAATATTATGTTTCATGAATTTTATTGTTTATTGGTAATCGCATGAACCGATGTATGTCATGTCTCGTCTTCTATATTATTAAAGAATGGTATTAGTATTTTAATGTTTCCAAAGATATATAGTTTGAGGGTACCTAAGCATTAGGTACATTGTAGATTGGTCTCAACAATAGTGTGGCCTAACTACTAGGTTGGGAATGTTACAACGTGTATCGTGGAGAAGAGTCAAACAACCCTTCTTTTAGTTACACGTAACAAAGTTATTATTAAATTTATATCAAAACCATTATAGGAAACCATGTTTATTTTCCTTATTTTAATGAAAAAATATATACACACATCACATAATACTAACAAGGAGATTGAGTTGGATTTTATTCCTTGTAATTGCATGGAATTGAAGAATATTAATACTTCATGATGATTGTAATTCTACAATAATAAGAAATTATTCCTTTCTATAACCTCCCATAATATTTAACATTGTAACTTTTAAATTATTTGTGGGTAATGTTAACATTCCCACATTTGGGATACATGTGTACAATAATATTGATAACAACAAAATCATATTCATATTCACATTGTATTTCACGCTTGTGGATCTTCTTACCTTGTTCAAGAACCAAGAAATCAGCACACACATTCATAACACTAACTATGGTGAATGAGTTCGATTTGAAATCATGTACATGTATTTCAAATTAAATAATTACATGGCTTCATGTGGGTTCCCATTCCATAAAAATCATCAATTACTCTCATTCCTTATGCAACAAGGCTTCATGGCGATGACCATTATAGTAATAATCAACAATTATCATTAGCCATGAAAAGGCGTTTCCATCAAATGTCATTTCAAATACATTGTGTGCATTATATAAACTCCATAACTTGGCATACATTGAAGCCAAGGAAGTAACCAAAGAAATGTTCAACTCAAAACCCCTTATGGACCTATTTTTTTGAATACTGATACTTAGAGATTTTTTCATGCTTTGATTATAAAGTTAAACATACTTTTTCTAGGGCCTACGCATCCTCATTTCTTCCATACAAAATTCATTTATTACATAACCTCTTATAAGATCCTTCCATATGAAATAACTCCATATGCATTATCACATACTATAATTTGTCTAGTGTTATTTTTATTTTCCTAAGTCATTTTTTTATTGCTATAAAAATAATAACAAATATGAGAATAAGATGATTCCAAGATCATATCCTTCCATAACATGTCCATCTATTCTATTTCTTGTAACATTAATTTTTGTGTTGGACAAGGTATATTACATGCACTCATTAAGTAACTACTTATAACACAATAATATGATTCAGATTTAAACAAGAACAAAACAAATTATAGATATAACCATAAATATAGAGATGCAGAAAGAATAACACTTCATTTTATTAATATCAAATCCTGAAATATACTTACAAACAGAATGGAAATATGACTAGCTCGGGTGATGGTAGCTTATCTCATAGAAGAGATGTGGCGGCTACATGCATCTGAACTATGTTACAATGAGGTTTAAATGCCTATTTATTATTAAGAAACAATGGAACAACCTAAACATCAGAAAACCAAACCCTTGGATATGAAGCGCCAAACTATGGGCCCCGTTTTGGTAAATTGTTACATCAACTTCCCGGGGTCGTAACTTTGGCATACGATCTCTGTTTGACATGCACAATAACTCATTAGAAAGATATATCTAAGGACTACAACTTTTGAATGTCCAATATTGTTTAATTATTTGTGTTGGTCTCAATTTTCCCAAAAAACATCGTTTAGGGCCTCAGAACAGCTCTAGAAGTTCAGGACCCGAAAAAACTTCCAAAAATGGTAAATTGTGCTATTAATAAGGAAACTAAAAAACTAAAAGAAACAATAGTGGGGTTCCTAGTGGCATAGGCGAGTGGCCACCAATATCCACCTGGATCATAATATGATCAATATTAATGGTACAAATAAATCTAGACCAATGAAAGATAATATTAAACTTGGAATCATAGAGATTGTTGAAGTCTAAAATTGTTTTCTTTTTTACTATCCTTTTTCCCTTTCCTTTGCCTTTTTGTGACCATATTGTTGCATTTTCAGCCTAATCAAGGTCATCTCATAATTAATCAAGCATATAAAAGGTATTAAACATCCATTTTTTATAATCTATTGTTTCTTTGTTAATTATAATTTAAGCATCTCTACAACTACATAATATTTCTCATTATACAGCTAATATCGAATTTTGCAGCCATATCCATGGCTAGACCGGTTTCAATGTGCCAATGAGGAAATGAAAGGTACCTGTAGATGAAAAATGATCTCCACATGTATGTCCACCTATCGTCATGATCTAGAAGGATACAAAGATTGAAATATATTAAAGTCAAACTCTGGCTATGACATTTCAACAATCAAGCAAAGTCTCGCAGGAGATCAAGCGAGCGTGGAGATGATTTGTTCGATCGGGAAGACATGTTCGAGAAGAATCCCTCATGATTTTCTTTTCCAGTAGAAAATCATGAGGAGATCGAATTTTAATCTAAATTTACTTCTTAGATGGAAGATTAGTTTAATTGCCTATCAATATTGGACTCTTAGATTAGATTGATGAAGAATTGTATAAAAGTCATGAGGAAAAACCAAAAACACAGCTAGTCATTGTTTATTTCAGCATTTACAAGCTTTTTTTTAAACTGTGGATTAATATAATACTCTATTCCTCTTTTCTAATGTGTGGTTAAGAAATCGTTTGATTAGTGAAGACTTACACTCACGGGAGGCCCCCATGGAGAGTTGTAACGGTAGTTAGTTTTTGTTTACATTGCAAATTTTTATAGATAGTCTGCATTTGCATCGTAATTTCATATAACTTTCTCTTTGAATAGTTATATTTCATATTGTTTTCTAATTACCTATTGTTTCATTTTGAAGAGCCTCATAAAAAGAAAATATAAAAAGATTTATTTTCATAATGTACTTCACTCAAGCAACTTAGTTTTATGACTAAGTTAAATTTCATGGATAATGAGTAGATAGTTTTTCAAAGCTATTAATGCACATTAGTAATCACTTGAAGTTACAATTTCATGATTTATTTACTTTCCTTCTACAAGTAATTAGCATTAGAATTTCTTTCTATAATTTAGAGTTAGAACTTCCTTTTCTGCAACTTAGTGTTAAGTTTCCTTTTTTGTAATTAGTGTTAAGATTTCCTTTTGCAAAGTAGTGTTAAAGTTCCAATTCTGCAATTAGTATTAAGATCTATTTTTTGTAATTTCCTTTATGCAACTAGAGATAAACTTTCAATTCTGCAATTGGAATAAATTGAGATTTCGAGTTATAGGTTAATTTTCAATTCAGTTTGGTATTTGGTTTTGATGTAGCTTTTATGGAAAGAACATGTGTGTGACAACTCTTAATCTCAATTGAATTTCATCCATACTTAGATAACTTACGTCCAATGATACAATTCCAAGCATATATGGTGAACATACACTTCATAAGTACACAAACCTTAGTTGACAATTAATGAAGTAATTTAAGGTCAATTAAATTACCCAATATTTTGGCTCTGTTGTGGGGGAAGTGTATATAGGATTCAATTCTTGGTTCGCATATCATGTTAGGTTCATTTAACTTTGATTTTGTAGATGCATAATTAAAACATGATAAAAATCATGTATGCATAGAGAAAATGATTCTAGGCATAGATTTTTAAGTAGAGGTAGAAGTTAAATTCCAACATCACCACTCACCCCCATTAGACCTCGTAGTGCTACACCATCCACTAACACTCACATCCCATCATTTGCAAATAGACATAGACCCCCTGAGGTGTATAGGTATGAAATCAAACCAAGAGATTCACCAACTTCGTCTACTAAAGTTGTAGTTGAAGAACCTACATCCCCAATAAAAGGAGTATTATTTCTCTCTTCAACAGGAGAACAAATTTTAGGACAAGAATTAGAAGTCCCTAGCGAAGAAGAAGAGGAAAATTATTTTAATATGCCATTACTAGAGGAACTAGAAGAATATCTAGATAATCATATTATATAGCCTTATACTATCTCTAAGGAATCTACAGTGATAGGGGAAGGGAAAGGAGAAGTACATAATGTAAATGGTGAACTTAGGATTGGAGGTGGAAGTAGTAGAGGAGGAAATACATGAGGAGGTGGAGGACAAGGTGGTAGAGGTGGTAGAGGAGAACTAGATCCTTATGGATTTCCTATTTTCGTTGAAGATACCACAACCACAATGAAAAACATTTCACCCTCTATCCTCCCTAATTTCCATGGTTTAAGAAATGAGGATTTGTAAAAAATAAAATTGAGTTTGAAGTCTTTTGTAGATCTTATGACTACTTTCTTGATACTCAGAAATTGAAACTATTTCCAGCTACTCTTAAACATGGAGCACTTAAATGGTTCATGGGTATAGGAACACATAATATTAGAACATGGTAAGAAATGAAAAATGTGTTCTTAGAAAAATATAAGGATAATTGAATGCCCCGCAACCTTAAGGATGAAGTCTTTAAGATGATGCAAAAAGAGGATGAAAATCTTGAAGACCCAGTCGAAATATTTTCATATAATGTTTAAATGGCTATGATGTATGAATTATATGATGAAACATTAAAATATCTTTTCCTAAAATCCATAAGAGATGAATGTATTGACCTTATCAACTTAATGGGAAAAGGATATGTTTCTCAACTTTCATTTGGTGATATATTTGATTTGTGTAAACATATTTCAAGAGGCAAGTCTAGAACTATTAAAAATCCAAGAGACCCTAGTATGCCCAAAATTAGTAAATCTGCATCTGGAATAGTAGGTAGAGCTTAAATAGACAATTTGATTGATAATTTCAAAATAGATATCCTTCGCAGTCTTAGTGAGAAACTATATACTCTTAAGATACAAGACAAGTAAAAAGATGACAATTCTACATTATCTATTTTTTCTCCCAGATGTAGGAAAAAACATGCCCTGAGATAATGTCCCCTTGATAGTATAGAAATTTGTGTCATATGTACGAAAAATAATAATATAATGGAATGCCCCTCAATACCTAGTCTTAAAGTTGTTTTCCAAATGAGGTTGGAATAAACCAAGTTGAATCACTTTGTTTTATTTCTAAAAGGCCATGGAAAAAAAAATAGCCAAATATGACTCAAGGTTTCAATACTCAATCATGTTGACAACCACAGAATAACTGGACTACACCTATGCCTTAGCAACCTTGGCCCCCAAAACGTCAAAATCCATCCTGCACACAAGGTTGGAAAAACCCTTATGGAAAAAATCCTCAATATCCTCAATTCCAACAAACTTATTCATTTCCACCATAATATTATTCTCCTCAACCAAACCAACTTCCTCAATTCCAAAATCCAAATCAACAACTTACATTACAATTTCCTGAAAAATCCAATCAATTACTTACTCAACCACTCCTGAATTCAAATAATAACAATCAAAAGGTTTTTTATAATTTTGAAGGACAAAATTTTCAAGCTTGTATGATAACACTATTAGCTATAAATGATTTTCAATATAGATTTGGTAGGGTTTTGTAAAAGAAGTCACCAACAGTTGTTACCCAAAAATCTAAAGAGGATGAAGTTCATGAAAAAGATGCAAATATTGATCAAGAAAATTCTCTTCTAAAGGAATATGTTCCTGTACAATGAAAGGATGAGAAAATAAAGCAAGCTCCTACAATTTCTCTAGTACGACAACCTTCTATTTCCTTATAGGATCCATCTTTTCCTGAAAGACTCAAAATTCATAAATGAATAGAAAGGAAAATTGTTTTAAGAGATTACGATATGCAAGATGAACTTAATGGTATTTGCATCAAAATTCCTTTACTTCAAGATATAAAGGAAACACCAATATTTTCAAAAACTATTAAGGAGCTATGTATTAAAAAACCAGGAAGAAAAAGAAAAGATGTTAAAAAGATCCAATTAGTAGGGAAAATTGTTGATATTATGATGGGGAAACCAACTGTTCAAAAATATCTAGATCTAGGTATCCCTATTGTAAAAATTCCTATCAATGATACTCAGATGCCAAACACTTTAATTTATCTAGGAGTGGCCATCAACATTATGAGTAAACAAACAATGGAGCAGTTAAAGCTTCCTCTTCTTCAATATACCCCTACATTGTTACAATTAGCAAATAGATATATTATCAAACCAAATGGTATATTAGAAGTTTTGTTTGTTTCTCTAGATTGTTGGGAATAGTTAGTGGTTTAATTATATTAACTCCCAAGAATAATTTAGGATGTCGTCCATTGATCCTTGGTAGACCTTGGATAGCTACAGTGGACACATTTATAAGTGTAGATATGGTGACATGTATATTTCTAATGGAAACTCCACTAATAAATTCACATTGTATCCACTTCTGAAAATAATAACTAAAGTAGAAAGTGAAACTTGGATAGATGATGATAATGAATACTTTGATGATATGGAACCAATATAAACCCTTTCACAATTAGATGAGGAAGATCAATTGATAAATTTAATGGATAATAATTATTCTTCTTCATATTGTGAACAAGATCAAATTTTTCTAGAAAAATGCAATATTGAATATTTTTCATCTCACCAAATGGCTTTACATTCTATGGAAAATTTTGGAAAATTCTCAAGTAGAAATTTTTCCATTCAAAACATTAAATATTAATAATAACTTAGAAGAATTTCAAAAGAAGAAATTGATAAAGATGTTGCAACATATTTAAAGGAGTATACTAATATGAAAGGGATTAATCCTAAAACTTGTATGTGTTAGGGCCTAAATCTACCTCATGCTGAGAAAGGCAAGTCTAGGGTAACATCAAACCACGCTTAACCTGGTAGCTAGCCCTACCAGGTCGGGAGAGGGCTCTCTCCTTATCAATCTCAATGAAAATATATCAAGGAAGGCTTGAGATGACTGATATGAATACTAATTTTAGGCTAGGTATGTTTGCTCAAAGGAATTCAATTTTCTTTTAATGTTTGGTTGTTGGATCAGATGAGGAAGGTAGCTTTGGATCCAGGAAATCAACTCGGATTTGCAGAGGTTTCTGTGGGGCGAGGTAGGCAAGTGTTTTAACACTTTGAAATGAGTGTAATGGTGAGTCTAAATACTGGTGAGGAGCTGGAGAGGGCATGAAAAAGTCATGAGTCCTCTTCAAATAGTAGAAAACATGTAAAACTAAATAAACCCCAAGGCAGAGCACTGAAACATCAATGAATTCCACCTTTCAAACTTGATTCATTTAGTTATGCTGAAAGAGAGAGAGATGATGGCACACATAAACATAAGATCACTAACTAACTGAGAAGAAAACAATGCTAAATCACATTACCACAAGAATCCCACAAAATGCTACAAAACCCTGATTTATTTCCTTGCCAAACTACAGAAGTGATGTACAATAGTGCTCAATGCATCCACAAGAGTCCAACCCTTACAAATCACTGAAAAAACACATAATATAGACCTCCAAACCACCTGTGCTATCCATCAGGGGTCAAATACATAAGAGCATGGATAGTTTCAACCATATCTAAACTAGGAACACAAAAATAGGCAGTGGAATAACTTGCCTCTAAAACTTAGGAAACTGATTCATTCAACTCTAAACCACCTACAACTGATGTATCTACCTTATCAAGTCAATTTTTATCATTTTTACATCATAGTACATCAATTTACATCATGTCACATCATGAATTTCACCATAAGAGAGAAAAAGTCAAACTAGAAGAAAACTAGGCAAAAAACAGAGTTTTTGAACAAAATTAGCACTTTTTCATCCTGTGCGTAGCGCCATTTTTTTCTGTGTGTAGCACTTTTTCCAAGCTGGTTTTGGAGGGCTTCTCCTACACCAAATTTGCTCCAAGATGGATTTTTGGAAACCTATATCTATCTACTTTCTAGGACAAGTGGAATTTTTGAATTTAGTGTCGATTTACCCCTCCAAAATTGCAATCTCCCAAGACTGCTTCCTGTGTGGCCAAAAAGTGGCAGAGAGGGCATTTTTTGGGTGTTTTTGGCCCTTTCGGAGGTTCAAAAATTGTCAAAATTTCCTAGTAATTTTTGAGCATGCATAAATTTTCATAAGGAATCTAAAAATGCTAAGTTTTCTTCAAATGGAGGTCCCTATCAAAAGTGAGCGCTGGTGGCGCTACACACCTGTCGAAAAAACCTGATTTTTCCCTAAAAAATTCAAAAATGCCAAAAAGTTCACCAAATTTCTTCAAAATTGGAAAAATACAAGGTCATTAACCACTTTTCTAGGCCAAGGAAGCTTCAGCCAAGATTCTAAGTTTGTTTTGCTACTTTTTCACCTTTAATGCTCTCCTTAGTTTGGCTTTTAGGTACCTTATCCTTGTCTTGCAGATTTTGTTTTGGGCCAAATAATGATAAGCCATGTGGCACAACATCTTATTCTCCTTATTTGCCTTATCTAGAAACTTCTCAAGGTGAATATTGACCCTTTCCAACCATGATTCTCTTTCAGCCTCTATTTCTTTCTCTAGCGAAGTTAGCTTGATTTTCCTTTTCTTTGCCAATTGCCATTTTTCCCTTATGTTTTGCAGCTTCATGATTGTTTGTTTGTCCTCCAATTTCTCATTATGTTGCTCAAGGTAATTAATGACCCATTTAGCCCTCTCAAGGTCAAATGATAGGATTCGGATCTCAGCTTCTTTCTCCTTGATGATTTCATCGTTTAACTTTGAGATTTGGGAGCCAAAATCGATGTCCTCCTCCTGAATCAAAACAAAATCTCTCTCTTGACCTTCAGAAGGCCCTTCATCATGCAAATGTTGTTTTCCTTTATCCTGTACCTACTCTGCTAAAGAAGAAGGCAAAGACCCTTTCACCCTAGGTGAATATAGCATTTGCCTGTTGTCTGATCAAGGAAATGAGACCCCTTCCACCCCAGGTGGAGATAATACTCGTTTGGCAGCTGCAAATAGCCTCCTTGTGCCCTTCTCATAAGTGATAAATACTGGCACACTTATAGTTTGAGTCTCATGAACCTCTAGCTAATTTGAAGGCCCTCCTTCCTCTTAAAACACTAATGGGGTTTTCAAAACATCATGTGAAATGAAAGTATCCCATGAAATACTCAACAAGCTCAGCTAATTCAAAATAACAATTTTGATCAATGAGAAATGATGAATGCTATTAAACTATTGAGGAGGAGGTTTCCTTGCACCAATGTAACCATCTTCTCAATATTTATACATATGAAAAAGGGGAGGTTCATCATCCTCACTCTTGTAAAGTGCATCAGCAATCTAACATGGTAAGTGTATAAGCGAGAAAACCTCTCTTCACAAGTGAAATATTTGATAATGAGCTTCATGAGTGGAGCATAAGTTTCTTATAGGTATCTGAAAGGAAAGACCCTACTGATTTGCTTTTGATAACTAGCCTTGACATAAGGCTCATAATACTCTTTGCCCACAAGTTGTCCTTTGTTCCACTGTTCACCCACATTTGGAATACCTGTTGCTGCAGCTATGGTTTCAGGTGTCAAAGTGAAGGAAACACCTGCTAAGTTCACCTGGCCATTGTGAAGATGAAGGACAAATATCCTGACAAGTTCATGGTGGTATTTCACCCTCTCCACCATCTCACAAAACTGGTAGCAAGACTGATGTTTAAAACATGTTACTGCAAGAGGGCAAGCTAGTAACTCTGTGAGTGTGGTGGGCTCCTCCCAGATGTGTTTTCCTCCCTTATGTCGTTTTCTTGGTGCATGAATATCTTCAGAGGAATCACCGATAGTTTCTTCATCCCTTTCATAAGCTGAGTTTGTTTCCATATTTTCCAATGTATGGTGTAAAATGATGAGTATGAAGCGATTTTCTAAAGAATAGGTGACTGTTGTTTTCTTCTTTCGGATTTGATGAGTGGACTGATAATAAAAGTAGAAAGGAAGGTTTTGATGCTGGCTATAGGGTTACTAAGGAATGATAGGGTTTTGGGAATAGTGGGAATTAGGTGTAGGGCTTAGGGTTTGGGAATAAGGGGCTAAGATGAGTATAAATGAGAGAAGGAAAGGGAAATAAAATTAGGGAAATTTAGTGGAGAGGAATGGGATATGGAAAAATTATGCAAGGGATTATAAACAACAAGAATGACAAAAACTGCAAAACCCTAGACAGTTTTGTCAAGGCAACTTTGAAACAACTTAGGGTTTAATTTTTCACCTTTCAAAACATCATCAAGAATGACTAAATCTCTTGCTATGGCAAATGGGAGGGTTTACTTACTTGAAGGGATGGTATTTGGAAATTTTGGAGCCTTAGAGAATCGATGGGATGAGTTTTTGGCTTGGCAGACTGGTGTGTCGTACCAACACCCAGGTGCACCATGCTTGGCAAGTGCACAATGCCTATTGAAAACTCTTCGTACTTCCTGTGCTCGGTGCGTAGCACCGAATAGGTGCGCCGCACTAGTGCCTAGGTGCGCCGTGCCAAGAAAAAACCTCAACTTTGCTGCAATTTTGCCTTTTATTTCCTCAAATGCAATTTTTTGCTCTTTCTTTCTTTCCTTTGCACAAAATGAAGTCTTCTAACACAAATGATCCCTTTATATACAAGTGACTTTAATTTTTCATTTAGGAAAGACCCACTTTCTAAAGTTTCTTTTTACTTTGCTTTTTAAAAACCCTGTTTTTGCAGTTTGGCTCTTTTTTGTCATTTGATGGACTAATGCTTGGATTTTCTTGTCTCTTTTGCAGGAGCTAGAGTGTAGGAGTTTGGCAAGGTGACCAAGGGCTGCAGATGATGCTTTATTACATATGAAAACAACAAAATTATACAAAATTTGTACAAGAAATGGAAAAACCCTGTTTTCACCTCAAAACAGAGTTTTGAGGTAAAAACCCTTTATGGAGCAAATCATCAATAATATTTGTGATTTTATGAACTTATTGAAAATCCTCATGTGACTGCTGGCCTCTTATTGAGCTTTTGAAGATCATGGTGGGAAACCCTAGACCTAATGAGACTTGAAAACCATAAAATGACTACTGCAAATGAAATGAAATAAAAATGACAGCAGATGACTTGTACATATGGAAATAGGCCAGCAGATGAAAAGAATGAGGGAAATTTGACAAAGAACCACTACCATCAGATGATCCATGACCTAATGGAGTGCAGTTGATCAGATGAGACACCTAATATGCATGCAAAAAGAGAAATTTTGATCACTGATGGAGGGATGAAGATACTGACATTAACATTAGCTCCAATGGGGATGGTAGCTCCTTGGAGGTGCCAAGAACCATAGATCTTTGGGAGAGCAGACCAATTTCTTATCCATTGAGAAATATGGAGTCAAAAACTTCAAAACACCTAAAAACCAATGACCATGAAACTTTGACTCAAGACTCAAAGTTGACTGACTAATTCAAAACTGAAACAAGACTCTCAGAAGCTGAAACTAGACACTTAACTGAAACTATCTTAAAACTGACTGAAACAAAAATGACTCAATAGTAAAACACAATTGACAAATTGGAAACAATGCTCAAAATAGAGCTTATTCATCAAAACCTACTCTAACCGTTCCATTCATCACCTGATCAAGTGAAATGAAACAACCAATGCAACAAAGTAAGCATTATGGCTACTATTTGCATTCTCTGCAAGTTCTTTCTTATGAACAACAAGAGAGAACTACTGAAAGGAAAATCCCAAGAAGACCTGTGAACGGATCCATTGAATAATATGGATTCTCTATCCGACTCCAAAAACACTACATAAGGATCTTGAAATTCATGTGCACTGGGGCTTAACTCATCCAATGGATTGCTTTGATTCTCCTCATACCATGAATGAAAACTTACATCTGAGCTTTGTGACGAGACTCCTACTGAAACTAACAAAGAAACCCGCTGTCGGATCAAGTTTGTATCAATACTTGCTTCAAGCTCACAGGTAGCTAATGGAGGACTTTGACTGCAGACATCATCCAACATATCAACTATTGGATCGTGAAAAACTTGAAAAGACTGCTGCAACCCATTTTCTATTGGTTCCGATGAGATTACATGATTTCCTATAGGCTGCTCATTTGAAGATATACTATGCAAATTTTCCTTCAAAAACTGAAATGATTCAAAACAAAATGGTACGGAATCATCTTGCATCATTTGATCATATGGTCCAACTTCCAAATCTTCATTTGCAACTTGAAAATCAATGGCATTCGGAGGCTGCAACTCTGGATATGAAAATTCTTGAACAAGGATTTCATTGCCCTCAACATGGTGAAGATCGAAACTTATCGACAGTTGATTTCTGATTGCATGAAATTTTTCTCTGAAGAACTGAAATGAAGCAAAACAAAAAGGCAAAGATCCTTCACTTACTTCAAAATTTGTTTCACTTTCCTCCTCACTTCCATAGCTGATATGCAATGGTTGATCACTGTATTCGAGATGAAAGTGAACTTCCTCCTCCCACAAACTATCTGTTGATTTGTCTATAAGATTAGCTTCTGTTTGGAGAACATAATCATCATCATACTGATCAAACTAAGGCAATTCATCAGTATAAAATACATCATCAAGCATACATGTCATATCAACAGATCTCTCTTCTCCAAGATGATCTACAAAACAATCATTATCAGATCTATGACAACTGGGATAAGAAACAAAATGTTTTGGATTAGAAACTTGTTCCTCTTCAATGAACAAGCCATGGTCTTAAACATCATACTCATTCCTTGCAGTGATCCTTTGCATAATCTCTTCCACTGCACTTCCCAATATGTCGAGCTTTACCTCTAAAGATGTCGATTCCTCTAGATCTATGTTCTTCACCTCTTCTTCCTTCAACTTTTCCCTTCTGATCAGCAAATTAGCCTCTACATCTACTACACTATTCTGCATCTCTTCAAGTGTTGCAAGGTTTCTTTCTCTCAGCTGAAATTCCATTTCCGGATCAAAGGCTTTTGGGTGGTGCAAGAGAGTAGATCCAGGAGGAGGTCTTATATTAACCAGCATCGAAAAACAGACTTGATTAAATCTAGCAGAAAATTGTTGTACTGTCTCCCCCAGCTGTCTTTTCAACTGGTTATACTTTTCTATAATCAAGAAAGGGTTTTGTCTGACCACCCACTTGTCGAGGAAAACTTTGACAAACTACTGGAAATCTGAGATGCTCACATCAGGCAGGGTTTTAAACCAACTCTTGACTTTGCCTTGCAAAGAAAGAGAAAAAAGCCTAATACTAACATCTTCTTCATCAACTTCAAGAAGATCGAGAAAAGACTCAAAATTCAATACATGTCTCTCAGCAGTGATGTTGTCGCGTTCACCATCAAATCTTGGTAGATATAGGTCATGATTTTTAGGGAAAGCATGGGATATAGGAGGTAAAATCAGAGGCTTGTATCAATTTGGAATTTTACAAGGTATAGGAGTATGTACAGAAGGTGTAGAATCAATCTTGGTCTCTTTAGGCTCATCAGTTTGAAGACGGTCATCACAAGCTTCAGAAAAAGGATTTTGATCAAGCTCAAAGGCATGCAAATCTTTGGTATTCACAATCTTCAAAGGGAACAAAGAACATAATGTCTTGGATGAAATTCCAACTTGAATTCTTGATCTTTCCATATTTTCCTTTCATTTTTCTGCTGGTCGGGTTCATCCTCCAGTGGAGTCCTTGGATCTGATCTTGAAACTGATTTAGAGTCGCCAGGTGAATGATTCCAGCCTTGCTGTGTCTGATCATTGTCCACCATCAACAATCAGATCTGAACTTGATAAATTTTGCTGAGGAACATAAAACTACATTCCCTAGTATAGTTTCCAATATGTTAGGACCTAAATCTACCTCAGGCTGAGAAGGGAAGGTCTAGGGTAACATCAAACCATGCTTAACCTAGTAGCTAGCCCTACCAAGCCGGGAGAGGGCTCTCTCCTTGTCAATCTCAATGAAAATATATCAAGGAAGGCTTGAGATGACTGATATGAATACTAGTTTTAGGCTAGGTATGTTTTCTCAGAGGAATTTGACTTAATTTTAATGGTTGGTTGCTGGATCATATGAGGAAGGCGGCTTTGGGTCCAGGAACTCAACTCAGATTTGCAGAGGTTTCTGTGGGGAAAGGTAGGCAAGTGTTTTAACACTTTTAAATGAGTGTAATGGTGATTATAAAGACTAGCAAGGAGCTGGAGAGGTCATGAAAAAGTCATGAGTCCTCTTCAAATAGTAGAAAACATGTAAAACTAAATAAACCCCAAGGCAGAGCACTGAAACATCAATTAATTCCACCTTTCAAACTTGATTCATTTAGTTATGCTAAAAGAGAGAGAGATTATGGCATACATAAACATAATATCACCAACCAACTAGGAAGAAAACAATGCTAAATCACATTGCCACAAGAATCCCACAAAATGCTGCAAAACCCTGGTTTATTTCCATGCCAAACTACAGAAGTGATGTACAATAGTGCTCAATGCATCCACAAGAGTCCAACCCTTAAAAATGACTGAAAAAACACATGATATAGACCTCCAAACCACCTGTGCTATCCATCAGGGGTTGAATCCATGAGAAGAGGGGTAGTTTCAACCATATCTAAACTAGGAACACAAAAATAGGCAGTGGAACAACTTGCCTCTAAAACCTAGGAAACTGATTCATTCTACTCCAAACCACCTACAACTAATGTATCTACCTTATCAAGTCAATTTTTATCATTTTTACATCATAGTACATCAATTTACATCATTTCACATCATGAATTTGACCATAAGAGAGAATAAGTCAAACTAGAAGAAAACTAGGCGAAAAACAGAGTTTTTGAGAAAAAATAGCACTTTCTCATCCTGTGCGTGGCGCCATTTTTTCTGTGCGTAACACTTTTTCCAAGCTACTTTTGGAGGGCTTCCCCTTCACCAACTTTGCTCCAATATGGCTTGCTGGAAAGGTCTATCTAGCTATCTTCTAGGACAAGTGGAATTTTTGAATTTGGTGTCCATTTTCCCCTCCAAAATTGCAATCTCCCAAGACTACTTCCTGTGTGGCCAAAAAGTGGCAGAGAGGGCATTTCTTGGGTGTTTTTGGGCCTTTTGGAGGTTCAAAACTTGTCAAAATTTCCTAGTAATTTCTAAGCATGCATAACATTTCATAAGAATCAAAAAATGCCAAGTTTTCTTCAAATGGAGGTCCCTATCAAAAGCGAGCACCGGTGGCGCTACGCACTTTCTGGAAAAACCTGTTTTTCCCCTAAAATATTCAAAAATGCAAAAAAGTTCTCCAAATTTCTTCAAATTTGGCAAAAGGCAAGGTCATTAACCGCTTTACTGGGCCAAGGAAGCTTCAACCAAGATTCTAAGTTTTCCTTGCTGCTTTTTGTCCTTTAATGCTCTCTTTAATTTGGCTTTTAGGTACCTTATCCTTGTCTTGCAGATTTTGTTTCGGTCCAAATAATGATAAGCCATGTGGCACAACATATTCTTCCCCTTATTTTCCTTGTCCAACAAATTCTCAAGGTGAATATTTACTCTTTCCAACCATGATTCTCGATCGGCCTCTATTTCTTGCTCTAGTGAAGTTAGCTTGATTTTCCTTTTATTTGCCAATTGTCGTTTTCCCTTATGTTTTGCAGCTCTATGATTGTTTGTTTGTCCTCCAATTGCTTATTCTATTGCTCAAGGTAATTAATGACCCATTTAGCCCTCTCAAGGTCAAGTGATAGGCTTCGGATCTCAGCTTCTTTCTCCTTGGTGATTTCATCCTTGAACTTTGAGCTTTGGGAGCCCAAATCGATGTCCTCCTCCTGAATCAAAACAAATCTCTCTTGACCTTGAGAAGGCCCTCCATCTTGAAAATGCTATTTTCCTTTATCTTGTACCTATTCTACTAAAGAATAAGGCAAAGCCCTTTCACCCCAGGTGAAGATAGCATTTTCCTGTTGTCTAATGAAGGAAACGAGACCCCTTCCACCCCAGGTGGAGGTAATACTCGTTTGCTAGCTGCAAATAGCCTCCTTGTATCCTTTTCATAAGTGAAAAATACTGGCACACTTGTGGTTTGAGTCTCATGAACCTCTAGTTGATTTGAAGGCCCTCCTTCCTCTTGAAACACTGATGGGGTCACCTGAGGGCTTTTGAAAACATCATGTGAATGAAAGTATCCCATGAAATACTCAACAAGCTCAGTTGATGCAAAATAGCAATTTTGATCAATGAGTAATGATAAATGCTATTGAAATATTGAGGAGGAGGTTTCCTTTGCACCAATGCAGCCATCTTCTCAATATTTTTGCATATGAAATATGATAGGTTCATCATCCTCACTCTTGTAAAGTGCATCAGCAATCTAACATGGTAAGTGTACAAGTGAGAAAACCTCCCTTCACAGGTGAAATATTTGATAATGAGCTTCATGAGTGGAGCATAAGTGTCCTATAGGTATCTGAAAGGAAAGACCCTACTGATTTGCTTTTGATAACTAGCCTTGACATAAGGCTCATAATACTCTTTGCCCACAAGCCATCCTTTGTTCCATTATTCACCCACATTTGGAATACCTGTTGCTGCAGCTATGGTTTCAAGTGTCAATGTGAAGGAAACACCTGCTATGTTCACCTAGCCATTGTGAAGATGAAGGAAAAATAGCCTAGCAAGTTCATGGTGGTATTTCACCCTCTCCACCATTTCACAAAACTGGTAGCAAGACTGATGTTTAAAACATGTTATTGCAAGAGGGCAAGCTAGTAACTCTGTGAGTGTGGTGGGCTCCTCCTGGATGTGTTTTCCTCCCTTATGTGGTTTTCTTGGTGCAGGAATCTCTTGGGAGGAATCACTGACAGCTTCTTCATCCCTTTCATAAGCTAAGTCTGTTTCCATATTTGCCAATGTATGGTGTAAAATGATGAGTATGAAGATATTTTCTCAAGAATAGGTGATTGTTGTTTTCTTCTTTGGGATTTGATGAGTGGACTGATAATATAAGTGGAAAGGAAGGTTTTGATGTTGGCTGTAGGGTTACTAGGGAATGATAGGGTTTTGGGAATGAAGATTAGGGTTTGGGGAATAGTGGGAATTAGGTGTAGGGCTTAGGGTTTGGGAATAAGGGGGTAAGATGAGTGTAAATGAGAGAGGGAAAGGGAAATAAAATTAGGGAAATTTAGTGGAGAGGAATGGGATATGGGAAAATTATGCAAGGGATTATAAACAGCAAGAATGACAAAAACTACAAAACCCTAGACAGTTTTGTCAAGGCAACTTTGAAACAACTTAGGGTTTAATTTTTCACCTTTCAAAACATCATCAAGAATGACTAAATCTCTTGCTATGGCAAATGGGAGGGTTTACTTACTTGAAGGGATGGTATTTGGAAATTTTGGAGCCTTAGAGAATCGATGGGATGAGTTTTTGGCTTGGAAAACTGGTGCGCCACGCCAACACCTAGGTGCACCATGCCTGGCAGGTGCGCCACGCCCGTTGAAAACTCTTTGTAATTCCTACGCTCGGTGCGTAGCACTGAGCAGGTGCGCCGCACCAGTGCCCAGGTGTGTCGTGCCAAGAAAAAACCTCAACTTTGCTACAATTTTTTCTTTTCTTTCCTCAAACGCAATTTTTTGCTCTTTCTTTCTTTCCTTTGCACAAAATGATGTCTTCTAACACAAATGATCCCTTTATATACAAGTGACTTTAATTTTTCATTTAAGAAAGACCCACTTTCTAAAGTTGCTTTTTACTTTGCTTTTTAAAAACCCTGTTTTTGTAGTTTGGCTCTTTTTTGTCATTTGATGGACTAATGCTTGCATTTTCTTGTCTCTTTTGCAGGAGCTGGAGTGCAGGAATTTGGCAAGGTGACCAAGGGCTGCAAATTGTTGGCATTATGGCACAGGTTTGGAGCTATGGCATAGGTGTTGTCCTTGATGGCAACTCACTCTGGTGACAGATCTCAGTTCAGGCTCTCAGAATGAAGGAAAAGATATATACGCAGGTTCACCTAGAGGAAGACGCATATATATGCGGGTTAGATGTTTCAAAGGCGCGTATGCATATACACGCACTTTCACGCAAGGAAAAGCGCATACATGTTGGAGAACTTACCTTTGGTCTGTGGTATTTAGTCCTTGGTAATTGAACCTATGGTTTTGGGCCATGGTATCTTGTCAGAAGTGTTGATCCCAAGTATAGGATCCATGGTATTGTTTTGTTATGGTTTTGGACCATGGTATTGTGAAAGGCCTAAGACAATAAAAGAGGAAGGAGATCATTTGGCAAAGTATGATCTGAATTATTGAATATCTGATAAAGTGCTAGACCTGAAATATTGGTGATTGGGTTATGGTGTAGATCTGGATCTGAATGAAGGAGGAACCTAAGCGCAAAGAGAAGGATAAGTTCTATTGATGGGTCATAATCTTAAGGCTAGAATAATAGTATCTTTGTATGATTTCGATCCGTTATATGTGGCGCATGCTTGATCTATAAATCTAGTAATCTAGGTTAATTAATGTCTGAATATTTGAAAGAGTGAATTATCCTTTATAGATCTGTACGCAGGTTTAGTGAAGCAAAGACGCGTATACATGCT
The DNA here is from genome assembly GCA_031772625.1 of Pinus tabuliformis. Lineage (NCBI taxonomy): Eukaryota > Viridiplantae > Streptophyta > Pinopsida > Pinales > Pinaceae > Pinus > Pinus tabuliformis. The sequence continues at coordinate 610,355,456 of CM062811.1, read as the reverse complement.
AGTTCTGTGAGTAAAAATAGCGTATACGCAGGTTGGTCCAAACACAGAAGCATATGCACGCAGGTTTCTGGGTATTGAAGTAGCGTACATCTGTTGAGTTGTGTTCTAGTTGCTTCTGTTTGTTGCTGCAGTGTTCTGGGTTCAGAATTTGGTGTGTGGTTACTGTTACTGTGTTCTGGGTATAGATGTCAGAGAAGTGTCTACTTGATTAATTCTAATTAGTGAAAAGGAGATTGTTTGATGCAGAAATTCTTGATGATTGATTGATGTTCATGGATCCAGTCGGAAAATTTATGAAACGTGGTCCCTGGAAGAAAGAGAAGGTTGTAGCCTTCTGTAGGCCAGCACCTACGTACTAGTATCTTGGCTAGTGCAAGAGCTAAGGGGGTTGTAGCTCCCTTCCAGGAGAAGCTGGAGAACGAGAGAGGGTCGTAGCTCTCTGTAGGTTGTAGCCTGCATACTGGTAAAGGAATACACTAGTACAAGATCATTGTAAAAAGAAGTTTCTAATTAAAGAAGATAAAGACGAATTGTAACAGATGGTTTTCACCCACATTGGGTTTCCACCTTATATCTTGTGTTCTCGTGTGTGATTGTCTTTCACTTTTTCTGGTTACTGTTTATTTGATTCTAATACACAGATTAATGATCAACATCTATAAGATAAATTAACTATAAGTTTGCATGGTATACGCGGGTTTCCTTATCTGTAGTTGCGTATATACGCGGTTTTCACTAACTGAAGTAGCGTATATGATCTGGGTTTGAAAAAGAAAATAATTGACTTGATAATACTGATTCAACCCCCCCCCCCCCCCCCTCTCAGTATTATTTCCAACATAGATGATGCTTTATTACATATGAAAACAATAAAATTACATAAAATTTGTACAAGAAATGGAAAAACCCTGTTTTCACCTCAAAACAGAGTTTTGAGGTAAAAACCCTTTATGGAGAAAATCATCAATAATATTTGTGATTTTATGAACTTATTGAAAATCCTCATGTGACTACTGGCCTCTTATTGAGCTTTTGAAGATCATGGTGGGAAACCCTAGACCTAATGAGACTTGAAAACCCTAAAATGACTACTGCAAATGAAATGAAATAAAAATGACAGCAGATGACTTGTACATATGGAAATAGGCCAGCGGATGAAAAGCATGAGGGAAATTTGACAAAGAACCACTACCATCAGATGATCCATGACCTAATGGGGTGCAACTGATCAGATGAGACACCTAATATGCATGCAAAAAGAGAAATTTTGATCATTAATGGGTGGATGAAGATACCGAAACTAACAGTATGCATCGTATTTATATCTAGGAAAATACCAAACCAATTAGACAACCTCAAAGAAGAATGAACCCTAATATGAGAGAAATTGTTAAAGAGGAATTACAAAAGTTACTTAATGTGAATTTCATCTATATGATATTAGATAGTCAATGGGTGTCACCTTTAGTCATTCTTTCAAAGAAAAATGGGAAATGGAGAGTGTGTACTGACTACAGTGAATTAAAAAAGGTGATTTTGAAAGATAATTTTCCGCTGCCTTTTATAGACCAAGTATTGGTTACCTTGGTAGGGAAGAAATATTTTTCATTTCTAGATGGTTTTAGTGGGTATACCAAATCCAACTAGCACCATAAGATCAAGATAAAACTACTTTCGCATGTGCATGGGGAACACATGCCTATAGGGTACTTCCCTTTGGATTATGTAATACCTACCACAGTTAAGAGAGCCTTTTTATGTCTGTTTTCTTATCTAATTCATGATTGTGTGGAAGTTTACATGGATAACTTTACTATATATGGAGATAATTTTGAAGAAGCTATTGAAAATTTAGAAAAAAATCTTATTATATGTAAGGAAGAAAACATTTATTAATCCATGAAAAGTGTTTTATGATGTTCAATGAAGGGATTGTTCTAGGAAACCATATTTCAAGTGATGGAATTAAAGTGGATACATCTAAAATGTATGTAATCTCTAAAATTTCAACTGTTGTTTGGCAAAAGGATGTTAGAAGTTTTCTTGAATTTACTGGTTATTATAGAAGATTCATAGAAAAGTTCACAAAAATAGCCTCCACACTTTTCAAACTTCTACAAAAGTTTATGAATTTGTCTTGAATTTTGACTATCAAAAAGCATTTGAGACATTGAAACAAAATACTACTGAAGCACCAATTTTAAGAGGACCTAATTGGCATCTCCCTTTCCATATTTCTATTGATGCTTTAGATAAAACTTTAGGAACTCTGTTGGGACAAAAATATTTAACTCCTTGTGCTATTTATTATACAAGAAAAAATTGACTCGAGTAGGGTTAAATTAGTGACTGTAATAGAAAAGGAGTTTTTAGCTATTGTGCATGCCATTAACAAATTTCATCATTATATCACTAGTTATGAAACTTTTATTCATACAGATCATTCTGCTATTAGATATTTAATGAAGAAAGCAATTATAATATGGTTGTTATTATTACAAGAATTCAACATTACTATTCTTGATAGACCAGGAAAAGAGAATATAGTTGTTGATTTTCTTTCTAGAGTGAAGAATAATAATGGTCATGTTCCTATAAAAGATAATTTTCCTGATGAATATATTTTTGCAGTATTTACTAAAACACCTTGGCCAATTATTAAATTACATGAAGATTACCTCCACAACTATCATCTAGGGAAAGGAAAAAAATTATCAAAACCAATGCACCTTATTTTTGGATAGATGGAGAATTTTACAAAACTAGACATGATTTGATCATCCAAAGGAGTGTTCGAGAAGTTGAAGTATCGAAAATTTTGAAAGATTGTCATGTTGAAGCATGTGGAGGAAACTTTATTGACAAAAGAACTACTTACATGATCCTTCTTTTGGGATATTATTGGCCATTTATTTTTAAGGATTCCAAATAATATGTCAAAAGATGTGATAGTTGTCAAAGAATGGGGAAGCCTATTCCATTAGACAAAATGCCTCTACAACCAGAGGTACTTGTAGAGACTTTTGAAAAATGGGCCATATATTTTGTTGGGCCAATAACTACTCCATATAAACAGAAAAGGTATATACTTGCTTGTACAAATTATGTTACAAAATCAATAGAAGATAAACCTATTTTATTTGCAACTAAAAATGTTGTAGTTACATTTCTTTTTTAGGATATTTTTACTCGTTTTGGTGTTCCAAAGGAAATTTTAATAGATCAAAGTACCCAATTTACATCTAAGATGGTGTTAAAGATCATGGAACAATATAAAATTAAGCATCGAAAGTCTTCTCCATATCATCCACAAGCCAATGGACAAGTGGAATCCACCAATAAGGTACTTGAAGCAATTCTCACCAAGACAATGCATTTGCATGAGAAAGATTGGGAAAAAAATATTCCAGAAGCACTATCGGCATATTGAACCACATGGAGGAATATAACTAAACATACTCCTTATGATCTTGTCTATGGGAAGCAAGTTTTTCTTCCAATTGAGTTCCAAGTGGAGACCTTTAGAATAACTGCTAAATTGGGCCTTGAGCTATCATAATCTCAAAAACAAACACTAGCACAATTGAATGAGATAGATGAGATCCGACAAGATGCTATTCAAAGAACCAACATAGTTCGACAACAAGGATCAAGATGGAATGACAGATTTATCAAAACCAAAAAGTTCAATACAGGTGTCTAGCCTCTTATTTTGTATTCTAAATTCAAATATTTTCAAGGAAAGTTTCAAACTCATTGGCTTGGTCCTTATGAGATAGATATTGTTTATGGAAATGGAGTAGTAAAAATCAAAACTATTGATGATGAACAGGTTACCTTCCTTAATGATCATAGGTTAATATTTTATCATAAACCACTAACAAAGGAAGAGTTTTTCAAATATTTGCAAGAAAATTATAAATTTGATTTGGTTAAGAAAGGAAAACATTATCCTCATTATCCACCTTAATTGTAATTCTTTCTATCACACACACACACACACACACACACACACACACATATATATATAATAAAATTTAAATAAATAATAAAAGTATAATCATGAAAACCAACAATGTTGGCATGCTTATATAGAAAATCGTAATTGAAAACTAGGAGTTCATGGTGTTTTAGATTTTCATAATTCCTGTATTTTCCCTATTTCATTTTATCCCTCTTTTTATAATAATTTTACAGGTGGTAAGCAACACTTTTGAAGACTAACCTTCTTCAATGATCATCAAAGAGACAACAACAATAAAGAATATTCTTATGATCAAACAACAAATTTCAAAGAATAAGAAACAATAGAGTTAATGTCATTCTACAACTAACCTTCAATTCCATAGTTGATTTTAATTTCTACAGTCATAACAATGTCAACACCTCACATTCAAAGAATCCACAACAAAGGAACATTAAAGGTATTCACATCAAAGGTATGTAGGATGTTAAATTATTTTCACATAAGAGCATTATATTATTATTCATTGGATGATTTCATTAAAAAAAATGTGAGTTATTAAAAGAATTTATGAAATGCATGTTGGCATTATGATATAGGTGTTGTCCTTGATGCCAAATCACTCACAGGTCCGCTCAGATTTGATAAAAGGAAACTCACAATGTAACAAGTCAATTAAGTGGTAACAGGGCATTGGTACAGAAGAACAGGAAGTTAGAACAAAGGTCTACTGATCAGAAACAAGAAGTTGAAAGAAAATGATGTTTTGAGATAGTTTAAGGTGTATACGTAGGTTCACCCTGTAAAAATAGCATATACACACCGGTTCACATAAAAAAAAGAGAGCGTATATGTATGCACGCACTTTCACAAGACGAAAAGCACATATGGGTTCGAAAATCAAAGAAATTCAAGAGTAAAGGATACCAAGGGTCAATACCATAGTAATAGCCCACAATATTGAGTGGAGTAATGACTATTTGATCCAGTCCAAGAATACCACATGTCCTAAGTGTGGTTTTGGTCTGAGGTATTGAGGAAGGCCAAAACTATACAAGGAGGAGAAGATCAAAGGGCTAGGTGTGCAAGTGAAAGGGTTTCTTAGGAATACTTCTATCTGAAGTAAATTTGATGTTGCAGGGGCTATGATTATGATATAATCTGAAATATTTTGTGCACCTTGAATTCAATGTTGGATCAGGATCATGAGACTTGAAATGACTTATCATTGAATGATTTGATATTGGTTGGGCTAGATCAAAATGCTTACACATGTTTTATTCTTTGTATGTCATGATCTAGGTATGTCTAAAGTCTGGAATAGCAGCAAAATTGTAGGTTAATATTTGTAGATCTATACATTGGTTCGCCTTGGTAAATTCATGTGTACACGCAGGTTCAACTCTACTAAGTAGAGTATGAAAAGGAAAAGCCTATTGTTTAGAAATGATTGATCTATCTGATCACTACTACTATTTTATTGTTGTCTTCCAATGAAGTCTTCTTAGATCTGAATGTAAAACTAAATGCATAAGGAGTTTGTGTCTAATTGATTGATTGATTAAGTGAAAAGAGTTATGTTTGATGCTGACTATCTAGATCTCTTCAAATTGACAGTAGATGTTCAAAATGTTATTGGTTGGTATAGATCTGATTCAGAAATTTTTATGATTCAGTAGTTCTAAAGGTATACACAGGTTTTGTTAAAGGAAGTAGTGGATACACATAGGTTGGGTTTAGTCAAGTAGTGTATGCATTCTGATGCATGATTTTTGAGGTTGCAGCTGGTTCTGAATGATGATGCAAGTTTTTGGGTTCAGTACAATGTTCTGGTGAGAGTGACATGATTGTTCAGATTAACTAATTATTAGTTGATGCAGTTTGAGTTTTAAACTTTCTAATGGGTCCAATATGAAAATTTAATGAAACGAGGCCTTCATATTGTATTGTTGTGTACCAGGAGCATCCAGTCTGAAAATTAATGAAACGTGGTCCCTAGAGGAAGAGAGAAGGTCGTAGTCTTCTGTAGGTCAGTGCCTACGTACTAGTAAACACATCAGCTAGTGCAAGAGCTAGGGGGTTGTAGCTCCCTTCCAGTAGAAGCTAGAAAACAAGAGAAGATTTTAGCCTTATCTAGGTGGGTGCCTGCGTACTGGTATGAGTCTGCACCAGTACAAGATTGTAAACAAATTTTCTTTATATTAAAAGAAGACAGAGACGACAAAAGCAAATGGTTTTTCTCTCGTATTGGGTTTCCACCTTAAATATTGGTGTTCATGTGTGTTGTTTATGTGTGATGGTTTATTATTTTATTACTGCACATAGTTACTATATAATAAGATACCAATGCACTAATTAAAGATCAACTCATGATAAATTGATTAAATCATAAGTTATATGGGTATACGTTGATTTCCTTGATCACAGTTGCGTACACACGCAAGTTAACTTCACTGAAGTTCGTATATAAATATGTTTGGGAATTAAAAATTTATTGAATTGAAAATATTGATCCACCCCCCCCGCCTAGTATTATTTCCAACAATTGGTATCAGAGCAAGTGCTTTAGAAGAAGCTTGATCACTTGAGGGGAGATCTTTCAAGATGACAATCACAAAGGCATGGGATCTATCAGACCACCAATATTCAGTGGGAACAACTTGGTATATTAGAAAATAAGAACCAGATCTTATCTTCAATCGCTTGCAGGCAATGTTTGGGAAATTGTGGGAGGAGGATATCAATTTCTAGCAGCAATACCTACAGATATAGGAGGTAAGAATTTATATGAAACTAATGCCAAAGTAGTCAATAATTTATTGGGAAATATGTCAGAATCAAAATTCATCAAATTCATGTAGTTCAAGACAGCCAAAAAGATATGGGACAAAATCATTCGAAGCTACGTAGGAGACTCCTAGGTAAAACAGGTTAAGCTTTAAACTCTCAGAATTCAGTATGAAACTCTTAAGATGCATAGTGATGAAAGTATTGTGAGTTACTTTTTATGTGTAGATGAGATTTTTAAATGTATGAAGAATTTGGGTGAGGAGCTAAAGGAGGCTACTTTAGTAGAGAAAATTTTGAGATCTTTGTCTTCTAAATTTGAGTCAAAAGTATTTGCCATATAAGCAAACCAGGATCTTCAATCTATTACTATGGTTCAACATCATGGAATTCTAACTACCTTTGAAATGAGGAAAGGAGGTCCATCAAATATGAGAGAAGCCGCTTTAAAAGCTTCATCAAAGGGAAAAGAAAAGGAAGATCACAATGAATCAGGATATATTTCAGAAGAAGAAGATGAGGCAAACTTTTTCAATAAACTTCAATGGGGTTCCAGAAGATTCAGAGGTTAGCTACCATTCAAATTCTTTGCCTTTGGTAGATTCGGCCATTATGGTACCAAATGTCCTCATAAAGATAAATTTGAAAAGGGAAAGGAATATGCAAAGGATAATAGAAAACAGGTTGTTAATAGAATAAGTTACTATACCCATGAAGATAGTGATGGTTTATCTAATGGTGATGAAGATGAAACTGAACAAAATTATAAACTACTCACGGCTTATGACAATGAGGATCTTTTGGATGCCTTAGATGAGGAAGACTTTCTTGAATAAATAAAAAAAATCAAAATTTAGAAGAAAAGAAGATTATCATAGACATGTTAACACATCAACTCACTAAAAGAGAAAAGCACAATGAAAAACTAGAATGAGAAGTTGTGGGTCTAAGAAAAGAACTTGAGAAGACAAAATCTCTTAATATTAGATTTGTTAAAGGGTCGAAAACTTTAAATGAAATCATCAAAGTTCAACGTTATCCTCCCATAAATACAGGCCTTGGATATACTGAAGAATCATCCCAATCACAAAAGTCGTCAGCCTCCACCAAAAGCTATCTTGATGCAGCAAAGACCAGTGAACAGTATGTCAATCATCAGCAAAAGCCTAAAAGTACTCATCAGGTAAATCATGCTCAATTTACTCCAAGGATAAACATCAATAGAAGCATCAACCAATAGGTAAACAATGCCAAAATATTCTATGATCGCATAAACTTCTTTAATGGACAATGTTTTTCATGCCATAACTTTGGGCATAAGGCTGCTCAATGTGTTTCTTACAAAACCATCATGACTAGAGAAGCACGAAATCAAAGGAGCATAATAGGAATCAAGAAAAGTTCCTATAATAACTTTTATCCTCTTGAAGATGAAATTGAATGTTCATTTTGTAATAACTTTGGTCATGAAGAATCTGAATGCAGGAGAAAATTTCAGCCAACACTTCAAAAGGAGAAAACATCATCAAATTCCAAGATATGAAGAAAGAAGGAATTTCAATAAAAAAGATGTGGCATAGCTCTGTTTGCAGAAGGATAAGAGAACTAGTGGTACATCAACAGAGGATGCTCCAACCACATGACAAGTGATAAAGAGAAACTTCATGCATAGAATTCTTTAGAAAAGCAAAAGAATGTCTCCTTTGGAAATGACAAACCAGTTGTCAATAAAGGTAAGTTTTTGTTTATTTGAAAGAAAAGGTTAAAGATGGAATGTTCATGTATGTAGATGGTTTAAAGCATAACTTGTTAAGTGTCAGCCAAATGTGTGATCAAGGAAATGAAGTTGTGTTTTGATCAAATGGATGTGTGGTTCGTGTGCTTGATACAGGAAAGACAGTTATGAAAGGTACAAGAACTCCAAACGATTTATACATACTCAAAGGAGGACAAAAATAATGCTATCTAAGAAAAACAGATGGAAATTGGTTATGGCACAGAATATTGGGGCATCTAAGTTTTTTTCAAATAAGAAAAGCATGCAAGCTCAAGGTGGTTCATGATCTTTCAGATATCAGCATTCCAGAAAAGACCATATGCAAACCATGTCAAGTCGGAAAGAAAACTAAAGTTCATTTCATTGAAAAAGAAGGATCACCAAGTAAGCCTCTTGAACTCATCCATACTGATTTATGTGGACCAGCAAGGAAAAATTCACCTCATGGAGAAGAATACTTTATTTTATTCATTGATGATTTTTCTAGAATGTGTTGGATAGGTCTACTAAAGCATAAATATGAAGTGTTGGGCAGCAAATCCACCCATAGTGGGTTTTTGGGGCTTAAAGTCCAGTTTTGGTCGATGTAATGTAAAGACCCTGCAAAATGCGGGCGCAGAGCGCGAGAGTCTAGGGTTTTCTGCCCTAAAATATTGTAATTTAATATAGAATGTGTCGGCCTACCCATTGTCTGCGGACCATGGGAATGTATAGATAGAGCGAGGCTCTAAGTGATGAAGTTAGTTTTTCAACCTTGATCTGAATTAATTTGTTTTTGGGTTAAGGATTTCGTTCTGATTCTGTAAGTCCAATTCTTGGGTTGTAGTAGTAAGGAGAGGCTCGGTAGTGGTGTGTGTAGAGGCCTGTTAGAGTCCACAACTGGGTGTGCAGACCCCTATAGCTGAGTGCGCAGGGTGGAGTTGGGATTGTAACTGAACAGAGGTTTAATAAAAGATAAGTTAATTTGGAAATATTGTGCATCTGTTCGTAGATCTGTATGCATGCTTCTGTTATATTTTTACGCATCTCTTTACAGTTTATGATTGCACGCACTTCTTATGAATGTTGAATGATTGATGAAAATACTAGGCCCACAAAAATAAGTCATATCTATAATAATAAAACAGTAAGGACAAGGGATCTAGACAGTGCCTCTTTGCGCTCGTTACAGAGCCATGTGGAGGTTACACGGCTGCACGAAGTAGCACAAGCGCGCAGGATCGGTTCACAAACTTCCTAGCCTTCATCAAGACATCCCTAGGGTGCAGAAACCTAGTCCAGCATCCTCCCATACTACCTCGGGTGAGACCTCAGTCCACGCATTATGGACTGTTGCCAAAAGGGCCAGTAGTTCTGGGATTTGTTTGGCTAAATCACTTCTGAACCTAGGGCAGGCCCCAACAAGCCAACAAATGGTTACATTGCCGAGGTTGGCATCTACCTAAGGGATGTCTGATGTCGAAACACTGGAATCCTATGAAGAAGGAAATTGAAGATTGGTTGGATCGGAAGCTTCATGAGTTCGTGACACAGGAAAATAGAACTCTGCATATATCCAAGAAGAGGTGGCTAGATCGCTACATATATATGGAAATCCATGAGATCTTCTTTGCGTCCTTCTCTTCAGAGATGTATGATTGGATCGTGAGGTTAGCCGATAGCCAGGGAAGGTATAAGCTCGATCAACCGATATTGTGGACTCCAGAGTTAGTGCGCAGACTAGAGGCATCGGAAGATAAAATCGCAAGGGTCGTGGACCATTGGCTCCACCGGATAATACGGGGATTTATCACTGACTTCACAGTAGACAAGGCCGTGAGCTATAGCAAAGCAAAACGACGTTTTCTCAAGGGACTGTGAGGTAGGTACATCAAATCCCTGAATACCTAGATTAAGATGATGTTATGTGAAAAGCAGGTTATGCGAATACATTGATGTTTGGAACGATGCGGAGAGAAAAGATCTAAAAAGGTATCGAAGGATTAGAAAACAGTCCCTTAATTTCACCTTCGTGAGAGAGGGAGGAAGAGTGCACTCGAGTTTCTCCAAGAAGTGCGGTCAGTTTGATTAGGCAGCGCATTCCACAGTTACCACCTCGACTTACGCCACCACCTACTTCACCTCCTTCACCTCCATCTTCACCCACCCCACCTCCACCACCCCCTCAGTTCAGCATGGTGAGTGCGATCAAGCTACCTGTATTCAGAGGAGCAGGGAATGAGGATCCAGACCAGTTCTGGTTCATGGTAAGAGCAGTATGGGAAGCACAAGGAGTTACGGATGACAACATTAAGAAGGCCACATTGGCAAGCACACTGCAGGATCGCACGCTGACTTTGTATATCAAGAACTCGAATGATCACCCAAATGTAGGAATAGTAGAGATCTAGAATGCGTTGAACAGAGAATTTAGTCAGCCGAAATCAGAGACAGTCAATTATCCGGTTTAAACAGATCACGATGCTTCCATGCGAGACTCCCTAGGATCTAGATCAGAGGCTGAAGAGTATGATCCATGAGGTTAATATGATGCTAACAGATGCACAACACTACACGTGGTTTGTGGCATCTTTGACACCACACCTAACGATGATGCTGTCATAGCAGAAGCTTTCAACCCAACCAGAAGCGTTCGAAATGGCGACGAGGTTGCATGAAACATCGATACAAGATCCAGGATTAAACGTCCAACAAATCCATGCATAACTACAAAATCTCTAGGAAATGCAAAGTTTGAAGTAGGATAGGGCACCATGACTAGAGGCACACGAAGAAGTGTGGTGGATAAAATGTAAAGGCCAGGGCCATGACAACGACCACTATCCAGTATTCACAAACTACTTGGTAGGAGGGGGACCAATGTTGTTGAGACCAGAAGTGCAGGCAAGGCCAAGTGTGGCACCTGTGCTATGGTGCGCAATCTGTCAGATAGGAGGAAAGCACATGATGGATAACTATCACTTATTGCAGAAGTATACACAGATTCCCCATCAACCATTTTGTAATTTTTGTAAATTAGTGTGCCACGACAAGCATACTTTTCGCAGCTACAAGTTAATGATGGAGTGGACCCCATTTCAAGGGCGAGGTTGAGGACGAGGAGGAATGGGGCCAGGAAGGGGCCGCAGACTGTTAATCTGTTACAATTGTGGAGGACCAAGGCACTATGCCCGCGATTGTACTAACCCAACGAGACTATCTTGTTCATATTGTGCTCAATTCGATCATGAAGCAGTAGATTATTCTATGTTGATCACACAGATGTGCGCGAAATGAGTACTTCAACATACTCTGATGCAAAATATTCAAATGATGACGTCTAAACCATGCTAAGAAGACTTGAATGTGAATATGGTGCTTTGAAGTGGCGTGACTATAGGGGAAGATAAGGGGAAGCAGCCCCAGGAAGATACATGGGTTCACAAGGCTCCTATAAAGGAACCTGAGTTTGACTTGGAACACGCAAAGGAGATGTTTATGGAAGCTAAGAAGAGCTTCACAGAGGCCTCTACCTCAGGTAGTAAGGACCAACCAGAGCCTGAAATGGATCCTTCTATGCTTACTACCTTGTTAGAGACATGCATGAAGCTACTACGTGATAACAAGGCAGTTAAAGGACTACAAGAACTAATCACTAGGTGTGCAGGGTAAGGTGAACCGCATGTAGTCTGAAAACTAGGAAAGCATACATTGCGCACCAGTAGGGAAATGAGATTAATGGCGCAGATTGGCGAATATGAAATGGATCAAGTAATACTAGACTTGGGTTCGGATGTGAATGTGTTACCAAAGCAGAAATGGGAACGCATGGGTAGGCCCACGTTACAGTGGTCCCCTATTCAATTACGGATGGTGAAGCAACAAAATATCTTACCCATGGGGAGGTTGCAAGGGGTAACAATGGATATCAAAGGTGCGAGCATGCAGATGGACTTTGAAGTGATAGAGATTGTTGATGACAACAATACTTATCCTGCATTGCTAGGAATAGACTGGGCCATGGATATGAATGGAGTCATCAACCTGAAGAAGGGGAAGATGATATTCAAGAAAAAGTCCCTATGCGTAGTAGTCCCACTAGATCCAACCGAAGGAGCATGCTACACTGAACCTGTGTGCGATGATGACAATGACGATGAGCTAGATTGCATTTACCAGATAACAGCGCAAGACCAGGATCGAGTGAACCCAACTGCAGATGGGAGAATCTCATGGGAGTGTGATAGTTCCTATACTTCAGATTCAGATGAAGAAATAGAACACCAACAGAACCAGTTGAACGATGTGACAACGTTGAATTGCAACATAATTATTAGATCACTACGATGTGTGATGACAGAAGCAAGGGAACTGCCAACATATGATGGGGTAACAGGAGTGGATGAATTCTTAGATAAATTTGAAAGTGCAGTACCAGAACAGCAGCGACACGGTGCGCTGGGATGGGAATTTTGTGCGACACCCGCATGATGGTGGAGTACACATCAGAAGACTATTGTAAACTGGTGCGAATGTAGAAGGCAGATGCGCTAGTGATTTGGAAGTCTCCAGCATTGAACAAGAGGCAGACAGCCAGGACAAAACAGTTTGCGCACCCACCTGTGTCGATGGGTGCAGACGTGTTTTATGTGAACATATCCCAGACTAAGGATCGAACATCAAAACCAGATGTGGCGATGCACACCACAAATATTCCATGACAGAGCATTCAAAAAGATATGTGGAATCATGAACAAAGTTCACCAGGTGAGATGAACTGACTCGGACCTACATGTACCAGCAGCTCGATGGGCCTATAGGGCAATAAGCAAAAACCAGAGCATGAAAATGACCCCAACACTGATGAGAAGAGATGAAAATGGGAGAGCAGAGAAGAATCCCCAGACCACAGCTCCCGTAGTTGGGCAAGGATGTGAGGACCTGGGTAAATGAATTAGGTCGTTACAGGAAGCCATTCGGCAGGGAAGCTTGAAACTTCGTGAACTCAACGAATATTGGGCACAGTTGAGGAAGAAAAGCATGACATTGGATGAATAAATAAGCAAACTGAACTTTGAAGTCATGCAAGAAGGCCACACCAAGGAACTAAGCATAATCGGACAAAGTTTGGATAGCCCTACTACTGCATTAGAAGAAGTTGTGACCCTGCTACCATGGCTGCGACAACACCTTACTAGACAAGGGAACATACCATACAAACAAGAACGTGATGCACTAATGGACGCAAGGATAATTGAAGGGTGCCAGCAACCGGGGCTAGCAGGAAAATTGAAGCCTCACACCGGGGGTGCGACCACCTGACTATCTGTAGGAAGCATAGTCTTAATGCTCCAAGCAGTTGAAAGAGGGTGTGGAACTATAAACAAGTCTGCAAGAGAGCTGCATGGGAAGGAGGTTACACATGGGGCCAGTATGTCGCAAGGGTCACAATCGTGCGTAAGGGGCTGCACTGCTGCACGAGTAGGCAGGGAGGTGACCGTTGATGTCACTGTTCATGACAAGAGTTCCAATTTAAGGTAGAAAGGAGTGGGCGATGGGCCATTAAGACAAGAATTAAGAGCTAGATTCACGACGATCTGCCACCAAGAAGGTATTAATGACTCAGAAGTGGAGGGAATGGTCGAATTCAAATTCAAACGATACTATAAAATCCCTTGGGGTAGCCTTGAGGAAACACTTAGTTGTTTAATATTTAAGTCAGTACAGAGCATTGATTACCAAGCTACCTTGCCACCCATGAGTATGCAACTGAATGGATCCAGTGTATAAATGATGATGATTGCGAGAACTAGAGTGTGATTCTCGGAAGTTACCCTAGAGCCCCATGTGACCCTGGAGGAGCCTGGAGAGGCAACAATTGCACCAGAAGTTCCAAATTCCCCACGGATGTCGTGACCATGGAAAGACAAGCAGCTAATGGGGCCAGTTTGAGTATCACCACGGAACTCGCCTTTTAGTAAATTATCAATGGCAGAAAAGGGAAAAGTTGTCACCTTTGAAACAAAGGAGGAGGAGGAAGATTTGCAAGCCCTGATTGCCCAAATTGAATCTCAGGATGATGAGGTGGAGAATGTTTCCCAAGTGCCTTCGGCGATAAAGTTACCCCCCTACATCCCCCCGTGGAAGGGGACAACCAAGATATCGAAGGACCTGGAGGCCACGAAGAGTGTGCTACAGACCCCACTCCTTTCGAATGAAATAAGGCTTGAAAGTCCACCGATGGGATAGGTACCTAATATAAAATTTGAATACTGGGACCTCGTGGATAGCGAGAAGTTCCCATAGTTGGCTGCAGATAAATTACTGCAGCAGAAATGGCTATGTGATGTGGAGAAGGCTGGGTTGCTCAATTTGCGGTGGATAACCCACTACCACCGCACGCCCATCACAATTTTTGTCATCCGGCAGCTACTGTGCCTAGTACATGATGGGTATCTCTAGCTGGAGGATCCAATTCCCATCACGGCTGATTTAGTTCATCTGATTTCTCAGTTGCCCATCAAAGGAAACAATCCCGCAGCCATAGTAGGAAAGAGCAGCGACTTGGCCCTTGCAAAGGCTATGAAGGCCAAATATAAGCTGGAGAAGAGGAAGCGAGGGTATGTGATAGCGAACATCAAGGACCAAGGGGTGCACATAGCTACCTAGCTGCTGACCGACAAGTTAATGAGGAAATTTCACCCAGACGAAGTGTCAGCATCTGTCATTGCGTTGGCAGAGAAATGCATAGAGGAGGTCTAGTTCAACTGGGCGCAGTTTCTCTGCGATGAGTTTTTGACAAATTGTAGGAAGGCCAAGGAGCAGGGTAAGACCTTCCACTACAAGTGGCTACTTTTATCCATCCTGCTAGTTGCCCAGGAGCTTCCAAAGGATAGCCAGTTTCCCACCATTGAGAAGAACCTGCCCAAGGCTATGAGGTACACCTCACTCTGGGCTACAAAAGATGCGACGAGGATTTGCGGGATAAAGGTGTTCTAGGTGTTCATGGAGGCAAGCATCCAAACATGGAACAACTGCAGGCTACGCTTGTCCCTGACACTATATAACAATTTGCAAAACGCAACAAAATTCAAGGTGGATATGCATAATCTATATATTTGGGCACGAAAGGATCCATCCCGAATGTGGGTGAAGCTTCTAGTAATTGAAACGGACAATGCAATCTTCGATGTAATGGCGACATGGTCTATGGAGTGGCGTGCTCTGGACTTGGCAGAACTGGAAAAGATCATAGCATAGCAAGGGAAGAAGGAAACCAAGCTATGCACCGTGAAGCTGGCAGAGAGAAAGCGCCAGGAATAGGAAGCGGCCATGCAGCAGAAGGCGACTGAGGTAGCAACAATGCAGATGGCAGAAACCACAACCATGCCCACTGAAGAGATCGAGGAAGGTAGGGAAATTTCCACAAAGCAGGACATATAGGGGGAGGCTAAGTCAGAGGAACGCATGGACCCTACATCAAAATTGACCCAACTCAAGAGGCCACGCGTCCAAGGGAAGCCAACCACGCGAAAGAAGGCAAAGGAAATAAAGACCTCTAAGGGAAACCTTCTTGATAGTGGTGAACCAATCCACGATGTCACTAAGGATGCTCTTGAAGAATTAATGATGAAGCAAAAAACTGTGTTGGGGGTGCTCAGAGCATAGTTGCAGGCATTACAGGTGTGACCCCCAAGAATGCTGACACCACACCTTGCGGAAGGTGCATTCGAAGCCGAGCAGATGTTGTGCACCCACACAATGAACACTTTGGTGTTACCAGAAGGTGCAATCTTAGCAGAAGCCGAGGGTGGCATGAGGGAATAGGGGTTAAATTTGGCCACCCTTACTAGGGAAACCCTATACCAGCTGTTGGATGGGGTAACTACTGAGCTTCGCGCCAAGGAGGGCCATGCCCTCCAAGTTTTGAGCAAGCACAAGTTAGATTTAGAATAGCTCAGCCTGCAGTGTGATAACCTAGTCGCACAAACCTAGGGATTGGAACAGGCTGTGGAGGAAGCATATAACAGCATACCAGAGTTGATCGTGCTGGTGGCACTCCCCACAGCGGAAAATATTCACCAACTAGCACCTAGAGTCCGTAAGCCTTAGGAGGAGGCCACGAAGGTTCAGTTGGAGCTGAACTTGCAGATCACGGAGCTATGACTAATTGCACAGCCCTATACACCCATGGAAGTCAGAGAGCAGCACCACCATGCCATTCAATCTGGGTTGGAAGTGATAGAGCACGCTGTACAGGACTGTACGGGATTGTTGGATCAGTCCCTCTTCATGCTCACTTCACTGCAGGAAGACCCAATGTTACTACAGTTAGAAATAGAAGTCTGGGAGTTGCAGCAAGCCTATGACAATGTCCGGGGGACCATGCAGACGGTCTCCCTTACTCAGTGACTAGCCAAAATGATGGAAGCCCATGCTCTAAAGGAATAGGTGGATGTTGCGCGACAAAAAGAAGTAGGGCTTAAAGCACGCATCCAGCCTTGGCTCGAGGAAGTATTCACAGTCACCGCCATGATTGAGGGAAAGCTGGCCCAGATGCAGAATACATATGCGCTAAGGCAAGAAGGTGCCTCTAACAATGATGCATCAGAGAGTTGCGCACAACTGATACAGTGGACAGCGGCAGAATGTGTTGCAGACGTCAGTGAAGCATAGAAGTTGCTAGATGGACTCCACGCGAAGATCACCACACCAACTGAGTGACTCAAGATGAGTCACGATGATTGTGTTGGGGGCCTGTTGGGCAGTGGATCCCCCATAGTGGGTTTTTGGTGCTTAAAGGCCAGTTTTGGTCAATGTAATGTAAAGACCCCGCAAAATGTGGGCACAGAGCACGAGAGTCTAGGGTTGTCTGCCCTAAAATATTGTAATTTAATATAGAATGTGTCAGCCTACCCATGGTATGTGGACCATGGGAACGTATAAATAGAGCGAGGCTCTAAGTGAAGAAGTTAGTTTTTTAGTCTTGATCTGAAGTAATATGGTTTTGGGATAAGGATTTCATTCTGAGTCTGTAAATTCGAGTCTTGGGTTGTAGTAGTAAGCAGAGGCTTTGCAGCTATGTGCGTAGAGGCCTGGTAGAGTCCATAGCTACGTGCATAGACCCTACAGCTGAGTGCACAGGGCGGAGTTGGGATTGTAACTGAACAGAGGTTTGATAGAAGATAAGTTGATTCAGAAATATTGTGCATCTGCTCGTAGATCTGTGTGCTTATGATTCTATTATATTTTTATGCATCTCTTTACAGTTTATGATTGTGCGCACTTATTATGAATTTTGAATGATTGATGAGAATATTGGGCCCAAAAAATTAAGTCAGATCTATCATAATAACACAGTAAGGACAAGGGATCTAGATAGTGCCTCTTTTCACTCATTACAGACCCACGTAAAGGTTAGATGGCTATGCGGAGCAACACAAGTGCGCAAGATTGGTTCACGAACTTCCCAGCTTTCATCAAGACATCCCTAGGGTGTAGAAACCTGGTTCCAGCATGCTCCCATACTACCTCAAGTGAGAACTCAACCCACGCAACGCGAACTGTTGCCGAAAGGGCCTGTAGTTCCAGGATTTTCTTGGCTAAATCACTTCTGAACCTAGGTCAGGCCCCAACAAGCCAACATGAAGCATTTGAAAATTTTAAAGCCTTCAAAGCTTTAGTTGAAAATGAATCAGATCGAAAAATAAAATGTCTCAGATCTGATCGAGGGGGAGAATTCATATTAGATGAATTCTTTGATTTTTGTGAACAACATGGAATAAAAAGGCAATTCTCAGTAGCCAGAACTCCTCAACAAAATGGCGTAGTGGAAAGAATGAATAGAAAAATTCAACAAATGGCTCAAGCCATGCTTGATGAATCTGAAACTCTTGCAACCTTCTGGGGTGAATCTGCATTTGTTGTCATGACTATTCTCAACAAAGCTAATGTTCAGGTAAATAGTGATCAAAATCCATATGAACTCTAGTATGGTAAGCCTCCTACTGTAAAACACTTTAGAGTTTTTGTAAGTAAATATTTCATCAAAAGGACTGATGTAAAACTTGGTAAGTTTGAACCCAGAGAAGATGAAGGAATTCTTCTTGGTTATTCATCCAAAAGTAAAAGATACAAATGTTATAATAAAAGACTTCAGAAAATTGTTGAATGCATTGATGTAGTAATTGATGAAGCATGCAAAAATCCGGAACAAATGAAATTAACAGAGGAATATGACAATGAGGGAAATGGTGAATGATTTCCGATATCAAATCAAAACGATATAGAGGAAGAAACTAATGAAGCACCATAAGAAGATACAACAGACAAGGAAAAGACTCCATCTAGGTATGTTCAGAAGAATCATCCAAAATCTCAAATTATAGGAGAAAAAGGGTCTGGAGTACACACAAGAAGAACTCTTATAGGTACCTCTAGTTATCTAGCATTAATATCCTCCATATAACCACAGAATGTAAGTGAAGCTAGTAAAGATGAATTTTGGGTTAAGGCCATGGATGAAGAACTTGACGAAATTGAAAAGAATGATACTTGGGAATTAGTTCCTAAACCTCATGATAAAAATATTATAGGAACAAAATTGATATTTAAGAATAAGTTGAACACAAATGGAGAGGTTATTAGAAACAAAGCAAGACTTGTTTGTAAAGGGTATGCTCAACAAGAAGGTATAGACTTTGAAGAAACTTTTGCACCTGTTGCCAAACTTGAATCCATAAGAATGTTTCTTTCCCTTTCTAGTTTTTGAAAATTCAAAGTATATCAAATGGATGTAAAATCAACTTTTCTTAATGGAGATTTAAACAATGTAAACTTTGAAACGGGAACTGATACTGTTACCCGTTTCGTAGAGATAGCAAAAAAGTGACCTGATTTAAAAAGGGGTGATGCAGAACAAACATGTTTTTTTTAGAGCATAGTTTTTGGCACTTTAATTTTTTTATGTACATTACGTTTTAGAATCGTAGTGATTTTCATGCTGATTTAAAAAAGTGAGTATTCTGCATCACCCCCTTTTTTTAAAAGACTTGTTTTTTGGCTTTAAATTTTCTAATGTATAAATGTAAATAATTATTTTGTAAATTTGATCATTGTTGAAGTGGTCGTTTTCTTCACATTTTCTTGTTTTTTATTTTAATTTTAACTTTTTTTTTAGTGAGGCTTTTATTGTTTTGCATTTTTAAATTAGGAGGTCGATATTTAGAATTTTCGATATTCTACATATTTATACATCCTTAATTAATTTTTCAATCCACATGAAATAATTGTTTCTAAAAAACAATATTTATTAACAATGGACATAAAAATAACCATTTTTAACATAAATATAACTAAAAAACTACACGTTTTGATAATTTTTTGCTAGAATTAACATGTCAAAATCATAATTTTTATATGATAATTTTAACTAAAAATGGTTAAATAATAGCTTTTTTTATGAATTTCATGTCAAAAAAATAATAATAATCACTTTTTTTTTCAAAAAATAATGATTAACTTAAAAATCAATGTGAAAATCACATATTACAGATAGTGAACGTATAACAACCCTAATTGAGTGTTTATTCTTCTCATAAAATGTCAAAGTCAAAACATTGCAAAGCTTGATTTACAAGCATAACTTAAATTTAATCAACAATGTCACGTAATCCAAACTCTTCGTCCTCTAGAGTTTCATCATTGCCTTCTTCCACAATATTTTCTGTTTCCTTTTGCTCATTTTCCTCTTCTAATGGGTCTTTGATGTCTGCGAATCTCGCACACAACCCCCGGCGCCCCAACCCTCTCAACCCCCCCCTCCACCGGCTCGGGCGCCCTCACCCCCCCCCCACCCCGGCCCGGCGCCCTCACCCTCACCCCCCCCCCCCGGCCCGGGCACCCTGCCAACCCCCCCCGCCCGGGAGCCCACACAACCCCCCGCGCCCCAACCCTCTCAACCCCCCTCGGCTCGGGCGCCCTCACCCGCCCCCCCAACTGCCCCCCCACCCGGCCCCGGCGCCCTCACCCGCCCCCCGGCCCGGGCGCCCTCACCCACCCTCACCCGCTCCCCCACCCGGCCCGGGCGCCCTCACCCGCCCAGCCCGCGTGCCCTCACCCGCCCCCCTGCCCAGCGCCCTCACCCGCCCGCCCTCACCTGGCCCCCTGCCGGGCGCCCTCATCCGCCCGCCCGCTCAGCGCCCTCACCCGCCCCCACCGCCCGCCCACCAGGCTCGGGCGCCCTCACCCACCCGGCACCCTCACCCGTGATTCCGGGAATCGCCCTGCCGCCTGCCGGGTGGGGGCGCGGGCCACGCAGGTGGCGCGGCCGAGGCAGGTGCCACCCGGGCGGCCCGCGCCCCCACCCGACAGGTGGCAGGGTGATTACCGGAATCACCCTGCCGCTTGCCGAGCCGGGGCGGGGGCCACCCGGGTAGCACGAACGAGGCAAGGTGGGTGAGGGCGCCCCGGGGGGGGTGGGTCAGGGCGCCCGGGCAGGGGGGCGGGCGGGTTAGGGCACAGGGCGGGTGAGGTGGGTGAGGCCGCCTGTCACGCCCCTACACCTGCGGTGATCTTCCAACCGCTTGTGTAAGGACCTCCGGTTGCGGACGCGTTCGGGCGCCGGGCGAAGTCACCGTGCACGGGCGCACGGGTGGGCGCGGACGTAGGGGCGGGCGCGGGCGCACGGCGGGCGAAGCTGCACGGCGGGCGGGCGAGGCTGCATGGCGGGCGGGCGAGGCTGCACGGCGGGCGGGTCTGCACGACGGGCGGGTGAGCGCACACGGGCGGGTGAGCGCACACGGGAAAGCGACATTTCGGTGAACAGAAATGCGACGAAAGACTTAGGCCGAAAAACGACTGAGTATTGGAGCGAGGATTTATATGCAACGAATTAAAGGATGAAGGCCGACTTGTTTAAAGGTGCATATGGGCATGTATGATGAGTTTATGGGGTCAGCCATGGGGCTGTACACCCCATGTAAAACCCATGTACATCTCATATATATATGACATATGAAGAGGCTCATTCCAACATAAGTCTTTCGCTCATATCTTCATAAGGCAAAGAGGAGTGCGCAGTTTGGTTAAGGGAATGCGCATACCTCATGCGCATTGGACTTGGGAAGTTGTGCAGGTTTTGTCTTATATGATGGTTGGCAAAGAGTGCCATGTGTGAGTGGATTCTTGTACACAGTTTTATGCGGGATTTGGTAGGGAGGTTGAGTGGCTCGGGTGAGCACTCCTTCTTATGCAAAGGTGCATGAAATGTTGTAAAAGGCAGGTGGCCTGTCTTTTGTAAAAATTGGTTAAGTGTGAGACTTGGTTCAGCCAAGACACACTTGTTGTAAAATCTGATATTCTTGATATAATAAAATTGTCGGGCAGACTTTCTGGGAGTTGCCCCTCCCTTGTACTTGTGTATTGTTGATGTTCTCCATTTGTTGTACATGGTTAATGATTGAGAATGATCTTCTTTAAAGTATAAAGGATAAATCTTTACTTGGTTGCAAGAAAACATAAGTTAAAGTAAGTTTATGTTGGAGTAGGCGTAGCCCATAAACGTTAGTATTGTTAAAAAGAAAGTGTTCGGTGGTGCCGCACCTCGCTACAAGCGGTTGGAAGATCACCGCAGGTGTAGGGGCGTGACAGTTGGTATCAGAGCTCGGTTGGAGCTGGTGTTTGAGCAAGGTTTCTCGTGACAGTGAAAAAGGTACTTGCAGGTGAAGGAGACCGTTTCACACGAAGTGAGACAAGGGCCGGTTCAGGTTGCAGGTGAAGATGTCTATCTTGTAGAAATTGGGTTATGCATCCTTTGAAGAATTCGAAGGGAGTCTACTTGAAGAGTTAGAAAGAGTAAAACAAGGATTTGCAGAATGGGGCAAAAGGTTGTTTGAAGCAAAGGATGCTCTTCATGCCTTGGTTAAGGAAGGGATTCCTGATAGAGGGGAAGCTCTTTGAGTTGCAGAGGAAGTAGACTTGATTGAAGCAAAACTCAAGGAGCTCAAGATAAGAAAGGAATTAAACCAAAAGGAAGTGAGGCATCTCCTAGCCTTGAAGAGGGAGGTTGAAGCTGAGGAAGAACTTCTTCAACTTGGTTGGGCAATGGAGCAAGGTGAAGTTGCAGATTGTGCCAACAAGGAAGAGGAAGTCGTGATAGAGGAAGATGTTGCAGGCATGACTACGATGGAGGATGAACTTGAAGATGATCAAGTTGAACCAGGATCATGCAGTTTGTCAACATGTATGAATGAGGCCACTCACATGAAGGAGCCTCATGATGATAAAGTAAGTGATGATACTTGTGTTTCATTTGGGCATTTGGGAGATGGACTATGTGCAGGAAAGGGAAAAACCAGTTTGCCTATGCTATGGAGGATCTTACCATGGATGACTATGATGGAACCTTGTATGAAGAAGCAAGGATTGTCAACTATTGCAGGGCTTGTTGGGGCTACTTGTGACCTTATGGTTGAAGGTGCAAAGGCCCTTGACAAGGGTAGGACTTGATGATCGTTGTGGAGGATTGGGTCATGCTTTAGCCACTTTGGCTAGGTGCCCAGCATGACTCATGGACAGATTGAGGAGGGCACACACTTGCGATGTTTTGGGTGGACTTCTCATGGCCGAGACCAAGAGGTAGTCTTGGTGGACACTTTGGTGGAGGAGCTATGGTGAAGGGACTCATGACATGATGATGATGAGATGGTTGGGTGACCGAGTTCACTAAACTGGAAGTTGAAGACCTGGATGGGATGGCTAGATGTTGTGATGTGTCCACTTGGTGGGGCTACATGGGTAGCTTAGTCATGGACATCAGGTTGGAGACTTGAAGACATGGAGCATGGTAGAGACCTATGCAAGGACATTGTGTGGAAGCACTTGTAGAGATGTCAAGGGACATCCTAACAAGGTGCTAGGGCAGGAATGTTATGCAGGAGGACTTGCTATGGAGACTTGAGGGTGGCACATTGCAGATGATGAAGAGGACTTCATGGACCTGAATGGGGCAGATCAAGAGTCGATCAGATTGGAGACTTGAGGATGGCACATTGCAGATGATGAAGAGGGCTTCATGGACCTAAATGGGGCACATCGAGAGTCGGTTTGATGAGATGGTCTCTTCATGTTGAGGAGGCACACATATGGATGATGATGCAGGGATGGCTTGGCATCAAACATCATGACATGTTGGAGATGAGATGGATGGAGTTTCCATGGACCTGAGCATGGATTATGGAGATACATACTTTGGTATGGGGAGCTTGGTGGCAGTGGCCACTAGGCCGGGACATAGTGGAGAAAGAGTCTCTACATATGTTGCAAGGATGTTTGCCTTGTGTAGAAAGGTTGACATCCTGAATGATGATGATCTTGGTGGAGAGCTACTGAGATGGTATGTTATCGAGGACGACAACGATTTCAGGTGGCGAAGAATGTAAGGACCTTCGGTTGCGGACGCGTTCGGGCGCCGGGCGAAGTCACCGTGCACAAGAGCACGGGCGGGCGCGAGCGCACGGGCGGGCGCGGGCGCACGGGAGGGCGCGGGCGCACGACGGGCGAATCTGCACTGCGGGCGGGCGAGGCTGCATGTCGGGCGGGAGAGGCTGCATGGAGGGCGGGTCTGTACGACGGGCGGGTGAGCGCACATGGGCGGGTGAGCGCACACGGGAAAGCGACGTTTCGGTGAACAGAAATGCGACGAAAGACTTAGGCCGAAAAACGACTGAGTATTGGAGCGAGGATTTATATGCAACGAATTAAAGGATGAAGGCCGACTTGTTTAAAGGTGCATATGGGCATGTATGACGAGTTTATGGGGTCGGCCATGGGGCTGCACACCCCATGTAAAACCCATGTACATCTCATATATATATGACATATGAAGAGGCTCATTCCAACATAAGTCTTTCGCTCATATCTTCATAAGGAAAAGAGGAGTGCGCAGTTTGGTTAAGGGAATGTGCATACCTCATGCGCATTGGACTTGGGAAGTTGTGTAGGTTTTGTCTTATATGATGGTTGGCAAAGAGTGCCATGTGTGAGTGGATTCTTGTACACGGTTTTATGCGGGATTTGGTAGGGAGGTTGAGTGGCTCGGGTGAGCACTCCTTCTTATGCAAAGGTGCATGAAATGTTGTAAAAGGCAGGTGGCCTGTCTTTTGTAAAAATTGGTTAAGTGTGAGACTTGGTTCGGCCAAGACACACTTGTTGTAAAATCTGATATTCTTGATATAATAAAATTGTCGGGCAGACTTTCTGGGAGTTGCCCCTCCCTTTGTACTTGTGTATTGTTGATGTTCTCGGTTTGTTGTACATGGTTAATGATTGAGAATGATCTTCTTTAAAGTATAAAGGATAACTCTTTACTTGGTTGCAAGAAAACATAAGTTAAAGTAAGTTTATGTTGGAGTAGGCGTAGCCCATAAACGTTAGTATTGTTAAAAAGAAAGCGTTCGGTGGTGCCGCACCTCGCTACAAGCGGTTGGAAGATCACCGCAGGTGTAGGGGCGTGACAGCTTGTAGCGAGGTGCGGCACCACCGAACGCTTTCTTTTTAATAATACTAACGTTTATGGGCTACGCCTATTTCAACATAAACTTACTTAACTTGTGTTCTTATAACCGAATAAAGTGTTATCCTTTATACTTTAACAAAGAACATTCTCAATCATCAACCATGAACAATAAACCGAGAACATCAACAATACACAAGTATAAAGGGAGGGGCAACTCCCGAACAGTCTGCCCAACAATAATATTATAACAGCTTCTTCAATAATACATCAGCAAGTATACTTGGCAAAACTCCAAGTCTATACTTAGAACAATTTACAACCAAGGCATAGACAACCTTTTACAACATTTTATGCACCTTTGCATAAGAAGGAGTGCTCACCCGAGCCACTCGACCTTCCCACCAAATCCTGCATAAAACAGCACACAACTTCCACCTTCACACCTCAAACCGTACTTAAGTCAAAACTACACCTTAGAAGTACTACGCATGAGATATGCGTAGTCTTCTTTACCCTTATGTTGTTTTACCCCTTGTACGAATGAAGATGAGCGAAGATTCCATGATGAAATGAGGTGCATCCACCTCTCATATATACACTTCATATCTTAGCACATAACTTTGGGCCGACATGTAAAATAATGCCATGAAGCCTTCACGTTATGTTTTATGTGGTCGGTTTTGTATATTTTATGCTCCACGTTTAACATGTATATAAAGCTTCGCATATCCCTTTTACATGGCTTGATTATATTATATTTTATTGTTTTATTATTCCACATATATATAAACCCCATATGTTCATATAATATGTGTGTCCACATAATACTTTAGTCGTATTATGATTTTACATTATTGTCGCATAGTGTCGTTCATCGTCGCATATGACTTTTATGGTATCGTCGCAACCAACTCGCCGAAACGTCGCATACTGCCCGCCCGCGCGCCCAACTCGTCCGCGTGCACGATGCTCACCCGGTACCCGTCGCAACCGAGGCTCGAAGGCCTTACATTCTCCTCCACCTGAAATCGTTGTCGTCCTCAACAACATACCATCTCGGTAGCTCTCCACCAAGATTATCATCATTCAGGATGTCGACCTTTCTACACAAGGCAAACATCCTTGCAACATATGTAGAGACTCTTTCTCCACTATGTCTCGGCCTAGTGACCACTGCCATCAAGCTCACCATCCATAATCCATGGTCAGGTCCATGGAAACTCCATCCATCTCATCTACAACATGCCATCACCTATCATACCTACTCCATATGCTTGAGGCCTCACTGCCATGAGCAGATAGCAATGAGCCCATCTTCTTACTCATCTAAGAAGATGTAGAGGGAGTAGAGCCTGAAGGCTCTTCCTCACTAATCAACTCGATCCATCTATCAGGATCCTCAACCTCCATCCTTTGTAGATAATCAACCCAGTCTTCTTTCTGGACATCTGGCCTCACATATACCTCATCATCATCATCATCATCTTCCACCAGCTCTAGCCTTCTTGTTAAGTCCAAGATGCTATCTGAAAGTGTCTTGATGACCACTGACTGCTCTGCAAGCTTTGCCTCAACAGTGGACAACCGCTTGTTCACTTTTTCCTTGTCCTCCATTTGCATTGCTCCTACTTTACGATCAGGTCTTGTTGCACCAATGGTAGGCACACCAATGGGTACATCTTCTCTTCCATCATAAATGTAGAGCTTCTTCAAATGTGGTACAATCATAGCATCGAATTGTTTCATAAACTCCACCCCCAATACAACTTCGTAGTCATCAATCCACACTATAGTGAAGTCCACCTTCCCAGTCCATTCACCAAGTGTAGTATCCACCTTCTCGGCTACACCAAGAATGTCCATCAGAGGAGAATTTATTGTCTTCATTTGTGCCCTTGCTGGTACAAATTTTAGTCCAATCCTCCTTGCAGTATCCTCGCTCATGAAGTTGTGGGAGGCTCCACTATCCACCATAGTGATCACATTAGTGTCTCCAACCTTCATTCGAACATACTCTAACTTGTTTCTTTCTGGGTCTCTCTTAGAGACTACTTCTATAGTAGCAGAAGCACCAAGTATCTGCATCATCCCCACAGAAGCATCATTACTCTCATCATCAGACTGTGCAACCGCATCCACCTTTGGTTTAGAGGGACAATTCTTCACCATGTGTGGTCCTACACATATCCAAAAATTCAAAGGTTTCTTTGTCTTCGAACCATCATCTGCTTTCGAAGCACCATCATCCTTCTTCTCTTTTGGCTTTTCAGACTTCCTCTTCTTGTCATCAGAAGTCTCATCAAGTTGATCCACCAACCTATCAACCGCAGCAAAAGCTTCTTCAAGCGTTCTAATATTCGGTGTCCTCACCTCATTGTGTGCCCAAGGTTTCAATCCCATAATGAAGTTGAACACCTTGTCTTTTTCTGCCATGTCATGAAGTTCCAAAGCTGCACTTGAATACTCTTGTTGATATTCTTGTAGGCTTCCGGTTTGCTTTATGTACTTGAGTTTGGTCCTTGCTTCCCATGTGTCATCCTGAGGACTGAAGTGGGTCTGCAAAGCCTTCTTCAAGTCTTTCCACGAAGTGATGTCATCAACACTGCCATTGGCAATTTGGTCCACCCTCCTTCGCCACCACATCTTGGCATCCTTTGTCAAGAATTGAGTAGCTACCTTAACTTGTGTCTCACCATCAATCAGGTTCAACCGCTCCAAGTACTGCTCCACGTCCCATAAGAAGTTGCCAAGAATTGCTGCCTTCCTTGTTCCATCATAAGATTCCGGCTCCTTGACCTTCATATGAGGCATTCCTCCAAATGAATAATGCCCCATGGCCCTCTTCACAATTGTAAGTTCATTCTTTGTATCTTCAAGAGTCTTCTTCAAGTTCTCAATTTCTGCACGACTTTCTGCAAGATCTTGGTCCCTTGATTCCTCAACTTCTCTGACCCTTTGTTCGAGTTGTGCACACCTATATTCAGTGTACTCATTTTGTGCCTTGAGCTCATCATTCTGCATTCGGATTTCATCGAGTCCTTCTTTAAAAGAAATCTCCATACTCTCTATCTTTTTCGACATCTTTTCCATGAACCCAATAGTAGTATCGCCATGATTAGATCCGGCCTGAGACCCAGCTGCCATTTCGTCCAGCTTCTTCTTCCTTTGCGATCTAGTCTCGACCATTCAACAATTCCACCGAGTATCCTGCACTTCCACGAGCAACCTTTGCTCTGATACCAACTGTCACGCCCCTACACCTGCGGTGATCTTCCAACCGCTTGTAGCGAGGTGCGGCACCACCGAACGCTTTCTTTTTAATAATACTAACGTTTATGGGCTACGCCTATTTCAACATAAACTTACTTAACTTGTGTTCTTATAACCGAATAAAGTGTTATCCTTTATACTTTAACAAAGAACATTCTCAATCATCAACCATGAACAATAAACCGAGAACATCAACAATACACAAGTATAAAGGGAGGGGCAACTCCCGAACAGTCTGCCCAACAATAATATTATAACAGCTTCTTCAATAATACATCAGCAAGTATACTTGGCAAAACTCCAAGTCTATACTTAGAACAATTTACAACCAAGGCATAGACAACCTTTTACAACATTTTATGCACCTTTGCATAAGAAGGAGTGCTCACCCGAGCCACTCGACCTTCCCACCAAATCCTGCATAAAACAGCACACAACTTCCACCTTCACACCTCAAACCGTACTTAAGTCAAAACTACACCTTAGAAGTACTACGCATGAGATATGCATAGTCTTCTTTACCCTTATGTTGTTTTACCCCTTGTACGAATGAAGATGAGCGAAGATTCCATGATGAAATGAGGTGCATCCACCTCTCATATATACGCTTCATATCTTAGCACATAACTTTGGGCCGACATGTAAAATAATGCCATGAAGCCTTCACGTTATGTTTTATGTGGTCGGTTTTGTATATTTTATGCTCCACGTTTAACATGTATATAAAGCTTCGCATATCCCTTTTACATGGCTTGATTATATTATATTTTATTGTTTTATTATTCGACATATATATAAACCCCATATGTTCATATAATATGTGTGTCCACATAATACTTTAGTCGTATTATGATTTTACATTATTGTCGCATAGTGTCGTTCATCGTCGCATATGACTTTTATGGTATCCTCGCAACCAGCTCGCCGAAACGTCGCATACTGCTCGCCCGCGCGCCCAACTCATCTGCATGCACGATGCTCACCCGGCGCCCGTCGCAACCGAGGCTCGAAGGCCTTACACCGCCAGGCGAGCGGGCAGCCGGGTGAGGGCGCCTGGGCAGGCGGGCGGGAGAGGGCACCTGGGCGGGTGAGGCGGGTGAGGGCGTAGGGCGGGCAGGCGAGGGCGCCGAGCGGGCGGGCGGACGGGTGGGCGAGGGCGCCCAGGCAGGTGAGGCGGGTGAGCGTGTTGGGCGGGCGAGGGCGCCGGACGGGCGGGCGGACGACGGCGCCCGGGGGGGCAAGGCAGGTGAGGGCACCAGGCGGGCGGGCAGGTGAGGGCCGCCTGGGCGATTCCCGGAATCGCCTTGCCGCCTGCCGGGCGGGGGCGCGGGCCGCTCAGGTGGCGCCTGCCTCGGCATCGCCACCGGGGCGGCCCGCGCCCCCGCCCGGCAGGCAGCAAGGTGATTCCGGGAATCGACCTGCCACCTGTCGGGCGGGGGCGCAGGCCGCCCGGGTGGTGCCTGCCTCGGCCGTGCCACCCGAGTGGCCCGCGCCCCTACCTGGCAGGCGGCAGGGCGATTCTGGGAATCTCTCGGGTGGCCCTCACCTGACCGCCCGCCCGGCGCCCTCACCCGCCTCACCCCCCCGGGCACCCTCGGTTGCCCGCCCGCCCGACGCCCTCGCTCGCCCAGCCGACACCCTCACCCGCCTCATCCGCTCGGGCGCCCTCGCCCGCCCGCCCGCCCGACGCCCTCAACCACCTCGCCCGCCCGCCCGCCAGGTGCCCTCACCGCCAGGCGCCCTCGCCCACCCGGCGCCCTCACCCCCCTCACCCCCCCGCCCGCCCAGCGCCCTCACCCGCCTCACCCGCCAAGGGCGCCCTCCCCTCCCGCCCGCCCGGGTGCCCTCACCCACCCGCCCGGGCGATTTCGGGAATCGCCTTGCCGCCTGCCGGGTGGGGGCGCAGGCCGCCCGGCTGGCGCGGCGGAGGTAGGCGTCACCCGGGAAACCCCCGCCCATGCCCGGCAGGCGGCAGGGCGATTCTCGGAATCACCCTGCCGCTTGCCCAGTGGGGGCGCAGTCGAGGCAGGGTGGGTGAGGGTGCCTAGGGGGGCCGGCGGGTCAGGGCGCCCGTGCGAGGGGGCGAACAGGTCAGGGCACCGGGCGGGCGAGCGGGTGAGGGCGCCGGGCGGGTGAGGTGGGTGAGGACGCCGGGCGGGCGGGTGTGGGCATCGGGGCGGGCGGGCGGGCGAGGGCGCCCGGGCGGGCGGGTGGGCCCGGGCGGGTGAGGCTGGTGAGGGCGTCGGGCGGGCGAGTGTGGCGGGTAAGGGCGTCGAGCGGGCGGGCGAGGGCGTCGGGCGGCCGAGCGGGCGAGGGCAGGTGAGGCGGGTGAAGGCGCCGGGCAGAAGGGCCGGCGAGGGCGCCTGGGCGGGTGAGGCGAGCGAGGCCGCCGGGCGGGCGGGCGGGTGAGGGCACCCGGGCGATTCCGAGAATCGCCCGGGCGCCCTCACCAGCCCGCCCACCCGGCGCCCTCGCCCGCTCGGCGCCCTCACTTGCCTCAACCGCCTGGGCGCACTCGCCCACCTGCCCGCCGGACGCCCTCGCCTGCCCGCCCGACATCCTCACCCGCCTCACCCGCCTGGGCGCCCTCACCCGCCTGGGCGGGCAGGCGGGTGAGGGCGATTCGGGGAATCGCCCGGGCGGCAGGGCGATTCCGGGTGTAAGGCCTCCGAGCTGCGGTGCGACGGGCGCCGGGCGGGCGCGGGCACACGGGCGGGCACGGGCGCACGGCGGGTGAGCGCACACGACGGTGCGACGTTTCTGCGAGTTAGTTGCGACGATACCGTGGAGTCATATGCGACGATGAACGACACTATGCGACAATAATGTAAAATCATAATACGACTAAGTATTATGTGGACACACATATTATATGAACATATGGGGTTTATATATATGTGGAATAATAAAACAATAAAATATAATATAATCAAGCCATGTAAAAGGGATATGCGAAGCTTTATATACATGTTAAACGTGGAGCATAAAATATACAAAACCAACCACATAAAACATAACGTAAAGGCTTCATGGCATTATTTTACATGTCAGCTCAAAGTTATGTGCTAAGATATGAAGCGTATATATGAGAGGTGGATGCACCTCATTTCATCATGGAATCTTCGCTCATCTTCATTCGTACAAGGGGTAAAACAACATAAGGGTAAAGAAGACTACGCATATCTCATGCGTAGTACTTCTAAGGTGTAGTTTTGACTTAAGTATGGTTTGAGGTGTGAAGGTGGAAGTTGTGTGCTGTTTTATGCAGGATTTGGTGGGAAGTTCGAGTGGCTCGGGTGAGCACTCCTTATGCAAAGGTGCATAAAATGTTGTAAAAGGTTGTCTATGCCTTGGTTGTAAATTGTTCTAAGTATAGACTTGGAGTTTTGCCAAGTATACTTGCTGATGTATTATTGAAGAAGCTGTTATAATATTATTGTTGGGCAGATTGTTCGGGAGTTGCCCCTCCCTTTATACTTGTGTATTGTTGATATTCTCGGTTTATTGTTCATGGTTGATGATTGAGAATGTTCTTTGTTAAAGTATAAAGGATAACACTTCATTCGGTTATAAGAACACAAGCTAAGTAAGTTTATGTTGGAATAGGTGTAGTCCATAAACGTTAGTATTGTAAAAAAAAGGGAGCATTCGGTGGTGCCGCACCTCGCTACAAGCGGTTGAAAGATCACCACAAGTGTAGGGGCGTGACAGTTGGTATCAGAGCAAAGGTTGCTCGTGGAAGTGCAGGATACTCAGTGGAATTGTTGAATGGTCGAGACTAGATCGCAAAGGAAGAAGAAGCTGGACGAAATGGCAGCTCAGTCTTAGGCCGGATCTAATCATGGCGATACTACTATTGGGTTCATGGAAAAGATGTCGGAAAAGATAGAGAGTATGGAGATTTCTTTTAAAGAAGGACTCGATGAAATCCGAATGCAGAATGATGAGCTCAAGACACAAAATGAGTACACTGAATATAGGTGTGCACAACTCGAACAAAGGGTCAGAGAAGTCGAGGAATCAAGGGATCAAGATCTTGCAGAAAGTCGTGCAGAAATTGAGAACTTGAAGAAGACTCTTGAAGATACAAAGAATGAACTTACAATTGTGAAGAGGGCCATGGGGCATTATTCATTTGGAGGAATGCCTCATATGAAGGTCAAGGAACCAGAATCTTATGATGGAACAAGGAAGGCAACAATTCTTCGCAACTTCTTATGGGACGTGGAGCAGTACTTGGAGCGGTTGAACCTGATTGATGGTGAGACACAAGTCAAGGTAGCTACTCAATTCTTGACAAAGGATGCTAAGATGTGGTGGCAAAGGAGGGTGGAACAAATTGCCAATGGCAGTGCTGATGACATCACTTCGTGGAAAGACTTGAAGAAGGCTTTGCAGACCCACTTCAGTCCTCAGGATGACACATGGGAAGCATGGATCAAACTCAAGTACATAAAGCAAACCGGAAGCCTACAAGAATACAGCAAGAGTATTCAAGTGTAGCTTTAGAACTTCATGACATGGCAGAAAAAGACAAGGTGTTCAACTTCATTATGGGATTGAAACCTTGGGCACACAATGAGGTGAGGAGACATAAGATTAGAACACTTGAAGAAACTTTTGCTGCGGTTGATAGGTTGGTGGATCACCTTGATGAGACTTTTGATGACAAGAAGAGGAAGTCCGAAAAGCCGAAAGAGAAGAAGGATGATGGTGCTTTGAAAGCAGATGATGGTTCGAAGACAAAGAAACCTTTGAAGTGTTGGATATGTGCAGGAACACACATGGTGAAGAATTGTCCCTCTAAACCAAAGGTGGCTGCGGTTGCACAGTCTGATGATGAGAGTAATGATGCTTCTGTAGGGATGATGTAGATACTTGGTGCTTCTGCTACTACAGAAGTAGTCTCTAAGAGAGACCCAGAAAGAAACAAGTTAGAGTATGTTCGAATGAAGGTTGGAGATACTAATGTGATCACTATGGTGGATAGTGGAGCCTCCCACAACTTCATGAGCGAGGATACTGCAAGGAGGATTGGACTAAAATTTGTACCAACAAGGGCACAAATGAAGACAATAAATTCTCCTCCGATGGACATTCTTGGTGTAGCCGAGAAGGTGGATACTACACTTGGTGAATGGACTGGGAAGGTGGACTTCACTATAGCGCGGATTGATGACTACGAAGCTGTATTGGGGGTGGAGTTTATGAAACAATTCGATGCTATGATTGTACCACATTTGAAGAAGCTCTACATTTATGATGGAAGAGAAGATGTACCCATTGGTGTGCCTACCATTGGTGCAACAAGACCTGATTGTAAAGTAGGAGCAATGCAAATGGAGGACAAGGAAAAAGTGAACAAGCGGTTGTCCACTGTTGAGGCAAAGCTTGCGGAGCAGTCAGTGGTCATCAAGACACTTTCAGATAGCATCTTGGACTTAACAAGAAGGCTAGAGCTGGTGGAGGATGATGATGATGATGTTGATGAGGTGTATGTGAGGCCAGATGTCCATAAGGAAGATCAGGAGGCATATCTACAAAGGATGGAGGTCGAGGATCCTGATAGATGGATCGAGTTGATTAGTGAGGAAGAGCCTTCAGGCTCTACTCCCTCTACATCTTCTTAGATGAGTAAGAAGATGGGCTCATTGCTAGCTGCTCATGGCAGTGAGTCCTCAAGCATATAGAGCAGGTATGATAGGTGATGGCATGTTGCAGATGAGATGGATGGAGTTTCCATGGACCTGAGCATGGATTATGGAGATACATACCTTGGTATGGTGAGCTTGGTGGCAGTGGTCATTAAGCCGAGACATAGTGGAGAAGAGTCTCTACATATGTTGCAAGGATGTTTGCCTTGTGTAGAAAGGTCGACATCCTGAATGATGATGATCTTGGTGGAGAGCTACCAAGATGGTATGTTGTCAAGGACGACAACGATTTCAGGTGGAGGAGAATGTAAGGCCTCCGAGCTGCGGTGCGACGGGCGTCGGGCGGGCGCGGGCACACGGGCGGGCACGGGCGCACGACGGGTGAGCGCACACGACGGTGCGACGTTTCTGCGAGTTAGTTGCGACGATACCGTGGAGTCATATGCGATGATGAACGACACTATGCGACAATAATGTAAAATCATAATACGACTAAGTATTATGTGGACACACATATTATATGAACATATGGGGTTTATATATATATGTGGAATAATAAAACAATAAAATATAATATAATCAAGCCATGTAAAAGGGATATGCGAAGCTTTATATACATGTTAAACGTGGAGCATAAAATATACAAAACCGACAACATAAAACATAACGTAAAGGCTTCATGGCATTATTTTACATGTCGGCACAAAGTTATGTGCTAAGATATGAAGCGTATATATGAGAGGTGGATGCACCTCATTTCATCATGGAATCTTCGCTCATCTTCATTCGTACAAGGGGTAAAACAACATAAGGGTAAAGAAGACTACGCATATCTCATGCGTAGTACTTCTAAGGTGTAGTTTTGACTTAAGTACGGTTTGAGGTGTGAAGGTGGAAGTTGTGTGCTGTTTTATGCAGGATTTGGTGGGAAGGTCGAGTGGCTTGGGTGAGCACTCCTTCTTATGCAAAGGTGCATAAAATGTTGTAAAAGGTTGTCTATGCCTTGGTTGTAAATTGTTCTAAGTATAGACTTGGAGTTTTGCCAAGTATACTTGCTGATGTATTATTGAAGAAGTCGTTATAATATTATTGTTGGGCAGACTGTTCGGGAGTTGCCCCTCCCTTTATACTTGTGTATTGTTGATATTCACGGTTTATTGTTCATGGTTGATGATTGAGAATGTTCTTTGTTAAAGTATAAAGGATAACACTTCATTCGGTTATAAGAACACAAGCTAAGTAAGTTTATGTTGGAATAGGCGTAGTCCATAAACGTTAGTATTGTTAAAAAAGAAAGCGTTCGGTGGTGCCGCACCTCGCTACAAGCGGTTGAAAGATCACCGCAGGTGTAGGGGCGTGACACCGGGAATCGCCCGGGCGCCCTCACCCGCCCGCCCGCCCGGCGCCCTCGCCCGCCGGGCGCCCCCACCTGCCTCACCCGCCCGAGTGCCCTCGCTCGCCCGCCCAACACCCTCACCGCCTCACCCACCTCGGCGCCCTTGCCCGTCTGGCGCCCTCACCCGCCCGGGCGCCCTCTCCCACCCGCCCGCCCGGCACCCTCACCTGCCTCACCCGCCCTGGCGCCCTCGCCCGCCTGCCCGCCCGACGCCCTCACCCACCCTCCCCGCCTGCCCCCGCCCGGGTGCCCTCACCCACCCGCCCGGGCGATTCCCGGAATCGCCCTGCCGCCTGCCGGGCGGGTGGCGCCTGCCTCGGCCGCGCCACCTGGGCGGCCCACGCCCCCACCCAGCAGGCGACAGGGCGATTCCGGGAATCGCCCTGCCACCTGCCGGGCAGGGGCGCAGGCGGCCCGGGTGGCACGGCGGAGGCAGGCGTCACCCGGGCGGCCCGCGCCCTCGCGCGGCAGGCGGCAGGGTGATTCTCGAAATCGCCCTGCCGCTTGCCGGGTGGGGGCGCGGCCGAGGCAGGGTGGGTGAGGGTGCCTCGGGGGGCAGCGGGTCAAGGCGCCCGTGCGGGGGGGCGGGTGAGTCAGGGCACCGGGCGGGCGGAAGAGTGAGGGCGCCGGGCGGGTGAGGTGGGTGAGGGCGCCGGACGGGCGGGTGAGGGCATCGGGGCCGGCGGGCGGGCGGGTGCGCCTGGGCGGGTGAGGCTGGTGAGGGCGTCGGGCGGGCGGGTGTGGCGGGTAAGGGCGCCGAGCGGGCGGGCGACGGCGTCGGGTAGCTGGGCGGGCGAGGGCGGTTGAGGCGGGTGAGGGCGCTGGGCGAGCCAGCGGGCGAGGGCGCCCGGGCGGGTGAGGTGGGTGAGGGTTGCTGGGCGGGCGGGCGAGGGCGCCCAGGCGGGTGAGGGCAATTCCGGGAATCACTCGGGCAGGTGAGGGCGATTCCGGGAATCGCCCGGACGGCAGGGCAATTCCGGGAATCGCCCGGGCGCCCTCACCCGCCGGCCCGCCCGGCGCCCTCGCCCGCCTGGCGCCCTCACCCGCCTCACCCGCCCGGGCGCCCTTGCTCGCCCGCCCACCAGACGCCCTCGCCCGCCCGCCCGACACCCTCACCCGCCTCTCCCGCCTGGGCGCCCTTGCCCGCCCGACGCCCTCACCCGCCCGAGCGGGCGGGCGGGTGAGGGCGATTCCGGGAATCGCCCGGGCGGCAGGGCGATTCCAGGTGTCACGCCCCCAAGCCTACGGTGGTCTTTCAACCGTGCCGGCGAGGTGCGGCACCGCCGTGCACTTTCTTTTCACCAATACTCGTACACATGGACTACGCCTAATTCACTTGTCCTTACTTAGTTTGTGTTTCGCAACCAAGTAAAATGCATTTATCCTTTATACTTAATGAAGCCCATACTCATTCATTATCCAAATGCAATTAAACCGAGAACAATAACAATTGCACACAAGTATAAAGGGAGGGGCAACTCCCGGTAAAGTCTGCCCGACAATAATATATTAATCAGTCTTTCTTCAATAATAAAACACAAGTGTGCTTGACAAAATTCAAGCCAACACTTAGAATAATTTACATTCAAGGAAAAGACAGCCTTTACAATACATGTGCTAACTTCTACGGTAGGAGGGTGCTCACCCGAGACACCAAGAACTCCACCTCTAAGTTCTACACAAATCTGCTCTTCGGAATTCACCCATACACGGCACTCCTTGCCAACCTTCAACCGATACCAAACTGCACACTCTCTAAGTCAAATGAGCATGAGATATGCCCATTAACTTTACCCCTGCTGCGCACTTCCTTGTTCTTGTACGAAGGCTTGTGAGCGAATGTCGAATGGCAAATGAACTCCTTTCATCTTTTATTTATATGCTTCAACGTATGAGTTAAGGGGGGGTGTGCAGCCCCATGGCCGACCCCCCATATCAACGCACATACGCCCATAACATGAGCAAATACAAGTTGGCTTGCCAATATACAAGTCTCTTCAATTCGTGGTATAAAGCCTTTCGCTTCATCGCATAATTTTACTAAGTGTTCGTGCGCTCTCACATAACGTCGCACTTTTTCGTCGCGCAAGTGTTGGATGATCGTCGCATAAGAGCGTCCACCTGTCGCATCATCTGCCGGCTCGTCGTGCACGGGGTGCCCGCCCGTCGTGCAAGGGGCGCCCGCCCGTCGCGTGCCTGCCCGAGTCACGATGGCCTTACATCCTCCTCCACCTGAAATCGTTGTCGTCCACGACAACATACCATCTCGGTAGCCATCCACCAAGATCAATATCCATGATGTCGACTCCTCCATATAAGGCAAACATCCCTGCAACATATATAGAACTCCATCTCCACCATGTCTCATCTTAGTAACCAACTGTCACCAAGATACTCCATACTAATGTATGTTAGATGTCCATGATCATCGACCACCCTGTCACAGTCTCCACATACTGCTCTCCACCATGGAAGGTTGATCCCTCCAACTCAAGCTACATGTCCACCGCAACAATGTGTCAACTCCATCATGTCATCACCACCATGTGCAAAACTGCCCATGATATGTTAACAAGTGCTAACACACCTCAACCATGTGCCAACATCTCATCTCACCAATATGTCATCTATCGGAAGTCATCTCAATCCATGATGATCAACCATCATGTCACAATCTCCACATGCTGCTCCATCGTGGAAGGCTGGTCCCTCCATCCAAGCTGCCTGCTTACTGCAACATATCGTGTCGACCTCATCATGTGTCATCCTCATGTGAACTGCTGCCATGATACTCCAACATAATGCTAACACATCTCTGTACACTGATATCCCCCATGTCTGAACTAGTTGGGTAGCTAATCCAACCGTCACGCCCAAACCATGAGAATGCACATCCTCATGCCACCATCAGTCGTTCCTCAAAGCATCCTGTCACATCCTGAACTCGATCAAGAATCCATCCATATAAGTAAACCATGCTCAGGTCCATGAAGTAGCCCTCATCTCATCTACAAGCATGTTGTTCATGATGTTTGGTGTCAATGTGCTACATGAAATTATCCACATCTATCCCAACATCATCCATGTGTGTACCTCTTCCATATAAAGAGATCATCTCATCAAAATCCAACTCTCGGTATGCCACATCCATGTCCATGAAGCTACCTCCATCACATTTGCAATGTGTCAACCCTCGAGTCTCCATAGAAACAAGTATACACCTGCCTCATCTATCCATGTGCTTCTCATGATCATAGATCAATCAGCTGTCATGCATCAAAAGGTAGTTGAGTCTCGGCTCAACTCATGCCCAAAGTGTAGCCACCAAGGCATCATCATCATCATAACTCAATCACTCCAAAGTGTCTCATATCGATCTTCTACATCAAGTCACTCATTCAGGTCACACCCATGCATGTACTTGAAAGTATGCACCTGCATCAAAGTCCCTGACCTCAGCTCCTCAATGCATCAGATCCTCAAAGTCCACCATATACGAAGTCCTCAAAAGTCACAACAATCTCATGTCATCATGAGCTCCATGGGTCATCTCTAACCAACACTCTAGCAAGCATACAAGTCTCGGCCCAAAGGTCTCTGCAAGATGCCTCAGCTCTCCATGTAGTATGAATGCTCCATAGTCTACTCACAACTCCATCCAAGTCCATGGCTTTGTTGTACCAAAATGCACAACTTCTCCATCGGCTCATAAGTGATAAGTCCCCATGTCACATTAGTGAATCCATCTGCACAACATTCCTGCCTTGGCACTCCTCATCGGATGCCCATAAGTGACACCTCTACAAGTGCTCCACATAATGTCCCTGCATAAGACTGCCATGCTTCATGTCTCCAAGTCCCCAACCTGATGTCCATGACTAAGCTGCCCATGTAGTCCAACCAAGTAGACTCATCACAACAATCGGTCATCCTCATCCAAGTCTACAATCTCCGGTCTAGTGAACTCAGTCACCCAACCATATCATCATGTCATGAGTCTCTTCCATCACAGCTCCTCCACCAAAGTGTCCACCAAGACTATCTCTTGGTCTCGGCCATGAGAAGTCCACCCAAAACATCACAAGTGTGTGCCCTCCTCAATCTGTCCATGAGTCATGCCGGGCACTTAGCCAATTCTTCATGTGGCTAAAGCATGACCCAATCCTCCACAATGATCATCAAGTCCACCCTTGTCCCAAGTCCTTGCACCTTTCATCACAAGGTCACGAGCAACCCCAACAAGCCCTGCAACAATCGACAATCCCTGCTTCTCCATACAAGGTTCCATCATAGTCATCCATGGTAAGATGTCCTCTAGCATCGGCAAACTGGCTTTGCCCTTCCCTACATGCGGTACATCTACCAAATGCTCAAATGAAACACAAGAATCAATGGTACTTACATCATCATCGTCATTGTCATGAGGTTCCTCCATATGAGTATCCTCATCCATCCATGCTAGCAAACTGCACGATCCTGGTCCAACTTGATCAATCTCAAGTTCATCCTCCATCATGGTCATGTCTACAACATCTTCAATCATCATCACTTCCTCTTCCTTGATAGCACAATCTGCAACTTTGCCTTCCTCCATTGTCCAACCAAGTTGAAGAAGCTCTCCTTCAACGTTCTTTTCCAAGACTTCAAGCTTATCTCGGATTCGGGGATTCTCTTCCTTCAACCTCTTCAACTTGTATAAGGTAAGCAAGAGCTTCCCTTCACCTTCTCCCAAACTTACCATGCCTTGTACTTCGTCTTCCTCGGTTCGTACTTCGTTCGGTCCACAGATGCCCAAACCGTGTATACCTGCCCACACGCAGTCCCACTTGCCTATCTGGCAAATGCCCAAATCATATGACCAGCACGTAGTACCGCCTGCCCAACTTTACGACACCTGGTTCCAACCTTTACCAGCTTCACCAAGTTACCTGCAACCATGAACCGGCCTTCGTTCACTTCGTGTGAAACGGCTTCCTTCACCTGCAAGTACCCTTGTCACTGTCACGAGCAACCCTGCTCAAACCGAGTCTTGAAACTACCTTCAAATGCTTCAACACCTGAACCTTGTTCAAGCCTCAATATCACCTGTCAAATTTCCAAGTGTATACACACTTGCTTCACCCAACTTCCTGCAAGACTTCTCCAAGTCTTCAGACCTGCTCTGATACCAACTTCACTTCGGTGAAGTTGTGTAGCAGCTTCAATATCCGGATCAATTGCTCTGATACCACCTGTCACGCCCCCAAGCCTACGATGGTCTTTCAACCGTGCCGGCGAGGTGCGGCACCACCGTGCACTTTCTTTTCACCAATACTCTTACACATGGACTACGCCTAATTCACTTGTCCTTACTTAGTTTTTGTTTCACAACCAAGTAAAATTCATTTATCCTTTATACTTAATGAAGCCCATACTCATTCATTATCCAAATGCAATTAAACTGAGAACAATAACAATTGCACACAAGTATAAAGGGAGGGGCAACTCCCGGTAAAGTCTGCCCGACAATAATATATTAATCAGTCTTTCTTCAATAATACAACACAATTGTGCTTGACAAACTTCAAGCCAACACTTAGAATAATTTACAATCAAGGCAAAGACAACCTTTACAATACATGTGCTAACTTCTACGGTAGGAGGGTGCTCACCCGAGACACCAAGAACTCCACCTCTAAGTTCTGCACAAATCTGCTCTTCGGAATTCACCCATACACGGCACTCCTTGCCAACCTTCAACTGAGACCAAACTGCGCACTCTCTAAGTCAAATGCGCATGAGATATGCGCATTAACTTTACCCCTGCTGCGCACTTCCTTGTTCTTGTACGAAGGCTTGTGAGCGAATGTCGAATGGCAAATGAACTCCTTTCATCTTTTATTTATATGCTTCAACATATGAGTTAAGGGGGGGTGTGCAGCCCCATGGCCGACCCCCCATATCAACGCACATACGCCCATAACATGAGAAAATACAAGTCGGCTTGCTAATATGCAAGTCTCTTCAATTTGTGGTATAAAGCCTTTCGCTTCATCGCATAATTTTACTAAGTGTTCGTGCGCTCTCACATAACGTCGCACTTTTTCGTCGCACAAGTGTTGGATGATCGTCGCATAAGAGCGTTCGCCCGTTGCATCGTCCGCTGGCTCGTCGTGCACGGGGCGCCTGCCCGTCGTGCAAGGGGCACCCGCCCCTTGCTTGCCTGCCCGAGTCGCGAAGGCCTTACACCGGGAATCGCCCGGGCGACCTCACCCGCCCGCCCGCCCGGCGCCCTCGCCCACCCGGCGCCCTCACCCGCCTCACCCGCCCGGGCGCCCTCGCCCGCCCGCCCGGCACCCTCACCGCCTCACCCGCCTGGGCGCCCTTGCCCGCCCGGCGCCCTCACCCACCCGGGCGCCCTCTCCCGCCTGCCCGTGTCACGCCCCCAGGCGTACGGTAGTCTTCCAACCGTGTCCGACAAGGTGCAGCACCACTGTACACTTTCTTTTTAACAATACTCATGCACATGGACTACGCCTTTTCACATTAGCATACTTAGTTTGTGTTTCGCAACCAAGTAAAATGCATTAGCCTTTATACTTAATGAAGCCCATACTCATTCATTATCCAATATGCAATTAACCAAGACAATAACAATTGCACACAAGTATAAAAGGAGGGGCAACTCCCGAACAAGTCTGCCCGATAACAATATATTATGATAATCTTCAATAATACATCATACAAGTGTGCTTGGCAAATTCCAAGCCAACATTTAGAAATATTTACAATCAAGGCAAAGACAGCCTTTTACAACCATGTGCCAACCGTCCACGGTAGGAGGGTGCTCACCGGAGACACTAAGAACTCCTCCTCTTGATTCTGCACAAAATCTCAACTCAAACCGTATCTCTGCACCTAAACTCGACCTCCGGTAAAGACTGCGCACTCCTTGGTAGAGCGCATGAGTTATGCGCATTCTACTTATAACTGTGCCTTCCTTTTACCCCTTCGCAGATATAGAGAGAGATGCGAAGTGCGTTGATGCTCCTAATGAGCTCTGCGCCTTTGTATATATACGCATTGTTGACCATTTGTGAAGGGGTGTCAACCTTCAAGGCCGACCCCATAAAACAGTCCAAATCGCCCACACTTTGATCCATTTGCAATTCGGCCCATCCTCATGCAAATCCTCCAACGCATGGGTATAACATCCATTCGGACTTCACATTACTTCATTAAGTCTTTTGTTCGTCACATTTTTCTGTCGCACTGTTCGTCGCATCACGCCCGCTCGCCGGGTGACCGCACCCGCGCCCGCTCGACGGGTGACCGCGCCCGCACCCGCTCGCCGGGTGACCGCACCCGCGCCCGCTCGCCGGGTGACTGCGCCCGCGCCCGCTCATTGTCGAACCGCGCCCGCCTGTTTGTCTAACCGCACCCGCTCGTCGGATGACTGCGCCTGCTTGCTGCCGAACCACGTCCGCACGCCGGGTGACCGCACCCGCTCGTCGGGTGACCGCGCCCGCTCGCTACCGAACCATGTCCGCTCGCCAGGTGACCGCACCCGCTCGTCGTGCACGGGGCGCCCGCCCATCGTGCAAGGGCGCCCGCCCGTTGTGCGTGCCTACCCGGGTCGTGCCCACCGCTCTTCTGTCGTGCAAAGAGGTGTCCGCCCGTCGTGTGAAGGGGCGCTCGCCGGTCGCGTGCCTGCTTGAGTCGCGAGGGCCTTACATCCTCCTCCACCTGAAATCATTGTCATCCTCGACAACACATCATCCCAGTAGCTCTCCACCAAGATCATCATTAACCATGATGTGGACTTCTTCATATAAGGCAAACATCACTGCAACATATATAAAGCTCCATCTCCATCATGTCATCATCTCCATGTGCAAAACTGCCCATGATATGTCAACAAGTGCTAACACATCTCAACTATGTGTCAACAACTCATCTCCACACTATATCAATAGTCATCTCAATGATCATAATGTGAACTCATGTCATGATACTCCAGCATAATGTCAACACATCTTTGTACACTTCGCGACCCCATGTCTAAACTAGTTGGGTAGCTAATCCAACCATCACGCCCAATCCATGAGAGTGAACATTCTCATGTCTCCATCAACTATTTCTCAAACATCAGCCACATCCTCGACTCATCAAGAATCCATAATCCCATGCTCAGGTCCATGGAAACTCCATCCATCTGCAACATGTCATGATGCTTGATGCCAAGCCATCCCTGCACCATCAATCATACCTGCTCAACATGTTTAAGGGCTCATTGCCATGAGTAGCTAACAATGAGCCCCATCTTCTATGTCATCTAAGAAGATGTAGAGGGAGAAGAGCCTGAAGGCTCTCCCTCACTAATCAACTCAATCCATCTATCAGGATCCTCAATCGATATGCCTCCCGATCTTCCTTCTGGATATTCGGCCTCACATATACCTCATCAACATCATCATCATCATCCTCCACTAGCTCTAGCCTTCTTGACAAGTCCAAGATACTATCTGAAAGTGATCTGATGACCAATGACTGCTCCACAAGTTTTGCCTCAACAGTGGACAACTGCTTGTTCACCTTCTCCTTATCCTCCATCTGCATTCCTCCTAATTTATGATCAGGTTTTGTCACATCAATGGTTGGAACACCAATGGGCACATCTTCCCTTCCATCATAAATGAAGAGTTTCCTCAAATGTGGTACAACCATAGCCTCAAATTGTTTCATGAATTCCATCCCCAATATAGCTTCATAGTCATCAATCCGCACTATAGTGAAGTCCACCTTCCCGGTCCATTCACCAAGTGTAGTGTCCACCTTTTCAGCTATACCAAGAATTCCCATAGGAGGAGAATTCACTGTCTTCATTTGTGCCTTCACCGGTACAAATTTCAGCCCAATCCTTCTCACAGTATCTTCACTCATGAAGTTGTGTGAAGCCCCACTATCCACCATAGTGAGTACATCAGCACCTCCAACATTCATCTGAACATACTCCAACCTGTTTCTTTCCGAATCTCTTTTTTCACAATCTTCATCAATCACTGTCCTTGAAGTAGCACTCAGGCTTTCTTCACTTGCAGCTCCATCGTGAAGATCATCAGTAGAAGAGACTTCTACTACTAAGTGTTCCTGTGTTTGTGAGGTCCCTTCCCCACTTCCTTCTTTTTGTTTTTCATCAGATTCAACTTTTT
The DNA here is from genome assembly GCA_031772625.1 of Pinus tabuliformis. Lineage (NCBI taxonomy): Eukaryota > Viridiplantae > Streptophyta > Pinopsida > Pinales > Pinaceae > Pinus > Pinus tabuliformis. Next base: position 610,310,922 of record CM062811.1, on the reverse strand, counting down.
CTTTCATGACCTTGCGATACTTTACCTCAAGGGCTAAGCAATCCTTCTTTTTCTAATTCAATGCATGTCTTAACTCTAGTCCCTTGAGTTCTGCTTCAAGTAAGATCCCCTCCTTTGCAAGTTGAAGGGCTTCTTCCTCATTCAGATCCGAGGTCCCTCTTTCTATCAAGGCACGAAGAGCACTTCTTGTTTCAGACAACCTTTTGCCACAATCTGCAAATCCTTGTTTCAATTTCCTTGACTCTTCAAGTAGTTCTTCTTCAAATTCTTCAATGGTAGCATAACCCAATTTCTCCAAGATAGACATCTTCACCAAGTCACCTGCAATAGAACCAACCCTTGTTCCACTTTGTGTGAAACGGTTTCCTTCACCTGCAAGAACCTTGTCAACTGCCAAATTCCAAGTGTGTGAGCAACCCTGCTCACTAGCTCTAGACCGAGCTATCATACCACCTGTCACGCCCCCAGGCCTACGATAGTCTTCCAACCGTGTCCGGCGAGGTGCAGCACCACCGTACACTTTCTTTTTAACAATACTCGTGCACATGGACTACACCTTTTCACATTAGCATACTTAGTTTGTGTTTCGCAACCAAGTAAAATGCATTAGCCTTTATACTTAATGAAGCCCATACTCATTCATTATCCAATATGCAATTAACAAAGACAATAACAATTGCACACAAGTATAAAGGGAGGGGCAACTCCCGAACAAGTCTGCCCGATAACAATATATTATGATAATCTTCAATAATACATCATACAAGTGTGCTTGGCAAATTCCAAGCCAACACTTAGAAATATTTACAATCAAGGCAAAGACAGCCTTTTACAACCATGTGCCAACCGTCCACGGTAGGAGGGTGCTCACCCGAGACACCAAGAACTCCTCCTCTCGATTCTGCACAAAATCTCAACTCAAACCATATCTCTGCACCTAAACTCGACCTCCGGTAAAGACTGTGAACTCCTTGGTAGAGCGCATGAGTTATGCGCATTCTACTTATAACTGCGCCTTCCTTTTACCCCTTCGCAGATATAGAGAGAGATGCGAAGTGCTTTGATGCTCCTAATGAGCTCTGCGCCTTTGTATATATACGCATTGTTGCCCATTTGTGAATGGGTGTCAACCTTCAAGGCCGACCCCATAAAATAGTCCAAATCGCCCACACTTTGATCCATTTGCAAGTCGGCCCATCCTCATGCAAATCCTCCAACGCATGGGTATAACCTCCATTCATACTTCGCATTATTTCATTAAGTCTTTTGTTCGTTGCATTTTTCTGTCGCACTGTTCGTCACATTTTTCGTCGCATCACGCCCGCTCGCCGGTGACCGCACCCGCGCCAACTTGCCGGGTGACCGCGCCCACGCCCGCTCGCCGGGTGACCGCATCCGCGCCCGCTCATTGTCGAACCGCGCCTGCTCGCCGGGTAATCGCGCCCGCGCCCGCCTGTTTGTCGAACCGCACCCGCTCGTCGGGTGACCGCGCCTGCTTGCTGCCGAACCACGTTCGCTCGCCGGGTGACCGCACCCGCTCGTCGGGTGACCGCGCCCGCTCGCTGTCGAACCATGTTCGCTCGCCAGGTGACCGCACCTGCTCGTCATGCACGGGGCGCCCGCCCATCATGCAAGGGCGCCCGCCCATCGTGCGTGCCTACCCGAGTCGTGCCCACGGCTCGTCTGTCGTGCAAAGAGGTGTCCGCCCATCGTGTGAAGGGGCGCTCGCCCGTCGCGTGCCTGCCCGAGTCGCGAGGGCCTTACAGCTCGCCCTTCGCCCTCACCCGCCTCACCCACCCTGGCGCCCTCGACCACCCGCCCGCCCGGCGCCCTCACCAACCCCGCCCGCCCCCGCCCGGGCGATTCCCAGAATCGCCCTGCCGCCTGCCGGGCGGGTGGCGCCTCCCTCAGTCGTGCCACCTGGGCGGCCCATGCGCCCGCCCGACAGGCGGTAGGGGCGCAGGCGGCCCGGGTGGCGCGGCGGAGGCAGGCGTCACCCGGGGGCCCGCGCTCCGGCCCGGTAGGCGGCAGGGCGATTCTCGGAATCGCCCTGCCACTTGCTGGGTGGGGGCGTGGCCGAGGCAGGGTGGGTGAGGGTGCCCGGGGGGGCCGGCGGGTCAGGGCGCCCATGTGGGGGGGCGGGCGGGTCAGGGCACCGGGCGGGCGGGCGGGTGAGGGTGCCGAGGCGGGTGGGCGAGGGCGCCCGGGCGAGCGGGTGAGGCTGGTGAGGGCGTCGGGCAGGCGGGTGTGGCGGGTAAGGGCACCGGGCGGGCGAGGGTGCCGGGCGGGTGAGGCGGGTGAGGGCACCGGGCGGGCCAGGGTGCCGGACGGGCGAGGGCAGGTGAGGCGGGTGAGGGCACCAGGCGGGTGGACGGGCGAGGGCGCCCGGGCGGGTGAGGCGGGTGAGGGTGCCGGGCGGGAGGGCGAGGACGCTCGGGCGGGTGAGGCGGGTGAGTGCGCCGGGCGGGCGAGGGCGCCGGGCGGGCGGGTGGGTGAGGGCGCCCGGGCGATTCCCGGAATCGCCCCACCGCCCGGGCGATTCCCGAAATCGCCCTCACGGCAGGGCGATTCTGGGAATCGCCCGGGCGCCCTCACCCGCCCGCCCGCGTCGTTCCCTCGCCTACCCGGCGCCCTCACCCGCCTCACCCACCTGGGCGCCCTCGCCCGCCCGCCCTCCCGACGCCCTCGCCCGCCCGCCCAACACCCTCACCCGGCTCACCAGCCTAGGCGCCCTTGCCCGCCCGACAACCTCACCCGCGCGGGCGGGCAGGCAGGTGAGGGCGATTCCGGTAATCGCCTGGGCAGCACCCTCACGCGCTTGCCCGCCCGGCGCCCTCACCCACCCGGGCGCCCTCTCCCGCTCGCCCGTCTGGCGCCCTCACCCGCCTCACCCGCCCTGGCGCCGTCGCCCGCCCGCCCGCCCGCCCAGGCGCCCTCACCCGCTCGCCCGGGCGATTCCCGAAATCACCCTGCCGCCTGCCGGGAGGGGGCGCGGGCTGCCCTGGTGGCTCGGTCGAGGCTGGCACCACCCGGGCGGCCGGCGCCTGTGCCCAACAGGCGACAGGGCGATTCCCGGAATCGCCCTGTCGCCTGCCTGGCGGGGGCGCAGGCCGCCTGGGTCACGCCGCTGCGCAGCGGAGCCAGGCATCACCCGGGCAACCCGCGGCCCCGCCCGACAGGCGGCAGGGCGATTCCCGGAATCGCCTTGTCGCTTGCCGGGCGGCCCGCTCCCCCCCCGGCAGGCGGCAGGGCGATTCCGGGAATCGCCCTGCCGCCTGTCGGGCGGGGGTGAGGCCGAGGCAGGGTGGGTGAGGGCGCCCGGGCTGGTAGGCATGCAACGGGTGGGTGAGGGCACGCGGGCGGGCGGGCGGGTGAGGGCGCCATGCGGGTGAGGATGCCCGGGCCCGGCGGGTGAGGGCGCTCGGGCCGGGCGGGCAGGCGGGCCGGTGAGGGCGCCTGGGTGGGGGGGCGGGTGAGGGCACCGGGCGAGGGGGCGGGTGAGGGTGCCCGGGCCTAGCGGGCGGGCGGGTGAGGGCGCTCGGGCCGGGCGGGCGAGCGGGTGAAGGTGGGTGAGGGCGCCCGGGCCGGGGGCAGGGGGGGTTGAGAAGGTTGGGGCGCGGGGGGTTGTGTGGGCGCACGGGCGGGGGGGTTGGCAGGGCTCCCGGGCTGGGTGAGGGTGGGTGAGGGCACCAGGGCCGGGGGGCGGGTGAGGGCGCCGGTGTAAGGCCCTCGCAACTCGGGCAGGCACGTGACGGGCGGGCGCCCCTTCACACGATGGGCGGACACCTCTTTGCACGACAGACGAGCGGTGGGCACGACCCGGGTCGGCACGCACGACGGGCGGGCACCCTTGCACGATGGGCGGGCGCCCCGTGCACGACGAGCGGGTGCGGTCACCCGGCGAGTGGACATGGTTCGGCAGCGAGCGGGCGCGGTCACCCGACGAGCAGGTGCGGTCAGCCGGTGAGCGGACGTGGTTCGGCAGCAAGCAGGCGCGGTCACCCGAAGAGCGGGTGCGGTTCGAAAAACAGGCGGGCGCGGGCGCGATTACCCTGCTAGCGGGCGCGGTTCGACAACAGGCGGGCGCGGGCGCGATTACCCGGCGAGCGGGCGTGGGCGCGGTCACCTGGCGAGCAGGCACGGGCGCGGTCACCCGGCGAGCGGGCGCGTGTGCGGTCACCCGGCGAGCGGGCGTGATGCGACGAAAAATGCGACGAACAAAAGACTTAACGAAATAATGCGAAGTCCGAATGCAGGTTCTACCCATGCGTTGGAGGATTTGCATGAGGATGGGCCGAATTGCAAATGGATCAAAGTGTGGGCGATTTGGACTGTTTTATGGGGTCGGCCTTGAAGGTTGACACCCCTTCACAAATGGGCAACAATGCGTATATATACAAAGGCGCATAGCTCATTAGGAGCATCAACGCACTTCGCATCTCTCTCTATATCTGTGAAGGGGTAAAAGGAAGGCGCAGTTATAAGTAGAATGCGCATAACTCATGCGCTCTACCAAGGAGTGCGCAGTCTTTACCGGAGGTCGAGTTTAGGTGCAGAGATACGGTTTGAGTTGAGATTTTGTGCAGAATCGAGAGGAGGAGTTCTTGGTGTCTCGGGTGAGCACCCTCCTACCGTGGACAGTTGGCACATGGTTGTAAAAGGCTGTCTTTGCCTTGATTGTAATTATTTCTAAGTGTTGGCTTGGAATTTTCCAAGCACACTTGTATGATGTATTATTGAAGATTATCATAATATATTGTTATCGGGCAGACTTGTTCGAGAGTTGCCCCTCCCTTTATACTTGTGTGCAATTGTTATTGTCTTGGTTAATTGCATATTGGATAATGAATGAGTATGGGCTTCATTAAGTATAAAGGCTAATGCATTTTACTTGGTTGCGAAACACAAACTAAGTATGCTAATGTGAAAAGGCGTAGTCCATGTGCACGAGTATTGTTAAAAAGAAAGTGTACGGTGGTGCCGCACCTCGCCGGACACGGTTGGAAGACTACCATAGGCCTGGGGGCGTGACAGGTGGTATCAGAGCTCGGTCTAGAGCTGGTGAGCAGGGTTGCTCACACACTTGGAACTTGGCAGTTGACGAGGTTCTTGCAGGTGAAGGAAACCGTTTCACACGAAGTGGAACAAGGGTTGGTTCTATTGCAGGTGACTTGGTGAAGATGTCTATCTTGGAGAAATTGGGTTATGCTACTATTGAAGAATTTGAAGAAGAACTACTTGAAGTCAAGGAAATTGAAACAAGGATTTGCAGATTGTGGCAAAAGGTTGTCTAAAACAAGAAGTGCTCTTTGTGCCTTGATAAAAAGAGGGGCCTCGGATCTGAATGAGGAAGATGCCCTTCAACTTGCAAAGGAGGGGATCTTACTTGAAGCAGAACTCAAGGGACTAGAGTTAAGATATGCATTGAATCAGAAAAAGAAGGATTGCTTAGCCCTTGAGGTAAGGTATCACAAGGTCATGAAAGAAAAAGCTGAATCTGATGAAAAGAGAAAGGAAGGAAGTGGGGAAGGAACCTCACGAACACAAGAACACTTAGTAGTAGAAGTCTCTTCTATCGATGATCTTCACGATGAAGCCGCATGTGAAGGGAGCCCGAGTGCTACTTCAAAGATAGTGATTGATGGAGATTGTGAAAGAAGAGATCCAGAAAGAAACAGGTTGGAGTATGTTCAGGTGAAGGTTGGAGGTGCTGATGTACTCACTATGGTGGATAGTGGGGCTTCACACAAATTCATGAGTGAAGATACTGCGAGAAGGATTGGGCTGCAATTTGTACCGGTGAAGGCACAAATGAAGACAGTGAATTCTCCTCCTATGGGAATTCTTGGTATAGCTGAAAAGGTGGAAACTACACTTGGTGAATGGACCGGGAAGGTGGACTTCACTATAGTGCGGATTGATGACTATGAAGCTGTATTGGGGATGGAATTAATGAAACAATTTGAGGCTATGGTTGTACCACATTTGAGGAAACTCTTCATTTATGATGGAAGGGAAGATGTACCCATTGGTGTTCCAACCATTGGTGTGACAAAACCTGATCATAAATTAGGAGGAATGCAGATGGAGGATAAGGAGAAGGTGAGCAAGCGGTTGTCCACTGTTGAGGCAAAGCTTGTGGAGCAGTCATTGGTCATCAGATCACTTTCAGATAGTATCTTGGACTTGTCAAGAAGGTTAGAGCTAGTGGAGGATGATGATGATGATGTTGATGAGGTATATGTGAGGCCGAATATCCAGAAGGAAGATCGGGAGGCATATCTACAAAGGATGGAGATTGAGGATCCTGACAGATGGATTGAGTTGATTAGTGAGGGAGAGCCTTCAGGCTCTTCTCCCTCTACATCTTCTTAGATGACATAGAAGATGGGGCTCATTGTTAGCTGCTCATGGCAGTGAGCCCTTAAACATGTTGAGCAAGTATGATTGATGGTGCAGGGATGGCTTGGCATCAAGCATCATGACATGTTGCAGATGGATGGAGTTTCCATGGACCTGAGCATGGGATTATGGATTCTTGATGAGTCGAGGATGTGGCTGATGTTTGAGAAACAGTTGATGGAGACATGAGAATGTCCACTCTCATGGATTGGGCGTGATGGTTGGATTAGCTACCCAACTAGTTCAGACATGGGGTCGCGAAGTGTACAGAGATGTGTTGACATTATGCTGGAGTATCATGACATGAGTTCACATGATGATCATTGAGATGACTATTGATATAGTGTGGAGATGAGTTGTTGACACATGGTTGAGATGTGTTAAGACTTGTTGACATATCATGGGCAGTTTTGCACATGGAGATGATGACATGATGGAGATGGAGCTTTATATATGTTGTAGTGATGTTTGCCTTATATGGAGAAGTCCACATCATGGTTAATGATGATCTTGGTGGAGAGCTACCGGGATGGTGTGTTGTCGAGGACGACAACGATTTCGGGTGGAGGAGGATGTAAGGCCCTCGTGACTCGGGCAGGCACGCGACGGGTGGGCGCCCCTTCACACAACGGGCGGACACCTCTTTGCACGACAGACGAGCGGTGGGCACGACCCGGGTAGGCACGCACGACGGGCGGGCGCCCTTGCACGATGGGCGGGCGCCCCGTGCACGACGAGCGGGTGCGGTCACCCGGCGAGCGGACATGGATCAGCAGCGAGTGGGCGCGGTCACCTGACGAGCGGGTGCGGTCACCCGGCGAGCGGACGTGGTTCGGCAGCAAGCAGGCACGGTCACCCGACGAGCGGGTGCGGTTCGACAAACAGGAGGACGCGGGCGTGATTACCCGGCGAGCAGGTGCGGTTCGACAACAGGTGTGTGCGGGCATGATTACCCGGTAAGCGGGCGCGGTCGCGGTCACCCGACGAGCGGGCACAGGCGCGGTCACCCGGCGAGCGGGCGTGATGCGACGAACAATGCGACGAACAGTGCGACAGAAAAATGCGACGAACAAAAGACTTAATGAAATAATGCGAAGTCCGAATGGAGGTTATACCCATGCGTTGGAGGATTTGCATGAGGATGGGCCAACTTGCAAATGGATCAAAGTGTGGGTGATTTGGACTATTTTATGGGGTCGGCCTTAAAGGTTGACACCCCTTCACAAATGGGCAACAATGCGTATATATACAAAGGCGTAGAGCTCATTTGGAGCATCAACGCACTTCGCATCTCTCTCTATATCTGCGAAGGGGTAAAAGGAAGGCGCAGTTATAAGTAGAGTGCGCATAACTCATGCGCTCTACCAAGGAGTGCGCAGTCTTTACCGGAGGTCGAGTTTAGGTGCAGAGATACGGTTTGAGTTGGGATTTTGTGCAGAACCGAGAGGAGGAGTTCTTGGTGTCTCGGGTGAGCACCCTCCTACCGTAAGAGGTTGGCACATGGTTGTAAAAGGTTGTCTTTGCCTTGATTGTAAATATTTCTAAGTGTTGGCTTGGATTTTGCCAAGCACACTTGTATGATGTATTATTGAAGATTATCATAATATATTGTTATCGGGCAGACTTTTTCGGGAGTTGCCCCTCCCTTTATACTTGTGTGCAATTGTTATTGTCTTGGTTAATTGCATATTGGATAATGAATGAGTATGGGCTTCATTAAGTATAAAGGCTAATGCATTTTACTTGGTTGCGAAACACAAACTAAGTATGCTAATGTGAAAAGGCGTAGTCCATGTGCACGAGTATTGTTAAAAAGAAAGTGTACGATGGTGCCGCACCTCGCCGGACACGGTTGGAAGACTACCGTAGGCCTGGGGGCATGACAGCCGGGGCCGGGTGGGGGGTCGGTTCTGGGGGCGGGTGAGGGTGCCCGGGCTAGGAGAGGGGGGCGTTGAGAGGGTTTGGGCATGGGGGTTGTGTGGGCGCCCGGGCGGGGAGGGTTGCAGGGCGCCCCGGCCGGCGGGGGGGTTTGGGAGGGTTGGGGGGGCGGGGGTTGAGAGGGTGCCCTGGCCGGGAAGGGGGAAGGGTGAGGGCGCTCGGGCGGGCGTTGGGTTTGGTTATGTTGAGGGCCCTGAAATCGGGTCAACAACAAGGGGGATACCCACCCGGTCAGGAACCTGGTTGGTGGCTCCTTGCCCGTTTGGTGTAGCGGGTCCAACTGGGGATAACGGGACCAACTTCTCGATCTAAGGGGTGTGTGTGTGTGTAGGGTTTGATTATGCTGTTTCTTTGAGAACTTTTGAGAGCTAATTTAAATCTAACTCATGATTTGACTATAAGCTACTGAAATCTAATGAAAACAACATGTGCAATCTACGCTAACCCGGGGTATATCTTTTCCATCATGCAATCTAAAAAGATTTCATATAATAACTCGTAATGAAGATTATTCAGCTACTATAAGAATATAAACCATTTAAGATAAACCATTCTGCATAAGAAGTTAAACAGGACAGTTGTGGACTGCATATCGCATGATAAATCATTCATATGTCAAGCATGAACAAATGACTCCATCGTACAAAAGTGCCAAATGGTAACCACACATTTATACATTAACATATAAATAAAATCAGCTATATATCACTCTAAGGAAATAAGTAGAAATTCATCAAGAGATAAAAGCACCATTTATGACTGATTTTTTACTCACAAACTTCAAGCAATAATGATTTACTTCTACTTACTTCTAACACCTACTAAGAGTACAGAAATGCAACATCAGTAGCAGACATTAAGATGCAAGTATCAATAAATCCGATCCTTCCATTCATCAAAACCTCCTCTGAGGTGCAGAAATGCATGTTCTGAGGACAAGTTTTTGACAAATTTCTGGACCCTTCTCCAATGCAATGAGAAGGGTTAAAATACTATGTCCTAATCCTAATAATAGTATTATTACAAAATTAAGGATTCGGTTTTCAAACGACCGTCCTTTTTTCTAATATAACTAAAACAAAAAGAAACAACATTCTAAATAAAACTACTTGTGGACTTAGTCTTTGAAGTTGCATGTTTCTAACATAGGCTTGAGAAGAGTCGGCTGGTTAATTTCCGTTCTGAGCTGGGCTGCGAAAACGACATCTATAAGAGCTGGCGCTACCTTCTCGGCTGCGTTCATGATACACTTTACTCTCATCCATTGGCTATGTGGTTTAACCAGGTACATCCAGTAACTTTCCCAATTCAGTCTAGCCAGTGCTTGGATAGCTTTCCCTTTTGGCTGTGCCTTTTGCCTCCATTCTGTCTCTAGTTGCAACTTGTTTGGTAGGTATCCCAGGGTGGTATCTGAAATCAAATTTGCCCTGTGTAAATTTTCATTTACACAGTCGATAAGAATACTTGCCTGTGTCGCTGCTGCCTCTGTTGCTTGCTCTGCTTGCGTGATCTGCTCGTCCCATTTATTAAAGAGCATTTATTTATGATTTTCATTAATTCTAGGTGCTCCTGCTCTTTTTCCCTTCTCATCGTCTTGCCAAGTCAGATACTCTGTCACTCTCTTGTCGTTCTGATCATATTTGCTTCGCAATTCCACCACCTGACTGGTGATTTTGTCGCTTGACTCACAGAAGTGCCTCCACTGTGATATTTTACGCCCCAATTCTTCTTGTTGCTGCAGTAGTTGCTCGTTCAAGCCGATGGACTCTGAAATAAACTCTGCAAGCTTAGGTTCATCTCTGTGCATTTCTTGCTCCGCCTCCAGTTGTTTTTCTTTTTCTTCAAGACTCTTTTGGTAGCCTATTTGCATCTGTTGGAAGTCTTCTTGGAGCTTTTCGAGCTATCTGGAAGCTTCATTGTTTGCGTTGGCTTGCTGTAACTGTTGTTGTAGTAATTGTATGTGATTTTCTCGTTCCTTTAAGAGCTGCTGAACTTCAGAGGCCTTGTCAATAGTTGCAGAAGCATACGCTCCTGCAATTTGAGACAACTTCGTAAGATTTTCTGTAGGATTATTACTTGGGTCTTTCCACAAGACGTCTAAGTGTTCAGCGTCTTGAGACAGTGCATTTTCGAGCTTTCTTTTCTTTCTTTGTCTTCTCACAACTGCTTTGTGCTGGGGACTGTAGAACACATCTAGTGGGGGAATTTCTTCTACGTTAAGTAGAAGTTCTGAGGATGGAGTGATGGAGAGATCTTCTGCTTCTGTGGTAACGCTGACTATGGTTGGAGCAACTTCTTGCACCTCCTATGTATCGTTCACGGGCGTCTTTGGGACTTGCCCTTCGAGGTTGATTAATTCATTAAAGGACTCTCGCTCTTTATCTAGCTCTGCTGTGACAAGAGGAGCTTCGATAACCAGAGGGGGAACATCTCTTGGTGGCGAGGTGATAACTTGTTGCTGAAACATTACACTGGACCGAGCTGTATCTTTGACTGCTTCTTCGTTAATTCTTTTGTCATGCACAGATTCTTCAGGATGTTCGGAACCTTCTCGCGCGGCGTTGGACTTAGATTTGGAAGTGCTGGAGTTCTCGCTGAGGCTGATGCTCGGAGTTGGCTCTCTAGTAGGTATTCGTGAATTTCTGGAGTTCAGCTGGAGATAACCTTGACTGAGCTTCTCGCAAAATCTCTTTGAGTGAGCTCTTACCCTGAAAGAGATCGTCAAACAAATCTTTGTGTCCGACGAACACTCTTATCTTGACGTTCGTAGTAAACTCTTGGGCAACTTTATTTGGGTCGAATGGCCTCATTGGGAACTTATATAATTGAAGGCACGTCATGTTTTCCACCTCATCAAAAGCGTGTCCTGCATCGAATAAAGAGAAGGCCCCACAATTGACGGGAAATTGAGGCCAAATGGCCTTTTTCTTATCTTTTAATTCTTTGGTTAAGCCGCCTTCAGAGCAGGTTTGATAAGCGATTTCTCGAGCCAAAAGCTTGTCTGGGACATACAAGGGTACGACATGTGGAGGAACAGTGCTTCCATAAACTCAAATGTAAGTAAACCATCTTGTGATGGAGATGATGTCGGTCTCGGCTTCGGGAGAGCACCTTGGGGGGTCCTTACCATATATCATTCTATATATGGGCAATATAAGCCCATGGAAAATCTAGTAAAAATGAGGGGCAAACTGGGAATCCCACAAGACTTTGTGATAGACGTGAATAGGCAACGGGTCTTGGGTAGTCCATTTCCATCCCATAATGGGGAAATTAGATACAAGGCAAACAAAATCCATAACATAGGCAGCCAAATAGAAAGGAGGATAGACCCTTTGAGAAAAGGATCTTTTGGACCTGTAACTAACCACAGCTGTATATAGAGTATCGGAAAGAATTTTAGCCCAATCTACTAAATCGGCATTTGTGGCAGCGTCAATTAATGGCAGCCACTCCGATGAAAACTTGTTGATATTGGGCATACCAAACAACCTACACAGCATGGCTGCAACAAAACAGTATGGAGAAGTAAGGGAACCAATGCTGTACATTCCTTTCTTATCCTTCTTTAACGGCTCATCTCTTCTAGACCATTCTTTAGTGGTGTCTGATAGATCTGGGTTTTCCATTGTGAACTTCCTAAGAAATTCTGCATTATAGGTCGCTTGCGGTTCGGGCAGATGGTACATTAGCTTCAGATCTTGGGCAGCGAAAGATCCCACGAGCCCATGTCCCTGAATCTTGAATTGTCTGTTGTTTAATTCTGCATCATCCAGAATCCACTTGACCATATCTGTGTATGGTAGAATCTTAGGCCTTGCCGCTATTCTGTGAAGGAATGAACATGCTAGGTCTTCTAGGGTTGCTTCAGAGGAGCGTTGTGCACCTGCAACGGCAGTCACTTTCATTATTCTCGGCTTCTCCTCTTCTAATAACTTGTACATGCCTTCCCATGTGGAGATTCCTGCATCTCGGTTGCAGGCTATATCTGTGTATAGGGGCGCCATCTCCTTGGTCTTCTCTCTTGCTTCGGAGCTCTGAGCCTTGTTCTTCTTTCCCATTTTTACTTTGTGTTTCTTTTTGAGTCGTCTTTGCACTTTGTTCCTGCAGATTACAAGTGAAATGGAATTTCCGATCAGAAAGGTGATGGGAGAGCTTTTAAATGCAATAGATAAATCAATTACGCCACCATACGTGAAGCAAATATCCAACAAGGCACGCGTCTTTAATCCTCTTAATGACTGACAACCAATTTACTTACTAACATTAAAAGCGCATGATTTTAGGTCAGGTAATGGTAAGTGGCTTTTCCTTTGAAAGGCGCGCCCGAAGGATTCGTACTAAGGTGATTTTATGATTTGCTGACGTACCCTTGCATGTCGTACGATCGCAATATCGCAGATCGCAAAACCTAGTGCTTGCCAAATCTCGTCCGGCTTGTTTCTACGATGTGCGATCTAGCGATCGCAGTATCGCAGATCGGTGAATTTCTTGGCTTTTCGCTAGCGATATTAGTATGGTGTGATGCGATGTCGTTATTAATCATGAGGGTGGCGCGTATTTTGATTTTAGAAGAGTAACATAGATGTTTCCTATCTTTTTGCATACGCGACTTTAAAAGACCTATCGTCTTCCATAGAAAAATATCTAAGATGCCTTTTCTAAATTATGATTTGTAACTTCAAAAAAGAAGGTCTAGCTTTTCTTAAAAATTTTATCTAAGGGTCCCCATCCATTCGGTATCATGATCTGATACTAAATGAAAAAAGGGGGGGGGGGGGTTGTTGCTGGCCACAACAATTGGCGATTCACTTGGGAGAACCAGTTATCTCTGTTATTTCTATTGACGCTTTTAAAAACTTCTAAAAAATTTACAAATTTTGAACTTTATTATAAAAAGATAAGACAAATGAGACTTCAAACTACCTATGATGTTTCGTTTCAAACTCTTTCCGTTTCAATTATTTGTACACCCAGTTCGTCTTTGCATCTAAATCAGCTGTTACTTGGTCTTTGTAAAACATAAAATAAAGTCTTCTCTGTCTATCAGTCCTTTAGTCTGCTCCTTAGTCGCAGGTAGAGCCTCTGCTGCCAGCAGGTGTCCATAGCCTCGACAGGGTTACCTTTTAACCAGCAATGATCCTTTATCCTGCTTGAGGTTACTCGCAACATTCCAAAGAAAAATCCTTTTTACACACTTTTCCTTTTTTAATTCTCTAAAGAACAATGTCTTGGTTTGGTGGCCAAATTATGACACAGTCATTCACTTGATTTACACTTTTGCTGAACAAGACGACTCGTGATGAGACCTCTTGTCTTTTGATTGCAACAATCTTAAGTCGTTGCCCTGTTTTGATAGACAGTATTGGCAAGGTCAGCAAGTTATAATATCTGTGATCATGATAAGTCGGCTCGTGATGAGACCTCTTATTCTTTGAGATATAGTGTTTTTCTTGGGTTGTTTCTCTGAATGTTGTAATTTCCTTTTAGCAGGGAGGAAGTCATTGTTTTTCCTTAAGAAAGTTCTGGACGACAATGATAGGGCGATAAAGGCTGTTTTGACAGAGAATACTTATCTTAAGATTGATACCTTTCATTGTGCTGACCTAAAACAAATCCTATACTGAGATAGCTTTCTTTAAAATTTTGGAGTTTGAAACTATCATCATATATGGGTTGAAGTTCTAATGATAATAAAGATCAAATTTTCTTAAAAGATTCGCTGTTGATAGTAGCAGAAGTTCCAAATTTTAAACAGAGACAAGGTATCTTCAGTAAATGTCAAATGTCATTGAACCAGAACAAACATTATTATGGAGGAAATTAAAAAGGAATGATAGGCAAATATTTTCTGAGGTTATGAAGAGAATATGTATAGCTTTGCCTATCAGTTATTAAAAACAAAAACCTAACTAAACTACTCCTACTCCTACTCCTATTCTAACCATATACAGGAAATAACTATGTGAAATGATATTTCCAATGGAACCATCTATTCATTTTTATCCCTAGCCGAATGAATCTTCCAAGCATTAATAAAAAGAATTGAATTTTTCTTGGATCGTAATTGTTGGCTAAGAAATAAAAACACAGAACCTCAATTGGAATTATGGCTGATTTTCTTTTCTTATGCAAAGTTGTTTCCAACTGGGTACCTATTGGATCATAAAAATCAGAATGAATTTCAGTTGTGAATTGATGATGTTGCAATAGGAAGGATAACAAGTCAAATGGTGGACAAGATTTTTTTATTTCAATGACTTGTAACTTTTTATCTGTTAATTTTGAGTTTTTTGTGATTTTGTTCGAGAAGAAAATTCTCATATGTAAGTCGCTAAAACATAATCTATCCAAAGTTTGAAGATTTGAAAAGAAATCCGATTTTGTACATAATGAGTTTGAGTGAGAAAGGAATGATTGGGAATTTATACAAATAGTGTTACAGCACGACTGGGCTTTACTTGTAACATCTTTTTTTTCACAAAAACTGGCCAGGTTTTGTGAATAGGGAACTAGGTCATGATTACAAACAAGGATGGAGCTTTCCTCATGATACGAATCATATATCGGGGTATTACCTGGGATAGTAAAATCATTTAAGTGATCTTCTACTTCGAGATGAGGGTGGACTGACATGATTTCTGATTTAAGATGTCCTTTATCCTCTGACCCTAGTTGAGTTATCTGAGAAAACTCAACAACATTACCATTGTCAAGGTAACTATCACAAAAGACTCTACAGATTTCCCAAGGTTCCTCCTTTTCATTGTATGTTTTCTGACAAGGGAGGTCAGGCAATCCCTTTTTATCCTTGATCGAAAGTTGTGTTAATGAAATCTCTTTAACTTGAAAACCTAATGTTGAGTCATTTAAATAACCCTCTGTAGTTTTTGAGATATCTTGAATATTAAGAGGGGAAAGGTTGTCATCACTAAAAACATCAGGATAAAGAGAAAAATGTAAATCTAGAACAATGCATTTAAAAACATCATAAAAGAAACTTTGTTCATCAGATCCATCACAAATGTCGGGCTTTAGATCATACCTTTTTGCGCTGATACTTTTTGAAAGAGAAACATTTGATTGATCTAACCTTGGCATCTGCATTCGTTGACTTGAAATGATATTGTCAGAGTCATCTTCTGTTTCCAAGGTAATTTTGCTTTTAGCATCTTCATCTCTCTTTTCTGGTAGTAGAGCATGCATGACTCCCAGGCTTTGTAGATTTTCTTCATTATGGATGCTTTGTGTATTTAACTTGGAATGATCATTCATATTAGAAGGAAAGCTAACAAAGGTAGAATTAATTTCTGATTGGTCAGACATAGGAGGTAGGAAATACTCATCGTAATCTGAAGATTCTTCGTCTGTGAGCTCATTTTCAAGATCATACTGTAGGCATTTAAGATGAAATCGCATATTGAAATCCCTTACGGGTTCATCTTGTTCTCTAAGATAATCAATTTCATCATATACCTGGTCGTAATCATAACAATCAAATTCCAAGATGAAAATCTTAACGAACTGGTCCCAGCTGTGAATTGATGCAACTGGGAGGGTTCTGCACCATTTTGTAGCTTCTGCTGTGAAGGTAAGAGTAAAAATCCTGCACAAAACGCCTTCATCAATCTTCTGAGTATCAGAAGTTGAAACTTTTTGTATGAACTGAAGGGCGTGATTGAATGCGGAAGAGTTTTTCTTACCATTGAGCTTTACCTGAGACAATAGCCTTACCATGTCCGGTGGAATGTTGGAAGAGGTATGAACATAGATGCAACTCCAAATAGGAACTTCATGACTAGTCATCCTGTTTCAAGACTTATAATTCAAAAAACATTCCAACAGGTATTATGCTCAGGCCCTCCTTCTAGCACCAAATATGTTGAGGGCCCTGAAATCGGGTCAACAACAAGGGGGATACCCACCCGGTCAGGAACCTGGTTGGCGGCTCCTTGCCCGTTTGGTGTAGCGGGTCCGAATGGGGATAACGGGACCAGCTTCCCGATCTAAGGGGTGTGTGTGTGTGTAGGGTTTGATTATGCTGTTTCTTTGAGAACTTTTGAGAGCTAATTCAAATCTAACTCATGATTTGACTATAAGCTGCTGAAATCTAATGAAAACAACATGTGCAATCTACGCTAACCCGAGGTATATCTTTTCCATCATGTGATCTAAAAAGATTTCATATAATAACTCGTAATGAAGATTATTCAGCTACTATAAGAATATAAACCATTTAAGATAAACCATTCTGCATAAGAAGTTAAACAGGACAGTTGTGGACTGCATATCGCATGATAAATCATTCATATGTCAAGCATGAACAAATGACTCCATCGTACAAAAGTGCCAAATGGTAACCAAACATTTATACATTAACATATAAATAACATCAGCTATATATCACTCTAAGCAAATAAGTAGAAATTCATCAAGAGATAAAAGTACCATTTATGACTGATTTTTTACTCACAAACTTCAAGCAATAATGATTTACTTCTACTTACTTCTAACACCTACTAAGAATACAGAAATGCAACATCAGTAGCAGACATTAAGATGCAAATATCAATAAATCCGATCCTTCCATTCATCAAAACCTCCTCTGAGGTGCAGAAATGCATGTTCTGAGGACAAGTTTTTGACAAATTTCTGGACCCTTCTCCAATGCAATGAGAAGGGTTAAAATACTATGTCCTAATCCTAATAATAGTATTATTACAAAATTAAGGATTCGGTTTTCAAACGACCGTCCTCTTTTCTAATATAACTAAAACAAAAAGAAACAACATTCTAAATAAAACTACTTGTGGACTTGGTCTTTGAAGTTGCATGTTTCTAACATAGGCTTGAGAAGAGTCGGCTGGTTAATTTCCGTTCTGAGCTGGGCTGCGAAAACGGCATCTATAAGAGCTGGCGCTGCCTTCTCGGCTGCGTTCATGATACACTTTACCGTCATCCATTGGCTATGTGGTTTAACCAGGTACATCCAGTAACTTTCCCAATTCAGTCTAGCCAGTGCTTGGATAGCTTTCCCTTTTGCCTGTGCCTTTTGCCTCCATTCTGTCTCTAGTTGCAACTTGTTTGGTAGGTATCCCGGGGTGGTCTCTGAAATCAAATTGGCCATGTGTAAATTTTCATTTACACAGTCGATAAGAATACTTGCCTGTGTCGTTGCTGCCTCTGCTGCTTGCTCTGCCTACGTGATCTGCTCCTCCCATTTATTAAAGAGAATTTCTTTATGATTTTCATTAATTCTAGGTGCTCCTGCTCTTTTTCCCTTCTCATCGTCTTGCCAAGTCAGATACTCTGTCACTCTCTTGTCGTTCTGGTCATATTCGCTTCGCAATTCCACCACCTGACTGGTGATTTTGTCGCTTAGCTCACAGAAGTGCCTCCACTGTGATATTTTACGCCTCAATTCTTCTTGTTGCTGCAATAGTTGCTTGTTCAAGCCGATGGACTCTGAAATAAACTCTGCAAGCTTAGGTTCATCTCTGTGCATTTCTTGCTCCGCCTCCAGTTGTTTTTCGTTTTCTTCAAGACTCTTTTGGTAGCCTATTTGCATCTGTTGGAAGTCTTCTTGGAGCTTTTCGAGCTGTCTGGAAGCTTCATTGTTTGCGTTGGCTTGCTGTAACTGTTGTTGTAGCAGTTGTATGTGATTTTCTCGTTCCTTTAAGAGCTGCTGAACTTCAGAGGCCTTGTCAATAGTTGCAGAAGCATACGCTCCTGCAATTTGAGACAGCTTCGTAAGATTTTCTGTAGGATTATTACTTGGGTCTTTCCACAAGACGTCTAAGTGTTCAGCGTCTTGAGACAGTGCATTTTCGAGCTTTCTTTTCTTTCTTTGTCTTCTCACAACTGCTTTGTGCTGGGGACTGTAGAACACATCTAGTGGGGGAATTTCTTCTACGTTAAGTAGAAGTTCTGAGGATGGAGTGATGGAGAGATCTTCTGCTTCTGTGGTAACGCTGACTATGGTTGGAGCAACTTCTTGCACCTCCTGTGTATCGTTCACGGGCATCTTTGGGACTTGCCCTTCGAGGTTGATTAATTCATTAAAGGACTCCCACTCTTTATCTAGCTCTGCTGTGACAAGAGGAGCTTCGATAACCGGAGGGGGAACATCTCTTGGTGGCGAGGTGATAACTTGTTGCTGAAACATTACACTGGACCGAGCTGTATCTTTGACTGCTTCTTCGTTAATTCTTTTGTCATGCACAGATTCTTCAGGATGTTCGGAACCTTCTCGCGCGGCGTTGGACTTAGATTTGGAAGTGCTGGAGTTCTCGCTGAGGCTGATGCTCGGAGTTGGCTCTCTAGTAGGTATTCGTAACCTTTCTAGTGGAATGCTGGCCAGCCTTCTATATCTATATGATGTGAATTTCTGGAGTTCACCTAAAGATAACCTTGACTGAGCTTCTCACAAAATCTCTTTGAGTGAGCTCTTACCCTGAAAGAGATCGTCAAACAAATCTTTGTGTCCGACGAACACTCTTATCTTGACGTTCGTAGTAAACTCTTGGGCAACTTTATTTGGGTCGAATGGCCTCATTGGGAACTTATATAATTGAAGGCACGTCACGTTTTCCACCTCATCAAAAGCGTGTCCTGCATCGAATAAAGAGAAGGCCCCACAATTGATGGGAAATTGAGGCCAAATGGCCTTTTTCTTATCTTTTAATTCTTTGGTTAAGCCGCCTTCAGAGCAGGTTTGATAAGCGATTTCTCGAGCCAAAAGCTTGTCTGGGACATACAAGGGTAGGACATGTGGAGGAACAGTGCTTCAATAAACTCGAATGTAAGTAAACCATTCTTCCCCAAACCATCTTGCGATGGAGATGATGTCGGTCTCGACTTCGGGAGAGCACCTTGGGGGGTCCTTACCATATATCATTCTATATATGGGCAATATAAGCCCATGGAAAATCTAGTAAAAATGAGGGGCAAACTGGGAATCCCACAAGACTTTGTGATAGACGCGAATAGGCAACGGGTCTTGGGTAGTCCATTTCCATCCCATAATGGGGAAATTAGATACAAGGAAAACAGAATCCATAACATAGGTAGCCAAATAGAAAGGAGGATAGACCCTTTGAGAAAAGGATCTTTTGGACCTGTAACTAACCACAGCCGTATATAGAATATCGGAAAGAATTTTAGCCCAATCTACTAAATCGGCATTTGTGGCAGCGTCAATTAATGGCAGCCACTCTGATGAAAACTTGTTGATATCGGGCATACCAAACAACCTACACAGCATGGCTGCAGCAAAACAGTATGGAGAAGTAAGGGAACCAGTGCTGTACATTCCTTTCTTATCCTTATTTAACGGCTCATCTCTTCAAGACCATTCTTTAGTGGTTTCCGATAGATCTGAGTTTTCCATTGCGAACTTCCTAAGAAATTCTGCATTATAGGTCGGTTGCGGTTCGGGCAGATGGTACATTAGCTTCAGATCTTGGGCGGCAAAAGATCCCGCGAGCCCATGTCCCTGAATCTTGAATTGTCTGTTGTTTAATTCTGCATCATCCAGAATCCACTTGACCATATCTTTGTATGGTAGAGTCTTAGGCCTTGCCGCTATTCTGTGAAGGAATGAACATGCTAGGTCTTCTAGGGTTGCTTCAGAGGAGCGTGGTGCACCTGCAACGGTAGTCACTTTCATTATTCTCGGCTTCTCCTCTTCTAATAACCTGTACATGCCTTCCCATGTGGAGATTCCTGCATCTCGGTTGCAGGCTGTATTTGTGTATAGGGGCGCCATCTCCTTGGTCTTCTCTCTTGCTTCGGAGCTCTGAGCCTTGTTCTTCTTTCCCATTTTTACTTTGTGTTTCTTTCTGAGTCGTCTTTGTACTTTGTTCCTGCAGATTACAAGTGAAATGGAATGTCCGATCAGAAAGGTGATGGGAGAGCTTTTAAATGCAAGAGATAAATCAATTACGCCACCTTACGTGAAGAAAATATCCAACAAGGCACGCGTCTTTAATCCTCTTAATGACTGACAACCAATTTACTTACTAACATTAAAAGCACATGATTTCAGGTCAGGTAATGGTAAGTGGCTTTTCCTTTTAAAGGCACACCCGAAGGATTCGTACTAAGGTGATTTTATGATTTGCTGACGTACCCTCGCATGTCGTACGATCACAATATCGCAGATCGCAAAACCTAGTGCTTGCCAAATCTCGTCTGGCTTGTTTCTGCAATGTGCGATCTAGCGATCGCAATATCGCAGATCGGTTAATTTCTTGGCTTTTCGCTAGGGAGATTAGTATGGTGCGATGCGATGTCATTATTAATCATGAGGGTGGCGCGTATTTTGATTTTAGAAGAGTAACGGAGATGTTTCCTATCTTTTTGCATACGCGACTTTAAAAGACCTATCGTCTTCCATAGAAAAATATCTAAGATGCCTTTTCTAAATTATGATTTGTAACTTCAAAAAAGAAGGTCTAGCTTTTCTTAAAAATTTTATCTAAGGGTCCCCATCCATTCGGTATCATGATCTGATACTAAATGAAAAACGGGGGGGGGGGTTGTTGCTAGCCACAACAGGTTGGTAGGGATTAAAGGGGGCAGGGGCGCGAGGTGTGGGTGAAGGTAGTGATGGTGTCGAGAGGGGGGTTAGAGGTAGGGGACGAGTCGGGCTGTGCATGTTATGGTTGAAAACATGTTAAATTTATACTTAGGAAAGAAAAATGATATTCTACCAAAAACATTAATGTGTTTTTTTCCTCATAAACAACTTTGTTTGACACATAAAAATTTGGTTTTATTAGCATTTTTTAAAAATGTTGAAAATTGACCCTTAAAAAAAAAATCATTATTCCAGTATCATCACTTTCATTTTGAAGCTATATTTTGCACGAAAATTTCATAGTAAAGTTCATAGTTACTGCCATTTTTAAAACATGTTCAAAATTAACGCCTAAAAAATAAAAACATCGCTCCAGTATACACACTTTTCGTTTTTAGCACTGTTTTTGATGTTTTTTTGGGGTTTTTTGGCCAGAGTTCCCGTTTTGAGTTTATAGTTCCCGTTTCAAAGTTTACATTGTTTTTAGAAGAAGAAGTTTATATTGAGCAAATAGAAGGATTTATTCTAGGAAATGATGCAAAACTTGTATGCAAGCTCAAAAAGGCTCTTTATGGACTGAAACAAGCTCCAAGGGCTTGGTATTATCACCTTGACAAATATCTACAATAACAAGGGTTCACAAAAGGTTCTACAGACAACAACTTATATACAAAGATTGAAAATGATAAAATGCTAATTATTGTTGTTTATGTTGATGATATCATCTTAGGTAGAAATGAAGAATCTATGAGTCATAACTTTTCCTTGGTTATGCTGTAAGAATTTGAAATGTCCTTACTTGGTGAACTTACTTATTTTCTTGGCCTACAAGTACAACAAACAAAATATGGTATTTTTCTTTCACAAACTAAATATCTCAAGCAGATTCTGAAGAAGTATGGAATGGAAGATTCTAAACCGATATGTACTCCAATGGTAACAGGATGTAGTCTCACTTCTAACGATGAATCACCTGCAGTGAACCAACCAACATACAGATCTATGATTGGAATTCTGCTTTATCTAACAAGTACTAGACCTGATATCATGCATGCAGTAGGAATTGTTGGAAGGTTCCAAACAAATCTAAAGGAATCATATCTTTAGGCAGTAAAAAGAATATTCAAATATCTTCAAGGAACTCAAGACTTTGGTCTATGGTATCCTAAAGATATAGATCTTACTCTTCATGCATATACAGATGCAAATTGGGCAGGAAATGTTGATGATCAAAAAAGCACTAGTGGAGGTGCATTCTACATGGGATCACGGTTAGTGTCTTGGTTCAGCAAGAAATAAAGTTCGATTGCCTTATCTACAATTGAAGCAGAATATGTGGCTACTTTATCTTGTTGTACACAAATACTTTGGATGATGCAAAAATTGCAAGACATTCAAATCACATGTACTCCACCCATCTCCATTCTATGTGATAATACAAGTGCCATTACTATTTCAAAAAATCCTGTCATGCACTCCAAGGCCAAGCACATACCCATTAAGTACCATTTTCTACAAGAACAAAAGGTTAAATTGGTGTATGTTCCCTCCAAAGAACAGGTTGTTGATATATTCACCAAACTGCTTCCCAAAGAAACATTTGAATATCTCAAACAAAAGTTGGTACTAGTTTCTACATAATCCTACTATTAAATCTATATTTTCAGAGGAAGGTTCATATACGCGGTTTTCATGAAGGATAACCGCATACATACGCGAGTTTCCGTGGCTGCAAAAGCATATATTTTTTTCTAATAGAAAAAACAGTGGGTCTAACTCTGATATGGGTGCTCAGTCTGATATTGATGATTACAGTCTGCTGATATGCTTTGTTCATTGATTTTTATCTGACTGATGAAGATGACTTGATGAATAATTCGTTGACAATGCACATGTAGCAGAGGTTCAAGGGGAGCAATAGCCTTCACAAACATTCTACATTTTTGGCATTATGGTTGCCAACTTCTACTATGATTCAGATATTTATATCAATTATTTCATAAGTCATGTATAGATCTAGGGTGTTATATGTCTCCTTCTGTCATAGTCTAATTTTTTAGTCCTATTGGACATATGATGTAATTTCTATCCCCACTATGCATGGGATGGATGATGTAATAATTGTTGTAATTCAATTCTGTATAAACAATTGGTATATCCCCACTTGGTTGGGTGGATGAGTAAAATTTGGTGTATCTCCACTTGGTTGGGTGATTGATGTATGTTGTGTCATTGGTCTTAGGGAGGTCATACTCACTTAGTTCAGTTATAGACTCATGTTATTCTTTTGAAACATATCTTTGTAGAATCTGAATGTACTCGAGGGGGGCATGAACATCATAGTGTATCTTAAAGGGGGAGAATATATTGGTCTACCCTTTTCCCTTGATGTCAAAGGGGGAGAGTATTTTGGTGTTGTTTGATATCTCTAACAGTTTCTACATCTTGCAGTAATCAACACAAATATGGTTTCCATCAAGTCCAAAGGGAGAGATTGTTGGCACTATGATATAGGTGTTGTCCTTGATGGCAACTCACTCATAGGTTCGCTCAGATTTGATAAAAAGAAACTCACAGTGTAACAGGTCAATTCAGTGGTAATAGGGCATTGGTATAGAAAAATAGGAAGTTGGAACAAAGGTCTACTGATCAGAATCAAGAAGTTGAAAGAAAAGGATATTTTTAGATAGGTTAAGCTGTATACGCAGGTTCACCTTGTAAAAACAATGTATACACTCCAGTTCACATAACGAAAAGAGTGTATGCTTATGCACGCACTTTCACAAGAGGAAAAGTTCACATGGGTTGGAAAATCAAGGAAATTCAAGAGTAAAGGATACCAAGGGTCAATACCATGGTAATAGCCCACAATATTAAGCGGAGTAATGACTATTTGATCCTGTCCAAGAATACCACAAGTCCTAAGTGTGGTTTTGGTCCGAGGTATTGAGGAAGGCCAAAACTATATAAGGAGGAGAAGATCAAAGGGCCAGGTGTGCAAGTGAAAGGATTTCTCATGAACACTTCTATTTGAAGTATCTTTGATGTTGCAGGGGCTATGATTATGATATAATCTGAAATATTTTGTGCACCTTGAATTCAATGTTGGATTAGGATCATGAGACCTGAAATGACTTATCCTTGAATGATCTGATATTGGTTGCGGTAGATATGAATTCTTACACATGTTTTATTCTTTAAATGTCATGATTTGGGTATGTCTAAAGTCTGGAATAGAAGCGAAGTTGTAAGTTAATATTTTTATATCTATATTTTGGTTTGCCTTGGTAAAGGCACATGTACATGCAGGTTCGACTCTGCCAAGTAGCATATGCAAAGGAAAATCCTATTGTCCAGAAATGATTGATCTATCTTATCACTGTTGTTGTTTTATTGTTGTCTATCAATGAACTCTTCTGAGATTTGAATGTAAAACTGAATGCATAAGGAGTTTGTGTATAATTGATTGATTGATTAGGTGAAAAGGGTTATCTTTGATGCTAACTATCTAGACCTCTACAAATTGAAAGTAGATGTTCAAAATATTATTGGTCGGTACAAATCTGATTCAGAATTTGTTATGATTCAGTAGTTCTAAAGGTATATGCAGGTTTTGTTAAAGGAAGTAGTATATACACGCAGGTTGGGTTCAGTAAAGTAGCGTATGCATTATGATGTATGATTTTTGAGGTAACAGTTGGTTCTAAATGATGATGCAGGTTTCTCGGTTCAGCATAGTGTTCTGGTGACAACAATCTGATTGTTCAGATTAATTAATTGTTGGTTGATGCAGTTTTAGTTTCAAAGTTTCGGATGGGTCCAATATGAAAATTTTATGAAACGAGGCCTTCATATTGTATTGTTGTGTACCAAGAGCATCCAGTCTGAAAATTAATGAAATGTGGTCCCTGGAGGAAGAGAGAAGGTTGTAGCCTTCTGTAGTCTAACAGCTACGTACTAGTAAACACATCGGCTAGTGCAAGAACTAGGGGGTTGTAGCTCCCTTCTGGTAGAAGCTGGAAAATGAGAGAAGGTTATAGCCTCCTACAGGTGGGTGCTTGCATACTAGTATGAGTCTGCACCAGTACAAGATTGTAAATAAATTTTCTTTATATTAAAAGAAGACAGTGATGACAACAATAGGTGGTTTTTCTCCTGCATTGGGTTTCCACCTTAAATCTTGATGTTCATGTGTGATGATTTATTATGTTATTATTGCACATAGTTATTTTATAATAAGATACTAATGCACTGATTAAAGATCAACACATGATAAATTGACTAAATCATAAGTTCTCTGTGTATATGTTGGTTTCCTTGATCATAGTTGCGTACAAACGCAAGTTCACTTCACTGAAGTAGCGTATATAAATATGTTTGGGGATTGAAAAATTATTGAATTGCAAATACTAATTCACCCCCCCCCCCCCTCAATATTATTTCCAACACTACCTAAAGATTATGTCCCACTACCATAGCATTACAACCTCATTTCATCCTCATGACTTAACTTGTCACATAAAATCTATATAAATTGCATAAATCTGATCGATTCTATTAAAGTGGATCTAAAAATCGTGGGAAATAATGTGAACAAGTTTAGTCCTATCATAAATCAAATATCCCACTAGCACCTCACTTCATAATCATCCCACTCCATTCCAATCCATTTCACTCGATTCCATAACCTTCTCCATTTAGTTTTCTCACCTCCTTCTTGTCAATCCTCCATTGCCTCTATAAAAAAGAAACAGTTTAGGACCAAGACTTCTCTCCACCATGGGTTTTATTTTCTGATTATAACTAAATGGATTCAAGTTCCTTCAAGAATACCTATGAGTCAGAGAACAGTTGCAGCAAGTAGGGTGGCTTAGGTTCTTTGAAAAATTGGATGTGCATGAGATAGAGGTGACTAAAAAAATTTCTCGAGCTTTTGATGGGGTCGAGGCAAAAATTGGTGACATGAAGCTTATATTGACTTAGTCCATCATGGTAGAAGGTACATAATTTTCCATAAATAGAGAGATGTTTTTTAAGCATAGAAAAATCAATGATAAATACTAGGTAAACTTCCTCGGAGAACCAGGTATGGACATATCTATCTTTAAAAATAGAATTGCACTTAAAGCATTGAAAGGAAAATGTTAGAATTTACTATTAGTTATCCAAAAAAAATTAACTTGTGAAGGAAGGTTTAGAACCATGTTCTTCTATCATTCTTGACTTCTAATGCACTTTATTGATGAAAACGAAATCAATTTGTGCTATATATTACTCTGTAGTCTTAGAAAGATGGCCTCAAGTGTGGAAAGAGAAACAAAATCCCTAGATAATTCCCTTTATCATCATGGACATATTAAAATCCTCATATAGGCTCACTTAGAAGATAAGGGAGATAATTGGAAATATTTTATAGTTTGCAACCACTTTGTAGAATCTCATGAGGAAGAAACTAGAAAAAGGGTTAAAAGAAGTTGATGTAGGTCACTATCAAACCCTAACCGTGAAGAAGAAATTGCAAAGGAAAATTTAGGGTAGAATGAAATAAAACAAGTAAAAGATACACTTGAACATAACACTCCTCTATCTCAGTATTTCAAAAAATATAAATAGAAAAATGGAAAACAAAGTGTTAGAAGAAAGAAATCTAACCCAAATATTAAATAGCTTGAAGAAAATGAAGAATTATAAAATAAGAAATAGGAACAAACTAATAAAAGGAAGGAAATATAGAACATTAAAGAGTCAGGGATAAAGCTAAGAAGAAGCATAAGAATTTCAAAATTTTCAAACGAACAATCTCCAAAATTGGTCGATCTCGAAGAAGAAGGATACATGACATTGCCTTAAACATTGAGCCCAATAAGGAAGACACCAGACATCAATCTAGTACAATAAGAAATCTATGACTATGTGGAGTCTTCAAAAAAGAGACTGCAACAAAAGGTAAGCATCTCCTCTCATAATCAAGAGAATGTATTAAAACCCCTCTGATAGATACTCCTAAAAAATAACATAGAATTGAGGATGCTTTGATGACTTAACAGTTAGTGTGTATTATTATTACTATTATTATTATTTAACTTTACCAGTCATCATCTATTAATAGAACCTTAAGTGACATAAATTTTCTATCTTAACTAATGGAAATATCAGGAATCACTTAACAAGATTAGCAGAACATAAGATATCAATATTTTCCATTTATCATAACTGTTCTAAATCTCCCAACATCCAATTGCCGAAAATAGGTGGCTTTGTGGCTAGTGGTTAGAATATCGTGATATCAAACATCTTGTTTTCCTTATTTTTAAAAATCACTCCATATATGATAATTGGAAAATGGTGCCTCAACAACCAAAATCAAGTGGCTGAAATATCAAAATCATACTTTCTATTTGCCATCACTTTCTAATTTTTCCAATACATGAGGGCCAGAAATACAGTGGTCGAAGGTTTTGGTTTATTTTTTATTCTATTTAACTTTATTTATTTAATGTCATTTTATCATTTTATTCTATCTATATATCGATATTTCATTTATCTAAATAATTTCTAAATCTCAGATATTGTGTGGCTTTTGTTTGTTTATAGATGACCAAACCTTTAACATGGACTCCACTCTACATATTTCCAATAATTTCACATATAAATATTGCTTAGAAGTAAAAATATATAAAATCTTTGAAACGATCTTCCATATTGCATGTGGGCTAAAAAATAAACTCATAAATCAATGGTACAAAATTAACATGAAAATAAAATAAATGACTACTGAGTGTTAACTTCCGAGATCCATATATTGAGTTTTAGAAAGAAAAATTAAGCAAGATATGGCTTGTTGGAAGGATGAGACTATATGGAACATTTTGGTTAAATTATTTTTAATTTATAAATAAATTAATGCCTAAAACAAATGAAGGAAAAGGATCGACAAATTTACTATGTAAATATTATGGAAATATTTTAAGTTTAGTAATTTCATAGTAATTTTCTTTTTTGGTTGATATATTGCATTGGCTTTATTTTTTATTTATTTTATTTAATAAATGTATAGTTGGGTTTGATATTATATAATTTCATTCTAAATATATTTTTATTGATAGTGAGTAGTTCATATGAATATCAATAATTTTATTAAAAAAAAAAATTGTGTGCGCAGGAAATCAAGGAGACAACATGGATAGAATTAACAACACAACAAAGCAATTCTTAAAATTCTACAATACACTTATCTTGATAAAAAAAATCTATTTGTAGATTTGTTTTAGAAAATTGTGGGGAAATACTTATGTTTCTATTGTTTGAATTTATTTTATAAAGGCAACTCTTCTTGAGAAATCCAAGTGCCTAGTTTATGAGAAAGAAAAACACTATTGATAGTGGGTTTTCTTTTGAAATTTTGGTGACCAAAGGTCAGATGATATAGAAAATAAGGAATTGTGCACTATTATCAAGTTGCTTATTAAAGAATTGAAGACCTTAGACAAAGGTGGTGGCATGAGGAGTCAAACATGTGCATTGCTACCTTGTTTATTTCTAATTCTGGTGTTCTGTTGATCTTGAGAATCTAATATTTGATTTTTTATGTTCTTATTTAAACTTAATAAAATATTTTAAAGCCATTAATTAGTGAAAATACATTCTCTATAACATTGTGTGGATTGTTTTGGCACTTTGTTTTGAATGTATTATATTTTCCACTTTGAAAAATGTAACTTCCTTCATTTCATGAATTGAACTATCTTTCATCTTTTCACTTATTACATTTCGATGTTGAAATGTTAATATAATATTCTACAAACTCTCTTATACATTGTAATTAGCAAATTTCTAAAACAATGAACTATTTCCTATCTAAATGTATTTATCTCCTCTCAGGGTCTTATGGCTAAAGTGTTTCTACTCCTAATTGGGATAATATGAACTACTTATTTATCCTAATTGGTATAGTTAGATTTAGAATAGGAGATATACTTAGATATATTAGCTAATTTTATTTATATTATTATATTAGATTGTATAAATAGGTTTAGGTAAGAATTAGCATAAATCTATTTTTGAGGAAAAGGTCATTCAGTGGTTAGTAGGCCCACATTCCTATGGACATCACCACACCAAACAAATATAGGTCTAATTATCACCTTGATTGGGTGATGTACCCCTGTTGTAGGAAGAATTTTTCCATATTTCAATAAGTTTGTTAATTGGATTTTCAATTTTTAATAAAGATAAGTTGCATTTTTATGAGCTCAGGGATTTGGTTGAGACTGTTAGAAAGAGATAATATTCGTATGAGAGGATAAAAGGTAGATAAAATATTAATTAATATTAGAAAGATAAAAAGATGAAAAATTCATATTATATAGTGAATGGTTTCAAACCACCTTTCAATAGAAGAAAATTAGCATGCTCAAGATAAATCCAAAATGGAGGAACTATTGGGAAAAAGGAAGACCGCCCATCATATGTTGGGAAAGTAAAGGAGATCACTTGTATTAAGACTTCCATAACAAATATTATAAAAAAGAACCTTAAATAACATTCAATAGGCTACAATAGTATAAGACGTGTACAAATATTCCAAGAATATCTGTGGCCTTGGAGATTGGCAAGAAAGACATCAATCGCATATGATGGAGGTGGAAGAGTTAAATTGATTCAAAAATAGTGGTTATATGTCATTAGATGAAAAGAAAACTGGAAAGATCATGTTTTGTTCAACTAGCCACTAGTGCCAAGAGAAGGATCAATGAAATGGTTAGGAATTGTCCCATAAATCTAAATGGAGTGGATAGCTTTACAAAATTGAATATCATTCCATTAGGATATTATGTTTCATAATTGAAATAGATCAGTTGGAAAAGCATCACACCATTCTATATTTTCCTAATAAGATATTTACATGTCATGATGAATAAGGAAAGTAATTATGTAACGAATTTCAAGACCCATTTCTAAAAGCGAGACATCAACCTTATATTTGAAGCGATGTTTCCTGAAAGTGTGTCAATTATGTATATCCCATTTAGAAGATTGATAAAACTTCAAAGAGATAGGTCATGGAAATTTTCTAACATTGCAAGAGTTTGAAGTTGTATTTGGGCAAATATCAAGTTTTCCACCAAAGAGGGATATAGATTTCCTTATTGATTTGACTACCAAAACTGCTCTAGTATCAAAATCGCCTTACATAATGAGCACACAAGAACTAAAGGAATTAGAAATGAAGATAGAATAATTATTGAACAAAGGGTTGATACGCTCAAATGTTTCACCTAGGGGATCACCAATAAATTTTATGGGAATAAAAAAGGAACATTGAGATTATATATTTATTTTATAAAACTAAACAAAAACATGGGGAAGAAAAAGGACCCTCTACCCAAAATTTATGATCTATTTGACTAGACAAGAGGGGATGGTATATATTGAATGATAAAATTGAGAACACATAAGTAAGATAAAATTTAGAGACTAAGAAACAAACCAGCTATATTTATGTTCTTCATGAATGGTATATTCATAAAAATTTTCCATAAATTCATTGCTGTACTCATGAAACATGCTAATTTATTCTAAGTTATAGGAAGATCATGAACAACAACTAAGATTGGTACTACAAGTACTAAGGGAGAATTAGCTCTATTCCAATATTTTTAATGTTCCTTTTACCAAGAGAATATCCATTATTTTGGGCACATCATTTCAAAAGACAACATAGAAGTAGATCAAAAAATATTGAAGCCATTAAAGGATGGATAAAGCAAAAGAATATTTCAAAAATTAGACCTTTTGTGAAATTGAGAACATACTACAAGAGGTTTATAACATTATTTTCAAGAATTTATTATCCCATCACTTCTATACAAAAGATGGGAATTGATTGTGAATGGGAAATAAAATTCTAAGAGAGTTTACAATTATCAAATAATCTACTTACAACTACATCAATATTAATTTTTTTTAATCCAAATGAATATTTTGTGGTATATATAGATTCATGCAAAAAAGGACTTGCTAAATACTTATTTGGAATGCATATGTCAGTGATTATGAATCAATGAAATTGAAAGAACATGCAAAAAATTATATCAAAAATTATTTGGAACTTATTTCTAGAGTACATTTATTTAATGGGAAAAAAGTTTGAATTGAGGATACACCATAGTGGTCTAATATATCTATTTGAGCCACCAAATTTAAATATTGCAAAAATAATATGGTTGGAAAGTTTGAGTAAATATGTCTTTAATATTAGGTACATCAAAGAGAAAGAGAATAAATATGTTGATGCATACAATAGAAGGGTACATATAATGCATGCTAAGTCCATTAGTGTGAATAATTCATATTTTAAAAGCAAAATTTTAGAGGTTGTTGTTACAAATCAACATTACTTATAGCAAAAGGAAAAGTTATTGCAAGTGATATAAATCATAAATTCAAAGAATATAATATACAAGAAGATAACATACTCATGTATGAAGTAAAGTGTATGTTCCTATCTCTTACAAATTGAGGAAATTAATCTTGAAAAAGTGCATAATGTTCCATATATAAGACAAATTGGTTACTAGAAAACAATTTCAATAATGAGAAGTCAATACTTTTGGCTAGGAATGAAAAAAATGTAGTTGATTGTATTGCCAATAAATGTGAAAGACTAAAGGTTCACCACAAACATCTATTTGGTTTGCACAACCATTGCAATTCCAGAGTGGAAATGGGAAGTTGTAACCTTTCATTTTATAACTATATTTCCCAAAACAATAAGGAAATATCACTCAATAATCATGGTAGTATATAAATAGGCAATGGTTGATTATTTTACTCTAATAAAAATTAGTCATAAGAAAACTAATATTGCAGAGAATATACATAAAGGAAATCACTAGATTGCACGGAACATCAAAAGAAACTTAGATAGTGGTCCAAATTTTATATTAAAATTTTGGAGAGGATTATTTAAAGGATTTGGTAAAAAATTGAATTTTAGTATGAAATCTCATCCACAAACAAAATGGAAAACAAAGAGAGTTAAACAAGTGATTGAAAACATGCTCAAATATATGTGGTGGATAAACCCTCCAAGTGGGATGATTACTTGCATTTGGTTGAGTTTTTCTATAATAATGGGTATCAGTGTTCATTGAATATGAGTCCATTTGAAGCTTTACATGGAAAAAAATTAAATTTTCCAATAATTTGCACAAACGAGTTGATAAGGTAGTACTTGTGCCATAATTGCTCAAGGAAATGGAAGAATAGATGGTAAAAAATAAGTATAAATAATTGAATAAAAATAAAAGATTTATGCAGATGCAATACTATATACACTTTGAATATTGACTTTTAACACTATCTATTATCATAACCAATCCATATGTATATTTGGTGTAGACTCCTTAGTCCCTTGTATGATATTATTCAACTTAGAGGGATGATCCACATTTGGATGGTAAAGTGAATAACCCTCTTCTTGTTTTTCTATACTCTTCAAACTAAAGTGATCCTCCTCCCCTTTCGATGTGGTATTTGTCAAACCTAGTAACATCCTTAGAAACATAAGGATGTGCTAGCCCATACAGGGTAAACCACAATGGATATATATATTTTTTTCTCATTTTTAGTTACGATTACATATCTCCATGATGGCCTAAATTTCATTTCTTGACATTGGAGTAGAACAAGAAAACTACATAATTTAAAGTGTGGGGGTATATGTTTTTGAAAGTGAATCCAAAGGAAAGATCATTGAAGTTGGGAAATTGTACTAAGATAATATCCAGTTTTTGTGGTTCATTTGAAATATTAGACAAGATATGACTAGTTTCATACATGATTGCATTGTTGATTTTATGAAAGTGCATAATGTGTTCCAAATGTATTGGTCAAAAAGGCATGTAGATGATCCTAACCATGTCATTAAATGGACTTTTATTTAGATGGATTTAGAAAGAGATTTCTAGGCATAACTAGTGCATATACTACATAGGAAGGTCATGATGCTATAAAACAAATTCATGGGGTAGGTAAAGGTCCAATGATGTGCTATAGACATGCAAAAGTGGGATGGGATCTTCAAGAAGGTATCGGGGAAACATGCCCACATTCAGTTTTGACTTCTTGACCTAAATTATGTATATACATACACATGTATTGTATTGAGCACTAACGATAGTATTAAAATAAGGGGGAGGGGAATGTAATTCCTTAGGTTTTGAACACTAGTTTAATACTATATGTGGTACATGATAAAAGTCTAGAGAGCCTAGATATGTAATGAATTCAGTTATAATTAATAAAATACATCATTAAATGTAGACAGATGAGGACAAGAGTTTAGGGGACATGGTTCTATGAGAGAAGGGAAGCTAGAGAATTTAGAACATTCTAGTCATATCTTATTGCACCAATATTTGAATTAATTGAGAAAAATATGGATATGTGAGCTTCTTGTGGAACTCACATGGTGGTTGGAGATCATGAATATTTAAACTTACTTTTTCGGCTCTTTTAGTGTTGATTCGCCATTATTATGTTCACTCTTTTTGCTCTAGGGGAAGAGAAAGAAATAATTATATTGTAGAGAGTCATTATTATTGTACGTGTTAAAAATGGATTATTGTTCCATAATATGAAATATCCTTGGGTGCATGAATTCATTAGCATTTCTAATGGAACTATTTATGGTGGAGAGTCTCTATAGATTTAAGAAATGAGATTTTGTAATCAATAGCATTACATCCCTAGAAAAAATATCATAAGGGGTTTCATTACAAAGAAAGGGTTTCCTTTCCTTGGGTTGTATAATTTTAAGGGGAAATATAGCTAGAAGTTGACATTTCCATTGGACTGGTTGTGTAAAAGTATATATATGTGATAGCTATTTGACTATGTGAATAGAGAAAGTTTGTGAGATAATTATTTGTGAGTGATAGAGTTTGTCTAGGCACTCATTCTTGTGAAATCATAGTCTCATATTAAGGGTGGCCTGTTATAGTTAATGATTGTGCAATAGAGCCTATAGTTGGGTGGAATTTCTAACATTTTCAAGAATTTGGTCAAATTTCTTAAATATGAGTTATTTCTATGTTCTCTGTAATTATATTTCCATCGGTTATTCATTTAGTATGTATGATTTCATACTATGTATGTTAATAAGCCTACATTTCACAAATTTTAGCATATTTTGGTAATTGCATGAGCCTGTGTACTTCATGTCTCATCTTCTAGTTTATTAAATAATGGTATTAGTATTTTATTTTTTCCAAAGAAATATAGTGCTTCTGAGTACCTAATCATTGGGTACATTATAGATTGGTATCAAAGCAGTAGTGTGGCCTAACTACTGACCTAGGGATGTTACAACATGTATCATGGAGAATAGTCAACCAACCCTTCTGTTAGCTACATGTAACAAAGTTATTATTAATTTTATATCGAAACTATTAAACGAGACCTTGTCTAATTTCATTATTTCAATGCAAATAGATATATCCATTGGATCACATAACACTCATAGGGAGACTCAGTTGGATTGTATTCCTTGGAATTACATGGATTTGAAAGATATCAATACTTCATGATGATTGCCATTCTAGAATGATAAGAAATTATTGCATTTTATGACATCCCATAATATTTAGCATTACTTTAAATTGTTTGTGGGTAATGTTAACATTCCCACATATTACATACATGTCTACATGCATAGTGATAACAACAACACCATATTCACATTCACATTTTATTTCATACTTGTGGATCTTCTTACCTTGTTCAAGAACCAAGAAATAATCACACACATCCATAACCCTAAGTATTGTGAATGACTTGGATTTGAAATGCTAGACTTGTATTTCAAATTAAATATTTCCATGGCTTCAGGGGGGTTTCCATTTCATGAATAATTGTCAATTATTCTCATTCATGACACACAAAGGATTCATGGGGATGACCATTTTTGAAATAATCAACAACTATCATTAGCCATGCAATGACATTTCCATCAAGCATTATTTCAAATACCTTTTTTGCAATATATAAACTCCCTAACGTGTTGTACAATGAATTCAAGGAAGTAACCAAAAAAACATTCAACTCAAAATCCCTTATGGACCTATTTTTTTTAAACTTGATACATAGAGATTTTATTTTTTTGGTATGCTTTTATTATAAATATAAAGACATATTTTCCAGGGCCTATGCATCCTCATTTTTTTCATAAGAAGATAATTTATAATATAACCTTTGATAAGATACTTCCATATCCATTATCACATACTATAATTTGTCTAGTCTTCTTCGCATTGTACTATGTCATTGTTTTATTGCTATAATGAAAATAAAAAAAATGAAACAAGAAGAGTCCAAGATCCTATCCTTCCATAACATGTGAATCTATTCTATTTATTCCAATGTTTATGTTTATGTTGGATAATGCAGATTACATGCACTCATTAAGAAAATAGTTGTTAGGCAATATTATGATAAAGGCCAATGGTACTAAGAAATATAGACCAATGAAAGAATATATTAAAATTGGAATCATATAGATCATGTAATTAATTTAAAAACTATAAATATGATGGATAAAGTCTACTTGAAATTAAAATCATTAATAAAATGCTAACTTATTGACGTATATGCATGCACTTTACATTTAACAGTATATCTCATTATATTATCCCAAATTCATTTTTTACATAACCTCTAAGTAGCTCCATCCATAACATGTTCATCTCTCCCCTTTGTTGCAACATTAATGACTAGGTGGGATAGCGTGGATTACAAAAAGTACTTGAGCCAAAATCTAGATGCACTTTAATGGGATCAAAAATAGTTATGTGATACATTAAAAGAAATATAGAATTAGGATTAATTTAAAGAATACAAGTAGCTTGGGGAAGAGTCAATCCACCCTTTTACAATTATCATAGATCATTATATGAAACCATATTTTCTCACCTTTTTCTAGCATCAATAAATAAACATGAATTTTAGAAGTCTTCAAAAAGATTTTGCCCATTTTAACATTTCCATGTTTTTAATACAATTACAAAAGCACAATTCCCACAACAACATCAAATTTATATCCACTTACTATTTTGTATTCATGGGTAATATTAGCTTGTATAGAACCAATGAGTTGGACCATGTAGGTAGAACACTAACCATGGTCAATGAGTTAGCTTTATACCATCGAATTTAATCTCATTGAAAAATGTCACATCTTCACAGTAGAGTTATTTTAGGATGTTATGATACTAGCTCACAAAAATATAGAAAAGATAGATCAATGACTCAAAAATTAGCCTCTTCGACGGGGCAACCTCTACATTACACAAATGAAAAATTCTTGGATGATACAAATGATCAAACCTCCTTTCTATATATAGGAGTCTAAGGGGTAATAATATAATCAAAGCCAACATAACAATAATAATGTAAGGTCACAGCAATAACAATAGTGGGCTTCTATGGGGCACAATAATAAAAATATGGGGACTACATGGGCACAATAATACAATAAGGGGGTTGCACTAATAACAATAAGGGGTTACACTAGTAGTATAGGGATCTACTCCTTCAAAAAGTGTTGTCCTCAACACTTGAGTAGTTCTAGATGTTTTTTTATAAAATTCTCGTCCTCCCATGTGGAATCCTTAGTGGCTAAGTTCTTCTACTTGATGAGATACTCTAAAATTGATCGATTTCATAGTTGTCAGGTTCTTGTTTCTGACACTGCTTTAGGTTCCAATATAATTTTTCCTTCCTCTTCAAGTTCCGACAATACTGTTTGAACTAGGAGCTTGTCACCTATAACTTCTTTAAGCATGAAACATGGAAAGCTGGGGGCACTTAGGAAGATGTAGGAAGCTCCAATTTATATGGCATATTACCAATCTTTTGCAACACCTTGTAAGGACCATAGTACTTTGGTGATAACTTATTATCCTTCTTAACTTTCTTGAGGGACATTTGTTTGTATGGTTGTATTCGTAAAAATACCCAGTCGCCTATATCAAAAATTCTTTCATTGTGATGTTGATTTTCTTATTGCTTCATTCAATTTTGCGCAAAAGTGAAGTTATCCTTTTTCTTCTTGATATGTCCTTTTATCTTGAGAGTTTGAGGAGTGGTAATTCCTGCTGCATTACAAGATATGGTAAAATTCATTTCTTCATTCTCTGGGGTTGGTTCCTGGTGTATATCCTCTTCCTTTGATGTTTCTTGATCATTTTCTTCCTCCTCTTCACAATCAATGTAAAATAATTTCCTCTCAGCAAACTTATGACCTTTAGTGTATTTGCTATCACAACTGTAACAAAGGCAGTTTTATCCTTTTTCTTCCAATTGTTGTGGTGTGAACCTTGTGGGTTGTGGAAGGCTAGGAGCAAAAACACTTCCATATTTATAATTGTGAGTGGTAGGCTTCCTTGTTGCCATAATTTTTCTTTCAAATTTTCTTGCCAACCTATATGCCTTCTCCATTGAATCAGGTTCCCAAAGGCGAACCCCATGTTGGATGTTATCATTTAAATTCCCTATGAAGACTTCAATCCTATGCTTCTCTAGAATATCATTTACCCTTAGATTCAATTTTTGGAAGTCCTCAATGTGTTATGCCATTGAACCCTTTTGTTTGATATTTATCAATTGGCTAAAGAAGGTGTGTATCTTCGTATCCTCATAGTGTGCTATCATTTCCTCCATGAAAATTGATTAGGTGATAAGTTGTTTACGAGAACAAATCCCTATACCATACAAATTGATTCGGTTCTAAATATGAATATGCAATACGTACCTTTTGTGTGTTTTGCACATTATGTATATTAAAATATTTATCCATCTGTAGTATCCATGTTACAGGATCCTTGTCATCAAACTTCCTCATATCTATCTGTGGAATATGTAGGGTCTTCAATCCAACGTTAGATTCTATGAAATCATGATTAAAATTACTTGTGTTCTCATCATGATTTTCCCATACTACCTCTTCGCCATTAGGAGGCCTTTCTTGTAGCAGCTTTGTCCCACCTTCCTTCAAACCTTCCATGTCTTTGTTCAAATATTCAAATTCTTTATTCAAATCTATTTTCATACCATCAATATTAGCTTCCATGGCACATATAAAACTATTTATCTTAGCTTCAATCGAATTCTTCAAATCATCCATCCAATTTTGCTTACTAGGTGTTTCTGTTTTCTTGATTCGAGTCATTATTTTTCTTGCTTTTAGGATCTCAATCTTGAATATGTTGTATCTCTGAAATTTAGATCTCCAAGGTTTGAAATTTGGAACTGGGTAACCCTCTGTGTCCTCTTTTCAGTGCCACCAATTTGATCAAAATTTGATTCTCCAAGTAAGAGTTATTACCAATCTTCCAAGATGACCTGATTATATACGTTTTCAGTAGAGCGAAATTGTACGAAGTGCCATGTGTCATTGTTTCGACCTTTGGACCTAAAAAAAATACATAGAAACGTACAATCCATCCTATTTTGGAAACTACTTACGAAATTGCAACCTGATACTCAGAGAGAACATTATGACAATTTTCCCAAGGTCACCTGTTTGGAATGTAATTCGGGAGTCTAAAAAAACCCTAAATGTCTCGAACCATATCTCCACAAATATAGTGAAACAAGATCTGAAGTTAGGGCTCGAGCTTCACCAAGATTTCAGATCAAATGGGTTTTAATTTTAGAGTCTGAACCTTTGTAGAAAAAAATTATAGCGAAAATTCCACGATGACCTATTTGAGATGGACTTCTGGAGTTTGGAAAAACCCTAACTTCCTCAAAGCATATCTCCAAAAATATATCGAGACAAGATCTGAAATTAGGACCCGAGGTTCAAAACGATTTCAAATCAAACGGGTTGTTTTTTTAGATTCTGAAACTTTAGAGAAAAATCTATAGTGAAAATTCCACGATGACATGTTTGGAGCAACGAAACCCTAGAATCCAAATCCTTGATACCAAATGTTATGAAACCAACTCACAAAAAGATAGAAAAGATAGATCAATGACTTAAAAATTAGCCTCTTTGAGGGGGAAACCCCCATTACATTACACAAATGAATAATTCTTGGATGATAAAAATGATCAGACCTACTTTCTATATATAGGAGTCTAAGGGGTCATAATATAATTAGAACCGACATAAAATAATAATGTAAGGGCACAACAATAAAAATAGTGGCCGTTTATGGGGAACAATAATAACAATATGGGGACTACATGGGCACAAGAATATAATAAGGGGGTTACACTAATAACAATAAGGGGCTATACTAGTAGTATAGGGACCTAACATAGGATAACTAGAAATTGTTGCTTTTCATCACAAAACATCTTGTTGAATCATTCGTTCAAACAACTAGTGTGCATTCTATAAACTCCCACACTTAGCATACATTGAGAGCAACACAATACTCACAAAAAAATTATACTCAAATCCCCTTATGATGACATCATTATTAATATTAATTGCTTCTTGGAGATATGATAAAGTTATATCATGCTTTCGTTATAGAAAGTGATATGCACCTAGCAAGGTCTACGTCTATGGATTGCATTGAAAATACATCTTCGAGATTCCATGTGAAATTCATTTTTTACATAACATTTACTCATCTCCTTCCATAATTTGGCACATGAAAAAATTATTTGATCTTATTCACTGCATTCATGTCTTTATTTAACTTCTACAACAACAATTATGATGCTACTTATAGTTCCTCAATGATATCCCTCATGGTTTTCATCTCAAAGTGTAAAAATGTGTCAAGAATAAGTAAACATAGAATATGGAAATGGTAATACCTTTTGTTCCTTGATTATAAGAACCTCAAGAATTTTCCTCAAACTTCCAATATGATATGTGAATAATTGGCTTGAAAATTCTCTGATGGTTTACACTATCTATGTATTTAAATGATATTATTATATATTTTCATTTTAAATTATGGACTAAAAATCTAGTGATCATCTTTAAAATGACCTTGAAGGATGGTATGAATGATCCATTTGCACTTACATATCCAAATATAGAATATTTTTTTAATATAGGCATGAATTGTTAAGATGAGAATATCATCTAGGTGACATGTAACACAAGCCATGTGATGGTATTATGACATTTTAGTGGAATGTATGATTGATTTATTCTTGCATATTCAAATATAGAATACTTTTTTAAAGTGAGAATGATATTTTAATATAAGAAA
Source organism: Pinus tabuliformis (assembly GCA_031772625.1). NCBI lineage: Eukaryota > Viridiplantae > Streptophyta > Pinopsida > Pinales > Pinaceae > Pinus > Pinus tabuliformis. The sequence goes on along the minus strand of CM062811.1, from coordinate 610,270,761 downwards.
AACATATAGGTGACGTATAGCACAAGCCACCAACTGATAATATTATGACCTATTAGATGACGAAACTTAGGAAGAGAATGCATGACTCTTGAGTTGGAAGTTTTAGACTTGAGTTCTCCACTACACAAGAACAAGGGAATGCCTAAGAGATATGATAAATTATATCATAATAAACGAAATTTTTTTGTTGAATCCCCTTCCTAGTTTGTTCCAATATCATGATAGAAGAGTGGGAGTAAGAAGAGTGTGTAATACAAATAATATCTCTTCATTTGATCCTGGGATAGAGACAAATTAAGAATTATGTATAAGCCCACATCTCAAGAGGAAGAAAAAAAAAAAAGTGAAAGGCAATAGAATTTTGCAATTATGTAGATAGTGTACCATCGAGTATGAGTTGAAGCCAATGTCATCATAATTAAATATAATAGAGAATAAAATGCATTAGTTCCTAGACCAATCAGATGAGGTGTATTGGAGAAAGAAGTAAATTTAGTGCCTTGAATATTCCATGATCAACCCAAACAAGCATTTAGAGAAGATTTTTTTTTCATGCATTGAATCAATATGTATTGAAATCCATCCTTGCTTTTTAGTATGTTTGTTTCTTTTAAAACTAACTTGTGATGGTAGGTGGTGATTTTTAAAATGTACATATTTAGAATTATATATCTCCAACTTAGGTGTATGGAAATAGTTCTTTTATGTAATTTCAAAACCTTTTATATATAATATGTAAATAAAATAATTATTCTACTAAAAGATGTTTAGGATAATCATTTTTATATCATTTTTTTCTTAGTAGTAATTTTTTCATTCACATTTTTGCACCGATAGGCACTTTTTATATCCTAGTATAGTAGAGATATAAAATTTCCTTCATGTTTAATTTAGAGTTGAAATGTATCATTTTCAAAAATAAATTAAAATAGTAAATAAATAAAACCAACAATGTTATCTCTAATCTCAAATTAATCCAAGGATTTTGTTTTATACTATTGGAAAAAGTTTCCAAGTTGCAATAGTCATGAAGAGACATAAAAAAATAATTCATCATTGTTAATTATTTTTATCACCCAGGCTAGATGCAACCCCCGAGTGATTTTAATAGCTTAAGCACCCTCAGGGTATGGTTTCTTAGGCCACATGATATTCCCACAAGTCATAGACACACTAGAAAATCAAATAATAAATAAAATCAATGTAAATTTGTCTTAAATTGAAATATATGATAAAGTAAAAGCGATCAAATCAATTGGGGAGAAAACATTTCTCAACTTTTTCCCTCTAAAAGACATTTGCATCTCAAGAAAATTGATCATTCTTGACACGTAATAGATTTAGAGTTAAGGTGGATCTATGATAGTTATAATTCAAATAACATAACAATCATCATCATCCTAACATTTATTAACATATAATCTATACAATAGTAACAAATTTAAAAATTTTAAATAAATTGTAAAATTTGGAAATATATAATTAGATTCTAATAATGAAATTAAATTGAATAGTGTAGATATCCATAACAAATATTATTATTAAAGAATAATAAAATAGGCATGGATAAGTGTCGAATAATGATTCTACTTTGTCCTTTCATTCACATTCAATAACTAATTAATAGGAATTAAATGTTGTGAATAGAGAGGGGACAATCGATCATTCTAAATGATACACACGCAGAAGATTCAACTAAGAATGATTTGGACCCATATAAGGAAACCATATGTAAATAAAATACTACCAACCCTTCTTTGTTTTTTATTAACATCATGTTAAATAAAATAATTGGAAGGTGAGTGATGAGAGAAAATGATATAATTAAACAAGTTTTAACTAGCCTTTCTCCATGCCATCAATGGAATTCCATCCAGTGATAACCAAATCCCTTTCATATATATAAAATGGAAAACCAAAACCTCTCATGATTTAAATTACATTAATTAAAATAATTATAAGGTGAATGATATGATTAAAATGATATAACTGGATTTAAATCACTTTAGTTAAAATAGTTAGAAGATCAATGATTTGACGAAAATGACATAAATGAAGAAGGATTAGTGAAACCTTTACCATGCTAAATTCATTGAAATGTTATCTAGGGGTGATTGGTGTCTACTAAGGGAAACTTTATATAAATAAGGGCTGGAAATCCCTTCTCCTCTATTATTTAAATAATGTAAATTAAAATAATTGGAAGGTCAATGTTAATAAAATAAGATTCTAGAAAGATATGTCTTTCTAATAAAGTTAATAATGGTATAGGATATTTAATTGAGTTGAAAATATGATTCAAATGGAATAAAATTCACCAACCCTTTTCAATAATACCTTTAAAGTTTTTGTATTATCTAAATATCATGGGATATCATTAAAAAATAACTAGCATGGAGAAGGGTCGATTGATTCTTCTCATAGATGAAGGATTGTCTAGCCCTATTCTTACCTCTCTTAAATCAATTCAAACAAGAATATATATTAGGTGACTAAAATGATTATAATCATTTAAATGAAGAAGAGTCATATTATCCTTTCACATTGTACCCATAATGTTATGTTTAGGCTTCAAAAACATGACAAGTCCACTAACTTGGGACCCCTTTGAAAATTTTTCTAAACACATCCTTTAATTTCTTCATTTAAGTACATTTTTATCTTAGCAATTAATCACTAATAATTTTATACATGTGTGGATGATTCTTATTTTTTCCACCTCCTGTTGCAGTCATGATTAAGTATGGCAATAGTCTTATCTAATTTTTTTGTGAAAAAATAGTTTTTGTTGCACATGTCACATTTTCCTATGTTTATTTTGTTTCACTTAGTTTTTCTTACTATCCATGAACTATGAAAGTTCCATGTATTGTCTCCTTTGTTTACTCTTACATATACAAGGCATAAGTTGGTTTTGCATTTCTTTTAGAAGCACTGTCAGTTCCACCAAATGCTCTGATTAATTGTTTTTCACAAGATAAACTCTCTTAATTACTAATAGATTGCCCAATTTTCACTTGGAATATTGAAATTTTCTTAACCAAAATGTCAGAAAGGTAGATAAAACCAAGTTTTGGTAAAGTGGTAATAAGAATGAGGCTTGAGATCATATTGAAAATGCTTTTATGCATAATTTTGATACCCCTCAAATTGAAATCTTTACCTCCATAATAAGACTACTAATCTATGATCCAAAAGTAAAAGAACACACACGAAGTATTTATGATCAAAAGAGATTAATTTCTTTTGAAATCTATTGAAATGATATTGAGTTGGGTTGTATAACTACTCATTGAAAATCCAAACATATCCTTTCCACATTCCAAAATATGGAATATCAACTAGATATCATGTGGGAAAACTATAGATTTTCCAACTAAAAATAACTCATGTGCAAATCCATAACCAATTTATTTACAACCAATAATAGGGGGAAGCTAGAATCTTCAACACTAGCATCAACTCCAATTAAAGTAAATCTTAATCCAAAGGTGACATTAATTTTTCATAAGGTGTTATAAATTAAAGAATAAGGAGATCTTTGTTTCGTATAAAACCAATTTTGAATTGTGTTAACCCTCAACCAAAATGCATTACCCAGTCCCATATCTAAACTTTATAAAGTAACCTTTGAACTATGAAGTGAAGTGAGTTCATTATAAAATGTAACAAAAATGCATAAGAAAAATGAACCTCACCAATTTTCATGAAAGGAACATTATATCAAAGTTTTAAATTATACAAAACACAAAAAGGTTAGAAAAGAGAAACATGTACAACAATTTTTTTGCCTAATATAGAAAAAGGTTAAACATATTGCACAAAAAAAAATAGCGTTATACAGATGTTACACCAAAATTGTTATAAAAAAAAATTGACCAATGATTTTAAAGGACACATGAAACAAAGTTCCATGAGTTGTGGATAGTAAAAAGTTTCATGAATTGCACATGAGACAAAGGATTTTCTAGTGTTAATCATTATAGAGTTTCATGTGGTATGCATAAGACAAATTTTCATGAGTTCTTCATAAGAAAAAGGTCTCCACAAAGTGTTAAAGAGGCACATAAGATAAATATTTCCAAAAAAAACATAAGACAAAACCATATTGCACACATAATTTTGGGAGATGCATGGAACAAAATTCAAATATTTCAACTCATAATTTTCAATGCAATGTGACATAGGATGAAGTTTATAGCGACCATGAAAAAGAAAGCACATAGTCCAAAATCTCCAAATAACACACCATTCCAAGGTTTAAAGGCCCATATTAAGAAAAGTTTATTTATTTTTCAAATGATACACATAAGTCAAAACCATTTTTAAAAGGGTTGCAAAAGACAAATTTATTAAAAGGATGTGTATAACTAAGGTTTTCCAAGACTAAAGTTTATCTCATCAAAGTTTAAGAGGGGTGTAAGACAAAATATATTGCACAAAATTTTAAAAGTGGTGCGACCCATGACATATGATGCCAAAAGTTAAAAGGGGTGTGACATAACACATAAGACAAAACACATAATTTTGTATTTTGACCATGGATTTTGATGCAAAACTCCATTTTGTGTTTATCTTTATATAGTTGGAATGATATTTCCAAGCTCTATGACTTTTCTATTATACGTTTTTAAGAGTTTCTTACCACTTATTTCATATTTCTAAAATTAAAATATGGGCACATTTTTAATACCCTAGAGAATCAATAACACACCATTTTAACTAATGTGTCCAAAAATAATTATGAAAGTGACCACTCACATAACTCCTAAAAGTAGTTTGAACTAATGGAAGTAAAAGTGCGCTCCTTATTAAGTTACCAATTGAATTCATTATGTTAAATGCATTTTTCAAATTATTATTTGAAGTTTTATATATTTTCAACTTATATTTCTTGTGGTGATGACATCTAGGTATCAACACTAAACAAGAGATTATACATTTTAATATAAATAAGTTACATATGGGAGAAGCAATAATATAAACATTCATGTTAAACATCATGGAAAGGAGGATCCATCAATATACATCAGTGACCTTGCAAATGATATCTATATCTATATCTATCTATCTATATATATATATATATATATATATATATATATATATATATATATATATATATATATATATATATATATATATATATATATATATATATATATATATATATATATAATGAGGAGAAAAGATACTAGTTGAATGGATGTAGAAGTAACAAGAATAAAAGGATGTACCAATGCATGATAAATGATCATGGTTTGGTCCAAAATGATAAGTGATAAAACTTGTAGCACAAAGCTTGGGTAGGGGAGAATGCATAAGATACACATGTCCATCAATGGACCTAAGGAAAAGGAGTTACACTCATCATTACTCCAAGAAAACCAATTATTCTCTTGTTATTAATTTCGACTCCTAAAGTATCTATCTAATAGTAAGACAAGAAATGAGGTTGCATCCAATTAATGTAAAGTTAAGTATAATGAAGTCATCTTGCAGAAATGTGATGAACATGTAATTTGGAAGGCCAAGAAATAAGAGAGGTAGTTTCTTAAATGAAATTGAAATGGAAACATGGCCACCAAGACAAGAGAGGGAAATTATTTCATGAAAACATAATGATATAAATTATAAACAATATAATGATTTTACCTCCCTGAGATTTCATGTAATACTATTAGAAGATTTCTAGAAAAATACAATTTCTATGTGTATTAATTGTGGGTTACAATGTTTCCTTTACTAGGCATTGGATTTGTGTAAGAATGTATCTAACATTGTATATTATTCTTATGTGTATCTATTGTGTTCTTATTTTTATTCATTGGAAATATTTCTCTACTATGAGCATAGGATTGAAAATGGTTATTTTAATATTATATTATTCTAGGTTTACAATAATTTACTCATATTATTGTATTTATTCTCACTAAACTAATTCATGGTTCACTGACAAAATAATTTGTGTCTCTATGCATGTTGCCTAGTTATTATTAGTCATGTATGGATCTGTGCATTTGAATCCTAGGTTAGTTGCATTTCATTCTTTAGTTTAGAAAACCATAAATAATGGACTAAGCCACAACTAATAACAACCAAAATCAATAACGATTTTTGGGGTTGGATCTATATGGAATACCTATTCTAAATGGTGGGAATTCCAACTAATACTTTTAATAATAGGTAACCCCTACTATTAACATCGTTCATTTTGACCCATCAACAAAATTGGAGCTACAAGGAAGGCTAGATGACAAGCCTACCTTTGTGGATCTATTCCCAATATTTTTTTAACCAGCCCATGGATTCTATTGATATTTCTATATCGTATCACCCTTTAATTATTTCTAGACCATCAAGTGGTATCCTAAGAAACACAATCTTAGGCCCCTATAATACTAGTGATTCCCCCATTACTATTGTCATTATATCCCTTATTTTTATTATTGTGTCCCTATTGTCCCCATATTGTTATTAATATGCCCCATAGAAACCCACTATTGTTATTTTTGTGCCCTTATGTTATTACTGTTATGTCAACTTGATTATATTGTGACCCCTTAGACTCCTATATATAGAAGGGAGGTTTAGTCATTTGTATCATCCTAGAATTATTCATTTGTGTAATGTAAAGGAGGTTTCCCCCTCGAAGAGGCTGAATTCTAAGATGTTGATTTATCTTTTCTATCTTTTTGCGAGCTGGTTTCCTAACATTTGGTATCAGAGCTTTGGATTCTAGGGTTTCATTGCTCCAAATAGGTCATCGTGGCATTTTTGCTATAAATTTTTAAATGACGTTTCTGAAGCTACAAAAAAAAAATCACTTGGGCTGAAATCATTCTAAACTTCGGGTCTGAATTTCAGAATTTGTATCGTTATATTTCTAGATATACGATCTGAGGAAGTTAGGGTTTTTGCAGACTCCCGAATTACATTCCAAACAGGTGAACTAGGGAAAATCATCATAACTTTTATTAGATATCATTTTTGGGATTCAACTGCGTTAAGTAAGTCATTCAAACGTATGACCATTTCCATGAGAGGTAGTCGTAACTGACTAATTTCTCATGATTATTTGAATAGTTCACTTAGCACTCATTGCATCGGGTGATGCTCACAGGGGTGAAGAAGTGGGATTGAAACTAGTGAAATGTGGAGAACGAATCACATAGCATCAATCATCACTTCCGAGGCTTGCACCCGGTAACCAGGACTTCCCAGGAGGTCACCCATCCCAGAACTCGTCTGGCTCAAGCGCGCTTAACTGTGAAGTTTTTCCCACAATCAAGCCCACTTAGCTTGCTACCCCATTTGCAAAAAATAAACCTTAGCAAGTATTGTGCCTCATGAACCATTCAAGTAGAGATCCCTTGACTCTTTTTTTGAATTTAAGTATGGGGGATTACGCAGTGCATTATATTAGATATCATTTTTGGGATTCAACTGCGTTAAGTAAGTCATTCAAACGTATGACCATTTCCATGAGAGGTAGTCGTAACTGACTAATTTCTCATGATTATTTGAATAGTTCACTTAGCACTCATTGCATCGGGTGATGCTCACAGGGGTGAAGAAGTGGGATTGAAACTAGTGAAATGTGGAGAACGAATCATTACTTTTTTTTTAATCATCATATTAAAATTTGGTAAGAAGTTGCAGAAGGAGGACGGCCTGTAGTTTTCAATGTATCCATTTTAGGTACTAAGGTCAAAATAGTGACACGTGGCACATTGTACAAGTTCGCTCTACTAAACTAGTCTATAATCAAGTAACCGTGGGAGATTTGGCACTACTCTTCCTTGGAGAATCCAATCTTGATCAAACTTGCAAGTTTAAAAATAGGACTCAAAAGGATGCCATAGGATGATATTTCAGATATTTGAGATTTGCGGTTATAGAGATACAACAGATTCAATATCGAGCTCTTACAAAGTGAAAAAAAGGTGTGTAGTGTTTTTTTAAATTTGCATAAGATTAGTTTGAAAAATTAGTTTGAAGGAATTCAAAGGGAATAGTGAAGAATTATTAGTATTGATTAATTCCTCGAAGAAAGAAAATGGAAACACATAGTAAGCAACTTAAAATCTCTAACATGACTCGTGAAGGAGAGAAAGAAATGCAACATGATATATCAAAATTACAAGACCAAGTACAACAAATTTAAACTCACTAAAGGTAAATGAAGCCAATATGAATGGTGTGGAAGCTAATATGAATGGCATGCAAGATAAGATGGATGGTGTGGAAGCTAGGATGAATGGCATGGATGCTAAGATGAATGGCATGGATGATAAGATGGAAGAATTGAAGATAAATTTGAATATGTTGCTACAAGAAATTGTCACTAATGGTGAAAGGGTAGTAAAGGAAACTCATGCTGAGAACAAAAGAAATGTTAATCATGATTTCATAGACTCTAATGTTGGATCGAAGACCCACCATGTTCCAAAAATCGATATGAGGAAGTTTGATGGCAAGGATCCTGCAACATGGATACTACAGATGGAGCAATTTTTCAATCTCCATAATGTGAAAAACACATAAAAAGTACGTATTAAAAGATATTCTAGAGGAGCATAGGATTGATGTGTTAATAAGGATTTTAAAGGATAATATCCAACATGAGGTTCACCTTTGGGAACCTAATTCATTGGAGAAGGCATTCAGGTTAGCAGGAAAAATGGAAAGAAAAATTATGGCAACCAGCAAGCCTACCACTCACAACTATAAAGATGGAGTGTTGTTGCCCCTAGCCTTCCACAACCTACAAGGTTGACACCACAACAATTGGAAGAAGAAAGAGCAAAAGGGCTTTGTTACAGTTGTGATAACAAATACACTAAAGGTCATAAGTGTGCTAAGAAGAAATTATTCTACATAGATTGTGAAGAGGAGGAAGAAAAGGAACAAGAAATGTCAAAAGAAGAGGACATACTCCAGGAACAAACCCTAGATAAAGAAGAAATGCATCTGACCACATCTTGTAATGCATTGACTGGAATTACCACTCCTCAAACTATCAAGATAGAAGGACATATCAAGAAGAAAAAGGTCATAATGTTGATTGATGTGGGAAGTACCCATAATTTTATTCATTGTAAGATAGCAAACGAATTGAATTGCTTCCTATATCCAGCGCCATAGTGTCAAGTGATGGTTGCAAGCGGAGGAACCATAAATTTCTCGAGAAAGTGCCATAATCTCAAGCTATCCATGGGAGAATATGTATTGAATAGCCCAATGCTTTCCATTCTAATGGGTGGTGCTGATGTTGTACTAGGATTCCAATGGCTACAATCCTTGGGTATAATAGCTTCTAATTTTCAAGAACATTTCATGAAATTTTGTGCAGAAGGAAAGGAAGTTGAATTAAGGGGTATTGCAGGGAAATCGAGAAAGATAATCAGCTCTAATGGTATGACAAATCTTCTAAAGAAGGAACAACGAGGTGTAATTGCACAATTATGCTTGCTAAAGGTCCCCACATTGAAATCATCTATTTCTCCATATCTCCAAAAAGTCTTGGACAATAATTCCAAGGTATTTTAGACTCCCAAAGGTCTCCCACCTATTTGTGATCATGATCATGCTATTCATTTGATTCCAGGAAGTTTTCCTCCAAACATTAGGCCATACAAATATCACTATGGCCAAAAGAGTGAAATTGAACATATGGTTGCAGAAATGCTAGAGGCTGGTATAATTCAACCTAGTCAAAGTTCTTTCTCTGCTCCAATAGCATTGGTGCACAAGAAGGATGGATCATGGCACATTTTTCTGAATTATAGGGAGCTCAATGGATATCATGGTGCATGTGTCTGGATTTATGGCACTTTATGGATATCTTCCACCATCCGTCACATCATATTTAAGAGAAAATTCTAATGTCCAAGTAGTGGAACATCACATTGAGCATCAACAACAAGTTCTCCAACTCTTAAAGGATAACCTCACATTGGTGCAGAATAGAATGAAACAATAGGCAGATCAACATCGCAACGAAAGAAGTTTTGATGTAGGTGACTGGGTATTCCTAGGGCTACAACCATATAAAAAAATATCCCTCAAGCAAGCTAAGAAGGATAATACATTATCACCAAAGTATTATGGTCCGTACAAGGTGTTGCAAAAGATTGGTATTATGGCATACAAATTGGAGCTTCCTGCAGCTTCCCGAGTGCACCTAGCTTTCCATGTTTCATGTTTAAAGAAGGTTATAGGTGACAAGCTCCCAGTTCAAACAATATTTCTAGAACTTGATGAGGAAGGAAAAATCATATTGGAATCGGAAGTAGTCATAGAAACAAGAACTTGACACCTATGAAGTCGATTAATTTTGGAGTATCTCATCAAGTGGAAGAATTTATCCACTGAAGATTCCACATGGGAGGATGAGAATTTTATACAGAAGCATCCAAAACTACTCAAGCATTGAGGACAATGCTTTTCGAAAGGAGAGGGGCATGCTAGGCCCCTATAATACTAGTGATTCCCCCATTACTATTGTCATTTTATCCCTTATTGTTATTATTGTGCCCCTATTGTCCCCATATTGTTATTAGTATGCCCCATAGAAACCAACTATTGTTATTTGTGTGCCCTTATGTTATTACTGTTATGTCAACTTGATTATATTGTGACCCCTTAGACTCCTATATATAGAAGGGAGGTTTAGTCATTTGTATCATCCAAGAATTTTTCATTTGTGTAATGTAAAGGAGGTTGCCCCTCGAAGAGGCTGAATTCTAAGGCATTGATCTATCTTTTCTATCTTTTTGTGAGCTGGTTTCCTAACACAAAATCAATATCTTGTCAAATTAGAAGTTTGATGATGAAGGCAAGTCTCTACATCTAGGAATATTAATCAATTTAACATTACACATCATATTCTTAAGATTTTTTGGGACAATAAAATGTTCCAAACTTTTTACCTCACTTTGGAAGGATGAATCAAGGTTTCATATAGAACACCATCTAAATAAATTCATGGTTGGAAACAATTCATGAAATTATTTATCAATGCTCATGAAAAGTATTACTATAAAAAAATACATAATGATGTTTGAAGGAAGCTATAGAAATAGAAATGACCCAATGGATAATGTCTTTCAAAGGGTTGTGAAAATATATACAAATGCAAGTTCAAAACCGACCTTATGCCTCCAAACCCAGAGAAACGGGGAGGGGTTATAGTCTAGGTGAAAGGGTTAGAGTCGGGGGCTCTCTATGAACCAGGGGCTCTATAAAACTACCAGGCTATATGAAACAAGTCGTCAATGTGAACCGGGGGAGTTGGGATATATAACTACTGGGGGAGTCAATATGGAACAACCAGTCATGTCTATCTGAACCAGTGTCTCGGCTCTTGTAGGTTTTCCAAAAATGAAAAAATATTTAACTAAAATGATCTTCACTAGTTTTCATACCTTCTTTCTATCTTTAAACAAGACAAGTTTCCCTCAGAAGATGAGAATAGTATCTAGCATCATGAGTGTTTCCTATATAATATATTACTGACATTGATATTTAATATAAATATACTATACCTGCTTATAAGGAAGGGAGAATCACTGGAAGAAAATGTGTTTTCATTTCATTAAAACTAATGATTTGGGAAGCATTGGTCTACAAAATATTGTACAAGAAAATAATATAAAGGGTGCAAAAGCTTCTAATCTACAAGAAATTATTTCATGGTACTCTAATTCCAATTTACAAAATGAGAAATAAACCGCCTCTAAATCATTTCATTCATAAAGACAAAACATGACAATCTTCCAATCCCTTATACTCTACAATCTAATTTCAAAGCACACTTTTAGGGTAATATTTAAAAATAAATAAAAATTCAAACATGTATTTAATGAAGAATCCATTCCAAGAGTTTTCATATATTTGATGTATAGGCTAGATTTAGAAAATAAAAAATTTATATCCTCTAATGCAACTCATGAACTGAGAAAATAAGATGGAAAAATGTGATGATTTCTAACTATCACTATGCTAATGAAATAGAGGAATTTCCATGAGAATTTAGAAAATTATTAAGCTCAAAGTGGGAATAGGCCGGTGATGTTTAGTTTAAAATTGTATTATTGTTTCACCTTGAACATCAAGATAGTAATTAATACATTATTTTATGCACAAGGTCGCTTTCCAAAGATATCAAGTCCTTTCTAGATTCTAAAAAATTTTGTCCTCTCTAAAAAAAATTGTTTCATAATCCACTTACAATGAAATACAATAAATAATCATAAAGTAGTACTTAATATCCATTTTTCAAAAATAAAACATTAAGTGATGGGGGAGAGAAAGAATATTTATAAAACTTGACTGGTCAAAGATAAATTAGTTGTAACAATTCATCCAATGTGCACGATTTCAAACTCTCTTTATAATCAAACTTTACATAATATAATGAAGCAAAGGTTGATCATAAAAACCATATTTTTGATGACTATGTTTCTTTTATAGAGAGGAGTTTGATCATTCTTGTTTCATTCATTTATCACATGCAACCTAGAACTACCAATATCTTTGAGAAGATTCCAATGGTAGAAGAAATAGAGCATTATATATGAAAATAATTTTTAGAACTCCATGGAGTAAAAACAACATATTGAAAACCCATCATCACACACAATAAAGGAAACATTGTTATAATCCATGAAACATTACCAACTATATCTATTTGAGACTCACAAATTAACCTCAATGAGTGGGTAAATCACTTATCTTTGGTTCCTTTTTCAATACTTTATCACTGCAACCATTGTTTTTATGATATTATTAGATATTTCTTGGATTTATATTTTTCTCATTGGTTTAATTATTTCCATCAAGCATTACATAATACCTCAACTACATGCACCTAGATAACAACATGATTCCCTAGTACATATTGATGTAATTAAATGATGACATTAGTTTTATGACTTTGCATGACATTTGGTTGAACTAGTGTAGGTTAGGGTAGAAGTGGCATAGCTTTCATTTTTATCCCTACTTTTAGAATAATATTTTGGTATGGGTTTATGTTTTCTAAATAAATCCATTAAATATTCCACTAGACATCTTATCATACATTACTTCTATTTTCTTCTTACATAAGAGTATTTTCCTATTGAATAATGTGTTTTTCTTTTAAACTTGAAGTTTAGGTTGAGTTTGGTTTTAATTTGATTTTATATTAATTCATGTACAAAAGCCTTCTGAAAAGTATTGAAATGATAATTTCCTCATTTCAATCATTTTCCTTACCCTTAGAGCTATAAATCAATAAGTTGGATATCACAATTAGGAACCTTTGAACATGTAACTATTACAAATGAATCTTCATGACTGGCAAATTTAGGAAAAAATACTCATGAGCTCTCAAATAAAGAATTGTGCCCTATAGCCTAAATGGATTACCTTTCAAATTTTGCCATGTAATCATAGAAGAAAACTTAGGGTATTGGGTTTATAATCCTTATTTTCTTAATCAAAGGAAGTAGTTCAATTGCATATGCTAAAATATATTCCTCCACATGACTAGCCAAAGGTATCATAATGCATCATGAACATCACTAGATGTGGAGGTATGAAGTTATCCCATTTTAAATTCCTTTGATAAGCTAATGTTTAACACATTTCCTAATGGAGATAAGATATACATCTACAAAATAGCCTAAGTTGATAGGGGTGTCAAGAAATAAGATCATGAATAAAATTTCAATCATAGAGAAGTTCATGAATCAATGAATTGCACCTACATAAATACTACTTTGTAGATATACACTTCCATGTTCAAGGATAATGTGAAAGAAAGGATAAGAGTAACATTTCCTTTCCACTTACATTTATGTGTGATGTAGAAATATATTTTGGTTTCGTTGAAGGAACATGTTCAAGGTTTGGCCTCTCCAAATCTATAGTTTAGCTTTGAAGAGATAAAATGTGTTAGAGTCAGTCTTGTCAGTCCTCCGTCGGAGATCAAAGCTCTTTCTGCATTTCATTTTTAGGTGTCTCGCTCCATTCACTCGGGTGCATTCCGCTAGGGGCATGCCATAATCTGAAGGAAGGGTCTTGTCAGTCGTTACCCCTCATGCTTTGTACCTGCTGGTTCAGGTCTGTTCATCAAAGTTCATTAAATGGCAGCAAATATTTGGTCTTTTGATGAGGCAAAAAATCATGTCAATCATAGGTCTAGGGTTTCATAAGTCATGTTTTCAAAGTACCCAATAATGCCACCAGGCCAGAGGGAGGTTCAACAACTTTCATCTCCAGATTTTCATCATCCATAATGCTCAACGGTGATTCCTCTTCAAAACTCTGTTTTGAAGAGGAAATTGTCAAATTAATGTTTATAATAAATATGTAAAGTTGTCCACCATGAAATACTTCAAAAGCAAATTATGATCATCCTTCTCCAAATGCCATGTCAGCTACCCCTGCAAAAAATTGCCAAAAATTTCATCATTCTAGTCAAAAATCCAAAAAGGGAATGTGAAATACAGAGTTGCATTAAATTGTGGAAAAAGTGCCAAAACGAAACATTGCAAAAGTGGGTTTTGAAGAAACAAAAATCAAAACCATGTCTCCATGTCTTTATATACATTTTCTCATAAGGAACAACGTCATTTTAAATGCCAAGGTCGGAGAGAAGCACTCCAAAGTGAATTGGGTGACCCAGCACATGTTTTGGGTGAAGTTGGAGGTGTCTTGACAGGCGCGGTGCATACAGTAGGTGGCGCAGCACACTGGGCCAGCGCGGTGCATTAGGCGTGATCCTCCAGTGCAATTTTTAATGGGCACGACGCACCGGTAGCGCGCGACGCATAGAACAGGCGGCGCGGCGCATACAGTCTAACACCCAAAAAACGCCCGAACTTCCTCCAAATCGCCATTGAATTGCTTGGACGTGCCAGGGTCGAAATCTCGGTGGTTCATCCATTTTTGTGTGTTGTGTGATGGTGGTTTATGGTTCCAAATGTTGAAACAAAATTTCCAAACCCTACCTCTAAAAATCCTTATGTCAATTGTTGTTAAGGGTTGCAAATTCATAATTTTGTTTCCAAGGTTCCCCTTCCATCCCATCTATCCCTTTTTCCTTCATTCCCTTTTCCTTATACCATATCCCTTTGAATGTCATTGCTCCCTATCCCCTAAAAATTACTAAACCCTTATCCCCAATTCCCTTTCACCCATTGCCCAATGTAAAAACCCCAAACCCTACCCTATGAAAAGTTCCCAAACCCTCCTACACTGCCCTAAATAAAATCTATCCTAATACTCCTAATCCCTTCATATTTTCCTCCCTAACAATCCCTTGTTACATTGCTCCCTTCGTGACAGATCTCAAACATATTACAACAACAGTCCAACACAGTCTTGCGACCAGCATTCATTTCTCCAAGCAGTTTTCATAACATCAATTATGTCATCTGATCATTCATTCGACTATGAGGTGGAAACCCATAGTGACTCACCCACTGAAGAACGTGGACCCCGGAGGCATCATAAAAGTGGCAGACATGTTAGAGAAGAACCGACTACCCTCACAGAATTGCAGGCCCGCCCTCTTGTCATCTCTTGTTTTCAGTTTCAGTCATGCTATGAGTTTTGTGAAAAGGTTGCAAATGTTCAATTTCACCATGACTTGGCTCGCCTATTTGTTCTACATTTACATGGTGCTCAAGTTACTTTGGCTGGTGTTACTTTCACACTTACACCGGAATCTATCTCATTAGCTACCGGCATGCCTAATATTGTAGAACCATGGAACAAGAGACAAAAAGTTGACCGACAGCATTATGAGCCATATGTTAAACCTGGTTTCTTGAGGCAGCTTAAGAGGGTGTTTCCCTTTTGATATCTTAAAGATGAATATACCCCTCTGATGAAGTTAATTATGAAGTATTTCAGTTGTGAAGGCTTTTTCTCCCAGTTATATGCTTATCACATCAAGTTGCTCATGCATTTCACCTGGGTACGCATGATGAACATCCCATATTTCATATGCTGAAACATAGAGAGGATGACTGCCCTTGTGCAACATAAGACCCCTGAGCAGCAGTTCAACAGCATTTGTCATTTTGCTCTCATCAAGATTTTGGTGGTGCATCAGCTTGATTTACAGGGTATCACTTGGGATGATTTCATCTCTCGTGACTTCTTCCAAGCTTCACAGGGACCTTCAGAGACTAGATTTGAGACAGGGGGACCTTCTCATCAGTATGAGCACCATGAGACCACTAGTGTGCTGGTATTCATCACATATCAGAGGGGCGCTAGACATTTGTTTGCAGTAGCAAAGCGAGTGTTATCTCCACCGGGGTGGAAGGGGCCTCGCTTCCAACATCAACACTACAGGTATAGGATAGAGGTAAGGAGCCAATGCATGATGAGGGGCCATCAGGTGAACAAGAGACCGACTTCGTTCTCCTTCATGATGATGATACAGATACGGATCCACAAAGTGCACAGCTTAAAGAGATCATCCAGGAGCAGCAAACAGAGATCCAAGCCTTATCCCTTGACTTGGAGAGAGCTAAATGGAATATGAAATACCTGGAGCAGAGGAACAAACAACTTGAGGATCGGCAAGCTAAGATAGAGTTGCAACTGATCAAGGAAAACCGGCAACACATCATGGCAGCACAAGGCAGACCTATGGAGCAAAGAGATGAGGACCGGGAGTATGTTTTAGAGAAAGTGAACATTCACTTGGAGAAGCTATTGGAGAAGGCTAATAGGGAAAAAGAAATGCTGAGGTGCATGACTTACCATTACATGGCCCGAAACTTGAGCTCCAAAGCGAGAATCAGGAGCCTAAAGGCGAAATTGAGGAAGGTGACAAAAAGACAAAAGAGGCAAAAAGAGAAAGATCGGCTCCAAATATTGGCTGAGGCCTCCTTGGTCCAGCATGACATGTGATGGAGAAGGTACATTGCAAATTTCAAGAAATTTGAAGCACATTTTTGCATTTTGAAACTTTTTGCACAAAAAACAGGGTTTTTCTCCCAGTGCGTCGCGCCACCTGGCGCGCGCTTTTGATAGGGAGCTCCAAAGGACAAAAATTTTATATTTTTGGATTTTCCATGGAAAATCATGACTTCTGGTGCATGGACAAGAAATTTGGGCAAGTGTTGAGTCCTCAGGAGGTCAAAAACACCCAAAAAAATGACCTCTCAACCCCTATTTTGACACACAGGAAGCAGTCTTGGGAGATTTCATTTTTGGAGGGGAAAATGACATCCAAATTGAAAAATTTCACTTGGTTTTGAAAATAGATAGGTAGGGTGTTCCAACAAGCATACTTGGGCTCAATTTGGACTTCAGGAAGTGCCTCAAAACCACCTCCAAAGTGGCACGACACATACATATTTTGGCGCGGCGCACAGAGATCGAAAGGCCAAATCACTTCCGCTCTGCAAGAATTTGATTTGTTTCAGTGCTATTTTCTCCAAGTAAGTTTTTCAAAGCTTGTTCAACGATTTTTGGCTATGGTACTATGGTTTAGAAGCGAAGACAGATGAAAGTGAATATTGGCACGTGGGTGAGTTAAACGAAAATTGTTGGTGGGCCCATTCATTAACAAATATATGTTTTCTCTTCATTAAAGGTGCATCTTATTTAAAATCCATGTTATTAAACTAATAGCTGTGATTCAAACGGCCAAAAGGAAGGCAAACAGTCACCCCAGAAGATCTAAGCTACATCTTTGTTTTTTTTTTATTGGTCATTAGAGAAATGAAATGTAACGTTGCTCTCGTTATTGATGGTTGGCTTTTCATTTCCGCTTGTAATGATTAGAAAATCCCTCAACCTTGGGTCAATCCACTTTCTCATAGAAAAGCTTATTTATTGTATTGAAAGTCATTTGTAAGGGGTTGGAATTTCTGGGAATAGCGTGGAGAAAAAACCCAGCATTTTCATTGTACAATTTTTTGGCTAGGAGATTAATAGAATGATGCAGCTCTGATTCAGGAGATCCCTGTGGTATGGGTTTAGCAATGTGTTTCTTCTCTGTTTCATATGTATATTATTATGTTTACAGTTCATTCATGATCATTTCCATTTGAATGTTTTTTAGTGAGAAAGGTAGAATCCATTTTATTACTCTACCTTGGAAAAGCATTCATGTTCTGTGTGTTTTCTTTCTATCTGAAAAGGATTCATCACATATGCCCTTTTCAGCTCCCTCAACAAACTTCCCACTCCATATTATTTAAATCTTATTGCTAAGCTTCCTGCTTATCTTGCCTCACGAACTATTCTGTGTATTCGATTTAATTTCCCAGCTCATGCGGTCATTTGGTCCCACACAGCCCAGAAAATTCAGTCATTCAAAAGATTGCTTCTTTTCCGTGTCTATTTACTAGCCTAAAATCAGTATTAATTTTAAAGTCATCTCAGACCATATTGTTTATTCTTCACTGAGCGTGACCCAGAGAGAGCCCTCTCTTGTTCTGATAGGGCTAGCTACCAGACTCAGCGTGGTTTGTAGTTATCCTGAATTTTGCCTTCCTTCAGCCTAAGGCAAATTTAGGCACTAACAAAATGTATGATATCTGAATTATAGATTGAAGACAAATAATGGATATATAAAAGGGGACATATTTTCTTACAAGATTCATCATTCTAGCTTAGAGAAGATAAGAGAAAAAAAACATTATGCCAGTGAACTGAATTCTATCGAACATAATTAAAAGTATATGTTATTCATCTTGGAATAAATCTATTATATTTAACTTTAAATGAAACTACATTAAGTGCTTTGAAATCAATTCTATTATAACAACACATAAGGAAATCTAACTATGAAGAAAAATTAAACTAACTTGAAAGGTAGTGATTTAATTGAAAAGCAGTGATTCTAATTGAAAATCATTGTATATTACTGGTGTGTTCAACTTAAGTGAGAACTAATCCAATAATTACATTAAATATGAGCCTATGCGAGGAATTTCAATAAGAATACTAATAAAATAAATGTTTTTGGTGTTTTATTTTTTATGTTGAGCGCTGAACCTATTGCAATCAAAATGATAATGAGTAAACTATGCATGAAAATATAGCATCATCCAAAGTATAAGACATATAACTAATAAAAAATTATATTTAAATAACTATAAAAGAAAAAATAAATTAAACAACATTATGTTATCTCACAACTCATCAGGGGGCCCTGCTAGTGAGCGTGAGGTGTAAAAATTCAAATCAACAAATCAGATCACCAACGCATTCGTATAGGAATAAAGTAATTACATTCTCCGGAAATGAAGTCTTAGAGATTAATAATAATTAAAGAACTTAAAATTAGATTTATTGTCTTTGGATCGAATAAATTTATACTCTTCGTAACTAACAACTTCTAAGAAAACAACATAGTGAGGCAAGTTCCTCAACCGAAACTTAGATTTCGTAATTAAAACATAAAGTTTATTCCTCATGATTTTATACAAGAATATAAAATCATGAAGGTTCCCATTCAACACATCATCATCTTTTGATCTTGAATATCTCTCACTTGATTCCATGCTCACCTAATGAGGAAACTATTTCCCTTGAAGTCCTGTGTGAGAATAGACCAGGTATGAATGCTGCTTTAACCAATCAAATTCTCGAATGATATGATCTTCCAGGTAAGCATGAGAGGTGTAAATCCTTGAAATTAACATTTGGCACTTATCCATGTATCTTTTTAGTCTTCAAACTCTTCTTAACATGTTCAACCTTGGACTTGGTTATAAAAAATTTTATTAGCTATAGAAAATGTATGTTTTCGTAGCCATAGAAATATTTCACAAATAATTTATAAATTGTAAGTTATCAATGACTGATACATTATATTAGGTTGAGGATGACCTAGATGACCTTATAAATTGTAAACATAGCAAAAACACATATGGAAGAGGTTAAAAGAAAGGGGAAAATGGTGTCAAAATGAGGACAATTCAGGGATCCAACATTCCCCCATGCTAAAGATGTTGCATGTCCTCATGCACAAAATTTCAAAATTGAAGTGATTCCCTGTCATTAAACAACCTTGGATGCTTGGATCAAAACATCCAAGTTTTGTGGTGTCCCTTTGTTATGTACATTTAGTGACCATCGAGGATTTCTCATCAAAATATTTCCTTGCAGTTCTCTTATCTTGTTTTTGAGAATTTTGTTGCTTAATTTGAGTTTTTGGTTCTTTTTGTACCAATGAGACATTCTCAACATCATAGTATCATTTCGAGCCTTCAAAAATTCATTTTGTTATCTGACTACTTCATTCTCCTCTTTGATATGTTTTTTCAATACTTCTAATTGATAAATCTCTTGTTTCAAAGTATTAACAATTTCTTTCTCTATTTAAGAAATAATATTGATCTTTGGACTATCCATCGGAACATCATTATGTAAATAATATTCATAATGTTTAGTTTCGATAGGAGAATTTACCTTTCTTTGCACCCTTTGTTTAAGAGTCTCTAAGAAATTGTAGATATGTTGTTGAGAGATATCAATCTCAAGAGTCTTTCTTGATGGACTTTGACGAGATGAAGGTTCTATTATTACTTCTTTCTTAGCATTATCTTCTTCATCAAGATCAATGGTATCTATAGATCCCTGACTCTTCCTCTCGTCTGAACACTTAAAAATCCTTTTTATTCTCCTTAGTTTTTCTTCAGGATCTACTGCTTTTGACATGGTTTTGATTTTATTTCCTTGTTTTTGAATTTTTCTTTGATTTTCATTTGTAGTCTCTAGTTTCTCTACATATTTGTTGAATTCCTTTATTCTAACATTTTCTTGATTGTTTTTCTCTTTTAATTCTTTTAAAAACCGGCTCAGGGGAACATCATCTGGAATTTCATCATCTGGAATTTTCATCTCTATTGGTTTGTTATCTAAAAAACCCTTGGATTTCTTTGTTGTAGACTCATGGTTAGGGTTTTAGGAAACCTTATGTCGAATACTTTTGGTCTCTGGTTTCTGAAACTTCTACAAAATAGTTTATGACCAAAAAGTTCTACCAATTATCATTGATGGTCTTCAAGTATGCCTCAACAAGAATTTTTACCAATATGTGGTGATACAAAGCTCTGTTAATATTTCTAGAGCCTATTTGTATATTAAATCCATCTTTTTAAGACTCCACATCAAGTAACATGGAAAATTTAACTCCTTCCACTTAATAAAATACATTAAAAATATAGGATGGTAACATAGTAGGGTTCAAAATATACATTCACAAGTAAGAAATTTATGAAGCACTAATAACAAATTTCTCCATTTAGATTTGAGTGTCACAATTGGAATTTATTTCTTCAAAGTTGAAGTTTCCATACCTAGATTATGAAGGAATATCTTCCACTGCTCATCCTTAAATTTTTTATTTTTAAACCAACTTTCTCCATACCTTGGGAGCTTTGTCACCTCTGTTGCAAAGGATTTTTTGATTTTAAATGTTATATCCCCAATCCCAACTTCCACGCCATAAAACACTCTAGAAAAATCACATATGACTTAAACTTCGTAACCATCAAAATTTTCAAAGAATTTAAGCCAACCTACCTTCCGCAACCATTCTCTGACTTAAAGGTGGGCATTGAGGAAATTCTGTCCATTCATCTCATATCAGAGGATAACACCCATTGTGGAAGAGAAGTCATGCCCCAAAATTTCTTCTTTGGATAGGGATGGATGGAGGAATAAGTGAAGAAATGGAACAAGTTGATGGTGCCAGAGTTGGAGTAAAATAGGTCGTAAAAGCGATGGTCAAATTTTAATGAAACTCTTCCTCTTTTATTAATGATCTCCCATGGTACAACGAATCTGATTTTGCAGGACCGTCAAAATTTGGAATATTTTGAATGATTTATATGTGATGGGAGAGATTTTGATGTGATGAAATGAAATATGAATTTAAATAATGGAGTGGGATATGAAAAAGGATGATGAGATAAGGTCATAATTAATGTCATCATTTAAAAATATGTAAAATAAACATTCAATAAACTCATAAATATGTCACTTTATTTGAATGGAAATTGATTTAATATCCTATTTATGTACCTTTTGATGTACTTACTTTCCTTTTATTACATGTTCATGAAGTCTTGTGGATGTTACAGACTAAAAATTCTTGTAGGTCGATCATTAGCTGCAAAATGTGAAATTAGCTACGGAATGTTGCAAATCTTGCAACTGGACCTTCAACTTTACTATTTTATTGAAACTTGTTCCTACTACTAAAAGTTGATGAGCTTTCTCCATGATGTTAATGATACTGAGAGTTCTCTTTAAAATAGAAACAAATTATTCCAAAGATTTCATTAGAAATTGAAAAAAAAAAAAAAAAAATTGCAAAGAAGAAAGAGTATAAAAGAAAGCAAAAAATAAAAGGGAATTGTGAAAATTCAAGTTGCCAAGGAGCCCTTGTTTTTTAGCTAGTATTTTGTACATACGAATGCCAACAATGTTGGTTTACATACCTATGCCTTTTTTCTTCTTCTTTTTTATTTTTTCATTACTTCATTTTATTTTATTTTCTCTCTTTTTTTAAGAGAAAAAAGTTACAATTCTTTTGATGGTAAGGAATGATAATTTCCTTTCATTACTAATTTATATCAGAATTTTCTTGCAAATATTTAACAAATTAGTCTTTTGTTAAGGTCTTATGATATAATTTCAGTCTATTCCAATTAACAGGGAAGGTGATCTTTTTTTCATCAATATTCCTAGTTCTAACTGCTCCATTATAAAAAATAGTATTTATTGCATAGGGACGAAGCCAATGTGCTTGAAATTTTCCTTAAAAATATTTGAACTTGGAATAAAAAATAATAGACGATTCACTTGGATTTAATTTCTTGACTTTGATTAATTTTTCTTTCCACTTGGTTCTTCGTTGTTGGATTATGTTTGTTTGTTGTATGGCATCTTGTGAGATCTCGTCTAACTCATTCAACTGTGTTAATCTCTATTTTTTAGCTTTAGATAGATCAAGTCCCAATTTTTATTTTGTCTTGAAGGTCTCCACTTGGAATTCAATTGGAATCAAAACTTGCTTCCCATAGGCAAGCTCATATGGAATATGTTCAGTAGTGTTCCTCCATGTGGTGTGGTAGGCCCAAAGTGCCTCTAGAAGCCTTTTTTGCTTAGTCTCTTATGTGCAAATGTATAGTCTTGGTTAATATAGCTTCAAGTACCATGTTTGTAGATTCCACTTACCCATTGGATTATGGATTATATGTAGTGGATTTCTGAGGTTTGATCTTGTATTTCTTCATGATTTTACACACCAACTTAGATGTGAATTGAACACCTTAATCTGTCACAATTTCCCTTATGACACTAAAATGAGTGAAAATATCCTAAAAAATAAAGGCAACTACAACATTTTTAGTAGAAAAAGGAAGTGGTTTAGCTTCTACCAATTTTGTAACATAATCCATACAAACAAGAATGTACCTCTTTTGTTTGGATGGAGGATTGATTGGACCAACAAAATTTAGAGACCATTTTTCAAAAGTATCTACCAGTACCTGTGGTTGTAGAGGTATGTCATCTGATGGAATAGGATTTCCCATTATTTGACAACTAAAACATCTTTTGACATATTACATAGCATATCTAAAAAGGGAAGACCAATAATATCCAGAAAGAATCACTTTGTATGCAGTTCTCTTACCAACAAAATGTCCTCCACATGGTTCATCATGAAAATCTTTTAATATATCTAGTACTTCATCCTCCTGAACACATTTCTAGACAATTAGATCAGGTCTTGTTCAATACAATTCTCCCTCTATCTATGAGTAAAGTGTACTGACTTTGATGACTTTCTATTTTTCTCTAGTTGGAAATTTTGGATGAAATTTGCCTTAGCCAAATAATTAGCAATATCTGCAAACCACATAGTCTTAGCAGATACTACATAAAGATATCTCTCTAGAAAATTATCCTTTACAGGAGTATATGTATTTTCATTCTTCACCCTAGAAAGGAAATCATCAACTTTGGTTTCTTTTCCCAATTTATCTCTGATGGTATTATTGAATTCCTGTAACAATAAAAACCATCTAGTGATCTTTCCATTACTGATTGCTTTATTCATTAAATGTCTAATAGTATAATGATATTTATGAATGAAAGTTTCATAATCAGTAATATAATATTTAAATGTATCAATGACATGAACAACATCTAAAAACGCCTTTTCCGTAACTGTATAATTTAACTCTGTAGGAGTCAAATTTTTACTTGTATAATAAATAACATAAGGAGTTAAGTCTTTCTGTCCCAATACAACTAATAAAGTTGTGTCTGAAGCATCAGTTGAGATATGAAATGGGAGAGACCAATTTGTCCCAATTAAGGGTGGTGCTTCAATAATGTTTTGTTTAAATGATTCAAATGCCTTTTGGCGGTCAACATTCCAATTAAAATCACAATCTTTTGTAAGAAGCTTAAAAATTGGTAAAGCTATTTTTGTGAATATTTTTATGAATCTTCTATAGTACCCTGTAAAACCAAGAAAATTTCTAACATGTTGTTGACATGTTGGTACTGAAATCTTGGAAATGACTTCAACCTTTGTTGTGTCCACTTTGATCCCAGCACATGAAATATGGTGTCCCAAAACAATTCCTCTGTTAAAAATCATAAAATAATTTTTATGACTAAACGAAAGATTTTCTTATTTGCATCTAATGAGAACTTTTTGATTTTATCCATAGCTTCTTCAAAAGTGTTTCCATAGACAATAAAATCATCCATGTAAACTTCTACACAATCATGGATCAAGTCAAAAAAAGGTACCTAAAACTACTCTTTGGAATGTAGCAGGTGCATTACATAAACCAAAAGGAAGTACTATGTAACATACATACCCCATAGACATGTAAAATTAAATAATAACAAGTAAATAAAAATATATATTAAAACATTAAAAAAAAAACATGATATATATATATATATATATATATATATATATATATATATATACCAAAAACAGGGAAAATTTTAAGAACCTCCCCTAAATTTACATGTATAATAAATGGGCGAATCTCCATGGTATATAGGAAAAATGGAAGGTGATTTTATCAATAATATGATATGTATATATAATTTTTGGGCGAATCTCTCACCAGGCATGGCGAATATTTTACTCAATTATAAAATCTTGTGTTTATTGAATACACAAATGAAATCATTGCATTTCTTTAAAATATCTTTTGAAATCAAAATTACCGAAATTACATATCGATAACCTTGTGGGTGTAGGATAAAATTCACTCGTGCCATTCATAGAAAGCATGAGAAAAAACCTAATACTATATATAAAACCAAGAAAAATTCAAATTCATCACTTCTAGGGACCTAGTAACCACCCTGCCAATACACAAGTATGTTCCTGTTTGCAATTAGAAAAATTACTCAAATTACAATTTGTTTACTCCAGCATATGTTGGAAAGTTATAGAAGGATGACTAGTGCAATCAATCCATTCCTTTTAGCCCTGGATTTGTTTCAGTTTAAAACAGAAGTATACAAATATACTTGTCCAATGTCTATGCTTTAACCATTCACCTTAAGATGTTTTTACAATATAATTTCCTAAGTCTATTTAATATCTTCATTATCATAAAAACCAACCTATATCCATCTTAACTCTACATCTACCACTCTTAGGGGGATGAAATCTATTTATCCCTCTGAGCACTTGGTAGACCCAGAATTAAGATGGATCTAAGATGATAGAATTTCCCCTTTAAATAGTCTATGCTCACATGACTACCATGGTATTACCATGGGTCAATACCATGGGTTATCATAAACCTGGAGCTTAAAAATTACTATTAGTAATTCATAAAAAATAATAAGATTAATAGTTGATTTTTTTTATTTTTTTTTAACGAAGCTAAAATGTTTAACATACATTAAATTACAACATCCATTTTTACTCTTGATCGGATCAAATATTTTTTCACTCTATGCTAGTTTGCATATCACAATATTTGATACCTCTTGGGGGTTAGTAGATCCAGAGTAAAGATGGATCTATGCTGGTTTAATTCCCCCATTTAAATAGGCTACATTCCAGGTGAATACCATGGGTCAATACCATGTGCCATTTTTATTTTTATTAATACTAATATTAGGGTTAATAATGTTTTTTTGCATGGTATTAATAACAATCTAGTCCATGGTATTTGTCCCATAGTATTTTGCCCATAGGTTTCACCTAAATATAACGCATTTTTTGAGTGTTCGTAAATATAAGGTGACTTATTGAGTAAATATAAAAAAATGTTTTATTTGTTTACCATACCTCTCGTTTATTTATATTTTTATTAATTTACCATACCTCTTTTACAAATATGGTATTTGGCCCATAGGATTCACTTAAATAAAACCTCTTTCTAGAGCCTTCATAAATAGAATGAGGGTTATGGACCAAATATAAAAAGAGGTTTTATTTATTTACCATGCGTCTAGTTTATTTATATTTTTATTTATTTACCATACCTTTTGAGTAAGTATAAAAATACGTTTTATTTATTTACCATACCTCTACTTTACTTATATTTTTATTTGTTTACCATAGCTCTTTTATAAATATGGTATTTGGGCCTTTGGCCCATAGGATTCACTTAAATAAAACCTATTCTTGAAAATGGGCGAATGGATTCACTTAAATAAAACCTATTCTTGAAAATGGGTGAATGGAAGGTTGTAACTCCTAATTTCAAGGGCTAAATTTACCTTTTCTACCCTCTCCCTTAAAATAAGGTGGGCTATTTGAGGTGATTTGTAAAAATGTACTATGATACAAAATATTCGCCCATTAAAAATTTAAAACCCCTTAATTTCGCCAAAGGGCGAACATTTGCCCCTAAAATTTTCTATGACCAAAAAAATCAAACATAAGAAAATACAAAATTGGCTCATAAAGGACACAATTTAAACAAACAAACAAAAAACATAATTTAAAAAAACAAACAAAAAACATAGTTTAAGAGAAACATTTAAAAATAAATAAATAAAAAATAATATTAAATAATAATAAAAATATTAAAAACATTAAAAAAATAAAAATTAAAAAAAAAATTAAGCTTTAAGATATATATATATATATATAAACAACAATTAAAAAAAAAAAAAAATATGTCCATGGGGTCTTGGATAGACAGTGATCAGGTTCTCAGTTAAGGCACTCCTTGATGTGAAGTCACCAACTCAATTAATTAATGAAGATGTAGTCACGCCAAGCTTACAAAAATAAATTAATTAAAAAATATATTTAAGAAAAAAAATATCCATATATATATATATATATCTATATATATATATATATATATATATATATATATATATATATATATATATATATATATAAAGTAAAAAAAAAAATTATTAAAAGATTTTCCCGCACTTGATGGATTCCCCAGAATCGAATTTCCCTTCCTTGGGCCCGTGGGGTGCAACCATGGGCGAGGGTGGCAGTTGCCCCCACTCAAGGTCGTATCCCACGAGCCCTGGGCGTGGAGTTTGAATCCCTAAATCAGGGCTCCATGCCAAGGGCCCATGGTGCATGGCCCTAAGTGATAGTGGCAACTATATGCAACTTCCAAAACCACACAGGGTCGCACACCATGGGCCCTAGGCATGGAGTCTAATTCCTGAAATCAAGATTCCATGCCCAGGGCCAGTGTGGCGTGACCCTGGGTGTGGAGTCTAATTCCTCGAAACAGACTCCACATTGAGGGCCTGCAAACGTGGCCCTGGGCAATGCAATATGATTCCAGGAATTGGATTGCCCGGCCTAGGGCCCATGGGGTGTGGGCAAGGCTTTTAATTAATTTTCTTTTATATTTTTAATTTTAATTTTTTATAATTCTGTTTTTTTTATAATTTTTTATTTTGTATCATTTTTATTTTAATTCTTTTAACTTTTTTTTTTAATTTATTTCATTTAATTTCAATTGTTTTTTTTTTTCAAGTTTTTTTTTAATTGTTTTAATGTTTTTTTTATTATTCTTTTTTAATATATTTTTTTTTCAATTTTTTTAAATGTTTCGATGTTTTCTTTATTTTATTTCTTTATGTTATTTATTTTATTTTCTTATGTTATTTTAAATATAATTGTATTCTTTTATTTTTTATGTTTTTTATTTTTATTTTTATTTTTAATGATTTTTATTTTTTTAATGTTTTATTTATTTTTTAATAAATTTTTTTTCTTATTTTTACTTAAATTTTATCTGAATCATTTTGTTTGGAAAATAAACTTCAAATTTCTTCACCTTTGGATATAAAATTCCATAAAATTTTCTATTTTTGCAACTTTCTTTATTTAATTTTCTCATAATTTGTTTTTTATTTCACATCATTTTAGCGAAAAGGTCCCAAAATACATATTTTTGTAATTATATATATATATATATATATGAAAAATGTGTATTTTTTCGAGTGTTTAAAATTATTATTGTTTGCGACAATTATTTTATGTTTATTGAAGTATTAATTAACGCTATATAATATATAAAAAACCTAAGAATATTAATGTTATTATATTTTTTAAACCTTGTAAAAAAAATTAAAATTCTCATTATAAAAAAAACATTGCAAAGAAAAACAAAAAACACATGTTTGGAAAACCCTTAAAAAACAAAAATCTTAGGATGAAAAATAAGAAGAAGAATAAGACAACTCAAAAAATCCACAAGAAAATCACCAACATTTAGAAGAAAAATTATCCACACTTAATACATTATAGATTTTAAAGTGTCAAAAATAAGTCATCTAAAAAACAGGGTTGATGTTGCATCAACACTTTTCAAAATCAGCATGAAAATCACTAACATTTAAAAAAGAATGGTCATAAGAAAATTTAAAGTGTTAAAAATATGTTCCAAAAAGAAAAACATGTATTATGATCAACACTTTTCAAAATCAGATGATTTTTTACTACCTCATAAAAATGGGTACTCGGTACAGTTCCTCTTTGATAGTTTACATTATTTGTGATGGACAGGTTAACAAAGGTAGCACACTTCATTCTAGTGAAGTCTACTTATTCAGCTAGTGAGGTAGCACATCTTTATCAGGGATATAGTGAGGTTGCATGATTTCTCGAAGAAAATTGTGTCAAACAGAGATGCTAAGTTCACTTCTGGTTTTGAAAATATTTATTTGTAGGATTGGGTACAGATTTGGCCTTCATCACAGGTTATAATCCGCATATAGATGGATAGATAGAGAGGGTCAATAGAATGCTGGAGGATATGTTGAGGATGGTTGTGATACATTAGTAGCGGAAGTGGGAAGAGTATCTTCCACTGGCTGAGTTTGCTTACAACAATGGGTATCGGGAGTCATTGAGGATGAGTTCGTTTCAGGCACTTTATGGGAGGATTTATAATACTCCCATCAGCTGGAGTGATTACGTGATTATGGCATGGATTAGACTGAACATGTTCGCAAATATGGAACAAGAAACACAAGTTATTAAGAAGAATCTAAAGGTAGGAAAGGACAGACATAAAAGTTATGTCGATCAACATATGGCATTTAAGGAGTTTCACATTGGGGAGCATGTGTACTTGTGCATCAAGCCCAAGAAGACATCCTTGAGGGTTGGGTCATGTGCAAAGCTAGCACCCTGGTATCGCGATCCTTTCGGGATCCTTGAGAGGACTGGACCAGTGGCCTACATACATGCACTACCTCTAATAGTAAAAGTCCATGAGGTTTTCCATGTTTCATTTCTTAACAGATATGTAAACGATGTTGATCATATTATTGATTGGTATGTATTGCAGGTCGAGTCAAAAGGATAATTCTAGCCAAAACCTTAGTGCATATTGTAGTGAAAGATACTCATGCTTCAGAATCAAGCAATCGAGCAAGTTAAAGTGCAGTGTAAGCACTTTGCACCTGATGAAGCTACATGAGAGATGGTTGATCTTATGTAGGCTATGTATCCTTCATTATTTGTTGGTGAAGGCAAATAATTTTTTCGTATATGTATATAGTTATGTATGGTTGTTATTGTAAATATTGCAACGAGTTGTATTATAAAGCTTCAATAAGCAGTATGGGTGTCATGTTGTTATGTTTCTCATGTTGGTTTTCTTTTAGTAGGTTGCTCATTGTAAATATTGCATCGAGCTAAGATATAAAGCTACATGGGTAGTATGGTTATTTTTTTTTTTTTGGTGGTCTTGTTGGTTGTGCGTGCCATCAAACACTGGTTTTTTTGTGGTCTTATTGATGATAGGTGTCATCAAACACCAATGACAATGTTACCCTAAGGGGAAGGGGTCTATAACAGTCGTGGGTTAAAATTTCATGTAATAAAGTTAATAAATGAAAAAATAAGACTAAGGTCATGGGACAAATATTCCATGTTGAATGTTGGGAAAAATATCCTAGTGGGTGTTCATTTTGGTTTATTATGTCTAAGGGAAATTTGCAAAGGCTTTCAAAAGCAAAGAGGCATTAATTGGCATTTTATTTATGAAAATAATGGAAAATAGGATAAAAGTAAGGTGAAAGGTCACAAGTTGCATGCGAGGAGGAAATGAAGGAAAATAATGGAAATTGAAGAAAATAGAGTTCTCATTAATAAAAAGGATTTTGAGGATCAGTTCACAACATTTTCTTAGTTTAGCTTTGGACCTCTCTCTCTATTCTCTCTACTCTCTCATACTCTTGCACGCTTAGAGAATTATTGGAACACTCTAGTAGTGGAAAAAAGAAGGAAAATGAAGGGAAATAAATGAAAGGGAAGAAAATATCAAGCAAAGAAGAGTTGGATCAAGAAGCTACAATGGGATTACTTATAGATACCAAGTTGCATGTATGATTTCCTTGCTAGTTTTGGCATGCATGGTATATGCATGTGTGTATTTGGTTTTCTTTTTGTCATTGGCATGGGTTTTGGTAGGCGTGACAATGGTTTTCATCCTTGCCTTATCATTTCCAAATAGCCATGGTGTGATGGGATTCTTTTACTTGGTCGATATGGATTGTCAAATGGTTTCAAAACTGAGTGAGGTGGTCTTAGGAAAAATTCCCAAACGCCTAGGAATCTCTTTACTGGTAAATAGCAGGACACATGATAAATCCTGAGGGTGGAGATGATAAAATTACTCATGGTTTAGGTAGAGATATCCATAGGCATCCATGCTTATTTTTGTCCTAGTGATCCCTTGACCAGTATATAGGGGATTGCAGTAAATCGTAGTAGTGTATGTTTATTGTGTGGGCCTAGGAACCCCTTGACTGGTAATGGTGGGATACACGGTAAAGCCTAATTGTATAGATGAGGATTTTGGGCCTAGGAATCCCTTAACCAGTAATGTAAAGATACATGGTAAAGCCTAAGAAGCCCTAGTTGGTTTTGTTGAGAGTCCCACATTCATACTTGGAATATGGAATGGGGGTGATTGGCTAAAAGAAACATTTGGTTCAGCCTAATCTATGGTCAGTGGTACCAGGAATTCCCTGACTTCATTAGATTTTACATATGTTAAGAAGAGTTCTTTCCTCTTTTATTTCATGAGTAATTATACTTGTTATTATGTGGCTTTAATGGTTGTTTTATCAATGTTAATATTCTAGTTGTCTGTTGGTTATAAGCATGGTTTTAAGACAGACTTGAGTTATGGCTGACATGATGTTTTGTTTAGTTGAAATGTTAATGAAAATATGACCTAATATATGGTAATGCAATTATTGTGATATGGAATCATATCTTCTTGACAAATCTCATATAAGAATGAGGCCTGTAATTTCATATGTGTATTTATAACTTGTACATTACATGTTCATGATGTTTTTGACGAAATTCCTATCATGGGTATAATGGGTTAGGTTAGGTCGTTATTCAATTTTTTCATTAGAGGCTTTGCCTTCTTGTTATTTATCCCTTTTGAGTGTTTCATCAAGTTATAGGAATATGTCTAGATCCTAGCCCTAAAAAAATGGCTTAGATCTCATGATCACTGGAAAAAAACTAGCTAAAAAGGGTTGCAATCATTGGGAAGCAAGCCTGTGGGAGCAACTGGAGGGTTTAATTCGCATTGAAGCCTGGTCATGGGAGTGACTCGGGGTTTATTTTAGTTAAAGGATAATTTAACTCAACGGTTGGGCACCTGGGGTGGTTGGTTAGCTCCTTAGGGTTAGTCAGTTCCACTTCCTTAACTGCACTTAGGGAGTTGAATCATATCATAGTAACTCTTCGTCACATATTTACCCCAATGTACTGGTAATATTAGGTAAGTGTGGGAGGAGGGTGTTGTAATGAGTTTGAGTCCCAACATGACTTCGGCACAATTCTGCTCATAGTAGATCTTCACCATGCCCTAATCAACAAAGTCTTACCAAAGCATAACTCATATTCCCAATCTTGACTCTGATGGTTTTCATGAAGTTCTACTCCCCTCTGACATACTCCGCTATTTAAATGAGGCTTTGATTATGGCTCAATCTCGCTCGTTCTCCAAGCAGGTAGACTTGCGCCAATGATCATTCATTTCCAACACAATCTACTAAACACTTACAATGATATCCCTCCTAAGCTTAAGCTAGAGCCACTTGTCACTGCAACAAGAACCCTCCAAAATTTTTCCTACTCTTAAATTTTGGAGCCTACTTATGATATCATGATCTATCACCTCAAGTTATCCATGTTCAATTCATGATTGGTTGATACTTTTCTTATGAGATTATAACCATCAAAACCACTTGCTTACACATGTTTATCCTTTTGATGCATTCTTAAGTGCACACTCTTTTAGCAAGCTCAATAGTCAATGTTTATCCTTGAAAATAGAAATTGTACAATCCTTGGGAGTAGTGCTTGTGTAGCATCTAGAAGTAGTGTTTGTGTAGTCCCTAGATACAGTAACTACACAATGCCCAATGATAGCATCTATGCAACTCTCGTTGATAGTCACTACAGAATCCTTGCTGACAATGACTACGCAATTCATAAAGACGGTGACTAAGAAATTATTTTTGATAGTAAATGCGCAATCTCAGATAATAGTGAGCATATAATCTTGTCATTCAATCATTCTTTCACTTTTAGTTGAAATTGTATCATCATTCCATTGAGTTTCCCCAATTGTCTCTTTTGCACACTTTTTCTTTTATGAATGTCACTTTGGCTTTCGTGACTTTCATTTTTTATTAACTTCACTTTAAAAAGTTGCACTTTTGTGTTCTCTTTGATATAACATGTGTCACTTTCACTTTCTTTAGCATTTACAAGTGCCATTTTCACTTTTTCTTACTATTGCAAGTATCGCTTTTGATGGTTTTAGCTTCCCTGTGCGTCTCACTTTGACGTACTATTAGAGGAAGCTCCAATGAATTATTCTACATTAGTTGATCATATATATCATAAGAATATGTTCTATGTACTCTCTCATAGCTCAATGTACTTTTTGGTTGCATTTGACGCTCTTGTCGTAACTTGTATTCTAAGTGTCACAAGTGATGTTTCAACTCTTGAACTTGGAGGTAAGTGTCATTTTGCCATCATTTCAATGGTTACATGTTGATCTTAGGTGTTAAGTGTTCATTTTTGTGTCGTCAATCATTTATGAGTGTATGATCATGTTTAAGTCACATTCTAGTTCATTTCTCATCTCATTGATGCCACACTTAGTCAAATTTTGAAGAAGTTCCTTACCCGATTATCCCTGCTTCACTTGGCCTCCATGAAGTACGTATTGCATAATTACAAGCTTTAATCAGCATCCCCTACCTCTTGGAACTGCACATTATGCATTCACTACCTTTACGGACTGTGCACTGCACAGACAAAATTCCCAGTTGTTACCTCCAGTCCCTCATAATTGCACAACCTTTCCACCCATTCAACCTCCCACTATGTTATGAAACTAGCTCAAAAAAAGATAGAAAATATGGATGAACTCCTTAGAAATAAGCCTCTTCGAGGGGGCAACCTCCTTAACATTACACAAATGAATAATGCTTGGATGATACAAATGATAAGACCTTCTTTCTATATATAGGAGTCTAAGGGGTCAAAATATAATCAGAGCTGACATAACAATAATAATGTAAGGGCACAATAATAACAATAGTGGGCTTCTATGGGGAAAAATAATAACAATATGCAGACTACATGGGCACAAAAATATAATAAGGGGGTTGTACTAATAACAATAAGGGGTTACACTAGTAGTATAGGGACCTAACATGCCCCTCTCCTTCAAAAAGTGTTGTCCTCAACACTTGAGTAGTTCTTGATGCTTCTGTATAAATTCTTGTCCTCCCATGTGGAATATTCAGCAGGTAAGTTCTTCCACTTGATGAGATACTCTGAAATTGATCTATTTTGTAGCTTTAAATTTCTTGGTTCTGTGACTACTTTAGCTTCCAATATGATTTTTCTTTCCTTATCAAGTTCTTGCAATATTGTTTGAATTGGGATCTTCTGCAACTTTTGAATGAGTCCCCGATCCTTTGGGCATATGGATATATGTAAGCCCTAATGTTTGGAGGAACACTTCGTGGAATCAAATGAATAGCATGATCATGATCACAAATAGGTGGGAGGCCTTTGGGAGTCTCAAATACCTTGGAATGATTGTCCAAAACATCTTGGAGATCTAGAGAAATACATGATTTCAATGTTGGATCCTCTAGTGAACATAATTGTGCAATTACACCCCATTGTTCTTTATTTAGAAGCTTTGTCATGCTGTTAGAGTTTATTATCCTTCTAGGTTTTCCTTCTATACCCCTCAATTCAACTTCCATTCCTTCAAAAAAAAAATTCAAGAAAAGTTCTTGAAAATTAAAAGCTATCGTACCCAAAGATTATAGCCATTGGACTCCTAGTAAAACATTAGCACCACCCATTGGAATGGAAAGCATTGGGCTATTCAATACATATTCTCCCATGGATAGCTTGGTATTATGGCACTTTCCAAAGCAATTTATGGTTCCTCCACTTGCAAGCATCACTTGACACTCCGGTGCTAGATATAGGAAACAATTCAATTCCTTGGCTATCTTACAATCAATAAAATTATGGGTACTGCCCAAATCAATCAACACTCTTACCTTTTTCTTCTTGATATGTCCTTATATCTTGATAGTTTTAGGAGTGCTAATTTCTTCCAATGCATTACAAGATATGGTCGGATTGATTTCTTGAGACTCGATGTGATCTTTCAATTCTTGAAGCTTTTTCTTCTTGATATGTCCTTCTATATTGATAGTTTGAGGAGTGGTAATTATGTCCAATGCATTACAAGATATGGTCATATTCATTTCTTCTTTCTCGATGTGATATTTCACTTCTTGTACCTTTTTCTTCTTGATATGTCCTTCTATCTTGAGAGTTTTAGGAGTGGTAATTCTTTCCAATGCTTTACAAGATATGGTTGGATTCATTTCTTCTTTCTCTAGGGTTGATTCCTAGTGTATATACTCTTCTTTTGACATTTCTTGATTATTTTCTTCCTCCTCTCCACAATCAATGTAAAATAATTTCTTCTTAGCACACTTATGACCTTTAATGTATTTTTTATCACAATTGTAACAAAGCCCTTTTTCTCTTTTTTCTTCCAATTGTTGTGGTGTAACCCTTGTAGGTTGTGGAAGGCTAGGAAAAACAACAATTCCATATTTATAGTTGTAAGGGGTAGACTTCCTTGTTGCCATAATTTTGCTTTCCACTTCATAAAAAAGCCCTTTTTCTCTTTTTTCTTCCAATTGTTGTGGTGTTGCTCTAAAGAAGGTGTTGCTCTTTGTATCCTCATAATGTGCTACCATTTCCTCCGTGAAAATTGACCACGTAACAAGTTGTTTATGAGAACAAAGCCCTTTATACCATAAAAATTGATCTGGTTCTAAATATGAAGATGCAATACATACCTTTTGTAACAGTGGTACACAATGTAGATCAAAATATTGCTCCATCTGTAGTATCCAATTTACTGGATCCTTGCCATCAAACTTCCTCATATCACCTTTTCTTGATTTTAGGTGCTTGATCTTGAAACAACTGTAACTCTGTAATTTCCACTCCTCTAGTTCTAAAATCATAACTTGCAATAGCCCTCTGTGTCCTCTTTCCAATGCCACCAATCTAATCAAAATTGGATTCACCAAGGAAACGTTATCCGCAATCTCCCAAGATGACCTGATTATATACCTTTTCAAAAGAGTGAATTTGTATGAAGTGCCATGTGTCACTGGTTTGACCTTTGGATCTGAAAAATATGCATAGGAAACTAAATTCCATCCTCTTCCTGTAACTTCTGATGAAATTGCAATCTGATTTTCGGAGATAGTTATGATGATTTTCCCAAGGTCACCTGTTTAATATGTAATTCGGGAGTCTGCAAAAACCCTAACTTCCTCAGATCATATATATGACAATATAGTGAGACAAGATCTGAAATTGAGAACTATAGTGGCCATCTTCATCCTAATTCTAATGCCACCAGTCTGATCAAATTTAGATTCTCCAAGAAATAGTTATGCACAATCTCCCAAGATGGCCTGATTATATACCTTTTCAAACGAGAGAACTTGTAGGAAGTGCCATGTGTCACTATTTTGAACTTCAGATCTGAAAAATATATACAGGAAACTAAAGTGTGTCCTCTTTCTGTAACTTCTTACGAAATTTCAATCTAATTCACAGAGAGAAGTTATGATGATTTTCCCTAGGTCACTTGGTTAGGATGTAATTCAGGAGCCTACAGAAACCCTAAATGTCTCAGATTATATCTCCAAAAATATAGCGAGACAAGATCTAAAATTTAGTTGTGAGGTTCAGATCGATTTTTTCTCAAATGGGTTTTTTTTTAGCTTCTGAAACTTCGTAGCAAAAAACTTATAGCGAAAATTCCATGATGACCTGTTTGGAGCAGCAAAACCCTAGAATCCACAACTCCGTTACCAAATGTTATGAAACCAGCTCACAAAAAGATAGAAAATATAGATGAACTCCTTAGAAATAAGCCTCTTCGAGGGGGTAACCTCCTTTACATTACACAAATGAATAATTCTTGGATGATACAAATGACAAGACCTCCTTTCTATATATAGGAGTCTAAGGGGTCATAATATAATCAGAGCTGACATAACAATAATAATGTAAGGGTACAATAATAACAATAGTGGGCTTCTATGGGGCACCATAATAACAATATGCAGACACAATATGTGTTATCATTCAACCTCCTTATCTCTCTCAATTACGCAACTACACAATATAATGGCCAAGTCTCTCCCTTGAATTATGAACTACATAGTCACAATGGGCAATCTTGCCTCATTGTGTCAGTCTATCCCTCAAATGTGTAGTCTTGTCTCTTAGTCATCTAGCCGCTATGCATTGCATAATCACAATCATCAGCCCCTCATCCCTACCTCTTAGAATTGTGCATTTTGTAGTCACAGTCATTAGTCCCTCATCCCTACCTCCTAGAATTATACATTGCACAATTCCTATGTTGTCCAAGTCGATATTGGTGGCCACTAGCCTATTCCACTCGGACCCCCACCATTGTTTCTTTCATTTTTTTCAGTTTCCTTAATTGTAGCATAGTTTACTATTTTTGGCATTTTTTCGGGCCTTGAACTTCCAAAGCTGTTTTTAGGCCTTAAACACCATTTTTTTGGAAAATAGGCAAACATGAATCTTATATTGACATTTGCACTTGAAATTTATATTCCTTGGATAAATATTTCTAACGAGGTATC
The DNA here is from genome assembly GCA_031772625.1 of Pinus tabuliformis. NCBI lineage: Eukaryota > Viridiplantae > Streptophyta > Pinopsida > Pinales > Pinaceae > Pinus > Pinus tabuliformis. The sequence continues at coordinate 610,233,015 of CM062811.1, read as the reverse complement.
ATGCGCATCAAATGCAAATTGTATGCCAAATTTATGACCCCAGGAAATTGATGTACCAATTTATCCCAATGGGACCCATAGTTTTGGCACTTCATCTTGTAGGGTTAGGTTTTTTGATGTTTAAGGTTTTCCATTGTTTCTCAATAATAAATATTCCTTCGAGCCTCATTGTAACAAAATTAAGAGGCATGTAGCCACCACATATCTTCTCAGAGATATGTTACCATCGCTCGAGCTAGCTTATTTCCATTCTGTATGTAAGCATATTTTAGCTCTTGATATTAATGAAATGAATTTTTATTTATGTTGCATATCTATGTTTATGTTTATATCTGTATTATGTTGTATTCCTACATAAGTCCATATCGATGGTATCAGATAGGTCTTCTCTTACTCTATTTTTCTTTGCATGTCCCCAACTAGGTCACTATATAAGGAGTTAGGGCTCAAACTAGTTGAACCTTTGCAAGACCATCTTCGCAAACCCCAACGACCTCCCATGGAGGAATAAAATAAAGATGAGGGAGCAGGAGATCCCTTCAAAATAGTTCTCTAAGAAGCCCTCGAGTGAAAAAGGAACATGGCGATGGACAACTTTGCCCAGATCCTTCGGCAAATGCTAACAAGCGATACATCTTCATCTAGAAGCCACTCTCGAGGCACCACTCCCTTCAAGGTACAAGAAAAATTTGACATTCCCATATTTGAAGGCTAGATAGAAGTAGCCATCATCCAGAGATCATTAAATATATTGGAAGGTTATTTTTCGGTTCACGATTTTTCCAATAGGGAAAATATTACTTTTGCAGTCCTCAAAGCCACCCCCCATGTCAAGGATTGGTGGGAAACCTACTATGAGCAAAAGGACAAGAGGGAACCTCACCTTTTTCAGCCACACCCACTTGAAACTCTTTTTGAGACACCATTAAGAAGAAGTATTACCCTGTCAGGAGCTATGAACATATGTACATAAAGTGGAAAGCATTGCAGCAGGAAAGGGATCAAAATATGTCAGAGTACAAAAATAGTTTTCACACCCTTTGCATGAAGTTGGGTATCAGGGATTTTGAGTGACATTTGGTACTAAAGTACCACATTGCCTGAACAAATACATCTAGGATGAGATGTAGTTCCTGGACATCTCCTCACTTGGCACCATCTACTGATATCCTCTCAAGATCGAGCAGACGTTTAAATAGAAGAATCTATACTTTGGATCTGCAAATCTGAAGCAAGGGAAAGGCACCCCCAAATTGCAAAAAAAAGGGCAAAGGCAAGGTAAGGTGACCTAGGACAACTTGTCTAAGCCACAATAAAAGAGAAACAACACCAAGACAAATAAGGATAGAGGAAAGTGGTGTGAGTTCCATAAGAGCCCCACTCAAAACACAAGTGAGTGTCAAGCCAAGCAGTCCCTAGTGGTCAAGGTGAAGGCTTTAGAGTCAAATGCATGTTCTAAATCTGAGTCAAAACCCAAAAAGGGTGATGAAAACGGTAAGTAGATTATTGATGTGGAGCCTAGTGCCACTTTTTCTACCACAAACATTAAGAAGATTGAGCCAAAATATCTAGAGGAGGGGAGGAAGCTCTTCCACTTATAGATGTGGGTGAAAGGTTATCCATTGGAGTTCATTGTTGACAATAGAAGCTAAAAGAACCTCATATCAGTAGAGGTCATGAAGCGATTGGACCTACCAACCACATCACACCCGCAATCTTACACCATCGGGTGGCTTCACCAAGAACGAGTCTCTGCATCAGTCAACAATGTTGTCTTCCCTATAACATCAAGCCCTCCACTTATGAGGTACTATTTGATGTTTCTCCTCTTGAAGTTTGTGATGTATTATTAGGGAAACCATACTTGTGTAAGTGTCATGTTGTATATAATTCTATGCCTCACACTATTATTATTTCTTTTGGAAATAAGTTATATAGGATACCAGAGGTAGAACTGCCTACCGCCATCTCTTTGATCTCTATGGAGTAATTCAGTAAGATTGTTTCCTAGACCAGGAAATTTTTCTTCCTTATGATTCGCTGTCAGGTCAAGAAGAATATTGTATCCACTTCCGCAACCTCTAGATAGGGATCCCCCGAACGGAAACAACAAATTGATAAGGTCATGGAGGAGTACAAGGACATCTTCACCTCACCCATAAGGGTACCCCTATACTGTCAAGTCAAGCTCTCCATCAATCAGACCCGGGGTGTGCTCCTACCCAACAGGTCTATCTATCGATGTTCTTTTCTGGGGAAAAATGAAATCAAGAGGCACATTCAGGAGCTTTTGCAGAAAGGGCAAATTAGGCCAAGTTCGTCACCCTATGGGAACCTGATCATGTTGGTAAAAAAGAAGGAAGAGACCCGGAGACTCTGTATTGGCTATCGGATGCTAAATAAGATCACTGTCAAGAATAGGTATCTAATCGCATGGATTGGTGACCTTCTGGACTAGTTCAAAGAGGCCAAATATTTCAGAAATATTGACTTGAAGTTTGGTTATCACTAGGTACCAATCGAACCCTTTGATTTCTTGAGGAATGCCTTCAAATCCAAGGAGGTCCTTTTTGAATGGATGGTCATTCCTTTCGGGTTGAATAATTCCCCCACAAACTTCATGAGGTTGATGGATGACATCTTGTGGCCCTTCACCAACTCATTTGCGGTAGTGTATTTGGATGACATCTTGATCTTCATCCAGAGTTGGGAAGAGCACCTCCACCATATTTGACAAGTCCTCCAAACCTTGTGAAAACACAAATTGTGTGTCAATTTAGATAAATACACTTTTAGTGTGAACTAGGTTCAATATCTGGGGTACATCATTGATCGGCGGGTTGTGCATGTGGACCTAGCAAAGATATAAGTTATTCAGGATTGGCCTGCCCCAACCACCTTAACAGAGCTCTGCACCTTTCTTGGTCTTGCCAATTTCTACTGCAATTTTGTGTTAAGGTTTTGTTGGCTTATATGGGCCTGACTCAGGTTCGAAAGAATTATTTAGCCAAAAAGATCCCGCAGCTACCACCCCTTTCGGCAATAGCTCATAGAGCATGGACTGAGGTCTCACCCGAGGTAGTAGGGGAGGGTGCTGGAACCAGGTTTCCGCACCCTTGGGATGTCTTGATGTGGTCTTGAGGTTTCGCGCATCATTCTGTAGCTTCGTGCCACTCTACTTCGTGCAGATCCAATCCCTTGATACTTATTAATGCGCCATTTATAGATTCAACCTACCTTTTATGGTCTTAAAGCAAACAGTTTAACAGAATTAACCAGTTCACGCACTTAGAATAGATACAGATTTGCGTATATTCATAACATGAGCATACTACAAAGATCAAACAATTATATTAACCATGCATTAACCAGATCCACAATAGTTCAGTTTTAACAGAAAATTTCAGAATCAACTTATCTTTATTCACTTTCGTCACTAATACATCCAAATCCATTTTGTTCACTTAGCTGCAAGGGTCCATGCACACAGCTGCGGACTCTTCCATGCCTCTACACACACAGTTGCGGACTCTTCCAGGCCTCTACGCACACAACTGTAGAGCCTCTATCCACTACCCCAAACCCTCAACTTGGACTTACTGACACTTCAAGACTTTTCTTCTCAAAAACTCGTTACATAACAAATCCAAGATTACATAACAAAAAGATACTTTCTATCCATAGAGCCTCGCTTTATTTATACATTTCCATGGATAGTGATCCATGGGCGAGCCGACTCAACTTACATTTCTTTTACATTATTTTTGGGCGGACTACCCTTTGACTCAACTTATTATAAATTCCGCTCTGTGCATCCCGTGGAGTCTTTACCCTATCTTTACCCAAAACTTCTGGCTTTGTGCCCCATGACCATTGCGCGGGGCTTCCGCTACCCAACAGTCCCCCAACACAATCATCATGACTTGTCCCAAGTCACTCATCGGTGCAGCGAGACGCGCTGCCTTGGCTTCGCGGTTCACCTCCCTTTGAGTGACAGTCGTCATCCTGCTGCTCCTTTGTTGTCTCCTACAACACTTCGTCTGGCTCTTACTTCATTGTTTCTACCAATTTCGTGACCGATAATGCTCATTCTTCTCTGCTCGGTTAACACAGAGCACCGCCTCATAGGATTTTTAGCTCGAGTGGGGGAGCTACATACAGGACCTCCTTGTACCACCACAGCCACTTCCTAACTTCGTATCTGCTCTTCACACTGTCTGTTGCAGCTTGTGTTGCAATTTTACAAGACCTTTGTTGTTGTCCACGTGATCCCAATCCTTAAGGTACATTAGGGACGAGTTATTAACTACATTTCTACCAGTGATATCTGTCTTTCCATCCTTTCTCTTTTCTGATGTAGTTCGTTGGCCTTCCCATGGGCGAGGCGGCGGCATATGGACCAATTCTACTTCGTGTCTCCCATTTTTCGGTACATCCCCTACTACTGATGCTAAACTCTACATGGTGCCTGCATCTGTCAACACCATGTTCTTCAGAGAGCCCTGCCTTTCCATCAGCCAGATCACCACCCTGAGGCTTACTCCTTGTGCAGAGATAATGAAAAGTTCCATATCGGTAACCAGCTTGTGTTTCCAGAAGTGTAGGTCACCCTGTGGAGGCCCCTCTATGATTTATAAGCATTTCGAATTTCAATTTCACTGGCTCCCGCCTGTTCTGGCATCCTCACGTTAAACTTGTGGCAGCTCGTTCCATATCTGGCTCATACCCCTTCTCTTAATTGCCTGCCGCCTACTCTCTTTTTCCATAATGCAGACATCTTGTCATGAATAGTGACAATAATGGTCACCTATCCTCTTAGCAATGCATCCACGCACTCCTTTCCACACAACTGCAACCTTTGTGATTGGCCAAATTTATGTGTATCCTGGAAATTGCGCCTCTTTCCTCCAGAGTGCTTTATCATCCCGGGCTCTCTTTCAACTGGTTGGAGCAGTGAGACTATCCCTCAGGCAATTAGTTAGGTGGCTAGCCCACCCATGTAGAGCTTCAGGCAACTACCATTCACTCTTCTCCATTGATTTTGACAAGCTGAACCGCGCCCCCATCAGTAACTTCTTTGGCGATATAGGGTCCCAACCAATGCATTCATAGTTTGCTAGGGAAGTTCTCAAACTTGTTGTCATATAGTAATATCAAATCATTTTCCTTGAAGGTGCGTAATTTATTATGGCGATCATGCCACACTTTGTCTCACTTTTTCTATACTTGCTGATGGAATCCAACTAAAAACCATTCCTCCTCCAGTTCCTCTAGCTGCGAGCCATTCCTGCAAAGCCTCGATGTCTGCCATACTTGTTACTATTGCTATTTGTAGACTAGGCACGATGTATTCCATAGTCATAATGGCCTCCTTGCCATAGACTAGCCAAAAAGGTGTCTGGACCATCAGCTTCTTACACATGGTTTAGTATGCCCATAGCACAGTAGGGATGCGTAAGTCCCAGTCATTTCGCTGCATGTTACAGACTTTGGTCAATGCAGTCTCCAAGATTTTTTTGAATGCTTCAACGGTCCCATTCGCTTGCGGGTGGTATGGAATACTTTGTTGGTGATATATTTGGAATTCCTCAGTGAGTGCGTTGATCATTCCATTTCAAAAATGCATTCCCCAATCGCTCATGAGAATTTTACGACATCCAAACCTTGTCAGTATGTTCTCAAACAAAAACTTCACAGTTGTCATAGCCGTGAAGTCCATAACCGACTGTGCCTCTGCCCATCGAGTCAAATATTCTGTTGCAGTGATGATATAGCGCACGCCCATCTTCCCTCGCAGCGTGATAGGTCCTACGAAGTCAATTGCCCACTTCTCGAATCGCTATAGCATCATCTATGGTTGGAGCGACATTTCATCTCTCCACGATGGTTTCCTAGTCCATTGACAGACGTCGCAGGCCCGACAGTACACTTTCGAATCCTAATGTAGGGTTGGCCACCATAGTCCTACACGAAGAATATTTTGTGCAGTAGCGCGACCTACAAAATATCCTCTGGCCGGCCACCCCACCATGTGCTTCAGCCAATATTTGTCCGCACTCGAATTCAGGCACATATCGGTGTAAGATTTCGTCATTGCCCATTTTGTAAAGATGCCCTGCAATCACGGTAAAGTCTGCTACACGTATCACCAATTCCTTCTTCTGCTAAATAGAATATCCCTACAGTGTGGTTCCTGTAGTTAAGAAATGGATTATATCCTCAAAGTGGCCATTGGAAACTCGCACTGCATATAGTTGTGCATCTAGGAGTCCTTCCTCTAAATTTGTGGGCTCTTCGCTGGTCTCAATTTGGAACAGGTGATCCAAACCTGCGTTTAGACATCCCGGATTTACAACGACCTCAAAGTCATATTCCTAGAATAATAGCAATCACCTAAAAATTTCCCCCCCAACACAGCCTTATTCACTGGGTATTTTAGCGTAGAGTGATCACTATACATCTTAAAGTGTCCGCCGAGCAGATAATGGCAGTATTTTTGAAGCATGTATACCATCTCCAATCCCTCTCGCTCAGTAGTGGAGTAATTCTTCTCAGCTTTTGACAATCGGTGACTTGCGAATACAATCGAGTGATCTATTCCCTCCGCTCCTTCTTAAGTGAGTACCGCACCCAACATGATACATGAGAGCTTCCTGAGATCCACGCAAATGCGAATCTCACCTTTCTGTTTCTTCTCCTGCACAACCATACGGCTGACCTAGTCAGACTCCTCCACTGGTTCAATGATTCCTACTGCTAGCGTCTTGTCCAGTTCTTTACGGACGTTTGCTTTGTATTTTGGATTCAATCGGTAGGGTCGCTACTTAACTGGATTCGTGTCTAGCTTCAACGTTATCTTCATCACTCCCAGGTCTCCTAGGATCCCTTTTGACTCCATGATTTTTGTTGGGAATAAACCTCGATATTCCCAAAGAAACTCAATGACTTTTTCCACCGTGGCGTCGTCCCAATAGTCCCCAAGCATTGCATACTTCGGCTCTTCTTCTATTCTGATATTTACTTGTTTCATTTTCAATGGCGCCGTGATATCTGGATCTTCAATCTCGAGTCCGTACACCTCATGACTCACCTCTGATTCCGGAATATTGATGTTTCACGGGTTGTCCTCATCATCGTCTGCCTGGACATTGTAGCATTCGAGGACCTGGCTCAGCTCTCGCGACCAGTCAGGTTGCATGTTTCTTATGGTTCTAATGGTGTTTTGATAATGGTGGCCTTCACCAACTATAACGCATCATCCATAGTATCCATCCATTGATCTTCAAAGAGGAATGTCAACAAAAACCCTTCACACAAGATATCCCACTCGCTTGTGCCATGTCGAAGCTCTACTTCAGTATACCAATTTCTAGGAATGATGTCCAGGGTGTGATAAAACAAGTGCACCCATTCTGGTTGAGGTTCCTTGTCGTAAGCTTTGATCCATCTGGTAAGGTGCATGCGCGGGTCATCGCGTGCATCATATTTCTCTATTATTCGCAGTTCTGGCTTCCCAAATCTTATCTTCATCATGCACCTACAACCGCGCCAATCTTCAAAAGCCCCTTCATGTGTGCCCTACCATCGCGTAGGTGTCGCGCACAACGCCCATCTCAACGCATCAAACTGTTGGTACTTTGGTACTGCGATTTCAAATTTGGTCAGAAATTCATCTATTATTGTCAACCCATCATACATCGGCAATTTGCGATCCTGGGCCCTCACGTAGTACAGAGATTTAGTCACCATATTGTAGTGTAGTGTGGTTACTCCATTCAACTTGGTATGCCATCGCTCGTCTTCTTCATCTGAATCAGTGGTGCAAGACTTTACATAGCCCCGTGATATTCTTCGATCCTCTGTTGACTTGACCCATTTGTGCCTTTGTGCAAAAATATTGTAGATACAGTCTAATCCGTCGTCGCCTTCTTCGTAACGCACGGGCTCAATGTAGCACAATCCTTTAGCTAGATCTAGCGAAGCGACTTCATTTCAAATATCATTGTCTGCTTCTTTAAATTAATAACCCCATCCACGTCGGTTGCCTAGTCTATTCCTGACAATTCAGGATAAAGCACACTTTCATCCATTATTTCGATTACTTCAAATTCTATTCTAGTGCTTGTGCCTTCCATATCTACCATAATTCCCTGCAACCTTCCCATGGGCAAGCTCTCCTGTTGGTTTTCCATCCGTAATTGAATAGGATACCATTGTAGTGTAGGCATACCCATGTGCTCCCAAGTTTGTTTAGGCAGTATATTTGCGTCCAAGCCCAAATCCAAAATTATCTGATCCATTTCATAGTCGCCAATTTGTGTCTTTAATTGCATCTCGCACCCCGTTTGTGTTGTGTGTTTTCCTAGTTTGCGGACCATGCTAGGTTCCCGAATCCCCGTGTACCTATTTATTAATTCTTACAAGCCTCTAACCACCCTATTGTTGCGCAACAATTTTATGCATGTCTCTAAAAAGGTAGCCGTCATCGAGGGATCTTTGTCCTGCTCAGGCTGATCCTTGCTACCTGGGGTAGAGACCTTTGTGAATCTCTCCCTAGCTTCCAGATACATCTCATTGCCAACCCTTTCGTCTTCCTTACTTAAGTTCCTTTTATCCTCGCGTGTGGCCATGCCACTTCTTAGCACCATGTTTACCTAGGGGTCTTCATCACAAGGTTCGGACCTCATCATTTGATGTTCTAGGTCGTCGTAGGTTGCGCTACCCTTTTTTCATGAACCTGTGATATCAGTGTGGGGCAATCTATTAGCTCATGATCAAATTTCTCATAGTAAGTGCATGATATTCTAGTTGGGTTGGTACAATCCCGCGCATAATGTCTTATCCCTCCACAGTTGTAATAGATTAGCTACCCGCGACCCCTTCCAGAACCCATTCCGCCCTATCCTCATCCACGTCCCTGGAACCCACCGAGCGTGATCACCGCAGCTGGATCTTGACCTCGTGCCTCAATCTGCATTCTGTAGGCAGGTGACTGGTCCATTAATAATTGATAGCTATGACAGTCTCTTTACTTATGGCCCACTGATCTGCAAAAGTTGCAAAATAGTTACTAGGGGGTTTGGTTGAATTTTGGCAATAGATGACAGTTATCTGTGCTATGCTTTCCTCCCACCTGACAGATTGTGCACTAGAGTGGGGTTGTCATGCTTGGCCCTGCCTGTCCCTTCGGTCACAATGGTGTTGGTCCCCCCGTTACCACATAATTCGCCAAGACCAGGAAATGATCTTTATCGTGCCCCTGACTCCTGCACTTTATACACCATACTTCCTCTCGGACTTCTAGGTGAGGTGCCTATTCCTGTTTTAACTTCTTCATTTCCAAACACAAGTTTTGTATCTGCGCTTGGATTTTTTGAACTCCCAACCCCGAGTCTTGTAACGGAGTTTCATGCAACTTCATCGTTGTTTCCAATGCTTCACCCTGGGTTGAGATCTTCTGTTGTGACAAAGTCATCCTCAGATGTGGTGTTAACGATGCCATAAACCAAGCATAGTGTTGCGCATCCATTAGTGTCATGTTTGCTTCGTGGATAATACCTTTTAGTCTTTGATCCAAATCCCACAGGGTTTCACTAAGCATCATCACGATATCCTTGAACCCTATTCTCGACTGTGTTTATGACTTTAGCCGGCTAAAATCTTTCTTTAGTTCAGTCTGGATTTCTGTTGTCCCCACAGTTGGGTGGTTGCTTGATTACTTTATGTACCATGCCAGTGCTCGGTCCTGTAGCGCGCTAACTGAGGTGGCCTTTTTGATATTCTCATCCGTAATTCTATGTGCATTCCATACTGATGTTAACATGAACCAAAATTGTTATGGATCTTCGCTTCCTGCTCCCTTGAATATCGGTATCGCACTCGTCATTATCAACCTTGTCAATGTACTCTGAACTACTACTGCTCCTGGTCCCTTCGATACTTCAATTCCTTCTCTATATAGTCCACTCGTTCCACATGAGACACCCTTTAGGCAGATCTCGAGTCCCGGCAATGGAACCATTTGTTGGCTTATATGGGCCTTACCCAAGTTCGGAAGAATTATTTAGCCAAACAAATCCCACAACTACTGGCCCTTTCGGCAATATCCCGTGGAGCATGGACTAAGGTCTCACCCAAGGTAGTAGGGGAGGGTGCTGGAACTAGGTTTCTGCACCCTTGGGATGTCTTGATGTGGTCTAGAGGTTTCGCACACCATTCTACGGCTTCACGTAGATCTAGTCCCTTGATACTTATTAATGCGCTATTTATAGATTCAACCTACCTTTTATGGTCTTTAAGCAAATAATTTAACAGAATTAACCAGTTCACGCACTTAGAATAGATACAGATTCACATATATTCATAACATGAGCATACGTGCAAAGATCAAACAATTATATTAACCATGCAATAACCAGATCCGTGATAGTTCAGATTTAACACAAAATTTCAGAATCAACTTATCTTTATTCACTTTCTTCACTAATACATCTAGATCCATCCTGTGCACTCAGTTACAAGGGTCCGCACACACAACTACGGATTCTTCTAGGCCTCTACACACACAACTGTAGAGCCTCTATCCACTACCCCAAACCATCGACTCGAACTTACTCACACTTCAAGGCTTTTCTTCTCAAAAACCCATTACATAACAGATCCAATATTACATACCAAAAAGCTACTTTCTATCCATAGAGCCTCGCTATATTTATATATTTCCATGGACCGTCATCCATGGGCGGGTCGACTCAACTTAAATTTCTTTTACATTATGTTTGGGTGGACTACCCTTTTGTTAACGCTTGAAATTTCACCTCAGGCTGAGAAAGGTAAACCTCAAGGCAACATCAAACCATTTAGCCTCGTAGCTAGCCCTACGGGGCAGGAGAAGGCTCTCTCCGGTCTATCTCGTGAAATTTTCAATAGATGGGATGACAAATAAGGTAACACTGATATTAGGCTAGTAAAATGATCAAAGAGTTTGATTTGGGGTTTTTTGGGTTTTTGGTGGCAAATTGAGGAGAGGGCAATTTTGGGTGCGGGGATTGGACACAGTTTCTGCAGGGGGTTCTTTGGGGCGAGGTAGGAGACAGTATTGATGCCTTTAATTGAGGTGGACGGTCAGGAATGAAAGGTGAAGAGCTAAAGAGAGTAAACAATAAATTTGAATTCTCTTTAGACAGTAGAAAACATTGAAATTAAACAAACTTAAAAGCAGAGCATGGCAGGCATGAATTCTTACTTTAACACTTCATTTGTTTAATGTGCAGAAGTAAAAGAAAGGAAATGAGTCACATAACAAGCTTACAAGTACATTGAGAAACACACCATCAACACATGAGTCCACAAGAACCCCAAAGAGGACTGCAAAACCCTGGTCTTCCTTAGCCAAAAATTGCAGAGATACAGTGAATAATACAATGATAGCTTATCCCTCAAGAGTCCAACCCTGAAAATGAGCAAGAAAGTACATAATATAGATGATCTAACCTCTTTCCCTGCCTCCATGGGTCGAGCTCACTATCCTAGGAGTTGTTTCAACCACTTCTAAACTAAGAACTACAAACTAGGCAGTCAAAACAACTTGCCTCTATAAGCTAGGAAACCAATTCATTCATTTAATATTTACCCTCTTCATGAATGAATCTTCTAGAAGTGTTACATAAGAGTAAAAGTGTCTTAAAAGTACAATAATTACATCAAAGAGAATCATAATTCACCCCAAAAAGTCAAACTGGGTCAAACTGCGTTTTTCTGAGCTGTATAGTGCATTTTGGAAAAAACTGCCTGACGGGTCGCGCGCCCCTGCCTGACAGGTCACGCCCCTTTGGAGCCACTTTTGGGGCACTTTCAGGTGTCCAAATTGGGCAAGAGTAGGCTTGTTGGAAAGGTCTATGGGTCTACTTTCCAACCCAACTGGAATTTTCGAATTTGGAGTTCATTTTCCCTGTCAAAAATCAAATCTCCCAAGACTGCTTTATGCAGTTCAAAAAAGTGGCAGAAAGTCATTTTTTGCTAGTTTTTTGACTTTCTGGAGGCCCAAAACTTCACCAAATCTCAAGTCCATCCATGAGCATGTATAACTTTGCATGAAAAATCTGGAAATGCTGAGTTTTTGTCAAATGGAGTTGCCGTGATGAAGGGTCGCGCGGGGGGTGAGACCCGTTAATGGGAAAAACCTGCAAATTGCCTGAAAATGCCAAAATTCACCCAAAATTCTAAAATTTTCTTGGGATTTGTGTTGTGGCTAGGCTATTTAGTGCCTTGATACTTGAGTGAAGCCTCAGCCAAGATACGGAGGGGATTGGGCCTCTTTCTCCGTTTTAGTGCCTCGGTCAACCGCCTTTGAAACATTTTCATCTTTGCCTTGCACACATGCATTCTTGCCCAGTAATGGTTCTTCATGTTCCTCAGCAATTTCTTCTCTTGGTTGGCCTTAGCCAACAGCCTCTCCAAGTGTGCATTTATCCGGATGAGCATGGACTCTCGGTCAGCGGGCAATGGATCACCGGGTCTTCTTCGGTTCAAGATTCGGTCACTACGAATCCTCCACAACTCATCAAGAGTTTTCTCATCCTCCAACTGTTTGTTGCGTTGCTCCAGGTATGAGATTGTCCATTGTGCACCTTCTAGTCTCTTTTGCAATACCTCATTTTCAGCTCTAAGGTGCTGAATGATCTCCTTTGCCTCTTGGCTCGGAGAACCGGCCTCAAGATCAACAAGCTCAATATCTGGAACTCCTGATGGCCCCTCATCAATCATGGGCTGCTTACCCCTCTGTGCTACCTGTGCTACTGAAGAGAGCGAGGCCCCTTCCACCTGATGTGGAGATAACACTCATTGAGCTAATGATGAAGGCAAGACCCCTTCCACCTACTGTGGAGATAGTACTCGCCGAGCTGCTGCAAACAAGGCCCTCGGGCCTTTCTTATAGGTAACCAAAGGTGAGGAGCTGACATGTCTAGTGACAGGGATGTCATGCTGCTGTGATGGTCCTCCCTCCTCGTGAACAACCTCAGGATGTGGCGAGGGTGGTGCTGTGAAAAACTCACGAGAGATGAACTCCTCCCATGAGATGCCCTGCTGAGCCAACTGATGCAATACTACAAGCTGAATCAAACCATAATGGTACAGGTTCCTATACTGCTGTGCTGGGCTCTTCCTCTGCAACATGGAAACCATCCTCTGAATGTTCTGATAGAAGAAAACAGGGATGTTCATCATCCTCACTCGGGTGAAGTGCATCAAGAGGCGAATATGGTATGAATATACCTGTGAAAATCTGCCCTCACAGGTAAAATAGTGCATGATGAGCCTCATCATGGGAGCATACTCGCTCCTGAGAAACCTGAATGGAAACACACCTGCCAAATGTCTCATGAATGGTGGCTGGACAAAAGGCTCAAAGTGAACACTATCCAGCACCTTGCGCTTATTCCACACCTCCCCAACATTAGGTATCCCTGTGGCATGTGAGATCACCTCGGGTGTCAATGTAAAGTTCACCCCTGCAAGGTTGACATGTCCATCATGCAAGTGTAAAACAAATAGGCGAGCCAACTCTCTGTGGTGCTGAATCCGAGAGATCCTCTCACAAAACTCATAACAAGACATATACTGGAAACATGTGACTGCCATAGGACAAGCCTGTAAATCTGCTAAAGAGGTGGGCTCCTCTTGCCTATTTTGACCACCTTTTCCACCCTTATGAGGCCTCCTCTGTACTTCAATCTCTGAAGTTGATGACTGGTCATCACTTTGCTCATAGGTTTCGGTTTCTGACATTGTTTAAGGAGCAAAGTGGACAAACTGTGCTGCTGTCTCTGCCTGTAAAAAGATGATTTATATGCTGTTTCAAGGGGACAAGGAACATGAGGGAAATGTTAGGAGAGGGACATTTTTTACAACGAAAATGGGAATACATGTATACAATAGGGAACTTAGGGAAAAACACTGCAAACATCACTGCACATGCATCATCAAATTCTTGTGTTTACATGGGCATATGGAGAGGTAGGGTTAGGGTTTGAATTTTTAGTGTTTAGGGAGAGGGGTAGGGTTTTTATTTATTTTACAATTTAGCAAGGGAAAATTACATGGAAATACAAGGGAAGTGAAAGGGGAAAGAGGAAAATAATTACAAGGGAAAAAACATGAACAGCAATAAACCCTAGCACATTTTAATAATCAAACATTGCAGCCATATGGAGCCTCTTCCTCTTGCACAATTTGATCTTTAAACACATTCATGATGTCTTTGAAACACAACCAACAACCATTTTCAAGTTTGGAGAACCTACCTCAAGCAATTTGATGATTTGGAGGGTGCTTGAACGAATTTGCAATGAGTTTGGAAGGGAGGTCGCTGACGGGTCGCGCGCCTCACCCAACGGGTCGCGCGCACCTGACGGATCGCGCCCGTTATGAAAATACACTGTGGGTTGAGCTCTGACGGGTCGCGCGCACCTGACGGGTTGCCCCCGTTATGAAAATACACTGTGGGTTGAGCTCTAATGGGTCGCGCGCGCCTGACGGGTCGCGCGCCTGTCCTGCTCCCAATTTCGACCAGTTTTCACTCAAAATCGCTTGGATGCTCGCCCAATCTCTCTTGCAAGTGTCTTGAATGCACAATGAGATTAAAAGGAGGGAGATTAGGTCTTTATAAGCTTTATTTGAATAAATTTCATGCTCAAACCCACTTTCTAATGTTTCTCTTTGACACTTTATAACACTGACTTTTTGGTTTCTTTTGTCCTAAAATTGACTCATTTAGTGCTTTTGCTTGATTCTTTTTGCAGGGAGATCATCTGAGGGATCTTGGCAAGGGGACCAGGGTTACATGCTGTCTGCTGAAATCTTTTGAAATTTCATCACTTTTTACAAAAATTTGAAAAATGACCTTGGCTTTAAAAACAGAGTTTTTAAATCCAAGGTGAAAATTAACTGTACAAGATAAAAAACTTCGAAGAAACATCTTTACAATCATCCCTCTGGCTTGCTGAGCACTTATTGACCTTTAGAAACATGACCTTGTAAACATACTTGACCAAAACCCTAGACCTAGGAATTTGACCTCAAGACAAGACAAGACAAGCTTGAAAGAGCTTAATGACTGAAATGATCTGATCCAGCAATGCCAAGAGGGGTATAAATACACCAGCTCCTCCATCAAGGTTATGGCATGCCTAATGGGATGCAAAAATTGACACTGATGAGACACCTACCTATGCAAATGCAAAGAGTTTTGATCGCTGATGGAGGGCTCAAGACCGACTCTAACATTGGCTCCAATGGGGATGGTAGCTCCTTGGAGGTACCAAGAACCTTAGACCTCTGGGAGAGCAGACCAGTGCTTTATTAACATTGGGGAATGGAGTCAACTTTTACACATGTGACCAAATTTGGACAACTTTATTTGACTTTGACCTTTGACTGAAATTTAAACTAACTTCGACATAAACCGACTCACTTTACGCAGAAAATAGACTGACTAAAAGAACTTTAAAAACTCACACCAACTAATCACCACTTTCAGAATTATAGCCTTCACCTCGGGCCCCAAACTGAAGATGGGAGATCAGTTCACACTTGCTGTAGAATAAAAGTAAAATGGTAATTACAATGAGAGTGATTAGAGCAGAAAATTCTCAAGCATGATATCTTTTGAGCAGCCGGCCATTCACCGACCCATCAAGACATTCATCACCATTCATTTCTTTGAGAAGAAAAGCATTTGGACCACGGTATGCTGCAATTTTGTAGGGACCTTTCCACAAGTTGTCAAATTTTCCATGTTTCTCTTTGTCTTCATTTCAGGCATCCCATCTCAAAACAACATCATCTATCTGAAAATTATCTGATTTGGCCTTTTTGTCATAGATTTTCTTTATGTGCTCCTGCAACTTAAGGGAATTTTGATGAACCTCCTCTCGTGTCTGCTGTAAATGAATGATTTGACTAATCCGTCGTTGCATAGGATCCTCCTCGCCACCAGCTTCTTGAAACAACTTGGCTACTGGAACACTAAGTGAAGTAGGAAACACTAAATCTACTCCATAAACCAGTTCAAAAGGTGACATACCAATTGACTTCTTTTGACTTACCCGATCAGCCCATAATGCATTTACTAACATTTTGTGCCAGCTCTTCTTATTTATTTCCAGCAATTTCTTTATGATGTTCACTAGAGATTTGTTCGAAGATTCAGCCAGGCCATTACCTTGTGGATGGTAGGCGGTCGAATGCCCCAAGCTGATGTTATATTTATAGCAAAAATCAACCATTTTCTTCAATTTGAATGCTGCTGCATTATCTGTAATCAACTTATGTGGACAGCCGAAACGTGACAATATGTTACTTTCAAGAAAAGAGATAATTACCGAGTCCGTGGCTTGCCGGGTGGGAATGGCTTCAATCCACTTCGTGAAGTAATCTATGGCAGTCAAGATCCATCGATTCTGCCCGAAAGATGCTGGGTGGATTTCGCCAATAAAATCCAAGCCCCATTGTTGAAATGGTGCGCTCATTTCAACGGGCTTGAGAGGCAACGGCTGTAATTTCTGCTTTCCTTGAAAAATTTGACATTCGTGACAGCTCTTTACCGCTTTATACACATCAGAAAATAAAGAAGGCCAATAGAAACCAGCTCTCAAGATCTTATTAGCCGTGGTCTTCCAAAACAAGTGACCCCCACAGTCACCTTTATGAAAATCTTCTACTGTTGTCTTAGCTTCTTCTTCGACCAAACAGTTCAGCAATATACCACCGGGATCTTTCCAATAAAGTGTTGATTTGATAATGCAAAATTTGGTAGCCTTTAGCTTCAATGTTCTAGCTTTGTTTCTAGGCATCCCAGGAGGTGAAGACAAATTTTGAAGCACATATACTATATCAGCATACCAAGGAGAAGACACAAAGATATCAGATACCTGTAGAGCTGAATTTTCTTCGTCTTCATCGGACAAGGCAGCAATCAAATTGATGTCAAGGACGTGGAGATTCGTTTCATCCATCAACTTAGCAAGACCTTGACCTTTAATCAACTTGGTAGGCTTAATTTCTACATCATACTATAATAGTGCAGTGATCCACTTACCCCTTCTTCCTTCCGGTTCCGTTTGTACTAAAACATCCTTAACAGCTGCATTGGGAACATATGCTAAAATATGAGAATTCAATATGTATACCCGGAAATCTTTCAAGGCTTTGATCAGCGCCAATGCTTGCTTTTCAATAATATTATAATTCAGCGCTCCGTCCCTTATGATGCGGCTGAAAAAAGCGATGGGCCTCTCAACCCCATCTCTCTTTTGCATCAATACGGCTGCCAACGTATGCTCAGAAGCAAATGAAAACAAAATAAAGTCTTGTGTATAATCTGGACTGATCAAAGTTGGGGCTGAAGATAAGATTACCTTTACCAAGTTAAAAGACTTTACGCCTCTTCGGTCCATTTGAGCTCATTGTCCTTCTTGAGCATATTGGTTATCTCTCTAAGATGTTCGGCAAGATTGGGAATGAAGCGACGCAGAAAATTCAATTTTCCATTGAAAGACTGAATCTCTTTCTTGCTACGGGGCTTCTCTAATTGCTGAATTGCTTCCACCCGTGCAGGATCTATACAAATGCCATCTTTAGAAATAATATGACCCAACAGCTTGCCTTCGCTCATAGCAAAAAGACTCTTCTTCGGATTCAATGAGATACCATACTTTCTGCACTTTTGGAACACCTTAGTCAAATGAAACAAATGCTCTTCATCTGATTTAGAAAACACCGTCAGATCATCAAGATAAACAACCAAAAAGACATCTTTCTCATTAGCAAAGGCCATGTCCATTGCTCGCTGAAATGTGGCACCCGCGTTCTTCAATCCAAACGGCATCTTGGCATAATGAAATGTACCCCACGGAGTAGTAAATGCTGTCTTGTCACGGTCATCTTCGTGCACCAAAATCTGATTATATCCGGAATAACCATCAAGCAATGACATCCTCGATGCCCCCACTACCCGCTGCAATATGTGGTCCATTTTGGGCAGCGGATAATTCTCCTTTAATGACACCTTGTTCAGATTTCTGAAGTCTATACACAAGCGAATCTCGCCGGTCTTCTTTCTCACGGGCACCAAGTTGGAAATCCAATCAGAAAATCAGATTGGCACTATGATTCCAGACTTATATAACCTATTGACTTCCTTCTCGATTAATGGCAACAATTTAGGATTAATTCTTCTCAATTTTTGTCGGAAAGGCTTTTGATTTGGTTTTATGGGAATGGTATGCTGAATGATACTTGTGTCATAAGTTTTCAAATCTGAATAATCCCATGCAAAAACATTAGAAAACGAAGACAACAATCTGATATATTCTTTCTTTACCTTTGGCAGCAATGCTTTCGAGAGCTTCACCATCTTTGGATTTTCGGTTGTCCCAAGATTCACATCTTCAACACCTTCGTACGTTGACCTCAAAGTTGGTTTGCGGGCCACATCATCTTGATCGAACAATTCTTCTAAAGGAATTAATCCTTTAGGAATGTAATTGTCCTTGAGCTGCAACACATCCATCTGATTTACTCCTTCAGCTTCCGTGTCTATTGAAATGTCTTCGAATTTACCCTCAATTTGCAGAAAATCTTTGATTTCTTCATCATCTTGGAAAACTTGCCAAAACCTTTGATTATCTGGGACTGTAGGACGATGCTTTACATATATCTCAAACTTATTGCTAGAATTCATGGGTATTTTCAAATTACTTGCTGCCTTTGCCAATGCATCCGCAACACCATTTTGAATCCGGGGCACACATGTCAAAGTATGTTCGGAAAACCGCTTTAAGATATCTAGGACAACATTCTGGTATGCTTGCATACGAGGATGTTTGGCCTGAAATTCACCTTTTACTTGCTTGATAACCAACTCGGAGTCGCCATATACCGCTATCTTCTTTGCCTTCAACTTCCGAAGAATTTTCAGACCAGCAATAAGAGCTTCGTATTCCGCCTCATTATTTGAACAATCAAATGCCAATTTATAAGAACATACCCGTACCTTGCTTGGAACTTGGTTTTGGACTGAAAATGGGCTTCGAATCCACACACCTATACCAGCACCATCGCTGCCCACTGCGCCATCAAAATCCATGGTCCAAAGACCATCCTCATCATCTTCTAAGTGCTAAAAATCTGATGTTGATGCATGCTCTGTTTGCTGCCCATTTGTTTCAGCAATTGGCCTTATGACAGCAGACCTTTCTTCACTTTCCTTTCTTAAAACTTCTCTAAAATTTTCTGAAATGTCTGGTACATCTTCTACTTGAACTACCTGACTATCTACCTCATTGAAATTATCCGCAAACAAAACAAAAGATTCTAAATCTGTCTGTACATAATTTACAGGATGATTGACGGGCTTTTCCTTACTAGTGATCATGTATTTCATCTTTTGTTCCCGATATAACTTCCTCATTTGACCGAAAACTGGAATGGTGGCATATGAAAAATCAAGCTGAAGTGTACCTTTGAGCTTGGCTCCCCATGATCTCGACAGCAACATGCCAAACCGCGGAGGAATATCCGCCACCACCACATCCATCAAAAAATTCTTCGCTGGAATTTGATCTAGACTCACCACCAAGTCTTTGATCAAACTAATACATCTTACCCGGCTGGAATCAAACGAATACAAATCATGATACTTCCTTGTGATGTCAAGTCCCAGCTTCTCCATGATCGTTTTCGGCATCAAATTATGCGAAGCTCCCGAGTCAAACATGGCATTGTGCAACACATACTCATGCAATCGCAAACTGATATAAAATGGAGGAACATCACTTTCAGGAGACTCACCATTTAAAGCTGGCCCAAAAATCAACTCCGGCTGATCATCTTGTACATTCACCGTGTCTAGCATTGGATCAAAATTCAACATCTTGAAGAGCTGGCCTCGGTAGGTGCTATTCTTCATGATTTCTGTCAAAGGAATGGGCACTTTCAACTTTGCAATCTCATTCTCCAAACTGAAAACTGAAACCTTCTCACCTTCTTTAGCCGGATTATCTCTTTTTTCAGCTTTATCTTTTGGTGCACTTGATGGCTGATTTGTCTTAGCTGCTGGTGATGATTGACTTGTTGAAGGACCGACTATGTCTTTTCCTTTTGTGTGTGGGGAAACCGAATCATTCTTTGCTGAAGTATCTTTCCTTTTCTGAATGGGATTTATGGGAACAACTCGGTTTCTCAATTGTCTTTGCTGGCCTTGCTAGGCTGATAAAGCATGCAAATACCCTCTTTGATACTCTTCGGATTCTTCTTCAAGTATTGCATCGTTTGACAAAATATTATGCTCATCTTGGGGCATGATGGAATTACTCACCAACTCATCTTCTTTTGTAATATAAGTGGGCATATCATCAGGAGTGAAGAAGTGATTTTCCTCTCCAACATTATCACCTTCATCCTCTGATTCTTGGCTAACAAAATTCTGCTGAAAAGGAGGTTTCATTTGCTGTTGAACTGCTGCCTCTTGTGCCTTTGTTTCACACTGCTTGATCCTATATTGTTGCTGATGTTGACCTCTGAAATTGGGATTACGAATCTGAGGCTTCGGCTTGTCAATATGAACATTTTCAAATGCCCTTTTAAGCTGTTCAAGTTCACGGAGAACCTGATTTGATGTGGATGCTTCCTCCTTGATTGTAACTCGCTTTTCAGCCTTCATTCTTGCTCTTTTATCATTCAAGTTTGCCTCAATGCTGACAGCAATCTTCTGCATATCCTCCAAGGTAGGAGGATCTCTATCTCTCAAAGAGTAGGCCATCTCCGGATCAAAACCATCTG
This sequence comes from Pinus tabuliformis, assembly GCA_031772625.1. NCBI lineage: Eukaryota > Viridiplantae > Streptophyta > Pinopsida > Pinales > Pinaceae > Pinus > Pinus tabuliformis. Next base: position 610,212,174 of record CM062811.1, on the reverse strand, counting down.
GGAACTTAAGAAGTGCTGATTTTCTAGATGGCCTCAAATCATCAGGAATAGCATTATAAACTGTATTGAATCTGATTATGTAATCTTGAACGGACTCACCCGGATTACGTTTGAGATTGTTATATTCAGCATTAATCTGAAGCGGATCTTTTCTGACTTCCCATCGATCTAAAAACTTATTCTGAAGTGCTTCCAAGGTGGCAATGCTATTAGCTGTCAACCCTCTGAACCATTTTCTAACTTCTCCTGCAAATGTTTGCACGAACAACCGCATGGTAACATCTTCTTCATCTAACTCATATAGATCAAAGAAAGTGGTCATTTTGTCGATATGTTGCTGAGCGGTAATACTTTGTGGAGTGCCATCAAACATGGGAATTTTACTTTGATAATCAGCTGGCATATCATGAAGATTTGCAGGCAAAGCAAGTGGGGCAAACTGAGCAGCCATTGCTCTAGGAGGGGGAGTAGGATGAGTATGAGGAGGAGGAGCTGTGATAGCAGGGACTATAATAAGAGGAGGCGTAGTTTGTGGAGTCGGGGGAGTCGGAGGGGTAGGAGAAGTAGGAGGGGTATGAGGTGTAGAAGGAGAACCGACTGTGGATTCGGGATAGGTGATTATAGGTGAAACTGAAACATAAGGAGGATAAGATTCTTCGTGAGCCGTGATAGTGGATCCAATATGATCAGAGATATTCTCAACAAAATCAGCAAGGGTAGTAGCTTGAATATGCGTCTGGAGACGTCTCAAGATGAAATTTTCGACCAATTTGTTATGTTTCTCAAATTCAATAGCAGCTGCAAAATCAGGATCAAGGACTAGAGAATCGAGCGCACTTTCAGACTTGGGTTTGAACAGAGACAACTCAAAGCTTTCGTCAAAATCTAAATCTTCAAGATAATCAAAAATAGCTGGGCATGAATGAGATTTGAAAATGGGTCTAGGATCTGTAGCCAGCTTGTTTTGCTCAAAAAGACTAGGAAAGAAAAACCATTCAGCCTGTGAAAACTCTCAACCTATCATCCACGGCTCAGAGTTAACAATTATACTGGGATACAGTGTCAATCAAGCGCTACGTTCACAAGCTCACGGAGATTGACTGAAGCAGCGTTTATCTACTAACGCTGATGTAAAACAAGAGCGTTTTCGAAGGCTACCTAGCGTAACTTCAGGCTCCGTCTAAGACTTATGAAATAACACGTCAATGAGCAAACGATTAGTTTGTTCTCCCCAGTATGGTCGCCAGTATGTTAACGCTTGAAATTTCACCTCAGGCTGAGAAAGGTAAACCTCAAGGCAACATCAAACCATTTAGCCTCGTAGCTAGCCCTACGGGGCAGGAGAAGGCTCTCTCCGGTCTATCTCGTGAAATATTCAATAGATGAGATGACCAATAAGGTAACACTGATATTAGGCTAGTAAACTGATCAAAGAGTTTGATTTGGGGTTTTTTGGGTTTTTGGTGGCAAATTGAGGAGAGGGCAATTTTGGGTGCGGGGATTGGACACAGTTTCTGCAGGGGGTTCTTTGGGGCGAGGTAGGAGACAATATTGATGCCTTTAATTGAGGTGGATGGTCAGGAATGAAAGGTGAAGAGCTAAAGAGAGCAAACAATAACTTTGAATTCTCTTTAGACAGTAGAAAACATTGAAATTAAACAAACTTAAAAGCAGAGCATGGCAGGCATGAATTCTTACTTTAACACTTCATTTGTTTAATGTGCAGAAGTAAAAGAAAGGAAATGAGTCACATAACAAGCTTACAAGTACATTGAGAAACACACCATCAACACATGAGTCCACAAGAATCCCAAAGAGGACTGCAAAACCCTGGTCTTCCTTAGCCAAAAATTGCAGAGATACAGTGAATAATACAATGATAGCTTACCCCTCAAGAGTCCAACCCTAAAAATGAGCAAGAAAGTACATAATATAGATGATCTAACCTCTTTCCCTGCCTCCATGGGTCGAGCTCACTATCCTAGGAGCTGTTTCAACCACTTCTAAACTAAGCACTACAAACTAGGCAGTCAAAACAACTTGCCTCTATAAGCTAGGAAACCAATTCATTCATTTAATATTTACCCTATTCATGAATGAATCTTCTAGAAGTGTTACATAAGAGTAAAAGTGTCTTAAAAGTAAAATAATTACATCAAAGAGAATCATAATTCACCCCAAAAAGTCAAACTGGGTCAAACTGCGTTTTTCTGAGCTGTACAGTGCATTTTGGAAAAATCTTCCTGACGGGTCGCGCGCCCCTTCCTGACGGGTCGCGCGCCTTTGGAGCCACTTTTGGGGCACGTTCATCTGTCCAAATTGGGCAAGAGTAGGCTTGTTGGAAAGGTCTATGAGTCTACTTTCCAACCCAACTAGAATGTTTGAATTTGGAGTTCATTTGCCCTGTCAAAAATCAAATATCCCAAGACTGCTTTCTGCAGTTCAAAAAAGTGGCAGAAAGTCATTTTTTGCTAGTTTTTTGACTTTCTGGAGGCCCAAAACTTCACCAAATCTCAAGTCCATCCATGAGCATGTGTAACTTTTCATGAAAAATCTGGAAATGCTGAGTTTTTGTCAAATGGAGTTGCCATGATGAAGGGTCGCGCGGGGGGTGAGACCCGTTAATGGGAAAAACCTGCAAATTGCCTGAAAATGCCAAAATTCACCCAAAATTCTCAAAATTTCTTGGGATTTGTGCTGTGGCTAGGCTATTTAGTGCCTTGATCGTTGAGTGAAGCCTTAGCCAAGATACGGAGGGGATTGGGCCTCTTTCTCCGTTTTAGTGCCTCGGCCAACCGCCTTTGAAACATTTTCATCTTTGCCTTGCACACATGCATTCTTGCCCAGTAATGGTTCTTCATGTTCCTCAGCAATTTCTTCTCTTGGTTGGCCTTAGCCAACAGCCTCTCCAAGTGTGCATTTACCCGGATGAGCATGGATTCTCGTTCAGCGGGCAATGGATCACCGGGTCTTCTTCGGTTCAAGATTCGGTCACTACGAATCCTCCACAACTCATCAAGAGTTTTCTCATCCTCCAACTATTTGTTGCACTGCTCCAGGTATGAGATTGTCCATTGTGCACCTTCTAGTCTCTTTTGCAATACCTCATTTTCAGCTCTAAGGTGCTGAATGATCTCCTTTGCCTCTTGGCTCGGAGAACCGGCCTCAAGATCAACAAGCTCAATATCTGGAACTCCTGATGGCCCCTCATCAATCATGGGCTGCTTGCCCCTCTGTGCTGCCTGTGCTGCTGAAGAGAGCGAGGCCCCTTCCACCTGATGTGGAGATAACACTCGCTGAGCTGATGATGAAGGCAAGACCCCTTCCACCTACTGTGGAGATAGTACTGGCCGAGCTGCTGCAAACAAGGCCCTCGGGCCTTTCTGATAGGTAACCAAAGTTGAGGAGCTGACATGTCTAGTGACAGGGATGTCATACTGCTGTGATGGTCCTCCCTCCTCGTGAACAACCTCAGGATGTGGCGAGGGTGGTGCTGTGAAAAACTCACGAGAGATGAACTCCTCCCATGAGATGCCCTGCTGAGCCAACTAATGCAATACTACAAGCTGAATCAAACCATAATGGTAGAGGCTCCTATACTGATGTGTTGGGCTCTTCCTCTGCAACATGGACACCATCCTCTGAATGTTCTGATAGAAGAAAACAGGGATGTTCATCATCCTCACTCGGGTGAAGTGCATCAAGAGGCGAATATGGTATGAATATACCTGTGAAAATCTGCCCTCACAGGTAAAATAGTGCATGATGAGCCTCATCATGGGAGCATACTCGCTCCTGAGAAACCTGAATGGAAACACACCTGCCAAATGTCTCATGAATGGTGGCCGGACAAAAGGCTCAAAGTGAACACTATCCAGCACCTTGCACTTATTCCACACCTCCCCAACATTAGGTATCCCTGTGGCATGTGAGATCACCTCGGGTGTCAATGTAAAGTTCACCCCTGCAAGGTTGACATGTCCATCATGCAAGTGTAAAACAAATAGGTGAGCCAACTCTCTGTGGTGCTGAATCCAAGAGATCCTCTCACAAAACTCATAACAAGACATATACTGGAAACATGTGACTGCCATAGGACAAGCCTGTAAATCTGCTAAAGAGGTGGGCTCCTCTCGCCTATGATGACCACCTTTTCCACCCTTATGAGGCCTCCTCTGTACTTCAATCTCTGAAGCTGATGACTGGTCATCACTTTGCTCATAGGTTTCGGTTTTTGACATTGTTTAAGGAGCAAAGTGGACAAACTGTGCTGTTGTCTCTGCCTGTAAAAAGCTGATTTATATGTTGTTTCAAGGGGACAAGGAACATGAGGGAAATGTTAGGGGAGGGACATTTTTTACAAGGAAAATGGGAATACATGTATACAACAGGGAACTTAGGGAAAAACACTGCAAACATCACTGCACATGCATCATCAAATTCTTGTGTTTACATGGGCATATGGAGAGGTAGGGTTAGGGTTTGAATTTTTAGTGTTTAGGGAGAGGGGTAGGGTTTGTATTTATTTTACAATTTAGCAAGGGGAAATTACATGGAAATACAAGGGAAGTGAAAAGGGGAAAGAGGAAAATAATTACAAGGGAAAAAACATGAACAACAATAAACCCTAGCACATTTTAATAATCAAACATTGTAGCCATATGGAGCCTCTTCCTCTTGCACAATTTGATCTTTAAACACATTCATGATGTCTTTGAAACACAACCAACAACCATTTTCAAGTTTGGAGAACCTACCTCAAGCAATTTGATGATTTGGAGGGTGCTTGAACGAATTTTCAATGAGTTTGGAAGGGAGGTCGCTGACGGGTCGCGCCCGTTATGAAAATACACTGCGGGTTGAGCTCTGACGGGTCACGCGCGCCTGATGGGTCGCGCGCCTGGCCTGACGGGTCGCGCGCCTGTCCTGCTCCCAATTTCGACCAGTTTTCACTCAAAATCGCTTGGATGCTCGCCCAATCTCTCTTGCAAGTGTCTTGAATGCACAATGAGAGTAAAAGGAGGGAGATTAGGTCTTTATAAGCTTTATTTGAATAAATTTCATGCTCAAACCCACTTTCTAATGTTTCTCTTTGACACTTTATAAAACTGACTTTTTGGTTTCCTTTGTCCTGAAATTGACTCATTTAGTGCTTTGGCTTGATTCTTTTTGCAGGGAGATCATCTGAGGGATCTTGGCAAGGGGACCAGGGTTACATGCTGTCTGTTGAAATCTTTTGAAATTTCATCACTTTTTACAAAAATTTGAAAAATGACCTTGGCTTTAAAAACAGAGTTTTTAAATCCAAGGTGAAAATTAACTGTACAAGATAAAAAACTTTGAAGAAACATCTTTACAATCATCCCTCTGGCTTGTTGAGCACTTATTGACCTTCAGAAACATGACCTTGTAAACATACTTGACCAAAACCCTAGACCTAGGAATTTGACCTCAAGACAAGACAAGACAAGCTTGAAAGAGCTTAATGACTGAAATGACCTGATCCAGCAATGCCAAGAGGGGTATAAATACACCAGCTCCTCCATCAGGGTTATGGCATGCCTAATGGGATGCAAAAATTGACACTGATGAGACACCTACCTATGCAAATGCAAAGAGTTTTGATCGCCGATGGAGGGCTCAAGACCGACTCTAACACCTTTGACTCAACTTATTATAAATCACGCTCTCCACATCTCGCGGAATCTTTACCCTATCTTTACCAAAAACTTCGGGCTTTGTGTCCAATGACTGTTGCATGGGGCTTCTACTCCCAAACAGGTTCTCTCATATTACTTGGCCTTTGAGGCAAGTTATAAAGGGTGGAGTGAAAGAAAATTTCTTTTGCTATGAATCCCAACAGAAGGTGATGTTGAGTTGAAGCATCGCCTCTTCTCTGCACTAGTGCTCACATTACTAAACCTGCAATAACCATTTGAGATTGAGAGAAATTCCTCTGACTATGTTATTGGTGTAGTTCTTACTTAGCAGGGGCATTGAGTGGCATATCACAGTGAGACACTTTCAAACACAGTCTGAAAGTATCCCACCTATGAAAAAGAGATGTATTCCATTGTGCAGGCCTACCGACAATGGAAGCATTACATTATGGGGAAGGAAATGGTTATCCACATATGCCACCGACCCCTATAGTTCATACAGACACAAGGATAGTTGCAGAATGATCACCATCCAAAATTATCCACATACCTACAACAGTTCCATTTGAACATTAAGTACAAGAAGGGAAGAACCAATAATGTTTCAAACTGCCTCCACCAACCATCAGTCATGGTGTTGAGCACTGTGCTCAACTCTTGTGGACACAAAGAACAAGAACACCCACAAAAAAAGATCCAACTGTATCAAGTTGTCAAAGTTGACCAACTTTTTCACTAAGGCAAGTGGCTCACCAGGTAGCAAGTTCAGCAGGATTTTCCCCATCTCATGAGGACACTCAACAAAATGGGGACCATTATTTCCTAGGGGGGAGGACTAATCTAGGTGGATATTGGTAGGAAACCACCTATTCCACCTAGATCCCCACCATCATTTCTTTCACTTTTTTAGTTTCCTTAATTGTAGCACAGTTTACAATTTTTGGTAGTTTTTTGGGTCTTGAACATCCGAAGCTATTTTGAGGCCATAAATGACATTTTTTTGAAAAACAGGAAAATGATACCCATCAATTAAAATTTTCAATTGAAATATATAGCCATCGGATAAATATATATAACAAGGTATTGTGTGCGTCAAATAGAGATCGTATGCCAAAGTTACAGCCCTAGGAAATTGATGCACCAATTTACCCCAATGGGGCCCATAGTTTTGGTGCTTCATCTCCTAGGGTTAGGTTGTTTTATATATAGGGTTTCCCATTGTTTCTCAATAATAAATAGGCCTTTGAGCCTCATTGAAAAATAGTTCAGAGGCATGTATCCACCACATATCTTCTCAAAGATAAGCTACCATCGCCCAAGCTAGTTTATTTCCATTCTGTATGTAAGCATATTTCAATTCTTGATATTAATGAAATGAAGTTTTATTTTTTTTGCATATTTATGTTTATGTTTATATTTTTATTTTTATGTTTTGATGCATAAGTCTGGATCACTGAGTCTCCTTCTCTCTCATGCACTTACTCCCAGATCTCATCAGTGAATTGCATGAAAAAGGCTAGACTAAGGGTTTTCGAACTGATGTCATCTTGTCATGAGTGATTTTCATTTGTAGGTACCATATCTCGACATGACATGATCATGTTTAAGGAGTATTCCAAGGAAATTATACTTATGAAGTTGTAAAGACAAGAATATGAAGGGACACTAGATTGCAATAGAATATGGAAGATCAAGATGACATAGAGGACTTCATATCAATAAGATTTTGCGAGGATGAAGATGAAACACCTGTAAGAGTTATCATTAAGATGAAATAAAAGAACCATCATGAAGAAGTCATGGTAGCAAAGACAAGAGCTTGTCATTGCCACATCATCATGAAGTTCCATGTCATCAATGCCAAGTCATGGCATCTCCAAGTGTCATCACAAGAGTCTCATGTGTCAATGTATTTTTCCATGTCATTTTTGGACATAATTAGTGTATTACCAAAATGTGAAAATGTAAAATGTGTGGAATGCCAAAGGTCCCACATGGAATATGAAGAGTCACTAAAAACATCTAAACTCATGTAGAAGCCTAAACATCACATAACCATCTGAAAAGTCATAATAGAAGCTCAAGAGTCATGAGGAAGGTCAAGGGTGACATGTGAGGTCGAAGGTCACCTCATTTTCTATAAATACTCCCTCATAACTCAAGCAAAAGGAATTTTTGGGACTTGAACTTTATACCTTGTCTTCTTTAGCTTGGCATAGGAGAGAAGATATTTATTTGGAGGCACAAGTGGTGATTTAATGTTTCACTATTGGGGCTAGTGTGGTAGCATCGTAATTGTATATCTTAGTAATTTAACTTAATATATGAAGCTCATATAACCAATGCACTTTCATGTATATTTCATGAATTCCTGTGAGAATAATATTTCATTGTTTATGATGTATGTTTATGTTAACACATACTAATGAAAATGAACTATTTCATTGGCTTTGGTATGTATCTTTTTGAATGTCCATTGTTACTTTCTTTTATGATCATTGTTGTCTTGTGAACTACTTTTTAGGTTAATTAACAATCCTCTTATCCTCTTGTGCATTTCTTCTAGGAAAATACTATTAATTTTCTTCTACAAACTCACTCCCTCTTTCCTTGTCATGAAATCTCCTTATATAGATTGAAATTGTATGCCTCACATTGTCGACTTACTTTCTTGTTTTAGGGATTGTTTTTATAATCTCTTATGTTAACAATTGCAACCATGGAATATTCCTAAGAGTAATGGCAACCAATTTTATTATCGATTGGGGATCCTACTCAAATGGTGTGAGGTCTAATTGGCACTTCATATTGAGCATACCCACTTGGCTAACAAATTTCCAGCACTGTCAACACCACTCTTCCCAAATCCATGAGATTCATGTGGCACCATGAAGGTGATGATGAGATCAACCTTCCTCAAAGGAATAAGATGTCTATCTTTGGGGTAAGTTCTTGGCCTTCAAGCATTCCCTATTTAAGCACAATGAATTCCATGCATGATTGCACTAGTGACTTTTTGACCACCCCGACTAAGAACTTGTGGACTCCTGAAGTCCCTCCAGCTCTCCTACCATACACCAAGGTGCACCCTATGGTTTATAGAAACTTGGCATGTAGCACGAAAACACTTGTTAAGGGCTTCAATGACATTTGGATCTTAGTAGTGACCTGTAACTCATCCTTCCTATATGAGATACTATCACCTCAAATTTCCATGGCTACTATAAACCATTTAGGCCATAAGTAGCCTCATCCTCTCAATATCATGATGTTACTCAGGAGATGACACCTAGTCTAAGAAAGTCTGACAAATAAAAATATAGAGCAGAAATGCATCTGTAGGATACACGAGGATATCAATCAAGTCAATCTTCTTTGCAAGGTCATGCCCTGCTCAATGGTGCATGTGGATCCTTTGGAGTAAATCTTAGTCAAGTGAAGAATGCATCCCAACACCAGGGAATTTATCACAAGAGGATGAAGAATCCACCTATGTAAAATCACAAGTCAATAAAGTTAAGAGAGGAGGTATTCCCGGGCATTAACACAATGCCACACAAACTGTAACATGGGCATGTAGCCAATATATGTACATAGACCCTGTCAAGACAGGTTGTCTTCCATGTAACAATTATGATGTAATAAAATGAACCCTTATGTTAATCATTGTCATGATTTAGTTCAGATTCTTAGAGATATTTTCAATGCATATAAACTTTGCACAGTGTGTCATTCGTTTGTGTGCTATTAATAACATAGTCAAGAATTTCATATAGCAAACCATTTCAACCCAGAAATGTAACATAATCATTTTTATCATGTAATGGAATTTCATAATATACCATGCATTGTTATAATGTTAGAATGTAGTCATGAATTTTTCTCTGCAAAACCATTTCAAACAAGAAATGCAACATACATTTATCATCATTTAAGAAAATATAAAAGAGCGCTCATCTTATAAGCTTTCATGGAAACAAGGTCAGGGACTATAACTCTCCTCCCAATGGTAGATATTTTCATCCAGTTCTCATTTGCAACTATCACTCCTAAGACAAATTCCAAAAACTGATATGGTCTTATTCAAGGCATTAAAACATGAACTTCCAACTAAAATAGGGATTCCAAAGGTCCTCCTTCCTCCACCCACCAGCCACTTAGCAGCTAAATAAAGAATAGCGATTCTAAACGCAAGCTTCCTCCACCCTCTAGTTTTTCAATGCTAGCCAACCAATACACATTGGGAATTGAGAGTCTTGCTTGCTCCACCCAAGGAAATCAACGGAGTCTAGAGAACAAGTCTCAACCATTGAAACAAGAATACAATTGTTCCACCCACTTTTGGGAGTCTAAATTCCATCATAAATAAACACAACAAGGAAGGCTTCATAGATCCTCCTTTTAGGAATCCAAGGAACAACTCTCCACCCTAGCCATCAAGGTTCTCTAGAGAAACACCATCTCCTCCCTTTGGCTATACAAGTAATCAAGAGGCCATCATTTCTCACCTGGGAGAGACATTCTTCCTACCAAACTTGCCAATAAAAAATTGATGTCACCCTATTTCCTTCTTTCACTTCCAAGATCCTTCACTAATCTATTATCGAATGAAGAATTAAATGAGAGAATCAAATCCAAAATCCATCTCCTTTCCTTGGCCTCCTATTTTCTCTCCTGTGTAGTGATTTTTATTCCACTGTCTTTTCCCATAAATTTCTTTGCCCTTCCTTCCTTTAAATGTTTTCTAAATTAGCTAAGTCTACATACTTTTCTTGCAGTTCCATTAATCCTGAAAGTTCTAGAGCCTCAAATTTGCACCAACTACCCTTTAATGGTTCTCATAAGTTGTTCAGGTTTTCTTGTAGTAAGGAAACTTAACATCTGACACAAGTAGCCACCTAGTCCCTGGAATCTGTGTCCCTTGCTCAAACCCCTCTTTATTATTTTTTCTTTTTGTGCAAAATATTTAAATTACATATTATGAGAGAACCATGGTTTGGGAAGTCATAGAAAGAAAGAAATACCACCCATTAGATGTTGGGAATGTAAATGATATCACTTGTATAATGGATACCCTCACAAATATGATAAATGGGAACCTTAAATAAAATTCAATAGGCTATGATAGTAGAAGACATGTGAAAATATTCCAAAAATATTTGCAACCATGGAGTCGATAAGAAAAACATCAATCCCATAACATTAAGGTGCAAGATACAATTATTAATTAGTATGCTTCTATTTAATTGATGTAGGATTAATCCATAGTCACATTGATTCAAAAATATTGGATTATATATCATTATATGAAAATTAATGTTGAAATATCATGGCTACTTCAACAAGCCACTAGTAGGAAGACAATGATCAATGAAATGGTCAGGAGTTTTCCCATAAATCTAAATGGGTTATTTTGGGTGTAGTACATGGTACATTAATGAACCAAAATTTAATTTCAATATGAGGTCCATAGACTTCGAGACACAACACTAGAAATTCTAGAGAAAGACTCTAACAACCTATAAAAAAAAGGCTAATTTGTCTGGAAGTTTCTCATTCCCTTGGATTCCTCCACTGGTTAATCCTTTTTCTAATCCTGCACTCAAAACAATTCTTTAGAAATGAAACCATGAACATCAATCTTGCAATCTAACAACAATTGTGAGTAGGCCCAAGTTATTAGAAATTGAAAAAGTAAAATCACTCCCTACTCTATACAATAGCAAGCTTCTAATTTCTAGAAAACAATGCATAATTTCTTAACTCAATTCCTATACTAAGTATGTCAAATTTAAAACAAAAGTACATTGATCACTTTTCACACCAGCTACTTCACTCATTAACTCATCAAGCCAACTGAGATCACAAATGAAATAAATGATTGATAAGCCTAAAAATAACATAGGCCTCAATCCCATAATTCAAAAGGGAGCCTAAAGAAATCCAAACAGATCTCATAACATCCATGTATGATATCAATTCCACTCTTTGATTCTTGTACTAATGCAAATCCTCACTCTTTGTGCTAAGAAAATCCTCACTTCTTTCTTTTCACATGGTATGCATTCAAAAAATATCATCTAGATGTGTTAAATGAATTATTATGTATGCACAACACAAAACTCTTCCCTCTGCTCCAACCAACCAACAAAAAATCCAAACCCAAGAATTTATGCTTCTAAAGTAAAGAGGAATTTTATTAAAAAAGAAGGTTTATTTAATTAAAAGTCAAGTTCTGGAAAATCAATGATAGAAAGTCAAAAATTTCACCCCAACTCACAAGGAATGGAAAGAGTCCATTATGCATCAATTCTTTGCAACCATGCTTTGTTTTTATTTTGACTAGAAAATCAAACAATCATAATCAACTCTTACAATGTTTACTCATGACTTATATTTTGTTTTTAAATCAATGAATGAAGATAGTATTAATGGAAAAGCATTCTATTAGGGGGGTTTATAAAGATTTTATTCATGCACTATAATAAAACTTATTCTTCAAGTTTTTAAGAATGAAGGTTCCCAAAATCCTTTTATATTCTCAACCTCATGACTAAATTAAGTTCCTTTCACTCTGATATCATAATAGAGCTCCTTAAGAAGGAAAAAGTAAACCATTAAAGGATAACCTTAAATATTGCTATATTTTCACCTATGACCAGACCAAATTCCTTTTTCTTCTATGCTTAATTCTTCAAGAGGAAATTTAAAGGAATAATACCAAGAAAATCCAGAACCTTAAATTCAAAGCCACTCAAATCTTAACAATACAACCCACTCATCAGAAAGATATAAATACCAAAATCCACTTCAAGGTTTTCTTAGGAAAATAGAATATGAAAATATATGATAAACTCAATGTCACCAAACCCTCAACCTCTCCCAATCTCTCAGTCTTTAAAATAATGACCTAGATCTAACATTGACTAGAGTAAATCATGTTTAAAAATATTCAAAGGTAAGCCTCAAAAGGATAATTTGAACTTTAAAGGCTCGGACAAGAAAATGAAATCATAAGCCTCTTGAAATTCACATCACTCGTTCCATATATGGAGTGCCTTACTCTCAAACTAGAAGCATTAAATGATCAGAGTATATAATTGATTTGTGTGCACACCAAGACAAACAATAAATATCATCAATTTTACACTCCACGGTTGCATTCATAAGAAACTCATATACATTTTGCTACTTAATGAAGGATAATGATATGGTTTGGCTAGACCCTAGCGAACCATCTCATTTCCTTTTAAGAAAAGAGATAAACTACAAAGTATTCAGTGACATGAACAAGATTAACTCATAGATATATTAAACCTAGCATTATAGCTTCCTTAAAAAAATCTTAGATCAATACATCTGGTGCTTGGTGGTACATCTCCATAGATATTAGAGGGAAGGGGGTATAACCCTCTATAATTTTATCCAACAGCATGAAACTACCAAGAATGGCTTGTTGTCCTCTCTTCGTAATTATGTTTTTCTATACATCGGATAATACAATTTTGGCTTTAGACAAGCCAATCGTTTGCAAGCAAGATGGAGAATAAATTCCAAACTATTTGCCATCAATTGGAGTCTAGTAAAACCACCTTCTAATCAAAGAGATATAGATCTGATACAAAATTTTCCATTTTTTTGCAAATCTGTGCAAGATCCTAGAATTCTAGAAAAACTTTGTTTTTAATAAAACTACCTGAAAGAAACTCATTTATCTTCTTAACCATAGTGAATCTTTGGAAAGGGTTTTGTTTTTAGATAATTTTATATACTAGAAAAAAACCTATATGGTCAATTTTCTGAGATTTACCTCCATCTCCACACAAATCAAGGTCAAAATTAGCAGTTTGAACATTGTGCGAATTTTGAGCATATTTATTGATTTTCCTCTACAAACCCACACATGAAACATGGGTGCATTATAACTCATTTGGAGGTGTTCAAATTCCATTTTTAACAAAAACAATTCTCTGGTTTCTTTGAAAGTGCATTGAGGTGTCGAATCGCCAAATTGGTTTCTCTTTAGTGTAGGAACATATCAATAAAAGATAAGTGCACCTATGAATATCAAAAAGGCTCCATAATAGTTTTGAACATATTTTATATAAAATTTTCCTTTGTGGAAAGCTCATATGATCAAGTGGTTCCCATATATTTCCATTCTAGTGTAGGATCTCTATGGAGTGCAGGACCTGCATTAACAACATTTAATGAACATCAATCCTAAGAAATGCATATAACAAAGGTATAAAATGAAAAAAAATGTAAATATTCATTATTGCATCAAAATAAGGTTCATAAACTGGTAAACAAGGGAATAAGTGAGGCAAAAATATATATTAGATACAACAATTTTGGGGCCTAACATCCTCCCATGCCAATCATCTTCCATGTCCTTAGACAAGCGAATAAAATGTTATAATGATGTTCCCTTGTAGAAAAACAAAATTAAAATATAAATGTTCCTGCACTTGTAATATTGTTCCTTGTTATATTTGACTATTCTGGTAGAAAAATGCCTGTTGGTCCATATTTATTCATTAAGACTGATAAAAATAAAATATAATGACAAGGCTCCCATGGGAATGCTAAAAATGTTGTAACTATAGGGATAGTGTCATCACGAAAAAGTCAACTGTCAATATTTTCACAAAGCATCTCAAGAGAAGTACATATCAGTAGGTCTTCGCTTCAATATCCTCATTAAAAATAAATGAGACATGATTTGAAAGTCATGACATTAAAGATGGATGGAAACAGGGAAAAATAAATATGACAAAATGATACCTTCCCAAGGTGACCATCTTAGCATTATCCAAGCATATAACTGAAGCTCCTCTTATTTAGACAAAGTGAATCACCTGAATTAAGGGCTCCACATCCATGAAAGCCAAGTTATTCCACACGATAGAACTCCATAGCATAGTACCAAAAGGACCTTAAATCCATTCTCATAGAGATATGATAATGAGTTCAGGTAACGAAAAAAATGACCAAGTAAATCATAGTGTAAAATTAAATTTAATACCACAGGCATGGCCCTTCTGCCAGTAGACATCTATAGCCTTGATATGGATACTTTTAACCTGATGAAATTCTTGTGTCCCATATGTTAGATATAGATTCAGAGTCATTTAAAATAATTTACTTTTAGAAATTAATTGAAGGCCACAATCCTATCTTGGTAACCAACTAATGAAAATTTCATTCACAACAAATAACAAGATTGAATAAGTTGGATCGTGATGATACCTCTTGTCTTCCATCTTTTCAACTGAAATCCATTAGCCTAGCTCGGTGACTAGTAGCGGTATTGCCATTCTTGTTAGGACCCATGATCATGGTATTTCTGTGCATAATGAGACTTCCTATCCCTCAATTAACTCCTTTATAGAATATAATTATGATTAACCTTAAATAGGTTGCTTAATAGGTGGGAAGGCAAATATAATCCTTAAGAGCACGGGATGGCGTGAAAATTTGTTAATGACTAATCTTTTCTAGTTGGTCTTGCTACCCTAAGTACGTATTCTAAAGAAAGAAGCATAGATAATGATTGAAATATTCCTCGAGTTAATCATGCTAGGGTTCTCATGGGACCTCATTATGGTTTTACAGGAGTGGTCTTCCATAGGAGTTTTTTCAACAATACCTTCTAAGAGAAACTTGAAAATATTTCTTAGACAATATCTTGTTAGAATGAATAAGCCAAGATTAGGGTTTTGGCTTGTGAACAAAAAGTATTAAGCATAATAATGACAAATCCCCCTTGGCGACTCCATGGATGACCAAGCAATATTAAGAATAACCACCCAATCAATAAATGTCACTTTACAAGATATGAGGTATTGAGAGTGAATTGCTTCCAAAAATACTTACCACAAGAGTGCATAATAATACAAATTTCAATAGTTGTGCCTTAGGGAATTACAATGTTGTTGTAATAGTTTTATTTCAGATGGAATGTTTATTTATTTCTCTTATATTACCCTAATTTAATTTATAAAGAGGAAGATCTCCTTCAAGTGTAGGAGTACTTACAATGTAACCATGTGCTTAACAGAGTATTGAATATACTCACACTCAGGTTTAAAATGTATACTTTAGCACATATCAGAGTATGAGAAACCATTTTATTTAATTGATATGGTACCAAGATTTATTGAATGATGAAGGGGTGTGGTGTGCCAATGATTGTTTGGAACCAGGCTTCAATAGAACCCACATATTCATGGTTCTCCAAATTGTACAATTCGTTCACATCTTTATGTTTTCTCTCTTCAGAAAGTCTAAGGTTTTTCATTTGAAGTTGTTCATGAGATTAAATAACAATTTTTGAGCAAGTTCCAATCATAGATTTCTCCTCTAATGGTTTATGGATTAAATTTTCTTCCTAAGATAAATGTTGTGTGGTAATAAGGGAATTTTCTGAATTCACTCCTCTCCCCTCTCTAAAAGATACGACATTACATTCGATAGGGGAGTGAGGAGGAAAAATAGGTGTTTTAAATTGATGTGCAACTTGATTGTTGGGATTAGCATTTGGTTTCACTTATGGTTGGGACCATAGATGAGGATAACCTGGTGGTGCATTGGATGGGAATTGCAATTGTTGTGGCTCAGGTAATGGATTTTTCATGGGGAATTCCCAAGGGAGGAGGTTCCGAACCATCATTGAGGCTGCAGGAATCTCTAGCTCGAGGAAGAGGGCCACTACGGCCATAAGGTGGGGTATTGAATAAAAGGAGGATTATAAATCTGTAATGGAACTATAGGGTTATAGATCCTCTAAGGAACCTGTTACGAACAATAAATGTTGGTCCCAATATTAAATGATGATGATTTTTGATTAATACTTGGAAATTAATTTATTTCCTTAATTGATTCCTCAAATATTGTTGTAACCTTGGAATAAATGGGAATTTTATCATTGAGTGATCCTCCTTGCACTACTTTCGTTCTTCCTGCAAATCATCCAATTGTAAATTTAAAGAGGATTTTGTAGCAGACTTCAAACATTGAGAGGAATGTTGTCGAGAATCATTAACAATCTTGGAGATTCCTCTTAAATACCTAATGCATAATTTACAGACATCATCATATGGCAAGTGAAAAACATCACATTTTCCTATCAGATTTAAAGGTTCTAAAAATTCATCTTTGATTCCTTTGAGTAGGAGTGTTTTCAACGTCTCTTTTACCAAATGTTTATGTTTTAATTTTTGGAAGGTGTATCTAAATCACTCCACATAGTCCTCCAAAGTTTTATTTTCCCCTTGTATCATTCCAAAAACATCTTCATTAGCCTTGCAGTAGTCTTGGTACTTCTCCAGGAATACATTCTTCATATCTTCCCATGTTTGAATGCAGTTCCCTCCAAGGCTCATGGACCATCAAAGAGTTGCTCCTTTAAGAGTAAGAGGAAACACCTGCAACCTCTGAGTAGTGGTACAGTAATCTTATCCTCTACAAATTACTTCAAACTCAAATAAGAATGTATTTGGGTCTTAGTTTTCCAAACCATCAAATTTTGGTAGAGCAGGTGTGGGAATATTGTGCATTTGTACCACTCCTCCTGGATATTTCATAGGGAATTCAAAAGTAATCATTTGTTCCATTCCATACCAAAATAAAAGAGGTTATCCATGTACTACTTCGAGACTCCTTCTTTGAATGTTCTTGCTAACCAGTTAGTAAAATAGGTACATTGAATGATTGATATAAGCCTCAAAATCCTCATTGAAAAATGCCTCAAAATACCATTTTTAATTCTCACCAAGATAGAAAGTATATATTTTCAGCATATGGATAATTATATATAAGGGTTGCTCATACAACACCCTAGAAATGAAAACAAAATGTGTAGGAAAGAAACAAAAAACTTGCAAGAGAAACTAGGTAAAGAGAAAACCAAATTGTAGCAGGTTACCAAGGTCAATCCCCTAAGTGCCTCCTTGGAAATAACGCCAAAATGTTGGGTGTAGTATATGGTATATTAGTGGACCAACATTTAATTTCAATTTGGGGCCCATATAATTAGAGACATACACTAGAAATGCTAAAGAAATACTCTAACAACTTGCAAAACAAAACTGTAATTTGTCTGGAAACTGCTCACACCTTCGAATTCCTTCACTGGTTAATCTTTTTTCTAATATTGCAATAAAGATAAGTCTTTAGAAATGAACCCATGAACATCAATATTGAAATATATCAACTAATGTGAGAAGACCTTATTTATTAATAATTGAAAAAGTAAAATCACTCCTTACTTTATAGAATAGCAATCTTCCTAGTTCTATAAAACAATCCATAATTTCTCAACTCAATTCCTATACTATGGAAAATTTAGAAGAAAGTCACACATATCTCTTTGGAAAGTAGTGTGGAGCGATAAAAAGGTGTCCTTTTTAACTCCTAATTACCTTCACATTAATTATCAACCCAGGGACGACTTTTTATTTCAAGAGTGTACTCAGTCTGAGGCGGCTATTTACTCAAGAGTAATGTTTTGTAGTATAGTGCTTAAAATTCAAAAGTAAATGAAAGCTGGAAACAAAATCTAATTGGAACAGCAAGAAACTGAAATGTTCTAAACTAAATCATTCACTCAAACAACCATCAATCGAGGATACAGTAGCAATAACTCATTCCTCTGGATATTGATGCAATTGAAATCAAACCGGAACAAGACAATCAATCTGGGAACGAGGAAGCAATAACCAATGTTCTCTATAGTTGACAGTCCTGCTTTAAAGCAATCAAAAGGAAATCGAAATTGAACCAAAGCTACCATTGAAAGTAAACTAGGAAAACTCTTTAAAAGCAAACTATTGCAATTAATCAACAGAAATGAACAACAAAGTAAATGGGTAGCAAACTGTAATTAAAGGAATCTGAACAACAAACTCTAATTAATGGAAATCAACAACAAAATACCTTGAAGCCTAAATCATTCATTCGGAAAAATAAGCAATGTATCAGTCAAGGGTTCGACAGCAATAACCCATCCCTTTGGAAACTGATGGAAAGGAAATTAGAGCATGGAACACGGGTCTGGGAGCTAGGCAGTAAATGCCAAGGCTCACTACAGCCACAAATCGTCTCTCACACCAAAGCAAAGATAATGCGAATAACAGGAAATGGAACAGCAGATTAAATATGAATGTACAACAATCCAAATCAAGCACGTAACACACTTATCATTAAAAGGGACAATAATCTGAGCTTCGATACAATATGCATGAATCATAACTATAAAGTAACAGCAAGTGTAACGGAACAGCAAGCCCGAATAAACAACAGTCACAATTTAAGAATACATCATACAGTTGTACCGATTTAGGAACATACAGCGCGGTTAATCTGTAATCGAATGACAATCTGTAAGGAATAGCAATGTTATATCAATTATCAACAGGAACATCAATGTGATACAAAGTTTAAATGATAACATAGAATTCCTGTTGCAGATAACGATAGTATCCAATCAAGTATATCTAATAGCGCTGATATGTAAAACAGTAAAGTGAATCAGATTACTAAACAGAGCAAAATCAAGAGATCAAACCACACATGAAGCATAAAGATATAATACAACAACAGCGTACTCCACCAGAGGCTGGGCCCTTAGCTGCCAGCGGATGTTGCTGGGTTACTTCAGGATCAAAGATGGAATGGCAACTAGATTTATATTAAAATATCAAAGCATAGTTACAGTGGATTACAACAAGAAATCTCTCAGCCATTATCCATTCTCTCTGTCATCCTCAATTCTGAATCTCTAATTCATCCTCAATTCCATCATTCGAATCCCTCCCATCTCTGATCTCTGTTTTCAGTTAAATAGAGAGAGATCAGAGAGCAGTTACAATAGAGATAACTGCAACATGATTTCTATTACAAAATTAGATTGTTTCCAACCAATTGATAAACAAGAAGATATATTTCCATCCAGCTTTCAACAAGAGCAATACGAATTTGGCTTTGTAGCTGAGATTTGGAGGACGGCCGCAACAACAAATCTGAGAAAATTGTGCTCAAAGAACCCTGTGTTTCTCTCAGTACAAGCCGAATTTGGGCAAACCGTTCTTTGCTAAAGTTAATTGGGTCTGTTCTGGACAAAACACATGTTCCGGATTTTCTAGATTCTGCTTCATTTGCTCAGAATCTCAACCGCAAAACTGTCACTTCTTAATCCAGCGAATTTCTGAGTTGGCACTTTTAATGATCAAATTTTCAATCTGGAAATTATGTTGGAGGCTAAAAATGGTGAATAATGTTACAACTGATTTATTAAAACTATCATTGATAAAATCATGCATAATCATCAATTTATTAGAAATAAAGGAGAATAAATAATATTTGTTCATAAGAGCATAAATCATCATAAAATGGATTTATATAATAAATTATAATAAATGACATGATGAAGAATAGTAGAAATGGGTGGAATAAGTGTTCAAAAGTGATAATAATAATGGCATATTAATGGCCCAACATACCCCCACACTCAATATGTTGCATGTCCTCATGCAACCCAAAGACAAAAACCCATGTGTTAACCAAGCAATAAAAAATATGTTCATCTCAGCTCATGAAATGGATAGAACAAATGAATTCTTCCTTAATTAATGAATATTCACTTTTAGTAATCTTGATGAAGGCATAACAATTTTTATATTGAAATTCAACTATATGTATATATGAAGTTGCAACAAAATATGATATAAGTAACAACAAACTTCATTAACCATTTTCTCAAAAACTACAAACCAGCTTTTGTTGAAATTTGGCAAGTAAATTTATAATATATGAATGCCTTTATGATCCAAAAATCGGACTGTTTTGATGCACGGATCATGAGATATAAACAAAATGGTTGTAGGTGAGAGTGCATGATTTCCGAAATTTTATGAACCAATTTATCTTGAAATTATCTAGGTATGTGTATTTTAATAGTATGTCTGTGTTTCCTAGAGATCACAAGAATTGAGTTCATAGTTTTAAAAATATTATGGAAATCAATTTCTACACTGAAATTGTATGCCTTAAATGAGAAAGAAAATAGAAAACATCCATCATGCGTAGCAATTCCTCCCCCTCTCTGAAAAATTAGCATGCCCTCATGCGATGCTAGAAAACAAATAGAGGTGGTTGCTACCAGCTGTTGAATTCTATGCTTGGTGTAAAACAACATGGAATAAGGGAGGTGTTGAGAAGGAATAAGAATAGCAATGGATGATAAAGAATATGAATAACATGGTTATAAGAAAGAAATGAATGAAAGCAACACTCCCCCAAACTGAAAGATGATATGTCGTTGAAAAATGGGAAGTGGTACAGATGTGGAGTGAAGGATGATAAATAATGCTCAAAATGGATTTTTATGAAATTCTCCTAAATTTGTAATAAATCAGAAAATTATGCTATTTTACCTCAAGTTGTACCTCCAAAAAGAAAAATGTGGAATGACATATATGGACTGGCATTTGTTGAAGCTAATGTAGGCAGAGTTGGCACTGAAAGTGATGCAAAAGGTGGAATCCAGGCAAGCACATCATGTCTGAAGAATTGTTCGTATTCGCGAGTTGCTCGAGACTCTTCTATTAGTTGCAATAGTGTGGTCATGCTGTGAATAGAATTTTGCCCATACTTATTGTTCTTCTGTAAACAAAGCACTATTTTGCATACAATGTTCTTGAATCCATAGTGTTAGCTTTGAATAGAAATAGATAAGATGCATGCAAAACTTTTAGTCAGAAAAACTTATGTATACATGCAATACTAATATTTTGGCAAATCAACAAGTGATGGAAGAGTGCAGTAATCATATCGCATGCAATCCCATAATGCATACATTCCCCCCTCCAATTGGAAAAGGAATTCCATGACCATAAAGCATATGAGAGGTGTTGTACTGATGGCAAGGCAAGGGAATGAACAATATAGTAGTGAATGAAGCAGAGTACACATATCAATGATAGGATAGCGGGAGTTATGGTTATAATGAGAGCAGAGTGTGTAAAGATAGTTATGAATAAGAGATAGGACGCTTTGAATTGATGATAGGTGATGAAAAAGAGAAAAAGAACAACAATATGCCAAAAAGATGCTTTACTGATAGTATGCTAGCTGAAAATGATGTGATTGATCAGAAAACAATTTCTCATGCGTAAAGGTTCAAAATAGGGAAAAAATTAAGGAAATAACTTCTCTGATGAAAAAAGAATAAGAAAATGGTATTATAGTAACAATTGATGATAAGCTATAACTTCAATACCATAAGCAGAGCCTCTGCTGCCAACAGGCGTCCATAGCCTCGGCAGGGTTGCTTTTTAACCCATATGAGCCAGGATCCTCAATTTATAAATGGAGAGTTACAGTGCTGTTCTACCGAAGAGATCAGTGTGCTGGCGTGGTAACCAGATAATCACACTTCCATTCACTGCGATGTAGCAAAAGTGATCAGGCCGGCTCGTGATAAGACCTCCTATTCCAAGGATAATTTGGCTATTCAATGGATCATAACCCTGGTGTGGTGGCCATAATGAGAATGTCACTTTCTTACAACCTTATGAACATGGTAGGCTGGCTCGTAATGAGACCCCCTATCCTCCATCTGCGAACAAAATTTTGTTGTTATTACATATTTTTATGATAAAAAGAGGGAGGCTCAGTACTCCTTAAGAGCAGGGATGGTGGAAGAAGTTGAACATGCCAATAGAAAAAAAAATATACCCATAATCTCATTTATTACAGACAGAGAAGATTATAACCAGGAAGGGTGGAACTAGCATGGTATTAAGATGATCAATCAGTATCATGTACAGCAGAAAACAATGTAGTAAATAAAAATTCTCTTACTGTGGATTCTCCGGTCAAAGATTCAAAAAGCACAAACCACAGATCTCTGAAATCCAGTATATAAATAATTGTGTCCCTTTTGAAAATAAGCTATCATCAAGGAGCTGTCCTGTTAAAGATCATCACATGAATGATATTAACTCGCTTCAAAAGAATCCATAATTCTTGTCTTCATAAAAATAGTGTACTTCATGCCATAAAAGGGAATCAGTAAAATGTGGTTGAGATGGATTAGGAATAATCCCACAAGAAGAAAGAAGGGTTGCTCTCGAAAATATTCCCAAAATGTTGTTTTTTTTTAAGGAACAACAAAAACACTCAAAAAGAAAGTGGTGTTCTGTGTAGGGAACAACAAAGAAAATGCATGTGAAAAAGTGTTGTTCTTTAAGAGGAACAAAAAAAAATGCAAAAATGTTGTTCCTTTGAAAAAATGTGAAAGTGTTGTTCCTTCGGAAAGGAATAGCAAAAATGTGAAAGTGCAGAAGTGTTGTTCCATTCGGAAAGGAACAGCAAAAAGTGAAAGTGTAGAAGTGCTGTTCCATTCGGAAAGGAATAGCAAAAAGTGAAAGTGCAAAAGTGCTGTTCCATTCGGAAACGAACAGCAAAACGTGAAAGTGTAGAAGTGTTGTTCCATTTGGAAAGGAACAGCAAAAAGTGAAAGTGCAGAAGTGTTGTTCCATTCGGAAAGGAACAGCAAAACGTGAAAGTGCAGAAGTGTTGTTCCATTCGGAAAGGAACAACAAAAAGTGAAAAAGGAACAGCAAAATGAGTCGTGGAAAAGGAACGGCAAAATGAACCGTGAAAAAGGAACAGCAAAATGAATTGCTGACCAAAAAGGTGTTGTTCCTTTGGAAAAGGAACAGTAAAACGAAATTGTTGTCCCTTTGAAAAAGGAACAGCAGAAACGACAAAAGTGCACACAAACGCTGTCCCTTCAGAAAAGGAACAGCAAAATGCACAAGCATGAAATGCAAGCACGCAAAGAATGAATTAGTTGTTCACTGTATTGATGCTGAGGATGGGTCACAGTTTGAATGAAGCAACACCTGAAACACAAAATATAAGAAATATCAGAAAAGAAACAACGTTTTATTTAAAAACAATATGTAAATAACTAAATTAAGTTACAACAGCTATGATGTTATGTCAAAAAAAATGATCTCTTTGAAAAATGTTTTAGCAGCAGTGATAAGACATGAATCTTCAAATTGAAATCAATTCTTCATTTGTTCTATTATGAATCTGTTGGGTAATGAGTTGGATGAAATTCCTTTGTTTTATTAAAATTTGTTTCAAGAATCACTCGTCCATAAATTGACCTTATTTTTCTCCTAAGACCTGCAAAAAACGAGTGTCTACCTGTAATAAAACATTAAATCATGGAGAAAGAGAGATGATCGGGCTCCCCTAATCCAAGAATTATGCAAGAAACAACAAGTAGTTACTCTGTATAACAAATCCATTGAGAAAATAATAAAGTAAAATTTATCTGTCACTTGCGGGAGAGCAGTGACCAATCATGCTAACCTGCAGTGTTTTAATCACAACTTCTTTTTTTTTCATCTAAATTGAGTGATTCCAAAGAAAAATGAGAGCTAATTCAAAGGGTTATCTCCAGTAGCAACAGGTTTTAAAAATTCAATGCTATGATATGTCAAATTTGTTTAGAACAACCTGCATAATAGAGTCATTTTCGATTACCCAATCTAGACCAATGATTGATATTTCAAGCATAGATTCTTCGTTTTATGTCAGATTCAAATGATTAAAATTGGAAATGAAAGTAGATTAATTTATTTATCTCCAATAGAAACAGGTTTTGAGGAAAAGAAGAATTGATAGGTCAAATACTGTAAGGAACAGCCAGAAAGACATAGTTTTAAGGGTGCTGATTTACGATAGACAATCAGTATTTTGATCATAACTTCCAAATACGATATCAAAAATGAGTGATTCTAATTGAATTGTAAACTAGATTCATAGGGGAATCTACCATAGTAACAGGTTTTAAAAATTCAAACATTTATGCCTCTAAAAACTGACTATCCCAACTCTGTTCCTGAGCTGCCCACTAGACACCCTATCAATGTTTTGTTTCTAAATTTTTCGTTTCAAATCAAAATTGAGTGGTTCAAATTGGGTTAGAAAGTAGATATCAAGGGCCACCTAGGGTAGAAACAGGTTTTAAAAATATTCACTTTTGGTCCCTCAAAACATGACTGTCCCGACTGTTTTTCCAGAAATCTCATCAAGCCCGAAAGCCAAAAAAAATGATATTCAACCATTTTTTCATATTGATGATAAAAATGAATATAAGTGTTTGTAGAACTATTATTTCCATTATAATTCATCTACATACACAAATTAATTAAAAAATTATCACCGATGTTGATTTCCATAGCATGTTGCAACAAAAAACAACTAGCTTTACAAAAATAAAAATAAAAAAGATGTGTTTGTTTTATTTGTTTATTTATTTTATTTTCTCCACTATCCTACTCTTCTTTGAGAATCGAATATGTTTATGTATAAGAGTATTTCCAGTGGAACCATTTTAGAATTAAGGCTTTACGTATGCACATACCCAAATTTGAAAAATGCATGTTGATAAAAATTAGGGTATGAGAAGCCAACTTCCCTTGAAAAGATGGTATCAAAAATTGTTGAAGTATGGAGTGATGATGCAAACACGTGATGGAGTGAAACCAATCTTCAATATATCCGTTACTTTCTTGATTTCCCATCATACCATGAAGTTCTTGAGCTTTTAAAATGGTTTGTTGGTGCAACCTACAAGAAACCTCATTTTCTTCCATAGCTTCTACAATTTTTGAATTTGAAACATTATGAATCTCATTGTAGGTTTTCTCTAATGGCACATGTGAGATAGAATAGGTGGGAAGGTTGGGTAAATTTGGCAGTCCAACATTGTAAGCATGTTGTACTGGTTTATTGTGGTGAGGGTGTGGAATTAGTTGAGCAGGAAATTCAAAAGTAGAAATGTTGGGCAGTTTCTTACCATAACAGAAGATGTTCTTCATGTGTTCCTTCGAAGCTCCTTCTTCCAATGTTCCTGTCAATTAGTTAGTGAAATGGGTGGTGCTTACATCACCACTTGAGTGAAATCATGTGATTTATTTTTCAAAATTTCTATTTTTTCCCTAGTCATTCACACAAAAATTCAAACATCTATTTCTACCCAACAAAAATTAACAAATCTGCCGGAAAGTGGGCGGGGGAGCAGGGCTGTTACATGCTCCGTACGCAGGTTCTTACCTTCCATTTTTAATACCCAATTCTTTCCTAATAGGCACTCATCAGATGCACACTACTCTTTAAAAATGGCTACACTCTCCCCGGCAACGGCGCCAAAATGTGGAGCGATAAAAAGGTGTCTTTTTTAACTCCTAATTACCTTCACATTAATTATCAACCCAGGGACGACTTTTTATTTCAAGAGTGTACTCAGTCTGAGGCGGCTATTTACTCAAGAGTAATGTTTTGTAGTATAGTGCTTAAAATGCAAAAGTAAATGAAAGCTGGAAACAAAATCTAATTGGAACAGCAAGAAACTGAAATGTTCTAAACTAAATCATTCACTCAAACAACCATCAATCGAGGATACAATAGCAATAACTCATAGATATTGATGCAATCGAAATCAAACCGGAACAAGACAGTCAATCTGGGAACGAGGAAGCAATAACCAATGTTCTCTACAGTTGACAATCCTGCTGTAAAGAATCAAAAGGAAATCGAAATTGAACCAAAGCTACCATTGAAAGTAAACTAGGAAAACTCTTTAAAAGCAAACTATTGCAATTAATCAACAGAAATGAACAACAAAGTAAATGGGTAGCAAACTGTAATTAAAGGAATCTGAACAGCAAACTCTAATTAATGGAAATCAACAACAAAATACCTTGAAGCCTAAACCATTCATTCGGAAAAATAAGCAATGTATCAGTCAAGGGTTCGATAGCAATAGCCCATCCCTTTGGAAACTGATGGAAAGGAAATTAGAGCATGGACCACGGGTCTGGGAGCTAGGCAGTAAATGCCAAGGCTCACTACAGCCACAAATCGTCTCTCACACCAAAGCAAAGATAATGCGAATAACAGGAAATGGAACAGCAAATTAAATATGAATGTACAACAATCCAAATCAAGCACGCAACACACTTATCATTAAAAGGGGCAGTAATCCGAGCTTCGATACAATATGCATGAATCATAACTATAAAGTAACAGCAAGTGTAACGGAACAATAATCCCGAATAAACAACAGTCACAATTTAAGAATACATCATACAGTTGTACCGATTTAGGAACATACAGCGCGGTTAATCTATAATCGAATGACAATCTGTAAGGAACAACAATGTTATATCAATTATCAACAGGAACAACAATGCGATACAAAGTTAAAATGATAACATAGCATTCCTGTTGCAGATAACGATAGTATCCAATCAAGTATATCTAATAGCGTTGATATGTAAAACAGTAAAGTGCGTCAGATTACTGAACAGGGTAAAAGAAAGAGATCAAACCACACATGAAGCATAAAGATATAATATAGCAGCAGCGTACTCCACCAGAGGCTGGGCCCTTAACCGCCAGTGGATGCTCCTGGGTTACTTCAGGATCAAAGATGGAATGGTAACTAGATTTATATTAAAATATCAAAGCAGAGTTACAGTGGATTACAACAAGAAATCTCTCAATCTCTCAGCCATTATCCATTCTCTCTGCCATCCTCAATTCTGAATCTCTAATTCATCCTCAATTCCATCATTCGAATCCCTCCCATCTCTTATCTCTGTTTTCAGTTAAATAGAGAGAGATCAGAGAGCAGTTACAATAGAGATAACTACAACATGATTTCTATTACAAAATTGGATTGTTTCCAACCAATTGATAAACAAGAAGATATATTTCCATCCAGCTTTCAACAAGAGCAAGACGAATTTGGCTTTGCAGCTGAGATTTGGAGGACGGCCGCAACAACAAATCTGAGAAAATCATGCTCAAAGAACCCTGTGTTTCTCTCAGTACAAGCCGAATTTGGGCAAACCGTTCTTTACTAAAGTTAATTGGGTCCGTTCTGGACAAAACCCATGTTCCGGATTTTCTAGATTCTGCTTCATTTGCTCAGAATCTCAACCGCAAAACTGTCACTTCTTATTCCAACAAATTTCTGAGTTGGCACTTTTAATGATCAAATCTTCAATCTGGAAATTATCTTGGAGGCTAAAAATGGTGAATAATGTTACAACTGATTTATTAAAACTATCATTGATAAAATCATGCATAATCATCAATTTATTAGAAATAAAGGAGAATAAATAATATTTGTTCATAAGAGCATAAATCATCATAAAGTGGATTTATATAATAAATTATAATAAATGACATGATGAAGAATAGTAGAAATGGGTGGAATAAGTGTTCAAAAGTGATAATAATAATGGCATATTAACGGCCCAACAAGTAGCTACTTCACTCATTAACTCATCAAGCCAGCTAATATCACAAATGAAATAAAGATCAAGCAACCTAAAAAGAACATAGGCATCAATCCCACGTTTCGAAAAGAGATCTTAAAAAATCCAAATAGGTCTCAAAACATTCATGTAGGCTGTTAATTACACTACTTGATTCTTATACTAAAACCATCATTGTTTGTGCTAAGAAATTCCTCACTTCTTTCTTTTCACACGATATGCACTCAAAACATATCATTTAGATGTGAATCATGAGGTATGCACAACACAAAAATTTTCACTCTGCTCCAACCTACCAACAACAAATCCAAACCCAAGAATTTGAGCTTCCAAAGTAAAGAGGAATTTTATTAAAAAAAAGAAGGTATAGTTAATAAAAATTCAAGTTCAAGAAAATCTATGATAGAAAATCAAACTTTTCACACCAACTCGCAAGGCATCAAAGGATTCCATTATGCATCAATTCTTTGCAACCAGACTATGTTTTTATTTTGACTAGAAAATCAAAAAATCATAATCAACTCTTAGAATTTTTACTCATGACTTGGATTTTGTTTCTAAATCATAGATTAAACATAATATTAATGGCCAAACATTTAATCAAGGAGGTTTATAAAGATTATGTTCCTCCACTGTAGTAAACTTGGTTCTTCAAGTGTTTAAGAATGAAGGTTCCCAAAAATCTTTTATATTAGATTTGAGACTTCTGTGATTTGCATTTTGTGTGGTTATGTCTTCCAGATCCATCACATTTTACTATTTTTTGTATCGACGTTTCGAACCTTCCTCCGTGGTTCATCATCAGGAAAATATTAAAACCATTAAAGGATGGCTAAAACCAAAGAATATTTCATAAATTACACCTTTTGTGTGTTTTGATAGATACTACAAGAGGTTTATAACATTCTTTTCAAGAATTTTTCATCCCATCACTTCTTTACAAAAGAAGGGAATTGAATTTGAATGGGAAATAAAATGCGAAAATTTTTTACAATTATGAAATAATCTACTTACAACTGCATCAATCTTAAATATTTTTTATCCAAATATATATTTTGTGGTATTTATGCAACCAGATCACAAAATAGAAGAAAATATAGATCAATGACTTGAAATTTAGCCACTTCAAGGGGGAAACCTCCATTACATTACACAAATCAACAATTCTTGGATGATACAAATGAAAAGACCTCATTTCTATATATAGGAGTCTAATGGGTCCCAATACAATGAGAGCCTACACAACAATAACAATAGTTGGCTTCTATGGGGCATAATAATAACAACATGGGGACTATATGGGCACAATAATACAATAAGGGGGTTGCACTAATAACAATAAGGGGTTACACTAGTAGTATAGGGACCTAACATGCCCCTCTCCTTCAAAAAGTGTTGTCCTCAATGCTTGAGTAGTTCTGGATGCTTCTGTATAAAATTCTCATCCTCCCATGTGGAATCTTCAGCGGTAAGTTCTTCCACTTGATGAGATACTCTAAAATTGATCAATTCAATAGCTATCGATTTCTTTTCTTTTTTACTTCTTCCGCCTCCAATATGATTTTTCCTTCCTCGTCAATTTCTAATAATATTTTTTGAACTGGGATC
Organism: Pinus tabuliformis; assembly: GCA_031772625.1. Lineage (NCBI taxonomy): Eukaryota > Viridiplantae > Streptophyta > Pinopsida > Pinales > Pinaceae > Pinus > Pinus tabuliformis. The sequence goes on along the minus strand of CM062811.1, from coordinate 610,182,533 downwards.
TTCTCACCTATAACCTTATTTAAGCATGAAACATGGAAAATTGGGTGCACTCGGGAAGATACAGGAAGCTCCAATTTGTATGCCATAGTACCAATCTTTTGTAACAACTTGTACAAACCATAATACTTTGGTGATAATTTATTGTCCTTCATAGTTTGCTTGAGGGACATTTATTTCTATGGTTGTAGTCGTAGAAATACCCATCCACCTACATCAAAACTTCTTTCGTTACGATATTGATATGCTTATTGTTTCATTCTATTCTGCATCAAAGTGAGTTTATCCTTTAAGAGTTTGAGAACTTGTTGTTGATGCTCGATGTGATCTTCCACTGCTTCAACCTTATAATTTTCTTTTAAAGATGACGTGATGGACGGTGGATGATATTCATAAAGTGCCATAAATGGGGTCATTTTTTATGTTGTATGGAAGGAAGTGTTATACCACCATTCAGCCAGATGCAACCACTTAACCCATTGTGTATGTTTATCATATACAAAGCAACGAAGATATCCTTCAAAACATTTTTTCACTATCTCAGTTTTCCCATCAGAATGAGGATGATAAGATGAGCTATGAGCTAATTGATTACCCAAATATTCCACCTCTTGTACTCCAAAGAAACATTTGGAGAATTTTGTATATAATTTTTTCTCCTCTAAGAGTTTGAGCACCCTGTCAACATTTTGAACATGATCCTTCAAAGACTTACTATAGATTAGTATATCATCAAAAAATACTAACACAAATTTTCTAAGGGTTTGAAAATGAAATTCATAAAACCTTGAAATGTAGAAGGTGCATTGGTAAGGCCAAAAGGCATGACCAAATATTCATAATGACACTCCCTCACGAGTTATAAAAGTTTTTTTCGGAATGCATTTAGTATTCATTCTGATTTGATGATACCCTGAATGGAGATCCAACTTGGTGAAATAAATTGCTCCATGTAATTCATCAATTACAAGAATAAGAAATTTATCTTTAATAGTAAGCTTGTTGAGCTCCCTATAATCTAGACACATGCGCCATGATCCATCCTTCTTGTGTACCAATACCACTAGAGCAGAGAAATAACTTTGACTAGGTTGAATTATACCAACCTCTAGCATTTCTGCAACCATACGCTCAATTTCACTCTTTTGGGCATATGGATATCTGTAAGGCTTGATGTTTGGGGGAACACTTCATGGAATCAAATGAATAGCATGATCATGATCATGAATAGGTGGGAGGCCTTTGGTAATCTCAAATACATTGGAATGATTTTCCAAAATGTTTTGGAGATCTGGATAAATAGATGATTTCAATATGGGAACCTCTAGTGAACATAATTGTGCAATTACGCCTCGTTGTTATTTCTTTAGAATATTTGTCATGTTGATAGAGTTGGTTATATTTCGTGTTTTCCATTTGATACCCATTAATTAAAATTCCTTTCCTTCCCAAAAAAATTTCAACAAAAGTTCTTGAAAATTAAAAGCTATTATACCCAAAGATTCTAGCCATTGGACTCCTAGTACAACATCTGCACCACCCATTGGAATGGAAAGAATTGGACTATTCAAGACATCTTCGCCCATGGATAGCTTGATATTATGGAACTTTCAAGAGAAACTTATGATTCCTCCATTTGAAACCATTACTTGACACTCTAGTGCTAGATATAGGAAGCAATCCAATTCCTTGGCTATCTTACAATGAATAAAATTATGGGTACTACCCAAATCAATCAACACTATTACCTTTTTCTTCTTGATATGTCATTCTATATTGAGAGTTTGAGGAGTGGTAATTACTATAAATGCATTACAAGATATGGTTAGATTCATTTCTTCTTTCTCTGGGATTGGTTTTGTTATCCCCCACAATGTCCCAGGCTGAGACGAATCGATGAAGGTAACTACAGACCAAGCTTTTAGTTTGGTAGCTAGCCCTACCAAACTAGAGAGGGCTCTCTCTATGAAATCACAGCCAAGAGATGACTAGTATGTAAAGGATTTTAGGCTAGATAGTGAGGCTTAGGTGGGTTTTTGGAAATTTGGGATGATGATGCTGGATCAGGGAAATTGTCACTGTAGCTAGGGTTTTGAGATGGCAGAAGTATTACATCACAACAAAAAATAGGAGCAACGTAGCAACAAGTCAGTGATAGATTAAGATTTTAAGTTGAAGTAGTATAGGGTTTGAAAATGAAGAGAGGTCCCAGTGAGCACAAGGGTCATGAATTCACCAATTCTTGAAGAAAAACATACAAAATGATACTCCAAAAAAAACAAAGCTTCAAAAGCAAGAATTACGTTCATTAAAATTATGGAAAATCACTAAAGACATTAAATATGGAAATTGGAATATATAACAATCATAGACAACCATAACATGAGAAAAACATTATCAAAAACTTATTGCACAAGAGTTCCTATAATATGGCTACAACTATTTACTTTGATTAATCCAAAACATGAACTCCAAGCTACAATACTCTAGATCTCTGATGTCCAACCCTTCAAATGAATGAGAAAATTATACATATATACCAAAAAAACCTTTCCCCTCTCTCATGCATTGAATCCATGAGATGTGGAGTAGTTCCCAAAGCATCTTTGACTAAAACCTATTAACTAGGGAGGTTATCAACTGCTTCCTCTTTTAGCTAATAACCAAGAGGGAATCTCTCCATACATTAAATAGAGGTAAAGACACCTATTTACCTAAATAGTAATCCATTTACATTTACATTTGACCATTTACATTCATCCACTTTCACCTTTTGACTTTTACAAAAGTCAAACTAGAAACTCTGAAAAATTACACAGTGAAAATTTTAATTAAAATCTCAGAAAATTGCAGAAGCATAGCGCCAAGTTTGAGGCCATTTTTATGTGCCTTCCTAAAGTCAAAAATGAAATCTAAAAGAATGGTAAACTAACCTTATCTGTGTAGTTTCTGGAAAATCTTTAAATTTTGAAAATTACCCATGGGAAGACCTCCAAAAACTCATTCTACCAAGGTGTCTCTAGAAGGGTTGTGCTAGGTCCAGAAGTGTCGCACCAGCCATCAAAAGGGTCATGCATGTTGAGAGCTGATTTTGGCAGAATTTTAGGAGTCCATTCTGCATTTTGAAAACTAGGTCAAGTATCCCCACATGTCTAGTTTCCAATGAGACATAAATCTCCAAAAAATACCCATGGGAAGACCTCCAAAACGTGATTTGGCCAACCTTATGCAGAAGTGTCGCGCTAGTACAGATTTAGTGCAAGAGGCATGAAAAAGGTGAGGTTTTTTGAGTTTCTGATCAAAATAGGAAGCTTTAATGCAAAACTAAGATTATATTTGGCATGTACTCATCATTATGCACTCATACATGTATGAAAAACTTCATTTGGATGTCCAGGGAAAAAGGGTTGTGCCTCTGCACGACGCTTCTGTGTGCCATTTCCTACAAAATTTAAGAAAAAATTAAAATTTCTCCAAAATTTTCAAACTTTTCTCCTTGGCTGATATGAATTATATAATAAACATCCAAGGGTGTTTTATCCACCAATTTCACTCTTTTACCCCCTTTTCTTGACTCCCTTTGCTTGTCTTGGACTTCCTTCAGTCTTGTTTTCAATTTCTCAATTTTGATTTGTGCAATCTGATTCCTTGTTTGATGGCGGGAAGCCATGAGTTTATGTATCTTGTTATCTCTTTTGGAATTTTCAAGGAGTTTCTCCAGATGATCATTGACCCTTCCTAGCCAATATTCCTTGTCTTTATTGATTTCTCTGTCAATGAGCTTTGATGTAGGGCTGATAGAATTGGGCATCCAACTCTTGCGTTTTGAACCATTTCTCACCAATATTTGGTCTCCCTGTCACTGATGATATGATGTTAGTTGATATAGTGAAAGTCACCCCTAAAATTGTGACTTTATCCTTCTTAAGATGTGTGGCAAACAAACTAGTCAACTTAGCATGACATTTGACTTTTTTCAACTTTCTTACAAAAGTCAAGACACCCTACATGTTGAAAACATTGCTTGGAGAGTGGTGAGGAAATAAAATCCTATGTATTAAGGAGTTCATACCTTTGCATTTTCCCACCCTTATTGTAACGCCTCCTTTCCTTTTCCATAGTAAACTTGTGAGTGCAAACCATAGAGGGAAAAACAGGGGAATGGAATGAGGGAATAGGATGAAGGGGTTAGGGAGTAGGAATGGGTGTAGGAAAAATTCATGAGATGGGGAGGGATGTTAGGGAACTTAGGGAAGTGTAGGGAATTTCAAAGAGTGAGGGTATAGAGCTAGGTAATTTATACAAAATCCTAGCTATGAAGGCTGCCAAAAATGCAGCGTAGGGATAGGTTTTAGGTATAGAAGGTTTTAGGATTGAGAGTGAGGGGATGTGAGGGTTTTAGGGGTGTGTTTGAGTGTGAGGGAGGATAAAATGTATAGGAATATGGTTTTTAGGCTTGAAAACATGAAAATGAGGGCTTCCCACATAAAAGTAGTGAGGTAGCTTGAGACCAATATTTTGGAATATCTTTGGCCATAAAAATGCTAAGGAAGTGGTTAATGATGAATGAGATCTCTTTAGAAATGAAATAAGTGAGGAAATGAGTTATGATGGATGAGAGCTTCCTTGAAAATGTGATGAATGAGAGGAATGAGAGAAAAAATTGTCTTTATAGGCCATAGAAATGAACTTTGTAATGGTAGGGTGGCCCACCACAATTTTCATTTTTCTTTTTGATATAAACTATGTAGTTTGGAAATTTTTCATGCAGCTTTGAAACATAACTTATTACATCATTCTAAAGTGAATTACACTTAGAAATAGAACTTTTTTATCAAAACCTACCACTACTCCTTCATTTCGCGGTTTATCGAATGAAATGACAACCTTGATAACTCTAACCCTAATGACCTAGTGGAAACACTGAGCTGAATGAAGATCATGGTGACATGACTAACATAATGATGATGATTTGTTCAATGATGGCACTTCCAACTGAGTGATGGTAGTGATAGATGAGCCTTGGTATTGCAACAAGAATGCTGCAACTCCCAAGAGTACCGACTTTAATTATCAACCCGGGGTTCATACAAACTTAAGAGGTATCGACACTATATGTGTAGCATACAATGTGTCCTTCCTTTGCTGTCATGATGTAACGGAGTGCATGTATTGAAGTCAAATCCTAAACTAATTGCAGAAAATGAAATGTTTGAAATGGAACCTTAACCTATTGCAAGAAAGAAAGTACAAGGAAAGAGATTGAATCAAATGCTAAAACACACCATTTTCAACTAACTTCTAAGAGGATTTTCTTCAAAATAATGCTAAGTTAACATGTATGCAATCCTACTATCCTAAGCATGCATATTAAAACCATCAAACCTTCTATTGTTGTACATGTAAATGAATAAAATAAATATGTTTTTCTTTTTGTCCTTTGTTAGGTCCCTATAATACTAGTGACTACCCCATTACTATTGTAGTTGTATCCATTATTAATATTGTTGTGCCCCTATTGTCCCCATATTGTTATTACTATGCCCCATAGAATCCCTCTATTGTTATTTTTGTGCCTTTATATTATTATTGTTAGGTCGGCTGGGTTATATTATGACTCCTTCGACTCCTATATATAGAAAGGAGGTTTTGTCATTTGAATCATCAAAGAATCATTCATTTGTGTAATGTAAAGGAGGTTTCCCCCTTGAAGAGGCTGAATTCTAAGGCGTTGATCTATCTTTTCTATCTTTTTGTGAGCTAGTTTCATAACATTTGGTATTAGAGCTTTGGATTCTAGGGTTTTGCTACTCCATATAGGTCATTGTGTGATTTTCGCTATAACTTTTTTTTCTGCGACGTTTCAAAAGCTAAAAAAAAACCCATTTGAGATGAAATCACACTGAAGCTCGGGTCTGAATTTAGAGCTTTTTGCACTATATTTGTGGAGATATGATCTAAGGAAGTTGGTATTTTTGCAGACTCCTGAATTACATTCCAAACAGGTGACCTGGGGAAAATCGTCATAACTTTCTCTCTGGGAATCGGATTGAAATTTCGTAAGAAGGTACAGAAAGTGGACGGACTGTAGTTTCTTGTATAGATTTTTCAGAGCCAAGGGTCGAAACAGGGACACGTGGCATGTCATACAATTTCACTCTACTGAACTAATCTATAATCAGGTCAATGTGGGAGATTTGGCATAACTCTTCCTTTAAGAATCCAATTGGGATCATACTGGTGGCATTGGAAAGAGGACACAAAGGGCTACAACAGGTTGCAATTTTAGAACTGGATGATCTGAAATTACAAAGATACATCAGAGGCAATATCGAGCTCCTACAAAGTGAAAAAAGGTGTGTAGATTTTTTTTTAAATTTTTGCTTAAGCTTGGTTTGAAAAATTATTTTGAAGGAATTCAAAGGGCATAGTAGAGCATTATTATCGGTAACTGATGCCCCGCGGAAATAAAATGCAAACACCTAGTAAGCAACCTAAAAGCTCTAGCATGACTCATGAAGAAGAGGAAGAAATGCTACATGATATATCAAAATTACAAGACCAAGTGCAACAAATTTCACTCTGACAAAAGCTAACAGAAGCTAAGATAAATGGCGTGGAATTTAAGATAAAGGGTGTGGAAGCTAAGATTGATGATTTGAAGATAGATTTGAAGACAGATTTGACAAATTTTCTACAAGAAATACTTACTAATGGTGAAAGGGTAGTAAAGGAAAGTCATAATGTGAACAAAAGAAATGTTAATCATGATTTCATAGACTCTAATGTTGGATCAAAGACCCACAATATTCCAAAAATTGATATGAGGAAGTTTGATAGCAAGGATCCCGCAACATGGATATTACAAATGGAGCAATTTTTCGATCTCAATAATGTGAAAAACACACAAAAGGTACATATTGCACCTTTATATTTGGAACCAAATCAGTTTGTATGGTATCAATGGCTTTGCTCTTGTAAACAAATTATCACTTGGGAAATTTTTATGGAAGAATTGATAGCACATTATGAGGATACAAAAAGCAACACTTTTTTTTAGCCAATTGATAAGTCTCAAACAAAAGGGTTCAATAATGGAGCACATTGAGGAGTTCCAAAAATTGAACATAAGGGTAAAAAATATTCCGGAGGAGCATAGGATGGATGTGCTCATAGGGACTTTAAAGGATAATATCCAACATGATGTTCGCCTTTGGGAACCTAATTCATTAGAGAAGGCATTCAGGTTATCAAGAAAAATGGAAAGAAAAATTATGGCAACCAAGAAGCATACCACTCACAACTATAAAGATGGAAGTGTTGTTTCCCCTAGTCTTCCACAACCTATAAGGTTGACACCACAACAATTGGAAGGAAAAAGAGCAAAAGGGCTTTGTTACAGTTGTGATAGCAAATATACTAAAGGTCATAAGTGTGCTGAGAAGAAATTATTCTACATAGATTTTGAAGAGGAAGAAGAAAAGGAGCAATAAACGTCAAAAGAAGAGGATATACTCCAGGAACAAAGCCTAGATAAAGAAGAAATGAATCTGACCATATCTTGTAATGCATTGGCTAGAATTACCACTCCTCAAACTATCAATATAGAAGGACAAATCAAGAAGAAAAAGGTAATAGTGTTGATTGATTGAGGAAGTACCCACAATTTTATTCATTGTAAGGTAGCAAAAGAATTGAATTACTTCCTATATCTAGCACCAGAGTGTCAAGTTATGGTTGCAAATGGAGGAACAATAAATTGCTCTGGAAAGTGCCATAATATCAAGCTATCCATGGGAGAATATGTATTGACTAGCCCAATGCTTTCCATTCCAATGTGAGGTGTTGATGTTGTACTAGGAGTCTAATGGCTACAATCCTTGGGTATAATAGCTTTTAATTTTCAAGAACTTTTCATGAAATTTTATGCGGAAGGAAAGGAAGTTGAATTAAGGGGTATTGCAGGGAAATCGGGAAAGATAGTCAGCTCTAACAGTATGACAAAGCTTCTAAAAAAGGAACAAAGAGGTGTAATTGCACAATTATGTTTGCTAGATGTTTCCACATCGAAATCATCTATTTCTCCAGATCTCCAAAAATTCTTGGACAATCATTCCAAGGTATTTGAGACTCCCAAAGGTCTCCCACTTATTCGTGATCATGATCATGCTATTCATCTGATTCGAGTAAGTGTTCCTCCAAACTTCAGGCCGTACAGATATCCCTATGCCCAAAAGAGTGAAATTGAACGTATGGTTGCAGAAATGCTAGAGACTGGTATAATTCAACCCAGTCAAAGTTCTTTCGCTGCTCCAGTAGTATTGGTGCACAAGAAGGATGGATCATGGCACATGTGTCCGGATTATAGGAAGCTCAACAAGCTCACTATTAAAGATAAGTTTCCCATTCCTATCATTGATGAATTTCATGGATCAATTTACTTCACCAAGTTGGATCTTTGTTCAGGATATCATCAAATCAGAATGATTACTGAAGACATTCTGAAAACAACATTTAGAACTCATGAGGGTCATTATGATTTTTTGGTCATGCCTTTTGGTCGTACCTTTTGTGTGTTTTGCACATTATTGAGATCGAAAAATTGCTCCATCTGTAATATCCATGTTGCGGGATCCTTGCCATCAAACTTCCTCATATCGATTTTTGGAATATGGTGGGTCTTTGATCCAACATTAGAGTCTATGAAATCATGATTAACATTTCTTTTGTTCGCATCATGATTTTCCTTTACTACCTTTCACCATTAGTAAACATTTCTTGTAGCAACTTTGTCAAATATGTCTTCAAATCTTCCATGTTGTATTCAAATAGTGTATTTTCTATCACAATTGTAACAAAGCCCTTTTGCTCTTTTTTCTGTCAATTGTTGTGGTGTTAAACTTGTAGGTGGTGAAAGGCTAGGAGAAATGACACTTCCATCTTTATAGTTGTGAGTGGTAGGTTTCCTTGTTGCCATAATTTTTCTTTCCATTTTTCTTGCCAACCTGAATGCCTTCTCCAATGAATTAGGTTCCCAAAGATGAACCTCATGTTGGATGTTATCCTTTAAAGTCCCTATGAACACATCAATCCTATGCTCCCCTGGAATATCTTTTACCCTTATATTCAATTTTTGGAAGCCCTCAATGTGCTCCATCATTAAACCCTTTTGTTTGAGATTTATCAATTGGCTAAAAAAGGTTTTTTTTTTGCATCCTCATAATGTGCTATCATTTCTTCCGAAAAAAATTGCCCAAGTGACAATTTTTTTACGAGAGAAAATCCATCGATACCATACAAAATGATTTGGTTCCAAATATAAATTTGAAATGCATACCTTTTGTGTGTTTTGCACATTATGGAGATCGAAATATTGCTCCATCTATAGTATCCATGTTACGGGATCCTTGCCATAAAACTTCCTCATATCAATCTTTGGAACATGGTGGGTCTTCAATCCAATGTTAGAGTCTATGAAATCATGATTAACATTTCTTTTGTTCTCATCATGAGTTTCCTTTACTACCCTTTCGCCATTAGTAAGCATTTCTTGTAGCAACTTTGTCAAATATGTCTTCAAATCTTCCATGTTGCCTTTAATTTTTTCTTCTATACCATCCATATTAGCTTCCACACCCTTTGAATTCCTTCAAACTAATTTTTCAACCAAACTTATGCAAAACTTTAAAAAAAATACACACCTTTTTCACTTTGTAGGATCTCGAAATTGAATCTATTGTATCTCTGTAATTTCGGATCTCCAAGGTATGAAATTGCTTCCTACGATATCCCTCTAAGTCCTCTTTCCAACCTCACAAGTATTATCAAGATTGGATTATCCAAGGAAGAGTTATGCTAAATCTTCCACGATGACCTGATTATAGACTGGCTAAGTAGAGTGAACTTGTACAAAGTTACACGTCTCACTGTTTCAACCTGAGGACCTGAAACCAAGACATAGAAATCTAAAGTTCGTCCTCTTTCTATAATTTTTTATGAAATTTCAATCTGATTCTCAAAGAGAAAGTTATTATGATTTTCCCCATGTCACCTAGTTGGGATGTAATTTGGGAGCCTGCAAAAACACTAAATGTCTTGGACCATATCTCCGAACATGTAGCGAACCAAGATCATAAATCTGGGCCTGCACTTCATCAATATTTGGGCTCAAATGGGTTTTAATTTCAGAGACTGAAGCATTGTAGAAAAACAATTATAGCAAACATTGCACGATGACCTATTTGCGATGGAATTTTGGAGCTTGCAAAAACCCTCACTTCCGTAGATCATATCTCCGAAACTGTAGCAAGACAAGATCTGAAATTCGGACCTGATGTTCTGAATGATTTTTCCTCAAATTGGATTGTTTTTAATCTTCTTAGAATTCACAGAGAAAAATTTATATCGAAAATTCCACGATGGTCTATTTGGAGCAGCGAAACCCTAGAATCCAAAACTTTGATACCAAATGTTATGAAACCAACTCACAAAATAGAAGAAAAGTAGATCAACCACTTCAAAATAAGCCTCTTTGAGGGGGAAACCTCCTTTAAATTACACAAATGAAAAATTCTTGGATGATACAAATGACAAGACTTCCTTTCTATATATAGGAGTCTAAGGGGTCCCAATACAATCAGAGCCTACATAACAATAATATTGTAGGGGCACAACAATAACAATAGTGGGCTTCTATGGGGCATAATAATAACAACATTGAGACTATATGGGCACAATAATAAAATAATGGGGTTGCACTAATAACAATAATGAGTTACACTAGTAGTATAGGGACCTAACATGGTATATATAGATGCATGCAAAAAAGGACTTGGTGAATACTTACTTGGAATGGATACATCACTAGTTATGAATCAATGAAATTGAATGAACATGCAAAAAGGTATTCACAAATTATTTGGAACTTGTTTCTAGAGTACACTTACTTAATGTGAAATAAATTTGAATTGAGGAGACACTGTAGTGGTCTAATATATCTATTTGAGCCACCAACTTTAAATAACGGAAAAACAATATGGTTCGTATTTTTAAGTGAATATACCATTGATATTAGGTAAATCAAAGGGAAAGATAACAAATAAGTTGATGAACACAATAGAAGGGTACATATAATGCATGACAAATCCATTAGTGTGCATAATTCATTTTTTTTTTTTTTTTTTAATTAGAGGTTATTGGTACAAAGCAACATTACCTATAGAAAAAGGAAAAATTACAACAAGTGATATGAGTAAAAAATTCAAAGAATATGGAATAATCATGTATGAAGTAAAGTGTATGTTCCAAACTCTTAATAATTGAGGAAATTAAACATGAAAAAACACACAAACTTCCATATGTAAGACAACTTGGTTACTACAAAACAATTTCAAAAGTGAGAAGTCAATACTTTTGGATGAGAATAAAAAAATGTAGTTGATTACATTTCCAAGTGCATGAAATGTGAAAGAGTGAAGGCTAAACACAAACACCTATTTGGTTTTTTACAAACACTGCAATTCCAGGGTGTAAATGGGAAGCTGTAACCATTCATTTTATAAGCAAATTTCCCAAAACAACAAGAAAACATGACAATGGTTGTTTATTTTATTCTAATAAAAATCAATGATAAGACAACTAATATTGCAGAAAATATTCGTGAAGGAAATCAATAAATTGCATGGAATATCAAAAGAAACTTAGATAGTTGTCCAAATTTTATATTAAACTTTTGGAGGATTATTTAAAGGATTTTGTGAAAATTTGAATTTTAGTATGAAATTTCATCCACAAACAAGTTGGAAAATAAAGAGATCTAAAGAAGTGTTTGAAAACATGCTCAAAATGTATGTGGTGGATAACCATCCAAGTTGGATGATTACTTAGTATTGTTGAGTTTTCCTATAATAATGGGTATCAATATTCATTTAATATGAGTCCATTTGAAGCTTTATTTGGCAAAAAACGAAATATTCTAATAAGTTTCATAGTTGAGCTAATAAAGTATTACTTGCACCATAATTTCTCAAGGAGATGGAGGAATCAATGGTAAAAATTGAGTAGAAACTAATAGAAATTGAGGAAAAACAAAGAGTTATGTAGATGGAATACTATATACACTTTGAATAGTGACTTTTAACATTAACTATTATCATACCCAGTCCACCTCTACATTTGGTGCCATTTCCTTAGCCCCTTATATGATATTGTTTCAAGTTGGAGGGAAGATTTGTGTTCAGGTGGTAAAGTGAATACCCTCTTCTTGTTTTCCTATACTCTTAAAAATAAAGTTCTCCTCCTCCCCTTCTGATGTGTTATTTGTATGACTCGGTAACATCCCTAGAAACATAAGGATGTGCTACCCCCTACAAGGTAAGCCAAGGTAGATTTATAGATTTTTTTCTCATTTTTAGTTATGATTAGAGATATCCATGATGACCTCTATTTAATTTCACAACATTGGATTATAACAAGAAAACTAGATAATTTAAAGTGTGTGGGTATATATTTTTGAAAGTGAAACCAAAAAAAAAGTAATTGAAATTGAGCAATTGTACTAAGCTAATAGCCAAATTTTGTGGTTCATTTGAAATATTGGACAAGATAGGACAACTTTAATACATGCTTACATCATTTACTTTTATGAAAGTGGATAATTTGTTTCACGTGTATTTGTTAAAAAGGCATGCACATGATATTTACCATGCCATTGAATTGACTTTGATTTAGATGGATCTAGAAAGAGATTTATAGGCATCACTAGTGCATATAATAAATAGGAAGGTGATGTTGCTATAAAATAAATTAACGGAGTAGGTAAATTTCCAATGATGTGTTGTATAATTGAATAAATGGCATGGGATCTTCAAGAGTCTATGTGGGAATCATACCCACATTTATTTTTAAATTCTTGATGTACATTTAGTATATGCATACACATGTATTGTATTAAGTGCTAAGGATAATGCTGAAATAAGGGGGAGCGAATGTAATTCTCTAGGTTTTGAAACCTAGTTTAATAACATATGGTGTACATGATAAAGGTCTAGAGAGACTATATATGTAATGAATTCAACTATTATTAATAAAATATATCATTGAACGTAGACAAATTAGGACAACAATATAAGGGGCAATATTCCATGAGAGAAGGGAAGCTAGATAAGGTAGAGGATTCTATTCATAATTTATTATACCAATATTTGAAATTATTGAGAAATATATGGTTATGTGAAATTCTTGGGGAAGTCACATGGTGGTTGGAGAGCATGCATATTTAACCTTACATTTTTTTCTCTTTCAGCGTTTATTCATCATCATTCTATTCATTGTTTGTGCTTTATGGGAAGAGAAAGGAATAATTATATTGTAGAGAGGCAAGACTACACATGTGTTAAAAAATTATTATTATTTCATAATATGAAATATCATTGGGTGCTTGAATACATTAGCATTTCTAATGTAACTATCAATGGTGGATAGTCTCTAGATATTCAAGCAATAAGATTTCTTAATCAATAGCATTATAGCCCTAGAGAAAAATAAAATATCATAAGGGGTTACATTGCAAAGAAAGAGATTTCTTTTCTTGGGTTGTGCAAGTTTAAGGGAAAGAGAGATAGAGGTTGACATTTCCATTGGAATAGATGTTTAACATTGTATATATGTGATAGTTGTGTGACTATTTGAATACAAAAAACTTGCGAGACAATTATTTGTGAGTGATAAAGTTGGTAAGGCACCCATCCTTGTGAAATCATAGTCTCATATCAAGGGTGGCCTGTCATAGGTAATGTATGTGCAATAGATCCTACAGTTGGGTGGAATATCTAACATTTGTAGATAGTTGGTAAAATGTTTTAAATATGAGTGTTTTCTATGTACACGATAATTATATTTCCATTGGTTATTCATTTATTATTTATGCTTTAGTACTATGTATGTTAATAATCTTTTGTTTCATGAATTTTATCATTTATTGGTAATTTCATGAGCTTATGTATGTCATGTCTCATCTTATATATTATTAAAGAATGGTATTAGTCTTTTAATTTTTCCAAAGAAATGTAGTTTGAGGGTACCTAAGCATTGGGTACATTGTAGATTGGTATTAGCAATAGTGTGACCTAACTACTGGGCTGGGGATGTTACAACATGTATCATGGAGAAGAGTTAGACAACCCTTTTGTTAGCTACATGTAACAAAGTTATTATTATATTTATATAAAAAAAAAAAACATGATAAAAAAACAAATATATTTTCATTATTTCGATGAAAATAGATATATGCACATCACATAACACTAACATGGAGATTGAGATCGATTCTATTCCTTGAATTGCATGGAATTGAAGAATATTAATACTTCATGATGATTGGTGTTCTAGAATATTAAGAAATTATTGCATTTTATAACATCCCATAATATTTAACAATGTTTTAAATTGTTTGTGGGTAATGTTAACATTCCCACATTTGGGATACATGTGTACAAGAATAGTGATAAAAACGACATCATATTCATATTCACATTTTATTTCATACTTGTGAATTTTCTTACCTTATTCAAGAACCAATAAATCATCACACACAGTGAATGAGTTGGATTTGAAATCCTGTACATGTATTTCAAATTATATAATTACATGACTTCATGGGGGTTCCCGTTCCATGAATAATTGTCAATTATTCTCATTCATGGCACAATAAGCCTTCATGGGGATGACCATTCTAGTAATAATCAACAGTTATCATTATCCATACAATGGCATTTCCATCAAACATCATTTCAAATACCTTTTATGCATTATATAAACTTCGTAACTTGTCATACATTGAAGCCAAGGAAATAACAAAAGAAACATTCAACTCAAAACCCTTTATGGACCTACTTTTTTGAATACTGATACTTAGAGATTTTTGCATGGTTTGATTATAAAGATAAACATACATTTGTAAAGGCATGTGCATCCTCGTTTCTTCCATAAAAAATTCATTTATTACATAACCTCTGATAAGATCCTTCCATATGGAATAACTCCATATGTATTATCACATACTATAATTTGTCTAGTCTTCTTTTCATTTTCCTATGCCATTGTTTTCTTTCTATAAAAATAATAACAAATATAAAAATAATAACAAATATGAGAATAAGATGAATCCAAGATCCTATCCTTCCATAACATGTCCATCTATTCTATTTCTTGTAATGTTAATATTTTTGTTGGACATGGTAGATTGCAAGCACTCATTAAGAAAATATTTATAATGTAATAATATGATCAAGATTAATGGTACAATGCAATCTAGACCAATGAAAGAATATATTAAAATTGAAATCATAGAGATCAAGTAATTAACTTAAAAAGGATAAATAGGATGGATAAGGTCTACTTAAAACTGAAATCAATAATAAAATACTAACGTATTGAGGTATATGCATGCACTTTACATTTGACAGGAAATCGAATTTTATTATCCCAAATTCATTTTTTACATAACCTCTGACTAGCTCCATCCATAACATGTTTGTCTCCTCCCTTTTTTGCAACGTTAATGACTAGGAGAGATAACTTGGATTAAACAAATTAATTAAGACAAAATCAAGATGCACTTTAATAGGATCTAAATTATTTATGTGATACATGAAGAAAAATATAGAATTAGGTTTTATTTAGAGAATACAAGTAGTTTTGGGAAGGTTCAATCAAGTTAAGCTACATGTATTGAAGTTAGTTTTAGAATTATCATAGATCATTTTATGAAACCGTATTTGCTGACCTTTTTCTTACGTCAATAAATGGACATGAATTTCACAAATTGTCAATTTTTGGTCATTTTAACATTTCCATGTTTGTCATACAATTCTAAAAGCACAATTCTCACAAAAACATGAAATTCATATCCACTTCTCATTTCATATTCACGGGTAATATTGGCTTATTCCAAAACCAGCAAGTTCACCCATGTAGGTAGAACACTAATCATGGTGAATGAGTTGGTTTTATGCCATCAAATTTCATCTCATTGAAAAATGTCACACCTTCATGGGAGTAGTATTCTAGGAATAACTAGAATTTGTTTTTTTGTATCACAAAACATCTTGTTGAAACATTCTTTCGGACACCTAGTGTGCATTCTATAAACTTCCAAAATTAGCATACATTAAGGGAAACACAATACTCACAAAAATATCATACTCAAATCCCCTTATGATGATGTCATTATCAGCCTTAATCCCTTCTTCGAGATATGATAAAATTATGTCATGTTTTCATTGTAGAAAGAAATATGTACCTCACAATGTCTATGTCTATGCATTGCATTGAAAATGCATCCATAATATTCCATGTGAAATTCATTTTTAACATAACATCTACTCATCTCCTTCCTTAACTTGGCACATGAAAAAATTTATTTGACCTTATTCATTTCATTCAAATGCTTTTATTTAAATACTAAAATAACAACTATAAATGTGTGAACTACTATGAACTACTTCTTTATCCCAATAGGGATAGTTAGCTTTAGGATAAGAGGTGGATTTAGATAGATTAGTTAGTTTTACATATGTTATTATATTATAATGTATTTAGGTTTAGGAAATCATTATCAAAGGTCTCTTTTTGAGGAGAAATTAATTCAGTGGAAACAAGGCCCACATACTGATAGACATCACCAAACCAAACAAATATAAGCCTAATTGGGACCTTGATTGAGTGATGCAACCCTATTGCAGTAGGAAGTTTTATCTCTTTTCAATAATTGGTAATAAAAGGAGGTCCAATGACAAGTTGACCCTATGGAGCTATTATTTTTAATACTTTTTATTGTTAGTGGCTCCTTCCCAAACCCCTATTGGTAGATGCACTTTTGGATGAGTATCATGTAATACTCCTCTAAAGATAGTAAAACTATCGTAAAAAATTAATTCAATGGTGATGGTGATTGCATTTGAACATGCTCTTTAATTTATTGAAAATTGCATTTCTAAAAATATGGTTTATGAGGGTGTCGTCTGTAGGTTGTGCACTCTTGTTTTGAAAGACAAATAAAACATTGGTGTATGACCCTTTTTGCCACCTATGTTCACACATTGAAACATTGGTGTACGTGAATTCTTACTTTCTTTTCAAGATTGTGATTAGGGTAAATTGTGTTTGGAATTAGAAAATTTAGATAGTTATGAAAGTGGGTCTGCAAAATATTTTACTCTCATATTTAGATTACCTTGTTTTAAATTTCATTTTGGTAATAAACCTTCTACTACAAATTTAAGGGAAAGGTTTCGTTACCTTTTCTCACTTCCTTATGTACAAAAATAGGAAAATTATGATGAACACAAAGATAATTATTTTCGTAAAAATCATGTTGCAAAACATTTCAAATATTATTCTTTTAAATGCAATAAAGTTTTTGTTCAATCACAAAGGTTGGAGCACTTTGATACACCATTTTAGGAATGTAACAGTCATTCTAAAGATCTTGATTTTACCTATGAAATTATTTCAAATAATGTTAAGTTCTCTATTAATACTCTATGTGTTGAAATGAACAGTGAGGAATTGAACCGTGATAGCGATGATCATTTAATCAATAGAAAAGTATTTTTACATGAATTCTTAGAAAGTTAATTTTCATTATATCATAATCTATTTTTAGCCTCTAATACATATAATAATTACTCTTCGATTCAGAATTCCCTTCATACAAACTCACATTTAGGCGATAAGGAAATTATGATAAATTAGAGTAATTATAAATATACCATTAGTCCTATTTAGGATTACAATATAATAAATGATAATTCTATTGATAACCATGAAAACTTTTGTGCATGTGAATCTAGTTCATCTAATGATATGTGTATTTCTAACATGTCCTATATAGAGGAAGAGAAAGGAATATTTTTTATGAATCACTAGACATTTACGACACTAAGGATTTATCCCATGGAAATGATTATATCAATTTCTGTTGTCATTAATCCTAAAGAGTAGGTTAAGCACAAGATGAGATATGTCTTAGTAAAAAAAAATTATAATTAATTTTTATTTTGTTACATCTTAAATTCAAAATGATGTCCATTTTCCAAAGAAAGCATCCTTTCCCAAATATTATTCTAAATTTACAATTAAAGAGATTTGTGAGATATGTAATGTTCTTGAAAACTCTTCATAAGTATGCCATGATACTCAATTTGATCTCAATATTTCAATCGATACATGTTTGAAAGAATTTTCCATGAATGTGATTCCAACTCCTTGTACTGATAATGTATTTTTTTAAATAAAAATATAATTTCAATGATATATTGGTATGATAATTATATAAGTATCGATAGTAAAACTTATAAATGGATGGAAGATTACATATTATTTGATCCAATTATTTATTTCCAAATTTACAAAAAAAATGAGAACCAAATGGTCTATCAAGATAATGCTTTGGGTACATCCTAATTATGGGTACCACCAATACTAGAATTCTTCTACATGCTTTAAACCATTCTAAAAAAGTATCCTATACATTTATATTTTACCTTTAACAACTTCCTGTTTACCAAAATAATTATCATGAAATAATATAAATATGGTTGGAGGAATTTTTCATGTAAATAACAAGAATGTTATCTTGTTTATGATGAATATAATGTTTAATAACATTCATTTATTTTCTTATGTTAGATTTCTCCCACTTTTTCAGGCCTAGATCCCACGTCACTACCCAGAAATTTCACAGTAGAAAATGGAAACATTTGCAAAAACATCAACAAGGACTAGACTGGACCCCTACTAGCCATGATAGGAATTTCGTCAAACATATCACAAACATGAAATATACAGGCCTTAACAACATAAATGATCATCAGGTCTCATACTTATCTGAGATTCACTATGAAGAATTGTTTCCTTATCAAATTGGATGAATTATCACCTACTAGGACATAGTTACATTATTTATTCATTTACAAGTAAAATGTGATGAGATCCATACATCACCATTGTCATAATACATGTTCATAACTAGCATAAAAATAATATAAATTCCAAGGAAACAACAACCATATAATCCACATATGAACCAGTATAATACTCATGAAATACCAAGGAGAAATAACCTCATATTAATGATGCAATGACCAACCAACTCTGGAACTTCCATGAACCACCTAACCATAGATAGGCTAAACCAAATATTTCTTTCAGCCAATCACCCCCATGCCATATTCCAAGAATGAATGTGGGATCTCGTGGAACAATCAATCAAAACTGAACTAGGGCTTCCAAAATCCAAACCACCTCAACCCATCAAACAATGATTCCACCTCATGGTCAGATATCACAAACCATCACCAGATTTGTATCTACCCAAGCCTTCTAATGTTCTAGAGCATTTGTTCCAACAAATGCTTCCAGGACTAGTAACTCAACCCACAATTGTCACCAGGCATTAAGAGCGTTTATCCAACTAGGGCTTCTAGGACCAGTAACTCAACCCACCAAGGGCTTCCAAGGTGTTTTTCCAGCCAAGGCTTCTAGGAATAGTAGCTAAACCCAAGTTGTTACAAGGCTTCCAGTGCGTTAGTCCAACCAAGGCTTCTAGGAACTAGTAACTCAACCCAAGCTGAAGGAAACAGGAGAACCAATCAAAACAAAAAATAAAGTAACCCACAACACCATGGTTATACGGAAATGGAAAGGCTAGGCAAATCAATTGTCAATCTAGGCAATCCTCCATGCTAATGATAGATCGTGACCAATAAACCACATATATAAGCCATGCATGCCAAAACTAATGAAGAAAACATACATGCAACACAGTACCTATAAGATAAACCCACTGTAGATGTTGATCCCAATATCATCTTGTGCTTTCCATCCCTTCCTTTTCCTTCTTGCTCCAAGCATCCAAGTATGCCACACTCTCCAAGAGTGCTCAAATAAAACACCAAGTATCCAATAGTATGAGAGAGAGATAATAGAATGAGAGCTCCAAAACTGAACTGACAAAAGCTTACAGTGACCAAGCCTGAGAAAAAACTTAAGCAAAAACTTTCCAATTGATCCTCAGAAGCATTTTTATCAATGAGGCCTCTATTTTTTTTTATTTTCCATTAATTTCCTTCAATTTTCTCCTCACATGCAAATTGTGACCTTTCACCTTCCTTTTCTCCTAATTTCTATTATTTTCATAAATAAAATGCCAATAAATGCCCCATGCCTTTCTAAAGCCTTTGTCACTTCCTTGCCAAATTATTTTAGTCATAATAACTAAAATGAACACCCACTAGGATGTTTCTCCCACCCTTTAGCTTGGAATATGTGTCCCATGACCGTGGTCTTATATATTTTTACATGCATTTTTAACCAGGGCTATTATAGAACCCTCCCCCTTGGGGGAACACTATCCTTAGTGTTCAATGACACCTATAACCAGCAAGACCGCTGAAAACAAAAAATAGTACCCATGGATCTTTATAACATAGCTCATTGTAGTATTTACAATGACTATCTACTAAAACATGACAAACATATTGTTTAATGGAGCTTTATAACACATCTCATTATCGTATTTGCAATAATAACCACATATACACACATACACATTTTCTTAATCCAAAAAATAATCATACTGTCTATGGAGCTTTATAAATCCAGCTCGATACAGTATTTACAATAATACACACATATACACATATGCACATTTTCTCAACCAACAAATAAAAGGATACAATTGTGGCATCCGCAACAAGGGAATCTAAAGGCTCACACCTCCACCCTCAAAGTAATACTAGGATTCGCCTCCTTCCTAGGAAGTCCAGAATCCACTACAAGGTCATTCTGCATCCAATGTCTAGCACTATAATCTTGTGCCACTTTTCCCCTCAGTGAACAGTTACCGACTCATTGTTCCAAGGCATACTCCCAATGTGAAGTTGATTCCATCTGGCAATGATAATAGCCAAAACATATATATTCCCGATGTTCCCTTCTCTTCTACATAGTCCCTCGAGAAATCCGGTCACCCCCTTCCATGCATACACACACCTTCCAAGTTCTACTAGCACCCCCATCTCAGGCAGTCCATCGCTCAGCAAGGTTTCCTTGCATCGGAAGGTCCAAAAACTAAGGCATATCCCTGCCATAAAACCATCATACCAGTCATATCATTCTCATGGAAATCAATGGACACTATTGGGTACCAGTGTCCCACAATGGCCCTACTCCTGAATGCTCTACAAGCGTAATGCACTTGTTCTAATTCCTTTTGTTGTTGCTGCTAATGCTTGTCATCAATTTTGACCACCCAACTAGCAATTTCATGCTTTCTTATACCACGCACATAATTTTCATTAGATTCAAAATAAATTGAAATAACTTCAAATCATACCTCATTGGTGGTCTGTCAATAAGGTTCAATTGAAATTTTGTTCACTTCCTGTCACAACAAGTCAAACTAGCATCTTTAACCAAGTCATCATGTATAAACATATCACATTAGGTTAGCTCAAAAAACAATCATCATAGGTCAAAATCATAAATCACATGTAACCATCATAAACCAGAATCATAAATCACATGTAATCATCATAGACCATAACCATAAATCACATGCATAATAAAACTGAAATAAAATATTCATACTTATCCTTTAATCAATCCTTAGCTTCTCCCTTTGTCCTTATTCTATACACACACTGGATCAGTTGCCACACCCGAAAAACACCCAGTTACCTCTCCTATATCATGTCCACATACACATACTGTGCATCACACACATACAACTACACACAACATACAACACCATGCAATACATGCACCTACACTTGGCATACCACACATACACCTACCCCCAGTGTACAACACAACACAATGCATACTCCTACATCAAGTGTACACCACAACACAATACATACAACTACACCCGATTTACAACACAACATAAATATGTACATAGAGTAAAACACAATGAATACATATGTCATGATACCATGACTACACAATGCACATACACAGTACCGCATGCCCACAACACAACATGTATGACATGCACACAATACCACATGTACACCAATACCATATGTACAAAATGTACATAGTACCACCTATACACAACACCACATGTACAACATGTACACAACACCACCTAGATAATGCCTACAAATAGCCACATGTATATCGCACCTCTTGTACAATGTGTACACAATACCACATGTACACAGTACCACATGCATGACATATACACGACACCACATGTAAACAACATCATATGTGTGACATGTACACAACACCCCCTACACATAAGACCACATGTACAACATCCACACAGCACCAGATGCACACAACACCATATGTACATAGTACCACTTGTACAACATGCACACAACACCATATGTGCAGAGGCTGCATATACAACATGTACATAACATCATATGTACACATCACTTCATATCTAACATGCACACATCACCATATGAGCACAACGTTGCATATCCATCATGCTCACAGTATGATATGTACATAGAACTACTTATCCAACATGTTCATAGCACCATCTATACCCAGCATTGCATATGAAATATGCAAACAACACCATAGCTACAATCACTGAATATAAAATATTCACAACATACACACAACAACAGCATTGCACATCCAAGACCACACTGCCTCTACCAAGAAACCTTTCTTCCAGTTTATCTCTACCATCCATGCTTATCCTAGCATGTCATTGATCACATCGTTTTCATTCTGCTGATGTATCTCTCAGCATTATCCTATCCATAACATAAACATAGACATAGAGTTGGTCATTGAAATTGTCCTATTTTTACCCCAAATTACCTTATCCTAACCATTGTTTCATAACCTTGACAAGACCTCTCTACATGCATTTTTGGTTCCTTTTAATGAATTTTTGGAAAATAGATATGTATGCTTATCTTGATTCAAAAGGTTAAATAGGTTTATATTTTTTCATGTAACTTATTACTTACATTACTTTATGTATTGGCAATGTATGATCATTAATCAAAGTCAAAGTGGTTTGGTACATGATCCCGACATTCCTTTACTCACTTTGGTTCCTCCACCAGATTTTTATGACCAACCAATTCGAATAAGATTAGCTCTGTGTTCATTGTAACTATCAAGGGAAATGGTGCGCAACTCTCATTGAATACTTGTTCTCATTTTCCTATAAAGGGTTCGGGGCATTAGAAGGTTTCCAAAGATGGGGTCGGTCACCATATGCTACATCTTTCTGTTAACTATTTGATACGACAGAGATACGATGCAACTTGTATAAGTTAGAGTTATGTCATAGCATAGGGTAGTGATACTATGAGAATTTTGGCTTTTTTATTTTGAAGATTTGTATCGCCACATCCCTCTCGGGATTGGATCCGTCACTCTGTAATTTTTATTCGGAAAGACTTTCTATCTTTTTAATAAAAAGGAGGCAATGCCAGTGTTATGCATCTTTCCTATCTATTTCTTGTAATAATAATCTTACTCGCATAAGCTAAGTGTTTTTATTAAAAGGGAAATGAGTTGGTTGGAAAGGGCCTAACTAACCCAACTCATTCTCCCAGCTATATTGTGTTGTGTGTTAAGTATAGGAAATGAGTGGTGAGAAGGTTTCTTCTTAATGATAAGTGTGCATGATTGTCAAAGCTCTTGCGTGTTTCCTTTTCCTTTCTCAATTTTTCTCTAATATGGAGGTTTGTGTGTATGTTAAGTTTGTTTCCTTTGTTTTCATTAAAGCATTTCTTTACTTTATTCTTTTAAAGCACAATAAGCATTTATTTTATCTAACAAATTTTCCTCTTGAGTTTCTTTCAGTTAATGATTAGGGTTTGCAGGATTATTCATTCTAATCTTTCTTAATGAATAGTTGAGGTTTTGTTTAAAAAGTTATTTCTTTGTAGCAAGTGGGGAGAACCCCCACACTCTAATCAATATGTGTGTGTGTGTGTGTGTGTGTCGCAACTCTATAAAGACAAAAATATTCATGTGTAAACCATCATATTTAAATCACATTCCTTGCTTTTTTAATCGTTCGTTTACTAGAGTCTTAAAGTACAAGAATCGATAATTATTGCTATTTATATTCAAGACTATAAAATAATTTTTTTGTCTGAAGATGAAATCATTTACAAACACAAGAACACACTTGACATAGTGTTGAATGTTTCAGATGGAATATAAGTAGAGTACATCTCTATATGGTGACCTCTTATTTGAACATAAGAGTTTTATATTTGCATTAAGAATGATAAATTTCCCATTGGCTTTCACAGTTCATATTTCCGAGTTGTAATTCACATTTTAGAGAGAATGTAATGATTAGGGACTTTTTATCTTTACTAAATCAAATTTTTCCTTTTCGCACCTCTTGATTTTGTGCTTGATAACACAACATTTAGGTTTTTTTACTAAGGAGTTAAAGATTGTCAAGTGTAGAAATAGATTCATTCTGGTACAAGAATAGAATCATTCTAGTACAGGAACAGAGTTGTTCTAGTATAGGAACATAATCATTCTGAGTGCAAGAATAGAAGGTTCCCATACAGGAACATAGTGGTTCCAGTATAGGAACAGAATCATTATAAGTGCAAGAATAGAATCATTCTAGTACAAGAATGATCTAGGTGGATATTGGTGGCAACCCACCAAGTCCATTTGGACCCCCACCATTGTTTCTTTCAGCTTTTCAGTTTCCTTAATTGTATCACAATTTACTATTTTTAGTAGTTTTTCGAGCCCTGAACTTCCAGAGCCGTTTTGAGGCCCTAAACAATGCTTTTTGGGAAAATTGGGAGCAACATGGTTCGATGGACCGATGTTTCTCTTCCCAAAGTTGAAGTTCTCAGATATATCTTTCTAACAAGATATTGTGGGAATCAAATAGATATTGTATGCCAAAGTTATGACCTTGGGAAGTTGATGTACCAATTTACCCAAACGGGGCCCACATCATTTCATCTTCTAGGGTTAGGTTTTTGGATGTTTAGGGTTTTTCATTGTTTCTCAACAATAAATAGGCCTTCGAGCCTCATTGTAACACAGTTTAGAGGCATGTAGCTGCCACATCTCTTCTCAGAGATAAGCTACCATCACCCTAGCTGGTTTATTTCCATTTCTTTTTCTCTATTTTTCTTTGCATATCCCCAACGAGGTTGGGATATAAGGAGTTAGGGCTTGAACTAGTTGAAATCTTGTAATACTAGCCTCACAAATCCTAATGGCCTCCCATGGCGGATAAAAAGAAAGACGAGGGTGCATGAGATCCTATCAAAATCTTGCTCGCAGAAGCCCTCGAGCGGAAAAGGAATGCAATGATGGACATATTTGCCCAGATCCTTCAACGGCTACTGAGAGGCAACACATCAGCTTCCAACAGCTACTCTGGAAACACCACACCCTTTAAGGTACAAGTTAATTTTGAAATCCCCATCTTCGAGGGTCAAATAGATGCAGATGCTCATTCTGGTACAAGAAACAAAATTGATATAACAGAGAAAATAACTTACTATGTCTTTCCAATGCAAGAACTAAAGTAAAGGAACAAATTTTCTTTTCGAATCTTTTGAGTTTTACAATCAATTTATTGAGTGGCATGATTTATTTCTTTTAGCAAATTCTTTGATTTTTATTTCTCAATGAATCTAGTTTCCATAGTGGAATGGTGTCATTGTGTCTGCAAGCATAAGTAAAACATTAAAATTCTTTCTTGTAATTTATTCTTTTAGATTTCTAATGATTTAATCATAGGAATAGAGGTAGGATTTGTAGGGTTAAATCCATATTCTTTGGCATTACTTGAGCTATGCCTCAAATCTTACGTAGCCCTTGTTTGACAATTGAGTGTTGAGGAATTGAATTGTAATTCAAACACCCAACATTTTGGCATCATTATTGGGGTGTCGTTGAAATAATTCTGGTAAAACTTTGGCTTCTCTTTTCCTATAGTAGGGTTAAGTCTGCTTTATTTTTTCAAGTGCAGTATGCTTCTATTGCTTGAAGTAATTTCTTTGGAATTGATTTGCGTGTTGTGGACATATTTTTTTCATCTAGTTGCAGCATTTGATTTGGTTTGTTCCAACAAGTTTTATTTCAGTTTTGTTTGTTATTTCTGGTTGATTTCTTTTAAAATGTATGACTAGGAGAGGTAGGGGTCTAAAGCCCAATAAGGGAAAAGGAAACAGTGATAAATTGGAATTTTGTTCTCATGCTGGGCCTTTTATTGCGGGAAGAAATTCCAAGCAAACACAAAGCCACCACACAGTACCATTCACCTAGACTCTGGAGACAAAAGTGGAGGAATTTCACAACCGGTGTTAGTGAAGAAGGAGGCTATTTGGGCTCAAAATAAAAAATTGAACCATAGTCAAACTTCACATTCTGTGGGAAGTGGCTGGTTTTGAGGGAGGAAAATGGTAGATCATGAAGACAATGCTGAGGGGACTAGTGAGAATTAGCCGACGGAGGAAAAAAACTACTTTTTAATTTCCGATTGTGAATCCACATGAAATAGTCCAAATTAAGAATATCCCACCATTTTTTCTTCCACATTTCCATCGTAAAGTGCACGAATATCCATTATTTGAATTTGATATATTATGTAGAAGTTACGATTATTCTTCAGATCCCCGAAAGCTAAAACATTTCCTTGTAAATCTCAAGGATTAATCTTTACACTTGTTCATGGGACTAGGATGGAATACTATAGCTTCTTGGGAACAAATGAAGATGGTGTTTTTAAAAAAATATCAAGAATATTGCAAGGCAAGAAAAATTAAGGATGAGATTTTCACTATTGCACAAGGTGAAGATGAGACCTTAGAATATTATTTAAAGAGGTTTATATATCCTACAAAGGTTGAAACAGAAATTTTATCTAAGAACTATTAGAACCTTTTGAGAGGGCTTACAAATGATTCTAGAAATAATTTGAATTTGTTAGGACAAGGAGATATTTCTCCAAAGACTTCTGATCAAATTTGTGACTTTTGCACGAAGTTCTCGAAAAATCAATCTAGATCTTGTAAGGGAATGAGAAGCAATTCTAGAAATTGCATTTTTGGATCTACATATGTTATGATTATTGGTTTGGAAAATAAAATGGATAATATGAAAACTGAAATTATGAATATTTTTAGTAAACAGATAGAATCCTTAACATTTCAAAAGAAATTAGTAGAAGAGCAAGAGACATTATCCATTTATTGTCCAAAGTGTAGGAAAAATAATATGTTACCTGAATGTTTTGCAGATTTTAATAGTGCTAATAGTTGTGTAATATGTACAGGGAAGCACCCTACCAAAGAATGCCCTTCCACACCAGGATTAAAAATAGAATTTGAAGGGGACAATTCGGAACCTGAGCCATTGCATGTTATGGGAGCAAGGAAATCATGGCCGCAGGTAGGTACATGTGTGATTCCTAAACAGGCACCATATTTTTTTGTTTACAATGCACCACATTATTCTTATCAAAATACGAGTTACCCTCAATCTCGGCAGCATGGGCATCATTTTTAGTATGGGAAATCCCACCCTCCTTGGAAACAAAGATGGAGGGGACCACCACATTCTCATTATCCTTATGCCATGCCTACATAGTCATACCCTACATCATATGCACCTTATCCCATGACACAACCCACATTACCAATAGCCTCACCTTAGCAAACTTATCCTATGCCACCATTGCCATTACCATTGCCTTTTTGACCACCTCAGTTTCATGCACAACCAGTGCCTAACCCAAGTAATAAAGCAGTGAAAATGATTCATTCTATCAGACCTCTTTCATTCCCCATTTATCGGACTATTCTATTTGGGGTCAATGAACTGTAGCTGAGATCAGGAAGGATAATAAACTCAAAAAAACAAAAACAAAAACAACCTACAGTGATCATTGAGGAGAAAATTGAGGAGAAAACCCCTAATCTTTCAAACAATGATGTCACCATTCAACCTGTTCCCACACAATCAGAGCCTTTACCTTCTTCTTCAAAACAACCTCCCTTGCCAGAGAGACTAGTTATGGAGAAAGATGACCCCATTCCTGAGTATAACCTGGCTTCCAAGCTAAGGAACATTTGTATAAAGTTCCCTCTAGTACAGGTAATAAAATAGATTCCTATCTATACCAATATTGTTAAGGAACTTTGTCTTAAAAATCTAGCGGGGAAGAGAGTTGAACCTCACACTATCTAGTTTGTTGGAAGAGCAATTGAGTTGATGACAGGATGCATTCAAATGAAAAATTATATTGATCCAGGAAACCCAGTTGTCTCTGTTCATATACGTGATTTCCTTGTCCCCAATTGTTATAGACATTTTTGGGCACTACAACCCCAATCATGAAATGTCCATAAAACTAGGGCTCCTAAGTCCCTAAAAAGTGTTGTTCTAACCCCTAAAGGAACAAGGTCAACTGATTACAGCTTCTCCCAGAAGTTCTTCATGAAAAATTGCTCAGAACTGGTCAAAACAGGATCATTTCAGCTGCTCCATAGGCAAAGTGTGTTGCATCTCACCTAAACACACTGTGTGGGTGCGTTGCATTTCAAAAAGCCCTTCTATGGGGTGCGATGGGTGAGAAGTGACAAATGGCAATGTCATTTCGCAAGGTGGAGAGGCATGGAAACTTCCAAAAACTTCTCTTATGACACTTGCCTCTCTGAATTCGACCAAGGATGAGTAAGAGATCATCAATCTCCAAGTGGAAGCAAGAACTATCAGAGGGAAGACACTAATCAAATCACAAGCTTACTCATCTCCCTTACAGATATCTATATATGGATCCCTCATCCCAGAGATCCAGAGGCTGGAATTTTGCATATTGTAAGGAATTGTTGTTGGTTTCTTGAGACAACATCAGATTGTTGGGTAATCTAAGCTTTGTATGAGGTGAAGAGGGGCTTCCTTGCTGAGAGGATGATGCTGGGTCAGAACAACTGGTTGTAACTCCCCTTGGCTCTTTCTTGTTTATCAATAAAATCTATTCAATTTTTCCTCCATACTCTTGTGTCATTCATGTTTGCTCCATTTGTATGGTCAATTTACATCTGATCCTAGATTGTTTATGATTATAGATCCATGTTCTTGTATAGTGCTATGCTACTGTGATCTTACAGGTACTTTGTGAAGCTGGGCATGCAAGGGAACAAGTAGCGAAAGACTATCAAGAGAGAGAGGAATCGAACTAGGAGATTAGCGCAAGACAGAGGTTGGTCTTCTTTGTTCTTCTCTCATCTATACCTCATAAAGGAAAAATGAAAGTAGCTTTACTTTGTTTGTTTCTAAGGTAGCTATCACACCTTAGTGGGATAAGCAGTTCTGTGTAGACACTTTTCCCTGTAACAAAATGGCGACTCCGCTGGGGACAAATTAGTTTGTTTGTTTATCTTCCTTGTTGTCTATTTTATAAACTTACAGACGGAGCCTGAAGTCAAGCTAGGTAGATTTCGAACTGCATTTGCTATGCAAATGCAAAGTAGATAAATTCTGCTTCAGTCAATCTCCAGGATTTGTTTATAAATTAAACAATTGATTTACAAACTCTCTGATTGCCCTTGTGATAGCTCTTAGATCCTCTTTAGATCTACCACTAATTGTTGCATTACTGATTACCATTTGCTTGGCCAAAACCCATGAACTGAACTGCAAACTTTGACCCGGAACCCAATCCAAGTCTCGTCTCTGGCCCAGTGCAGGTACTGTTCTGTGAATCTGAAATTTAGCACACTTCCCGAGTGTAGTAGGTGCGCTGCATTTCAAATTCCCTGTGTTACAGGTGCGCTGATCAGACTAGGCATTGTCCAGTTTTGGTTCCTGTGATTCATTCTTTCCAGTTCTATTCATGAATTTTGCTGCCTGTGATCAATATATCTCTGTTTGAAACCCCTTTTCCTTGTTGTTATTCTGCCTCCTTTGTATGAAAGAACTATAAATGTTTTTGTGTATTTGTTGAGTCATTTTCAGTTCTCCTTTGTAAAAGTAACGTAATCGTACTGTCATCCTTTGATTTGAAAGCGTCGCAAGTGTCGTTTTTAGTCATAGGAAAGAGTTTGCTTGCTGTAGATAGTCGATTATCCTGTTACTATTGTATTTGGTCTGAATTTGTAATTTTTCTAGTGTCGAAAGCAAGTATTCATTTCTAAATTGTAAAATGTTGTGATTGCCTCCATTTTTTATTTCGAAAAGGAACTTGTTGATAATTGTCGCTTGAAAAGTAATTCAGATTTGTGCATTAGCTTTCTTTTCTCCATTCACATACTAAGAAAGCCGAAAACAAATACATGCATGTGCATTTTCATTTAGACTGTTTTATTGGTTTGATTTAGGAAAGTGCATTTAGAGTGTGCTCTTTGCTCTTTGTGAAAGAATATTGTCTCTCTTTCCTTAGTAGCTAGGATTTTCATTGCACAAAGAAGATAAAAGACTGTTTATCATCTTAGATTGCATTTTAGGAATTACACATCTACATCTCGCGGTGAACCTGAAAGGCAAACTTCATAAACAAGATCAACTATAAAATAAATTCAATGAATCTAACAACGCTTTGGAACCTAACGCACAACATCTAGAAGTCTAGGCTAGAGACGTATTCCGGCGTTGTAAAGCCTGGTAACTGTTATTCTCACTGATGGTTGGGTGATTCCTCCACTTTGAGACGATAAGTGCCAGTACAGACTTGTGCTCCCACGTACCGTCGAGTATATTTTGGGAGACCACAATAGGCTTAATCCTTTATCCATAGGAAGCCGTGTCTGCCACCCTATCGATCGCAATGCACTGAAAACAACATTCGGGAAGATTGACTGCTGTACCGTAAAAAGTATTCTGTAGTTTCGCGATTGGTTTGGTAATCCCTCTACCTAGATTTCAAAAGCAGTCCCTTTCCTTCCTTTTCAGACTCCTTAACGGAAAAGGTCCATCTGAGCACTTGTCACTTCAGGCTCATTAAAAATCGAAGGCGACTAGAGTCATCTTTTGTTTTTTCTCGACTCTTAAAAATTGAAAAAACAAGTTGTGTCAAAGCGTCTAAAATTCATCTAATTCGGAAACATACTTCCCCTTTATTTTTAGTTGATCGAGTAATCCGCAATCGTGGAAGAAAGTCAATTGAAACCCCGTCATTCACGGAGGCTTACGAGTCAACCGTCTTTGTCTCCGGAATCGAAGCTAGTACCAACAAAGCGAACTCATTTAACCGGTTCCAAATCTCCTGTTAAAGTTAGAACAAGTGTTCCAACAACATCAGAGATTCCAGTTACTCCAAACATTTCTGGTATCCCTGCCTTTACAGAAGAAGTTCAGTGACCACAGAAGGACAGTGGTACTGATCCTAGTCTGAGGGTAAACACTTGTATCACTGAACCCGTTCCATCTACAACCGATTCGAAGAGTGTTTCCCCCCAAACATCTGTCGCTGCAGATTCCATACCTTCTTCGGCACCAGAAATATTCTACGGACCTGACGGTCTACCCCTTCCACCTAGTCTGATTGCTATAGAAGAGATTGTGGGAGATCCTCCATCTAGTACTCCATTGCAATTTGGAGTCGGGATCACTCTGTATCCTTCTTCATCAGAAGTTAGTCTACCTCCAGTGGAAGCTCCTGTAGAAACGCTAGGTAATCTTTTGGATAAACTAGAAATGTCTGAACAACCATCAACATCTAGGACTGTGTCGTCTGACATAGCGACGGCAGAACTCCCTGCTATCACTCCAACAATGTTCGTCGGTATACCATCTGTCCCAACTAGCTCTCCATCGCTAGAAGGAGCCCACTCAGGGGCCATTTCGACGGTATGGTTTGTTCCTGTTTGTTCATCCGGAATAATATCTAGAAACTCTTATGTTGAGTCTCAATGAATTGATCCATTTGGAGGTCAATTTGGGCAGTCCGGCCCTCAAGGGCAAACCATTCCCTTAAGTACCGGATTGCCACCGTATGGGGGGCAGTATGCCCTTTCATTATCCCCTCTGGGAGGACAGCCATACGGGAGTTCACAACAAAATTCGGGTTATGCTGGAATTACTTCAAGAGGTTGGGTACCAATACTACCTCAACAACCAAGAGTTGTATATGTCAAGTATACCAACTACGCCAGCTATTGTGACGGTGTCGCAAGTTCAAGCGCTGCCTGTTGTATGCTAACCTCAGGTTTCTCAGGTTGTAATGCAATAGCCCCTTGACCCTGCAACTCAACCACAATCGCCGACTAGTGGAATGACACAGGTTCAAACGGGTACAATTACCCCTCATCTTGGTCAAATAGTTAGTATCGAGCAATAGCACATGGCTTCACAACCATGGCTAGTGCAATACCAACAACCGCAGTTCCAACAAGTATACCAAGGTTCTGAACAACAAATATTTGCGAATAGTGGGAAGCCGTATATTCAAAACGGTCAAAATCAACCATTTTACAATGGTCATGCCCACCAACCTTACCAAAGTTACCAGCATCAAATGCATTATGCTGGTATGCAAAGACCAACTGCTCAGGCAATCCCATCTTATCCTGGGTATGCTTCACCTAACCTGAATCAACAGTTACCCTTCGTGGCAACTTTAGAGTTACCTGATTTAAATTGGTTAACAAACGATCCAATCGCTTACGCCCCTTGGTGGCCAGCGATTCCACATAAACTTCCATCAGATATTCCTAAATTTAATGGAAATCCAGGTGAAGATCTATTGAATCATGTGATGACCTTTCATCTGTGGTGTTCATCAAACACCCTAAACGATGATTCGATTAGGCTTCACCTTTTTCAGAGGATGTTAACTGGTCCGGCAGAAAAATGGTATATCGAATTGCCTATAGCTTCATTCGACAACTTCAATACCCTAGCCACAACCTTTTTAACCCATTTTCAGTTACCGATAAGGTACGAAACGGGAACGGAACTTCTTCCCAACTTCAAACAAACGACGGCCACTCACATATCTGATCATATACATGAGTGGTGACGTCATTGTAGAATGGTGAAAATGTATGTTCCCGATCAGCTCTTAGCTGAATGGTTTATCAAGTCATTACTGCCTTCCATCACGGAAGATGTGGCAAAAGGGGGAGTCATCACCAAAGAGCAGGTTATCGCTCGTGCGCAATATTTGGACTTGATTTACACTCAGTCCGGCACGCTCTACGATAAAATACCTAATGCTCCTAGACCGGAATTCTCAGTTCCTCCTCCTCCTAAATCAAACAATGACTCTCATGCCGGCGATGGCGATGGCGTGATTGGCGCAACAGACACGAAATCGACAAAGGCTACATCTAAAAAGGCCTGTAAGATTTCCGGTCAATATGCAAATGAGGAACTTCTTGCCTCGGAAGTAAATGTCGTATCGACAGATAAGGGCAAGGAAACCAAGCAACCAGGGGGCAAGAAGAAAGGCAAAGGGGAGAAGAAGAAACAGGAAGAATCATCACCTGAAAAATCTTTTGCAAACCCTCCTAGAAATAGGAAACCAAAAAATCCATGCTTTATATGTGATGAGGATCATTGGACCCCAAATTGTCCACACAGAGCTGAGCTTAAAAAATTCTTCAAGAATTCAAAAACCTCGGCAGTATTAACTGATCCATTTCCAAATCCAGGAACAAATCTGGTTGACAGTGAAGATGCTTCCCAGTGTCAAGTTCTAATGTTGTCAATTTCCAAACAACAAAATGATGCTTTAATATCGACAAGAAACAAAGATTATGGGAATCCATAGCTGTCGAACAACAAGGATAAAGATCAACCTAGTAGTTCGACAACAACTTCGACAAAAGTTGCGCCACCCATCATTCCCGAGTTGACAATAAAACCGCCAAAGGGAGTAGTACACAAGTCGACATTTAATCCTTGCGCTAGAGCGTTATAGCATTATAATATAGTGGAAGATTTGGCCCAATCGCCATCCGCTATGTCGACTCTTGAGGTACTACAAAATTTCCCATCCCAAAAGCAAGCTTTATTATCAGCCATTGGTGGGATAGACCCAAAGGATTCCAATCTTGTATCCTTCGATCATAAAGGATATGATCCTCAGTTACCAACTCAACTAGCTTTCCTCATTCAAGTGAAAGCCCTCAACAAAACTGTTCATCGAACAATTATTGATGAGGGGGCATCTACATGTATTATGTCGATGAGTTGCTGGAAAAATTTAGGATCTCCAACCTTGTCGCAATCTTCGACGACATTAAAAGCATTTGACGGACGAACACATACCCCATATGGTATTCTAAGTAACTTAAAGGTTGAACTAGGAGGGAAAACAGTAGAAATAGATTTTGAGGTAATCAACGGAAATCTCGATTACAACATCCTACTGGGAAGACCATGGATATATGCCATGGCTACTGTTGTGTCGACCTATTTTAGGAAGATTGAATTTCCCTTTCAAGGAGGGATTACAATCGTCGATCAACAAAACTTCCTCCCCAGTGGTTCTCAAGTTATGGGAAGCATTCCAATGATCCATGGAAGCCCCCATTCACTTCAAAATATCGGAGTAGGCCTACTAAAAGATCCTATATTAATGGGAACTTTCGCCCTTCCACCTCCAATCAATTTGGCGGGAGAAGCGTCGATAGGAACCTGCAATATGATATCTTCTAAAAAGATCTCAGAAAACAATATCGACATGGATCATGCGCAGGTTTTGCCTCCAAGCCCAACAGAAATATTGTAGCAATCAATGTTCCTAGCATGGGAGGCAAACCCAAATCAACGCTCATCAAGCGTTTGGATAGATAGGTCTGAGGAATATGGTACCCCTTCAGATCCTTGGTCGCGAGTGCATGTCACCAACGAAGGAATTGTTCAATCAATGGTAATTGAAGGGGCACCATGGGATGATTACCACCATCGTTCCCTTCTTCCGGGTTGTGAAGAAAATACTCCTGATGACCTTTATCATCCTTCAGTTTTTTATTTCCTATCAAATACTGTAAATACGGTGGATTTCGAGGATGGTTCTTATCTCGTGTCGACCTCATTAAAAAATGAAACAAGGAGTCATGAGGATAGTTCTTTTAATGTGTCAACCTCATTAAAAAATGAAACAAATCCCCTTTCCAAATCTCAAAGGTAAACCTTCATTCCAACCACCGAGTTGAATGCAATGAAGCTTGGGGGGCATGCACCTTGATTTGCGTTATTATGCTGGGGGCATGCAAACTTATCACGAGCAGTGTTACTACAGGGTTCAAGCTCATTAAAAAATAAAACCGCCACGAGCAGTGTTACTGCAGGGTTCAAGCTCGTTAAAAAATAAACCCGCCACGAGCAATGTTACCGCAAGGTTCAAGCTCGTTAAAAAATAAACCCGCATCGAGCAGTTTTAGCGCATAGTTCAAGCTCATTAAAAAATAAACATAATCCATGAGCAAATGTTTCTCCCCGCATTTAAGCTCATTAAAAAATGAACTATTTCCCGGTAAATAACCATCGTGAATGTAGTACTTCAGCCTTTAAAAGCCTTGGTCGTGTTCTCATCATCACCTCCACTCTGTATTGGCCGATCATTCACCTCCATTTGATTGTTTACCCCTTTTGAGGAATAGCTGCGAAGAGTGATCTCACTAGCCATCCTTGTAACACTGTCGTGATTGGAACATTCCAAACCTTACCTGGAATCAGCTGCTACCCAATTTTATCACTAGTTCCTCAAAAGACGAGTCTTCTTTAAGCTCTTTTCAACTGACTCGTAAAATATGAAAAGATTGCCGAGCCATTGGCCTCTCCAGCTCGTTAAAGGGACCGGAAGTGCTATCCCTCCTTTAGATTTTAATCTTTTTGGACATGAGGGATTATTACACAAGAAGATCGAGCGCTTGTTTTGTTCGGCTCGTTAAAAGTATCAAAAATTCATCCCTTCTGTATTGTTTTATACTTTTTTGGACTTAAGGGATTAGATGACGAAAAACAAATTTTGGAGTTTCCTTTACATTCCTTTTCAGACTCTCTAAAATTGAAAATGATCGAGTTATCTTTGTCGTTAAACTCGTTAAAACTTAATAGCGACAAACTTGTCCATAGCAGACAAGAACGAGTTTCACTATCGCTAGGCTCATTAAAACATAGTGATGGGTTTGCCCGAATGGCAAATTATAGAACAAGCATATGTTATCCTCCTCAAGCTTGACAAAAATAAAGAGGTACTGGTCAGCAATGACTGGGGAAAATTGGGAAGAAAACTTGAAGAAACTTTGTTGGTAGCAAGTCGCTCTTGAACATGACACTTCCACTCCGCATCCAAGTCGGGTTGGGTTGTTTCATTCACCGGTCACATCACCATGGTCCCATCACACCATCCACATTTGGGGTAATGCTACCAATCCATCATGTCAGTGTCGCCGATATGTTCAAGAGAAGTCATTCAGAGAATTCACCTGTGTCTCACCCACTACAATACATTCATACTCCATTCTTTCATGACCGCCACCCTGAACCATATGTCATCAGATCGTTTTCACCTCCATTAAACTCATTTTCTCCGTTCCATGTCATTGATGTGGGATTCATTAAGGCCCTCCTGTGACGGATCGCTTCTTGTCGACATCAGCTCATTATCCAAGAAGTCGATCTAGGAACACCACGTTCAGTACTTTGAAGCTTGCATGCCTCAATGGCAAGTTTCTCACTTTCGGCGACATGTTTACATCAATGGCCTTCGACCGAAAGATTTTGCGTGGTGTTCGACGCCAAGTCCTTTATTCACACCACGTGAATTGTACTGCAATACCTTGAGGGTCATTATCATTATCGGTGATTCCTCTCGCGCCTGTTAACAGCTTACATCATTGGCTGGTAATCAGGCGATGTCTTTCCATGTTCGACTCCAGAACATCTCTCACATGGATCGACTTGTACTTCGAGTGAAGATCGAATGAGATTGAAGACCCCGGATCTAGTTTCATCCATCCGGGCTGTGATATATATTCAGGAAAATAAAGACATCAAATGTACATCATCGCTGCACAGATAATCATCCTTACAAAGGGATGATGGCTCTACCAGAATCATCAGTCTACACTCAGACGATTGTCTGTCCTATGTACATGAAAATGAATTTATAAAGCTGAGCATGGGAATGCCCACCTCAGCTAGATCATGAAAATATTATGAAGATAATGTATTGTATTCTATCTTATTACAGGTCTCCTCCCAGCTTGAAAGGACTTCGGATCCTCATAATAAAGCATTTCACCCGACATCAAAAGATTAACGACCTCATGCTTTAGGGGGCAATTGTTATAGACATTTTTGGGCACTACAACCCCAAGCATGAAATGTCCATAAACCAAGGGCTCCTAAGTCCCTAAAAACTGTTGTTCTAACCCCTAAAGGAACAAGGTCAACTGATTACAGCTTCTCCCAGAAGTTCTCCATGAAAAACTGCTCAGAACTAGTCAAAACAGGATCATTTCAGCTGCTCCATAGGCAAAGTGCGTTGCATCTTACTTAAACACACTGTGTGGGTGCGTTGCATTTCAAAAATCCCTTCTATGGGGTGCGATGAGCAAGAAGTGACAAATGGCAGTGTCATTCCACAAGGTGGAGAGGCATGGAAACTTCCAGAAACTTCTCCTATGACACTTGCCTCTCTGAATTTGACCAAAGATGAGTAAGAGATCATCAATCTCCAAGTGGAAGCAAGAACTATCAGAGGGAAGACACTAATCAAATCACAAGCTGACTCATCTCCCTTACATATTTCTATATATGGATCCCTCATCCCAAAGATCCAGAGGCTGGAATTTTGCATATTATAAGGAATTGTTGTTGGTTTCTTGAGACAACATCAGATTGTTGGGTGATCTAAGCTTTGTATGAGGTGAAGAGGGGCTTCCTTGCTGAGAGGATGATGCTGGGTCAGAACAACTGGTTGTAACTCCCCTTGGCTCTTTCTTGTTTATAAAATAAAATCTATTCAAGTTTTCCTCCATACTCTTGTGTCATTCATGTTTGTTGCATTTGTATGGTCAATTTACATCTGATCCTAGATTGTTTATGATTATAGATCCATGTTCTTGTATAGTGCTATGCTACTGTGATCTTACAGGTACTTTGTGAAGCTGGGCGTGCAAGGGAACAAGTAGCGAAAGACTATCAAGAGAGAGAGGAATCGAACTAGGAGATTAGCGCAAGATAGAGGTTGGTCTTCTTTGTTCTTCTCTCATCTATACCTCATAAAGGAAAAACAAAAGTAGCTTTACTTTGTTTGTTTCTAAGGTAGCTATCACACCTTAGTGGGATAAGCAGTTCTGTGTAGACACTTTTCCCTGTAACACCAATGTGTTGATAGACCATGGAGCGGCCATTAATGTTATGACTAGGAAAACCATGGAGTAACTTCGGTTGACTCACATTCATCCTACCCCCATTGTGCTTGAACTTACTAATAGATCTAAAATTAAACCAGATGGTGTGTTAGATGATGTAGTTGTCTCGATTGATTCATGGCAGTAACCCACAGATTTTATTG
This sequence comes from Pinus tabuliformis, assembly GCA_031772625.1. Classification (NCBI taxonomy): domain Eukaryota; kingdom Viridiplantae; phylum Streptophyta; class Pinopsida; order Pinales; family Pinaceae; genus Pinus; species Pinus tabuliformis. The sequence continues at coordinate 610,144,018 of CM062811.1, read as the reverse complement.
TGTTACAACCAAAGAATCCTATTGGGGGACATTGTTTGATCTTGGGATGACCATGGCTTTCCACAACAGATGCCTATATAGGATGTTGCTTAGGTGATATCTATATTTCCCATGGGGATGCTAGGGAAAAGGTCACCTTATACCCACCTGCCAGATCTATCAAGGAGCTTCAAGATACATTGTGGTTGGATTATGATAGTAGTGATGAGGAGACTCAGACTCTTTCTTCGATCCATCAATATACATAGTAGATTGAGGAGGGTGTGATCTGAGATTAACTAAATAACCTAGACACAATGCGGAATTTTGAATCACTTCAATAGATATTTAGTCTGAGTTTCCAGGAAAATTGTGATCCCTAATCCTTTCCCTCATCACTACAGAGCCTAGTATCCACCACAAGCATTTTCGATTATGATACCACTCTTGTTTAGATTAGTCTAGGAAAATATTTACACATTAGCTCAGACTTGGACCCATCCTAGCAACAAAAACTGGTGAGCTTGTTACAAGACCATATTGATGCCTTTGCATGGAGTTATGAAGACATCAAGGACATCCATCTTGAAACTTGTACTCATCATATTTATATTCAGGAAGGTTCTTGACCCTTCTGACAACCCCAAAGGCGAATGAATCATGCACTAAGAGAAATCGTTAAAGAAGTATTACAAAAACTCTTAGATTTCGGTTTTATCTATCATATATCCAATAGTCAGTGCGTCTCTACATTGGTGATAATCCTGAAGAAGGATGGTAGATGTCATATTTGTAAATATTATAGAGAATTAAACAAAGCCACTCTCAAGGATTACTTTCCTCTTCCCTTCATTGATCAGGTGTTAGATGCCCTTGCCCATAAAAAGTAATTTTCATTTTTATATGACTACAATGGTTATAACAAAATAAAAATCTCACCCACCGATCAAGACAAGACTACCTTCACTTTTCCATGGGGAACATTCGCTTATCGAGTACTTTCTTTTGGACTTTGTAATGATCCAGCTACCTTTTAGAGGACAGTCTTTGCTATTTTTGCTAAACTTGAGTGTGTAGAAATTTACATCGATGATTTTTTAGTTTTTGGTGATTCTTTTCAAGAAGCCCTTCAAAATTTAAATAAATTACTCAATCGGTGTGAAGAAACATGCCTTGGTTTGAGCAATAAGAAATGTAGACCAGTGTGCAAAGCAGTGCTAGTCCTTGGCCATCTTATCTCTAATAAGGGTATCCAAGTATATCTTGCCAAAATAGAAGTTATTATAGATCTTCCTACACCTAAAACGCAAAGGGAAGTGAGAGGATTCCTTGGACATGTGGGTTATTACCAAATATTCATTGAAATTTTTTCTTGGAAAGCTAACCCTCTTTTTCAATTATTAGCTAAGGATAGCAATTTCTCCCTGAATAAGGTTTGTCTGCGAGCTTTTAAGAATTTGAAGAAAAAATTAGTACAGGCACCATTTTTTGGGGACCTAATTTGTCTCTTCCATTTCATATTTCCTCAGATGCCTCAGACACTCCCACTGGTGCAGCCTTAGGACAAGAAGAAAACTAGCAATCCTATGTTATTTACTTCACTACTAAAAAATTGTCATCTGCTGAATTAAATTATACAGTCACTGAGGAAGAGTTTATAGATGTAGGTTTTGCTATTAACAAATTCAGACACTACATTATAGGTTATGAAGTATTTATACATACAGATCATTTTGCCATAAAATATTTAATGAAAAAACCTTTGACTAGCAGTAGCATAACTAGGTGGTTGCTTTTACTGCAATAATTACTATAATCGATAGGCCAAGAAAATCAAATGTAGTAGTTGATTATCCTTCCAAATTAAGTAACCTTGGCAAATTAATTCCTATAGATGACTCATTTCCTGATGAACATAATTTTGTTGTTTCAAAAAATTCTTCATGGTTTGTTGATATAGCTAATTATCTTGTCACGATAAAAACACCACCTCACCTATCCACTCAAGAGAGGTGGAGAATCATTCAAAAAAGTGCTTCATATTCTTGGATCTAAGGATATGTATTCTACACATTACCCGACCTTATTATTTGTAGATGTGTGGAAGAAGAGGAAGTGTTTGATATTTTGAAAGCTGCCCATGATGAACCTTGTGGGGGCCATTTTGCTAAAAAAAGAACAACATATAAAGTTCTTCTCGTTGGTTACTTTTGGCCTTCCCCGTTTAGGGATGCCAAACTGTATGTTAAGCATTGTGATAATTGTGAGTGAATGGTCCAACCTGGTCAATCCGATGAGATGCTTTTGTGTCCTCAAGTCATGTTAGAACCCTTTGAAAAATGGGCCATTGATTTTGTAGGACCTATAGTCCCAACGTCTTTAAAAAAAAAAACATATCTTGGTTTGCTCAGATTTTGTAACAAAATGGGTAGAAGCTAAAGTTGTTCCTTTTTCTACTCAAAATATTGTTGTTGCTTTTTTATTTAATGAATTTTTTACCCTATTTAGTGTTCCAAGTGAAATTGTTACTCACAATGGACCTCAGTTTGTTTCTAATATAGTGAAAGTAATTATAATTTAATACAAGATTCAGCACATGAAATTAACACAGTACCACCCGTAGGAAAATAGCAAGGTAGAATCCACCAATAAAGTAATTGCGTCCATTCTTACCAAAACAATGAATCTTCATAAAAAATATTGGGCAAATAGATCACAAAAACCATTATGAGATTACATAACTACCTGGAGGAATAGCATAGGTCATACACCTTATGAGATGGTGTACAACAAGTATGTCCTATTGTTGATTGAATTCAAGGTTAAAACTTTTAGAATTGCACTCTAGCTGGGTTTGGATCTCTCGGAAGCACAATAACAATGTCTTGTGCAATTGAATGAACTTGATGACACCATGAGAGATGTTGTTCAACAAACTATATTAATGCAGCAACAAAAGAGAAAATGGCATGATAGGTTAATAAAAAAGAAGTAGTTCCAACCAAGTAATTGGGTACTCCTTTATTATTCAAAGTTTAAAAATTTTAAGGGGAAACTTTGTACACGCTGGATGGGGTGACATGAGGTAGTTAAAGTTTTCGAGAATGGAGCACTAGAAATTAAGATTATTGATGGATGAGAAGATGTTTTCTTGGTGAATGGGCATAGACTCAAAACATATTTCCAACCCACCACTAAGGAAGATTTTATATAGCAAGTTAAGCAACAACCATATTTGAAGATGGTAGGTGGTTATACTAGCCTATTATGAGTTTTGATTTTCTCTTTTTGTAATAAAAAAAAAAAAAAAAAAAAAACACATGACTATGAAAATCAGCTTGGTGGTGCAATCATGTAATGGTCTGCTTGAAAACAAGCTTGCTGGAAGGCAGATCAGTTTCTGAAATAAAATTTGATGTTACTTGATTATGATGAATGGATAATTTGTCACTAAGAAGAAGCAGGTTTCCACAAGGAAATCTGGTGGTAGCAGAAAAACTAGAAGAAACTAAGTCGTTACCAAGTTTAGGGAAAATAGCATGACAAATTTTATGCAAGTAACAGAAGACTCCCACTACAGTTAATTCAACTAGGATACAACATTATTTGATGGAGACATTTATTTCCTAAGGTAAATACTCTATTTTTCTTCTTATTCCTTTCCTCAATCGTCCCTCTATTTCTTCTTTTATTTGCCTAATTGAATGCCCCTCCTATTCTTCGTAGAATTTCCTGTCTCTATTTCTATTATTCTCTCTTACCCCTAAAATTGTTTTCCCTTAATACCTTTTCCTATATCCTCCTGAATCAATTTACCTTATTTTGAGTGTCCCTTGTGATTTTCCTTCCCTTTCTTTAGAAATACGCCTATCCCACTTCTTTTTTCCCTTATATATTTTTTTTAGGATCTGATCATTCCTAAAAGCCGTATTCGTTTACATCTAGAAACATGGTGACACCTGAACCTGGTGATAAAGAACTCCTTAAACTCTGAAACCAATTTGTATGCAATCCATCTTACCTTTAAATAAAGGCAATTTGATTGGTAAGTTCAGAACATAAATCATTTTATTTCAAGTACAGGAACCCTCTCGTGTAGTACAGGAACTGCAGTACAAGAATCCAAGTGTTTTAGTATAGGAATCCCAATATTCGAGTATAGAAAGTCTTTTTCGATACAATAATCATGTTGCAGTGTGGGAATTTTATTATGATTTTTTTTTAAAATCACTAGAATTAGTCATAGATTTATTTCAATTTTTTTTTATTCTTTAAATAAATATGATGGTCAGATGTGAAAATAATGGCCTTTGCATCTATGTTGTGTAAATGACATTATTGTTTTACCCTGAAAAGGGATGTTTCATTAAAGTGTGGGAATTAATATGGGCCTAGGCAACCTTATCATAACAAGCGCTACCATTTCCAATAAATTCCATGATGAGGACTGGGTGCATGTATGAAGGTAGTTTCACTCCTTTCTATTTACATAAGAGATTTTTCCATCATTTAATTGATCTTACCTCCACCATGTGCTATTTTTTCATCCATTCCTTGCAATCATAACCATTATAGTTGACACTCTTAGTCATCATTACTCACCTATCTTGGAGATTATGTTGAATCTATTGCCCTCCTAACTCGCTTTTGTACTGATAGTGCGAGAGTTTCTCCAATTGATGATGTAATTCAAGATGGGATGTTGAACTACCATGAATTGGGAGCCGAATGCATGCAATTTGAATTATCATTAAATATAGGGATTGTGTAGCATCAAGAATACTAATTCCTACACTTCCCGGGCACCGAAGATTATATGTCATGAGGAATTTCTTTGGAATTATTCATTGAAGTTTTGAACAGGTTAGGGGATTGTAGGTAGTGACAGTCTTTTGAATGTCATGGAGCTAGTTCAAATCAAGCCTTGGTCTATCAAGGAGTTGAAGGGAACGTTGGAATATCAAGGAAACTTACCTATGTTGAAGGTATTCTTTAACTTACCTGTAGCACATCTGACTACTGATGAATTTTGAATCCAGAAAGTTAATTAACTTTCCTTACTTTCTGTTAAAAAGATTAGATAAGATGTCTAGGAGTGTACATAAGAGCTGGAAGGATCAAATAGGTTTTAAGCTCTGCCACTATGGGTCGATTAAAATTATAATTAATAAGGAATTAGAGAATAGGGGAAGTACTTGGGAAGGGTTTTTTAAATCATACGAGTGTAGGAGCACTGTGAAAATTTCTCGTGGCAAGGGTCGAAAGGGAAGCAACGTAAAGGGGCTAATAAATCTAAGGATGCATAGCATCAAAAAGGGAAACAACTGCTCTCAAGGGGTGATAAAGATAAGAAACCTAAGGCCGCCAAACCCCAGTCCATGAACTTAGCAGAAGACAAAAAAGAATGAGAAGGATAAGGTCGATATGCCATGACCATCACAAATGATTACAAGAGGATTACTGAAAGGTCATAGGGCTTCCTCGAGCAAGAATACATTTACACCAGCTACTGCATCAAAGTTTGAGGTTATCAAAGACTCAAAGTCTTCTCACAAAGACTATGCCTCTCCTGAAAACCTTCTATTTGACACTCTTGTGGGAAATATGTCAGTATAGGATAGCCTCTCCCTTTTGGTAGGTGTATAAGCATTAGATACTTTAGTTTTTAGCTTGGGATATAAATAATACAAGGGGGATGTTCCTCTACAATCTTTGATGAAGAGATTTAAGAAGCAAAAAGTGACCCATGGATAGGAGGTCGACTAGGAGATAACAAAGGAACTGACAGAGGAGAAACTTGAGGACGATTTTACTCTAGTATCTATGAGGCCAAAGGTTAATAAACAGAAAGTGACTCATGGGCAAAAGGATTAACAAGCTCAGAAGTAGAAGGAAGAACAATATGAGGATGATGTTCCCGTACATCGGTAGCAGAGGAAATAAAAACACAAGGAGAGGAGAAAGGAAATTAAGAAGTGAAGGACTCTGCCCTTTAGAGGAAGATGAGTAAAACTCAGAAATTAAAACAATAGGTTTATGAATTTGAAGTTTTAAATAGGTGTGTACCTGATCAGAACATACTGTTAAAGAACTAGAATGAAGAATTATCAGTGACAGTCACTGAGAAGAAACGACAAGTAAGGAAGTGGAAGTTTCATGCACCCCACCTAAGATTTTGAGTTTAGAAATTGCTCAAGTGCATAAGGAAGGTTCAAGTAAAGAAAACGAAATCAAAATTTTTGAGGATTAATATTCAAATTCAAAAATGAGGAGGAGGATTTCCATTTTTTGTTTTTGCAGAGGTTAGTAGTTGTGTGAGGACACACAACAAGGTGAGGTTGGGGGGATGTTGGTCATTGAAATTGTCCTAATTTTACCCCGAACTACCTTACCCTAACCAATATTTCAGAACTTGAAAAAGACCTCTCTACATGCATTTTTGGTTCCTTTCAATGAATTTTTTGAAAATGGATATGTATGCTTATCTTGATGAAAAGGGTGTTGTGCTTTACAACAACCCTCCTCATTTCAAAATTTTTATATAAAACTTTAATAAGAAATGGGTCCCCTTTTAGAATATAAATAAAATCAATAAAACGTTTGAAAATAGATTTTTATAATAGGTCATATAAAATTTTCTTTTAGGATAGGTTAAATCACAATCGCAATTTGCAAATCTATCAAACCCATGAAAGTCCTTTTGATAAGGTCTGGTCCGATTTGAAATATAATAAAACCTTATCATAAAGCTTTATTGAAGGAAAATGATTATAAGAATAATATGTCGCATCGCGCACAACCTTTATTTCAATAATGGACTTAAAGTGTCCCATTGAGATTCGCTGATGCGATAACTCTATCAGAAATCACATTTCGCTACTCATCAACAAATCGCTCCAAGTATCCCATTGAGAACCTCTGATTCGATAAGCCAATTGCAATCGTGCATCGCTAAAATAATAAAACATGTCCCAAAAAGTTCCATTGAAATCTGTCGATGTGATATTATTATCGTAAAGCACACTTTCGATAAAAGGAAAAAAATGAAATATCACGAACATGCGCGGTTTAAAATTATAAGTCAATTATAAAGAAAATTTAAATTATTTATCAATTTTAAAGCATGCCGCCTCCCCATGCCATCTCGCCACTTATCGCAATCGTAACCATGCAAAGGAACCATTTAAGCACAGCACTTGTAACTCCCAATTTGTGATATGTGATTATCACTAATCGTCGATCGAAAAGTCACAATACCCATACTATAAAGGACTGTTATAAATTTGCAATGCGACATATTAACACGGAATTAAAATTTCACATTGGAAGTTATGGAGAAATCATTAATAAGTAGTTATGGTTGAACCCTTCAAGAAATTTATCCGTGGTGGCTTAACATATCATAGATCCATAGCATCTACTACACTTAATTGTTGTTAGTCCTATGTGTTGTGTATTTTCTTTGAACAAGTTTTTCCACTATTACATCCTTCTGTTTCATTTTTCAAAGTGAGTCTGAACTTATCAGTCTATCAAAAATGTCTAAGAAATCTCGAAAATCAAAAGTCCTTGTCATAGCGAAAGATGAACCAGCGAAGTTGGTACTGATAGCTGATACTACTTGTTCAAGCCTTGGCAAGACTTCATGGGAGAGCATATATAATCTACTCGAGGCTAAGGATCCATCTGAAATTGAAGAAGAAGAAGCAACAGCTAGTTCAACTGATAAATCAGAAAATACTCTTAATGTTTTAGCCAACTCCTTCCTCCACAGAATAGCAGCTCATGCGAAAGTGTTACCATACAATGACCTGGTGAGAAGGGTTATAGAAAGTATCAACATAACCAACATATCCTTATATAAAGCCGATGCTAAGGATTTAACCAAGCTATCCCAATATGCAAGTGCCTATTTAGCCACCACAATGGATAAGGCTTCCAAAGTTAGCCAACTAATCAAGGAAAAGGATCTAAGGATCACCCAACCTGAAGAGAAAATAGTGGAAGAACAGCAGAAGATCAGTTAGCTTGATCAATAGCTAACAAAGCAAAAACAGCAGAATGAGCAACTAAAAGAACAGTTAAGTCTAGAGAAACAAAATATCAATCAGCAGGCTCTCTAGAAACAACAAAAGTTGTCTCAAGAACTCAGCAAGCTTCGAGTGGCAATTCAGAAGGAAAAGAAAACTAATGAAGAACAACTTGCATAACTACAATTACAGGTAGAGAAATTCAAGGATTATCTGAAGGTTGTTGAATTCAAGAAAGAAGCCCTGGAAGTGACTAAAGCCTTATCTCAGCAACTAAATATCCTTTTCCATAAGATATCATTGGTTGACCCATTGTGCACTATCACTGCATCAATTATTGAATAAGCAATTGACACCAGGCTGGAATTTGAAAGCGCAGATGATAAGGTAACAAAATTTCTCTCTTGGAAAAGTTCAGAAGAAGGCATGGGTGCTAATCTACCGAAAATCCAAGAATCGCACAAAGAAATCTTGTTTTTGGAGTGGGAATCATAGTTAATAAAGGCCAAAAAAGCTACTTCCAGAATTAGGGCTATAAGAAACAATCTGATCGAATTGGTAAATTACAGCTTATATCTAACTAACTTGATCTTTGATTGCTCTCCAGGAAAGTTCTCGAAGGCAAAAGCGCTAGAAGATGAATGGAGACAGTATCTGGCTAGCAGAGAAGAACAAATCGGCAAAGTGCAAAACTTGACTTGGGATGCATTTTGGATTTTCTAGTAAAGCTGCACAGCCAACAGATGGCCACCAAATGCCTTGTTGACATTGTCAATCTCATGGTTCATGAACTTTCAAATGCTACGTGCACAGCTCAACTACACTCTAGGCTAAGTCACCCTCCAAAAATTCAGCAAATGCTCTCAATTTGTCAGCTGCAGGTGCAAGAGGAGAAGTAGAGACAATGAATCAGTTAAAAGGCTATCACACTGATATTTTCATAAATCAAGTCCTAGATTTTCATGTTTGCAGTTTCAACAGCTTCAAACGATTTTTATTGATTGTTAGTCTTTATTTTATTATTTAAACCCTTTCATGTCTTTGAAAAAAGGGTCCTCAATTTGTATAATATTTGACTTGAGAAGTTGCACTTTTGTACTTCTAAATAGACTTGTATCAATAGTGGATCAAGGCTCTACATTTTTGTGAAGAAACTTTTGCAAGACCTGCACTTTTGTATCTCCTGGAAGGTTTTCTCAAACAAGAAATTGGAATCGGAGTGTTATTTATATCGGAAAGATTCAAATGCATGCAGTACTTTTATCACTGTTCTTTTGTCTTGTCTCCAATGTGTTGAAGCATTCCTTTTAAAAGATTTCTATTGTTGATATATATATATATGCTCTTCAAATAATTGTTTACCATGTCATTTCTGAAGATTTAGAAGTGTTATACTTTACAAATATATGTCAGTGATATACATTGTTATGAATGTGATATATTTTATTAGTAATTACTTTGTTTAATTTATTAAACAAAATAATCATTATCCATGAATGCATCTTTCTATCAATTAGTGATTCATCTATATGATTATTTGTCTATTAGAAATAATCAGAAATCGCATTGTTAATACATTACCCGGGTTAGATAAGCATATTTGTATATTTTTTAGTCATATGTTAAAACACTTATCATCCTTATTATACATTATAAACCAATCACCCATCAAACCTTTCATTATATTGGAAATTGGTCCCATAATATCCAATCAGAGCCACCACACCAAACGGAAAAGGAGTTGTACTAAGGTTCGAACCGAGTGGATTTCCCCAATGTTGGTGCTAGGATTTTAGAGGCTTCAACATTTTTGGTGCTAGAAGGAGGGCATGAACTATGAATGGTGAGCAAAGCTAAATCCATAGGCCATTCTAAGAGTAGAACTCCCTCACCATCTCCTCCAACTTCTCCTTCGCATTCTAAATCTCCTATTTTTAAGCGAGAAGTTGAAATGGAAAATACAACACCCGCTACTGAAAACTTAAACACACCTGACAATTCTTCTCTTGAGTCCCCTAAATTACATACCTTAATTCATAAACTCCAAGAGTTTTCAATATCCCAAGAGCATTCTAAGTTATCCCAAGGCAGTGTGACTTCGTAATATATTCCATCTCAGCCTCTTACTAGAGCACAGAGTGAAAAGCTTGGTATTCCACCGACTAAATTTCCTCTGCCAAGTAGAAAAAGAGATACTAAGACACCTTTGGAGTCTGATAGTGAGACTCTTTCTTCATCATCATTCATTCCATATAAACCATTGCAAATTCATCCATCCATTCCCCAACTCAAGATCATAGTCCATAAGGGTACAGGTACTCCAACATCCTCTACCCAATCACCTTCAACTGCCTCTTCACCCTCTTCTATTGTTAGTTCGACAATGGCACATAATCAACCTCAACCAAGACCATGGACAAATCCAGGAGTTGTTGCTGTGCCTGCACCTTTGAGTCAATTACTAGCTCATCCTGAAAAATGGTTACCAAAATTTAATCCAGACATTGGCATATTGGCTGAAGAACATATAAACAATTTCATGTTTTCATAAACATGAATGGGGTAACAAAACAAGATGTTGTTGTTAGGATTTTTCCATACACTTTACAAGGGGCAGCTAGAACGTGATATTTTTCATTACCACCACGATCCATAAATAGCTGGGATGTTTTTCAGGAGCAATTTTTAACTAAGTTTGGAGACGATAGGTCCACAACGACTTTGATTAATGATCTCTCCAATCTGAAATCTGAATCAGAGGAACCCATCAAAGACTTCAACTCCTGATTTAATAAGTTGTTGAATAAAATCCCTGCAACATCCAAGCCAAGTGAAGAAATCCGAAGCGAATGGTATATCTCTACTTTACCTTCAACTATAGCCATTTTCATTGATAGGTGAACCAAACCTACATTAGCAGAAAATATGAAAGAAGTGATCGCTATTGAAAAATGTATTATTTCTTTGGAAAAGAAAAATGCTCTTGAAGAAAGAAAGTCCAAAAAGGTTACTTTCAAAGATGATCCAAAAAATATAGTTAAAGACCCATATGACATGGAAGGTTTACAAAAGGTTCTGAAAACTATGTCCAATGAAATGGTGGAAATAAAAAAGTAGGTAGTTGAAACTTCTACTAAAAAACGATTTAGAAACTTTAGAATAAATCAATCAACTGAAATGAAACCACCCAATGCTATATCTAATGCAAAATCAGATCTAGATGACGATGAAGATGAAGACACAATTTTATCATCAGAAGAAATGGAAGAAGAGGAAACAGTTGAATGTCATTGGATGTGGGACTTTATCTTGCCTAACTTTGATACTGAAAGTGAACAAGAAGCTCTCCTAGTAAATACCAGAAGTAAAAATACAGCAGATCCTATTCAAACAAATCCAAAGAAGAAAAATTCAAGCCATGTTACTAAAGACAAAGCTCCCATGAAGAAAACTCCAGTAGTGCCTACCCAAAATCAACCATCATCCTCCAATCCACCCTCATCATCTAAAACATTACTAGTTTCTAACTCTATGGATTACAACATTGTGGAAGACATGAAGAATACTTGAGAAAATATTTATTTATATGAACTTAGCAAGCTCAAACATCAACAGAAGTTGTTACTTAAAGAGTTAAATCCAGTACCTTCTTCTCCTCTTCCAGCTAGTGTATTATCCAAGGTGGCCAAAGGATCAAGTAAACCACCATTGGATAGAGTATATGCTACTGATGTTGTTTTGATCGAAGATAGGTCTAATTCTCATACTCCTCCTTTTCTCTTGACTTATGAGATCTATAATAGAAATTTGCATAACTGCTTGATAGATTTAGGAACTTCATCAAACATAATGCCAGCCTCAGTTTGCTCTAAATTAAACATTGAGCCCCAAAAATCTACAGTTCATATTGTTCAATTAGATCAGACTAAAGTTTAAGTTTTAGGAGAGATTAATTCAGTTACCATTAGGCTATCAGCTGATCCCAAAGTAGTTCAAAGAATTGATATATTGATTGTTGACATCCCTGAGTTCTATGGTTTAATTTTAAGCAAGGATTGGTCTGAGAAACTCCATGGTTACATTTCCACTGATTGGTCTCACATGTGGCTTCCCTATAAAGGGAAACCAAATCAAATCAAAATAGATTAGGAAAAACACATGACTCATACCGTAACAAAGTTTGGACAAGGAAACCAACCTGTAGCTTTCAATAACAACATTCTCAGAAATTACTCAGCTGAGTCATTCTTTGGAAATTTTAATGCTCAACAATCTCCTTTTCTTGTTAATAGTATCACATCACAAGTTAAAAATTTATCTCATACTAATACCTCAAGATGTGTTAGTATTGCTGATGAACTTGTAAATAAATCTATAGATAAGCCTTTATTTTGGTCTTTATATTTTGATGGATCAAAATCCAATAACAGTGCAGGAGAAAGATGTATTTTATTTAGTCCAGAAGGGGAGAAACTATGCTATCATGCAGGCTAGAATTTGAGTGTACCAATAACACTACAGAAAATGAGGCATTGATCCAAGGGCTCTATAAAGCAATAGGCCTGAATATTCAATATCTGAAAGTATTTGGTGATTTCAAAATTGTCATCAAACAAGTAATAAATGTTATCCATTGTCTCTCAGGTCATCTCAAACATTATCAATCCCTTGTTCAAGATCTCATACATCATTTTCTGGCATTTAACATTTCTCTTATTCCTAGATCTCAAAATGCAGCAGCTGATTTATTGGCTAATGTCGCTTCTAAGTTCCTTCCATCTGAGGATTATAGTCTAGATAGGTTTTCAATTGAATTAATTTTTCAGCCATCTGTCCCAGACAATGTCACCAATTGGCAAGTATTTAATCATGATGAAGACATTTTAGATTTCTTGACTTTTGAAAAATCCTACGATGATCAGATTATTGATGAAAGAGATCATGATCTTCAGCTAAAACAAAGACTAAATGAGAATTCTATTCCTAAATTTGTGGTCAAGCTAGAAGATCTCTATGATATCAAAGATAGATTCAAAGGGTCACTAATTCAAAACTTCAAATTTCTACTTTAAAGTTTGAATTAGTAAATCTTGGCACTGAGGCCAAACCACAAAATGTCAATCTAGAGCTTGCACTCAAATCAGAATAAATATTAGCTTTCATCAGATTATTAAACAAGTACAAAAATGTTTTTTCTTAGAATTACAAAGATTTGAGAACTTAGGATACTTCTATCATTCAACACAAAATTCAAATGATTTCTGATGAGAAACCTATACAACAAAAGTTAAGGAAAATTCACCCAAATTTGGAAAGTCAAATCAAAGCAGAATTGAATAAACTTCTGAAAGCTAAGATAATTTTCCCTATTAGAAATTCTAAATGGGTTTCAAACTTGGTACCTGTAAGAAAAAAGAATGGTGATATTAGGATTTGCAAAGATTTTACAAATCTCAATAAGGCATGTCAAAAAGATAATTTCCCATTACCAACAATGGAACAGATACTTCAATCAGTAGCTGGTTTAGAGTTAATGTCCTTTCTTGATGGTTTTTTAGGGTACAATCAAATATTGGTGCATCCAGATGATAGACTAAAAACTACCTTCAGAACTAAATGGGGAACATATGCTTATCAGAAAATGCCTTTTGGTTTAATAAATGCTGGTGCTACTTTCCAATGAGCCATGGATATAGCCTTCAAAGGTTTGATCAATAGGTTAATTGTTGTTTACTTAGATGACATAACTGTCTTTTCCAAGAAAAGGGCCAATCATCTACATGATTTAAAACAAATCTTTAAGCGATGTAAAAGTTATGGGATTTCTCTAAATCCCAAGAAATCATTCTTTGCTCTAAATGAAGGCAAACTCTTAGGGTTTATTGTATCCAATGATGGCATATATATTGATCCTGATAGGATAAAAGAGATTTCTGGTATTCCGTTGCCACATAATAAGAAATCAATGCAATCATTTTTGGAACAGATAAATTTTGTAAAAAGATTTGTTCCTTATTTTTCTCATATAATCTTTACCTTTACAAACTATGATTAAGAAAAATTCAGTTTTCAAATGGGGAAATAACGAAAAAGAAGCCTTTGACTGAATCAAACAGGCCATTATTAATGCTCCTGCATTAAATACTCCCAATTTTTCTAACCATTTTATTTTGTATACTTTGGCCACTGAAACATCTTATGATGCCATTTTAACACAAATCAATGATCAGTGAGTAGAAGCACCTATATCTTTCTTTAGTTCCAATTCACAGGGTGTTGAACTCAACTATTCTGAAGTAGAAAAATAAGTTTTTGCTGTGTTTAAATCTATCAAACACTTTAGACCATTTCTCCTAAAATCACACGCAAAAGTAATAGTCCCATTCTCTGCAGTGAGGAAATTTCTAGTACAAAGGGAAGTAGGAGAAAAGAGAGCTAATTGGGTAACAGCTTTACAGGAGTATGATATTGATATTAAACCAACGAAAATTGTGAGAGGGCAATATTTTGGCAAGTTATTAGCAGGATCTTCTAATATTCCAGAATATGAAGATTCAAATAAGACTCTTCAAGTGAATGAGATAAGTATCATAAATTCTGAATTTCAGTATGCTGATCTGATCTTTTACTTGAAAAATGGATATTCTCCTCCTGATTTCAGTTACAAAAACAAACATGCCTTAAGATTAAAAGCAAAACACTTTGAAATCATTGATGATGTGTTATTTAGAAGAAATTATGATTCAATTTTATTAAGATGCCTTGAAAAAACTAAAGCACAAAAGGTTTTGCAGGAATTACATGATGGTCTAGCAGGTGGACATTTTGGAGGAGATACTACAGCTCACAAGATAATACATGCTGTATATTATTGGCCCACTTTGTTTAAATATTCCCATGATTATGTAAGGAAATTCAAGATTTGTCAAACTGCTAGTGGGAGACAAAGGAAACTAGCCTTTCCTTTACAACCAGTAAACATTGAGCAACCATTTGAACAGTGGGGGCTTGATATCATAGGAGATATTGTTCCACATTCTTCCAAGCAACACAGATACATCCTTACAACCATGGATTACTTCACAAAGTGGGTAGAAGCAATTCCATTAAAGGTAGCCAATTCTGATGCAATCATTGAATTCATTGATGAATTCATCATTACCAGGTTTGGTGTACCTAATGCCCTTATTTTTTATAATGCATCTTATTTTTCTAGGAGTAGTATAGTTGAATTTTCTCTTAAGAGAGGTTTTAAATTAAAATATTCTACAAATTACTATCCTCAAGGTAATGGTTTGGTAGAGTCAACTAATAAGAATCTTATTAAGATTATTAAAATAATTGTTGATCAAAATCAAAAAAAAATTGGCATAAAACTTTAAAATTTGCATTATGGGCAGATCGCATAACTCAAAAGGCCTTAATAGGTACTTCGCCTTTTAACCTAGTGTATGGGAAAGAAGTTGTAATACCTTCAAACTTAGCACTCCCATCTCTAGCCTTGGTACAATTTATTGAATAAAATCCTTCTTCCTCTATTGAATTAAGATTTGATCAAATCCTCAAATTGGAGGAAGAAAGAGAGAAGGCCAAAATCACTCATGCTAAACATCAACAAGTTATTAAATCTTCTTTTGATGCAAGTTCTACCATCTCAAAAACATTACAAATTGGTGATGTCGTGTTGAAATGGGACAAAGCACATGAAGACAAAGGTAAACATACCAAATTTCAAAAGATGTGGCTTGGACCATTTCAAATCATTGAAAATATATGCTCATCAACATTCATACTGTAAGATTTATCGGGAAAGAGAGATTCTCTTCCTATGAATGGGCTTATCTTAAAGAAATTCTTTTCTTAGGAAGGTAACCCCTTCTTACCTGTAAATATTCTTTATGCAAGTTTGTTTATTTTAGAAAATAATGTTGTGAATAGTCTTCCATTGGCCTTTTACTATTGAAAAGCTCTAAGAGATGATATTTTGAATACTTGCTTCCAAATGCTAGAAACTTTTAAGGAAATGATTACAGTTTTGGAAATTTGAATAAAACATCAAATTCTAAAGACCTCTTTAAAGTTTTCAAAATCTTCCAAAAACTTGAAATATTGCAAAAGTTAAGAGAGGTTATTCATAAAAAAGTAAATTCTTTTCTAATCTTAGCATCCATAACTCTAAAATTGTCATCCATAAACACTTAAGGAGAAAGTCATTCACCTCATCCACTAAGTTTCTGATTTTTCAAAGTGTAATTCTAAAATATGTCTGATATAAAAGATAAGAGGTCTCATCATCAGCCTGCTTACCATGATAATAGGGAACTAATTAAACTAACATTACCAATATTGCATATCAAAATAGGGTAATGGCTTATAATCATAAGACAGGGGTCTTATCATGAGCTAGCTTGTTCAATTCAATTATAACTAGTAAATGGCATTGTCATAAGCAGGCTACCAAACCAGGACAATGGCTTTTTATCTTAAAAAATTAAAAGAATAATCAAAAAATATATATGTAAGCATATCTTTATGGTTTTATCTTTCAGAAGTTATACTCTTAGATGGATGGGACAATGAATGACTGAGGATCAAAAGGTAACCCTGTCAAGACTATAGATGTTTGCTGGCAGCAAAGGCACTACCTACGGCAAAAGAGTAAATTTAAAAGCTAATTTGGAAGAGCTCCCTACTTTATCTTTATCAGCCAATCAAAGCTTGAAGAAGCTAAAAATGTTTTTATGTTTAAGGGATTGTAAAAGAAATTACAAAAAATTTGTTATTTTATTCAGAGTAAAAAAAATTTAGCTATTCTTAGATGGTTTTCTTTGTCCTCAATTATTTCCAACCTAAGAAAGTTTTAGATATTGCATTATTTTTCAAAGATAACTATTTCTCCCAGTGAATCGTCAATTGTTTTGATTTACAACAACCCTCCCCATTTTAAAATTTTTATATAAAACTTTAATAAGAAATGGGTCCCCTTTTAGAATATAAATAAAATCAATAAAACGTTTGAAAATAAATTTTTATAATAGGCCATATAAAATTTTCTTTTAGGATAGTTTAAATCGCAATCACAATTTGCAAATCTATCAAACCCATGAAAGTCCTTTTGATAAGGTTCGATCCGATTTGAAATATAATAAAACCTTATCATAAAGCTTTATTGAAGGAAAACGATTATAAGAAGAAAATGTCGCATAGCGCACATCCTTTATTTCAATAATGGACTTAAAGTGTCCCATTGAGATCTGTCAATGTGATAACTCTATCGGAAATCACATATCGCTACTCATCAACAAATCACTCCCAGATTCCCATTTAGAACCTCCGATGTGATAAGCAAATCACAATCGCACATTGCTAAAATCATAAAACACATCCCAAAAGTTCCGTTGAAATCTGCCGATGCGGTATTATTATCGTAAAGCGCACATTTGATAAAAGGAAAAAAATGAAATATCGCGAACATGCGCGGTTTAAAATTATAAGTCAATTATAAAGAAAATTTAAATGATTTATCAATTTTAAAGCATGCCACCTCCCCATGCCAGCTCACCACTGATCGCAATCGTAACCATGCAAAGGAACCATTTAAGCATGGCACTTGTAACTCCCGATCTGCAATATGCGATTATCGCTAATCGCCAGTCGGAAAGTCATGATACACATACTATAAAGGACCGTTATAAATTTGCGATGCGAAATATTATCACGGCATTAAAGTTTCACATTGGAAGTTAGGGGGAAATCATTAATAAGTTGTTATGGTTGAATCCTTCGAGAAATTCATCCGTGGTGGCTTAACACATCATAGATCCGTAGCATCTACTACGCTTAATTGATGTTAGTCTTGTGCATTGTGTATTAGCTTTCAATAAGTTTTTCCACTGTTACGTCCTTCTGTTTCATTTTGTAGAGCGAGTCTGATGTTATCAGTCCAGCAAAAATGTCTAAGAAATCTCGGAAAGCAAAAGTCCTCATCATAGCGAAAGATGAACCAGCAAAGTTGGTACTAATAGCTAATACTACCTGTTCAGGCCTTAGCAAGACTTCATGGGAGGGCATATATAATATACTCAAGGCTGAGGATCCATCTAAAATTGAAGAAGAAGAATCAACAGCTAGTTCAACTGATAAATTGGAAAATACTCTTAATGATTTAGCCAGCTCCTTCCTCCACAGAATAGCAGCTCGTGCGAAAGTGTTACTATACAATGACCTAGTGAGATCGGTTATAGAAAGTATCAACATAACCGACAAAACCTTCTATACAACCAATGCTCAGGATTTAACCAAGCTATCCCAATATGTAAGTGCCTATTTAGCCGCCACAATGGATAAGGCTTCAGAAGTTAGCCAACTAATCAAGGAAAAGGATCTAAGGATCACCCAACTTAAAGAGAAAACAGCGGAGGAACAGCAGAAGATCAGTTAGCTTAAGCAATAGCTAGTAGAGCAAAAATAGCAGAATGAGCAACTAAAAGAACAACTAAGTCTAGAGAAACAAAAGATCGATCAGCAGGCTCTCCAGAAACAACAAAATTTGTCTCAAAAACTCAGCAAGGTTCAAGTGGCAATTCACCAAGAAAATAAAACTAAAGAAGAAAAACTTGCACAGTTGCAATTACAGGTAGAGAAATTCAAGGATTATCCAAAGGTTGATGAATTCAAGAAAGAAGCCCTGGAAGTGACTAAAGCCTTATCTCGGCAAATAAATATCCTTTTCCATAAGATATCATTGGTTGACCCATTGTGCACTATCACTGCATCACTTATTGAACAAGCATTTGACACAAGGCTGGTATTTGAAAGTGCAGATGATAAGGTTAAAAAATTTCTCTCTTGGCAAAGTTTAGAATAAGCATGGCTACTAATCTACCACAAATCTAAGAATCACACAAATAAATCTTGTTTTCCGAGTGGGAATCACAGTTAATAAAGGCTAAAAGAGCTACTTCCAGAGCCAAGGCTATAAGGAATAGTGTGGTC
The DNA here is from genome assembly GCA_031772625.1 of Pinus tabuliformis. Lineage (NCBI taxonomy): Eukaryota > Viridiplantae > Streptophyta > Pinopsida > Pinales > Pinaceae > Pinus > Pinus tabuliformis. The sequence goes on along the minus strand of CM062811.1, from coordinate 610,125,014 downwards.
GAGTTGGTAAATGACAACTTATATCTAACTAAATTGATCTCCGACTTCTCTCGAGGAAAGCTCCCGAAGGCAAAAGCACTAGAAGATCAATGGAGACAGGACCTGGCTAGCAGAGAAGAACAAATCGGCAAAGTGAAAAACTTGACTTGGGATGCATTTTGGTTTTCCTAGTAAAGTTTCATAGCCAGCAGATGGCCACCAAATGCCTTGCTGACGTTGTCAATCTCATGGTTCCTGAAATTTCAGATGCTATGTACAAACTCAACTACATTCTAAGCTGAGTCACCCTCCGGAAATTTAGCAAATGCTCTCAATTTGTCAGCTACGGATGCAAGAGGAGAAGTAGATACATTGAATCAGTTAAAAGGCTATCACACTAATATTTTCATAAATCAAATCCCAGATTTTCATGTTTTCAGTTTCAACAGCTTAAAGTGATTTTTATTGACAGTTAGTTTTTATTTTATTATTTAAACCCTTTCATGTCTTTGAAGAAAGGGTCCTCAATTTGTATCAGATTTGACTTGAGAAATTGCACTTTTGTACTTCTGAATAGATTTTTATCAATAGTGGATCAAGGCTCTACATTTTTGTGAAGAAACGTTTGCAAGACCAGTACTTTTGTATCTCCTGGAAGGTTTTCTCAAACAAGAAAGTGGAATCGGAGTGTTATTTATATCAGAAAGATTCAAATGCATGTGGTACTTTTATCACTATTCTTTTGTCTTGTCTCCAATGTGGTGAAGCATTCCTTTTAAAAAGTTGTTATTGTTGATATATATATGCTCTTCAAATAATTCTTTATCATGTCATTTCTGAAGATTTAGAATTGTTATACTTTACAGATATATGTTAGCAATATACATTGTTATGAATGCTATATGTTTTATTAATAATTACTTTGTTTAATTTCTTAAACAAAATAATCATTATCTATGAATGCATCTTTCTATCGATTAGTAATACATCTATATGATTATTTGTCTGTTAGAAATAATTAGAAATCGCATTATTAATACATTACCCGGGTTAGATAAGCATATTTGTATATTTTTGAGTCATAGGTTAAAACACTTATCATCCTTATTATACATTATAAACCAATCACCCATCAAACCATTCATTATATGGGAAACTGGTCCCATAATATCCAGTCGGAGCCACCACACCAAATGGAAAAGGAGTTGTACTAAGGTCCAGACTTGGTGGTTTTCCCCAGTGTTGGGGCTAGGATTTTAGAGGCTTCAACAAAAGGCTAAATAGGTTTATATTTTTTCATGTAACTTATTACTTACATTACCTTATGGTTTGGCAATGTATGATCATTAATCGAAGTCAAAGTGGTTTGGTACAGGATACTCACAGTCCTATACTCACTTTGGTTCCTGAACCAAATTTGGATTACCGACTTATTTGAAGAAGATTAGCTCTGAGTTCATTGTAGCTATCAAGGGAAATGGTGTGCACATGTCGTTGAAGACTTGTTCTCATTTTCCTGTAAAGGGTTTGAGGTGGTATAAGGTTTCCAAAGATGGGGTTCGATCACCATCTATTGCGTCTTTCTGTTAACTATTCGATACATCCGTGTTACCAGGAAAAGTGTCTATTTAGAACTGCTCTATCCCACTAAGGTGTGACAGCTGCCTTAGAAACAAACAGAGAAAAACTACTTTTGTATTTCCTTTATGAACTATAGACAGAGAGGAATAGAAAGAACCAACCTGTGTCTTGCGCTAATCCTTTGATCCAATCCCTCTCTTCTTTGACAGCTTCCAGCTCCCTGCTCCCTTACTTGCCCAGCTTCACCAAGTACCTATAAGATCACAGAAGAAGAAAACTATACAAATACATGGATCTATATTCATAAACAACTTAGGATCATATTTAAGTTAACCATAGAAATGTAACAAGCATCAATGATACAAAAGCATGGAGGAAAAACTCAAATAGTTTTTATTGATATAACAAGAAGATCCAGGAGGAGTTACAACCGATGATTCCTGACCTAGCATCAACCTCCCAGCAAAGAAGCCCCTCTTCACCTCCAACAAAGCATAAATCACCCAATACTATGATATTTGTCTCAAAACCAACAGCAATTCCTTACAATGTGCAAAATTCCAGCCTCTGGATCTCTGGGATGAGGGATCCATATATAGATGTATGCAAGGAGGATGAGTCAGCTTGTGATTTGATTAGTGTCTTCTCTCTGTCAGTTCTTACTTCCACTTGGAGACTGAAGGCCTCTTACTCATCCTTGGTCGAATTCAGTGAGGCAAGTGTCATAGGAGAAGATTTTGGAAGCTTCCATTGTCTCTCCACCTCGTGGAATGGCACTGCCATTTGTCATTTCTCGCTCAACGCACCCTCATAGTGCATTTAGGTGCATTGCAATGCACCTAGCTAGTGTGTTTAGGTGCTATGCAACGCACCTAGCCAGTGGAGTAGCTAAAATGATCCTGTTTTGACTTATTCTGAGCAGTTTCTAGTGGAGAACTTCTGGGAGAAGTTGTAATTTGTTGACCTTGTTCCTTTAGGGGTTAGAACAACACTTTTAGGGACTTAGGAGCCCTTGGTTTATGGACATTTCATGCTTGGAGCTGTAAGGCACAAAAATGTCTATAACAGTTGCCCCCTAAAGTATGAGGCCGTTAATCGGGTGAAATGCTTTATTATGAGGATCCGAAGTTCTTTCAATGCTGGGAGGAGACCTGTAATAAGATACAATACAATACATTATCTTCATATTATTTTTCATGATCTAGCTGAGGCGGGCATTCCCATGCTCAGCTTTATAAATTCATTTTCATGTACATAGGACAGACAATCGTCTGATTGTAGACTGATGATTCTGATAGAGCCATCATCCTTTTGGTAGGATGATTATCTGTGCTGCAATGTTGTACATTTTAATGTCTTTATTTCCCTGAATATATATTGCAGCCCGGATGGATGAAACTAGATCCGGGGTCTTCAATCTTGTCCGATCTTCACTCGAAGTACAAGTCGATCCATGTGAGAAATGTTCTGAAGTCGAACATGGAAAGTCATCGCTTGATTATCAGTCAATGATGTAAATCGTTAACAAGCGCGAGAGGAATCACCGATAATGATAATGACCCTCAAGGTACTACAGTACAATTCACGTGGTGTGAATAAAGGACTTGGCGTCAAACACCACGCAAAATCTTTCAGTCGAAGGCCATTGATGTAAACCTGTTGTCGGAAGTGAGAAACTTGCCATTAAGGCATGCAAGCTTCAAAGTACTGAATGGGGTGTTCCTAGACCAACTTCTTGGATAATGAGTTGATGTCGACAAGAAGTGATCTGTCACAGGAGGGCCTTAATGAATCCCACATCAATGACACGGAACGGAGAAAATGATTTTGATGGAGGTGAAAACGATCTGATGATATACGGTTCAGGGTGGCAGTCATGAAAGAATGGAGTATAATGTATGGTAGTGGGTGGGACACAGGTGACTTCTCTAGATGACTTCTCTTGAACATGTCGGCAACACTGATGTGATGGATTGGTAGCATTAACCCCAAATTTGGATGGTATGGTGTGACCATGGCGATGTGACCGGTGAATGAAACAACCCAACCCGACTCGGACACGGAGTGGAAGTGTCATGTTCAAGAGCGACTTGCTACCAATAAAGATTCTTTGAGTTTTCTTCCCAATTTTTCCCCAGTCATTGTTGACCAGTACCTCTTTATTTTGTCAAGCTTGAGGAGGATAAGATATGCTTGTTCTATAATTTGCCCTTCGGGCAAACCCATCGCTATGTTTTAACGAGCCTAGCGATAGTGAAACTCGTTCTCGTCTAAAGACAAGCTTGTCGCTATTAATCTTTTTAACGAGTTTAACGACAAAGATAACTCGGCCCTTTTCATTTTTAGAGAGTCTAAAAAGGTACGTAAAGGTAACTCCAAAATTCCTTTTTCGTCATCTAATCCCTTAAGTCCGAAAAAGTATAAAACAATACAGAAGGGATGAATTTTCGATAGTTTTAACGAACCGAACAAAACAAGCGCTCGATCTTTTTGTGCAATGATCCCTCAGGTCCAAAAAGATTAAAATCTAGATGAGGGATAGCACTTCCTGTCCCTTTAACGAGCTGGAGAGGCCAATGGCTCGGCAATCTTTTCATATTTTACGAGTCAGTTGAAAACAGCTTAAAGGAGACTCGTCTTTTGAGGAACGAGTGATATAACGGGTAGCAGCTGATTCCAGTTAAGGTTTGGAATTTTCCAATCACAGCAGTGTCACAAGGATGGCTAGTGAAATCACTCTTCGCAGCTGTTCCTCAAAATGGGTAAACAATCAAGTGGAGGTGAATGATCGGCCAATGAAAAAGTGGAGGTGACGGTGCAAACATGACCGAGGCTTTAATGGCTGAAGTACTACATTCACGGTGGTTATTTACCGGGGAATAGTTCATTTTTTAACGAGCTTAAACGCAGGTGGAAACATTTGCCCGGTGCGGGTTTATTTTTTAACGAGCTTGAACCTTATGGTAACACTGCTCGATTAATCCAGTCATATGATAAGAATGTCTCATATAAAAATGGCAACTTTTAGAGTTTTGCCCCACATCCTTTCTTTATGTAAGTTAAGAAACGACTAATCCAAAAAATAGATAAATAATCGCTCTTTGCTTGCACTCCAAAAGGTTTGCATGCCCCCAGGTATAAAATAGAGTTTCAAGGTTACCTCTACTTCTATCCGCCAAAACATTTGTTTTACCGAGAGAGGCCTACCTCTTACAGGTTACCCAAAGATTGTTCTGTTCACGGTGCAAACAAAACACTTCTCCGGCGATGTCTACCGAGATAAACAAAGGTGAGTGGCGGCGCTCGCCAACTCACATAACTTTGACAAGAGAATCCTATACTAGAATAACCCCCTCTTCCAATCACGGACGGGGGTACAGACTAGGCATATTCTCCCACGGAAACCTACTCTATACCCGAAGTTTTCCTGCCGAAGCAGACCAGGATGCATGCCCCCTGGGTTTCAGTCATATCCCTCTGAATTACTCGCGCTCATCGGGAGGACGGACTGGAGATTGAGACATTTCTTGCGTGAAAATACCATTCAGGGATGGTATATGACTATTTGCTCTGTATGATCCGGGAAATGAAAGTTGGTCCACGAGCTTGACCACTCTTCCTTCGTGCGGAAAACACATTACTCTAAAGAGTGAGGAGACAATGGCTCCCATGCAATAAATATAGTCTCATCCAAGGAGTAGATTGTAATCTAGGGGTCCTTGAACTACCATTACGTTTATGCAAACGGTTTTCCCTCTCAATGTTATGGGCACATCGGGAAGGATCCCTAAAGGTCGACTGGTTCCTTTATCAAAGCCTGTCAAATTTCTCATCTCAGGCAAAAGCGATGGTGAACCAAGCGCTTTCCAAGCCGTTGAGGAAAGGATACTCACAGAAGCCCCCTCATCTATGATGGTACCAGCCATAACCATTCTATATATTTGAACGATAATTCGGAATGGTATGCTTGCTGGTAAACGGGGTCTGCCTAGTTGATTCCAGTCGAAGGAGACAACTAGGTTGCTTGGAGGTGGGACCGAATAGACGGCCCGGTACGACTCTGACGAACTTCCTTCCTGCGGTAAAGGAACGGGTAAATTGCCCCCATGTTCGTTGGAGTCTGTGTTTATGAAAAGAATTTGGACGGTGTCATCCTTGTTCTCCTGAGTGACTGTATCATCTAAAGATGAAACCTCTGAAGGCAAGACCGGGTCAACTGTCGCCTCGACCTTTTGACTTTTGTCTGGTATGGATCCAGATGGTTTATCTTCAATGATAGGTGCTTCAGCTGACCACCTGAGTGGGTTAGCCGGATTTTCAACTAGTGACGGACTCGGCAAGAGTTTTTTATATCCAGGAGGAAGTCGTAACGGTGAAACCGGACGATCATCCAAAACTCTTTTAGCTTCGTCTAAGAAGGGACAATGGTGGACGGCATGATCGCCTTCGCACAGTTTACAAGGAAATCTATATTTTCCTTTTTGTCCTGGGGCTTCACTTTCACTAGTTGACGGTGTGCTTTCAACATGATCATCAGAGGTTGACGACACCGGGTTGTGCAATCCAGGAGACCAGTCCCTTAATATCCAAGGGATGCAAGGACAATCTCTGTGAAAGTGGTCTCCTTTGCAAATGACACATGGCGATTTAGGCCTGGTCGGGGCAGTGTGTGGATTTTCGTTAGACGACACTCGTTTTCCCCCATTCGCCTTTGGTTCCTTCTTCTTCTTCTTCTCTTTCTTCTTCTTTTCCTTCTTCTCCTTAGGAACTTGACTTTTGGCTTTACGAACCCCATCAAGCGAAGAGGAAGGAGGAGAGGAGGAATTAGAGGAAGTAGAAGGTTGGTGGGAAACTCTGGACTCGTCTAATTGCTGATTCGATTGTTCAGGAATAGTGGTGTTCTGAACGACAGAGGTTGAGAAGAGCCATACAGGAAAACCAATTGTCAGTCCTGGAAGCGACAATGTGGCCATATGGGGCGCACCAACATCTCCCCAAGAGGATAAGGGACTAGGATTTCCTCCAAGGGGAATTCCTTGGTTGGTAGACTCCATTTTCTCAACCCAAGATCAACGTAGGAAAGGGGTAATGAATATTCCGTTTAAAATAAATTTTTATATGCTTTGACACAACTTGTTTTTTCAGTTTTTAAGAGTCGAGAAAAAACAAAAGATGACTCTAGTCTCCTTCGATTTTTAATGAGCCTGAAGTGACAAGTGCTTAAATGGACCTTTTCCGTTAAGGAGTTTGAAAAGGAACGAAAGGGACTGCTGATACAGGTGGATGTTGGTGGCCACCCACCAACCCATTTGGACCCTCACAACTGTCTCTTTCAGTCTTTTCAGTTTCCTAAATTGTAGCACAATTTACTATTTTTAGCAGTTTTTCGGGTCCTGAACTTCCAGAGCCGTTTTGAGGCCCTAAACGACGTTTTTTTGGGAATCTGGGGCAACATGAGTCCATGGACTGATGTTGCCTCCCAAAGTGGTAGTACTCGGATAGATCTTTCTAACGAGCTATCGTGCGCATCAAACAGAGATCATATGCCAAAGTTACGACCCCGGGAAATTGATGTACCAATTTACCCAAACGGGGCCCACAATTTGGCGTTTCATCTTCCAAGGGTTAGGTTTCGGGATGTGAAGGGTTTTCCATTGTTTCTCAACAATAAATAGGCCTTCAAGCCTCATTGTAACACAGTTCGGGACAGTTCAGAGGCATGTAGCCGCACATCTCTTCTCAGAGATAGCTACCATCGCCCTAGCTGATTTATTTCCATTTCTGGTTGTATTCAGTATTTTCCATTAATGAAATGAATCATTATTTCCGCTGCATCTATGTGTTTATGGTTATTGCATCTCTGTATTTATGGTTATCTCTGTAATTTGTTGCGTTCCTGCTTAAATCCGGATCAACTGCTCTGGAGATCTAGGTAGAGGGAGTACCAAACCAATCGTAAAACTGCAGAATACTTTTTACGGTACGGCAGTCAATCTTCCCGAATGCTGTGTTCAGTGCATTGTGATCGATAGGGCGGCAGACACGGCTTCCTAAGGATAAAGGATTTAAGCCTATAGGGGTCTCCCAAAATATACTCGACGGTACGTGGGAGCACAAGTCCGTACTGGCACTTATCGTCTCAAAGTGGAGGAATCACCCAACCATCAGTGAGGACAACAGTTACCAGGCTTTACGATGCCGGAATATGTCTCTAGCCTAGACCTCTAAATGTTGTGCGTTAAGTTCCAAAGCGTTGTTAGATTCATTGAATTTATTTTAAGTTGATCTTGCTTATGAAGTTTGCCTTTTGGGTTCACCACGAGATGTAGATGTAATTCCTAAAATGCAATCTAAAGATGATAAACAAACTTTTATCTCTTTTGTGCAATGAAAATCCTAGCTACTAGAGGAAAAGAAAGACACAATCTTTTCACAAAGAGCAAAGAGCACACTGTAAATGCACTTTCCTAAATCAAGCCAAACAGACTGTCAATATGCAAATGCACATGCATGTATTTGTTTTCGACTTTCTTAGTATTGATGCTAAAAAGAAAGTTGATGTACAAATCTGAATTTGCTTTCAAGCGACAAACACAAACAAGTTTCTTTTCGAAATCAAAAGATAGAGACGATTACGACACTTTACGATTTTGAAATGAATACTCGTTTTTGACACTAGAAAGTCACAAATTCAGACCAAAGGCAATAGTAAAAGTATAATCGGCCATCAACAGCAATCAAACTTTCTCTTATGATCGAAATCGACACTTGCGACAGATCTAAATCAAAGGACGACAATACGACTATTCTACTATTGCAATGGAAAACTGTAAACGACTCAACAAACACACAAAAACATCTACAGTTCTTTTGTACAAAGGAGGCGGAATAACAGCAAGGAAAAGGGGTTTTTAAACAGACATATACTGATCACAGGCTACAAAATTCAGAGACAAAACTAGAAAGAATGAAGCACAAAAACCTCAGCTGCACAGGGCTAGTCTGATCAGCGCACCTGTAACACAGAGAAACTGGATTGCAGTGTAGGTTGCCCTTTCGGGAAGTGCGCTGAAATGCAGGAACTCTTAACAATACCTGCGTTGGGCCAGAAACGAGAATCTGTCCGGGTTCTGGGTCACGGTTTGCAGTTTAGTCTTTGGTTTTTGGCCGAGTAAAAGCAATCAGTAATGCACAATCAGGGGTAGATCGAAGGAGGGTCTAAGAGCTATCATAAGGGCAATCAGATCATTTGTGAATCAGCTGTTCAAATCATAAACAAATCCAGTGAATGGATTGAAGCAGCAGATGTCTACTTTGCATTTGTTATGGCAAATGCGGTTCGAATGCTACTTATAAGTTTATGAAACAAACAACAAAGAGATACACAAACAAACTAATTAGACATTCGTCCCCAGTGGAGTCGCCATTTTGTTACCGGGAAAAGTGTCTATTTAGAACTGCTCTATCCCACTAAGGTGTGATAGCTGCCTTAGAAACAAACAGAGAAAAACTACTTTTGTATTTCCTTTATGAACTATAGACAGAGAGGAATAGAAAGAACCAACCTATGTCTTGCGCTAATCCTTTGATCCAATCCCTCTCTTCTTTGACAGCTTCCATCTCCCTGCTCCCTTACTTGCCCAGCTTCACCAAGTACCTGTAAGATCACAGAAGAAGAAAACTATACAAATACATGGATCTATATTCATAAACAACTTAGGATCAGATTTAAGTTAACCATACAAATGTAACAAGCATCAATGATACAAAAGCATGGAGGAAAAACTCAAATAGTTTTTATTGATATAACAAGAAGATCCAGGAGGAGTTACAACCGATGATTCCTGACCCAGCATCAACCTCCCAGCAAAGAAGCCCCTCTTCACCTCCAACAAAGCATAAATCACCCAATACTCTGATATTTGTCTCAAAACCAACAGCAATTCCTTACAATGTGCAAAATTCCAGCCTCTGGATCTCTGGGATGAGGGATCCATATATAGATGTATGCAAGGAGGATGAGTCAGCTTGTGATTTTATTAGTGTCTTCTCTCTGTCAGTTCTTTCTTCCACTTGGAGACTGAAGGCCTCTTACTCATCCTTGGATAAGATTCTGGAAGCTTCCATTGTCTCTCCACCTCGCAGAATGGCACTGCCATTTGTCATTTCTCGCTCAATGCACCCTCATAGTGCATTTAGGTGCGTTGCAACGCACATAGCTAGTGTGTTTAGGTGCTATGCAACGCACCTAGCCAGTGGAGCAGCTAAAATGATCCTGTTTTGACTTATTCTGAGCAGTTTCTGGTGGAGAACTTCTGGGAGAAGCTGTAATTTGTTGACCTTGTTCCTTTAGGGGTTAGAACAACACTTTTAGGGACTTAGGAGCCCTTGGTTTATGGACATTTCATGCTTGGAGCTGTAAGGCACAAAAATGTCTATAACAATCCGAGAGCCGATGTAACTTGTATAAGTTAGATCTCTATCATAGCGTAGGGTAGCGATACTATGAGAATTTTGGCTTTTGTATTTTTACTATTGTATCGCCACAACCCTCTGGGGGTTAAATTTGTCACTCTGTAATGTGTATTCATAAAAAATTTATACCTTTCTAATAAAAAGGAGGCAATGCTATTTTTATGCATAATTCTTGTTTATTTCTTGTAATGGTAATCTTACTCACATAAGCTAAGCATTTTCCTTAAAACCGAAACGAGTTGGTTGGCTAGGGCCAAGTCAACCCAACTCATTCTCCTAGATTTATTGTGTTGTGTGTTAGGTACAGGAAATAAGTGGTGAGAAGGTTACTTCTTCATTATGAGTGTGCGTGATTGACAGAGCTCTTGCGTGTTTCATTTTCCTTTTGGAAGTGTTCTCAGGTCTGAGCATTTGTGTGCTTGTTAAGTGTGTTTCCTTTGTTTTCATTAAAGAATTTTTTTTCGTTATTCCTTTAAAGCATAGAGATAATTTCTTTGGTCTGAGAATTTTTACTTTTTAATCTCTTCAGTTAATGATTAGGGTTTGCATGATTACTCATTATAATCTTGCTTAATGAATAGTTGAGGCTCTGTTTAAAAATTTTCTTCTTTGTAGCAAGTGGGGAGAACCCCCACACTCTAATCAAAATATATATATCGCAAATATGTCAAGATGTCAATATTCATGTGTAAACTATCATTTTTAAATCACATTCCTTTATTTTTTAATCATTCATTTATTGGAGTCTTAAAGTACATGAATCGATAATTATTGTTATTCAGATTCAAGATTATAAAACAAATATTTTTGTCTAAAGTTGAATTCATTTACAAACACATGAACACAATTTGACACAATGCTGAATGTTTCATAGGGAATATAAGTATAGTACATCTTTATATGGTGATATTGTATTTGAACATAACAGTTTGATATTTTCATTAAGATTGATCAATTTCTCATTAGATTTCGCAGTTCATATTTTAGAATTGTAATTCACATTTGACAGAGCATGTAATGATTTGGATTTTTTTATCTTTATTGAATTGAAGTTTACCTTATCGCACTTCTTGATTTCATGCTTGATAACTCAACATTTTTTTTTGTTGACAAAGGAGTGAAATATTGTCGAGTGTAGAAATAGATTCGTTCTGGTACAAGAACAAAATCATTCCAATACAGGAACAGAGTTGTTCCAGTATAGGAACATAATCATTTTGACTGCAAGAATAGAATCATTCTAGTATAGGAGTAGACTAATTCCAGTATGGGAACAAAATCATTATGAGTCCAAAAATATAATCGTTCCAGTATAGGAACAGGGTCATTCTAGTACAGGGAATAGAATTGATATAACACATAAAATAACTTCCTCTATCATCCTAGTGCAAGAACTAAAGTACAAGAACATATTTTCATTTTGAATCTTTTGAGTTTTACAATCAATTTATCGAGTGGCATGATTTATTTATTTCAATGAAGTCTTTGATTGTTAATTCTGAGTGAATCTAGTTTCTATATTGGACTGGTGTCATTGTGTTTTCAAGTGCAAGTAAAAGATTAAAAATATTTCTTGTAATTTGTTCTTTCAGATTTCAAATTATTTAATCATTAGAAGTATGATTTGTGGGGTTAAATCCAAATTCTTTGGCATTACTTGTTGATGAGAGCCAGTATTGCAGCAAGGATGCTGCGACTCCTAGGCTAACAGCTTTACTTATCAACCCAGGGTTCGTACAAACTTGGAGGTGACAGTGTTATATGCACAAGTAGAAGTGAAGGTCTTGTCTATTGTCACTTGTTCATCTAGCAAGAGACCCCAGGGGTTCCAATCCAAACTTTTATAAAGTCAGAAGAAGCTTGACTCTTTGATGGAAGAAGAGCAAATCTATTATAAGGGAGCTACTCTACTGTGGTAATGAAGAAAACAACATGTAATACAGAATCACACCATATCCTAATTAACCATTTAAATAGATAAACTAAGCAAAATTGCTAAATAAACACTAACCTAAAGCTACTATCTAAGTTACAAAAGTAAAGAGCATCAAACCAAACTAATGTGTAAGCAAGGAAACTAAACTAAGTCTGTTTTCGCATTTTTGGTGTTTTGGTAAAATCAATCATGCAAGGAGTCAAGTGGAAGAGCAAGCGAAGATCGAAATCAGTGAAAGGAAGATGTAACGAAGTAGAAGTGCATAGGAGCCGTTGGATCAATCGGGAACAGTGTTTATGGGAGATGAGCAGCGGAGATCTTATCGTAGAAGATTACATGAATAGAAGGATGAATAAGACTAACGGAAGATGACTGGCAGAGATCTTATCACGAGAGGCTAAGTGAATAGATGGACAAATAGGACTAACAAAAGATGAATGGTGGAGATCTTATCACGGGAGGTTAAGTCAAGAGATGGACAAACAGGACTAATCGGAAGAGGAATGGAGGAGATATTATCGTGGGAGTTTAAGTCAAGACATGGACGAACAGGAATAATAAGAAGATGAATAGGGTTAACGAAAGATGAGCGGCGAAGATCTTATCACAGGCGTTTTAGCGAATAGATGAACAAATAGGACTAACGGAAGATGAGTGATGGAGATCTTATCGCGTAGGTTAAATGAATAGATAGATGAAAAGGGCTAAACGAGAGATGAATGGCGGTAAACACCTTCTTGCGCGCCCTCAAGGCTATAAGTAGAATTCCAAACTTTTACGTGATTAGCCTAACTGGGTGACATGTAGCAAAAGAAAACCACTTTTCTCGCGTGCTCTTGCATGGATATCGACCATGCAAGAATTCGCACAAGATTGCGCGATAGTTGTCAAATCATGAGGGTTTGATCAATGGTGGAGATTGGGAGAAAATAAAGTATCGAGATAATGCGATAGCCGTTGGATCAAGCTAGACAGATCCACAGTGGAGATTTGGAGCGCATAAAGTATCGAGATGACGCAATAGTCGTTGGATCAAGAGAGGCGGATCGATGGTGGAGATTTGGAGTGCCTAAACTCAAACGTTTAAATGTTATACACACACAGTTAACGGTGATTGGCTAGGTTTGTTGTGAATCATACGGTAAGGAAATCTCTGGTATAATCCTTGCTAACCTGCTAACTAGAAGAAAAAGGCGCAAACAGAAGCAAACTAAAACACAACCAATCTATTTTATTCTGCTGTAATGGAAATGCAGCTACTTAAGCAATTGAATGATTAAACCATGAATCTATGCACTACATTGTTGTAATGGAAATGCAGCTACTTAAGCAAATGAAGGATTAAACCATGAATCTATGCGCTACCCTGTTGTAATGGAAATGCAGCTACTTAAGCAAATGAACGATTAAACCATGAATCTACGCTAACATACATGTAAAATAAAGAGGAGTCTTAGCTACTAGGGTTGGGCCCTAACCCCAAGAGATTCAGCCCTCTGAGTTAACTTAGTGTTGGCTCGAAACAAAACTCATTCTTATTATCAAAACAGTGGATTACATCAACAACTATCACAAGTCTTACAGCTCGAAAATAAAGTAAAGTTTTACAATCAAAAGTCTGAATCCTACTGAGGTCCTAAGCCTCTCTATTTGCACATATGAAGTCTCCAACGACTTCCTTAAAATTAGAGAGGCTTGGCTCCCAAACTAGAGATAAATTGGTGCTTTGACTTCCACTTGCTCAGCTGCCTTCTAGTCCACATGATTTGGTTGGTTGCACTCTGAGCTGATGGGGGAATATTCGAATGGAGGGGTAGTAAATGAGGAGGATTTCCCTCCTATAATCCCTCTCCCTTGTCCCATTCGATTTTTGACCAAGGTCTTTGCTAAAATTCCTTGCTTTTATCCTTTAATCCTGCATTACATGCACATTATACCACAAAGAAAAATATCCAACTCTAACTCATCTCATAAACAAAATATAATCAAAAGTATGAAATAAGTTGTGAGAATAGTTGGTTTGACTAAGCTAGGAGGTGAATTAAGGCCCATATAATTACCCAATGATGAGGCTCATGATCACCCCCCTACTGAAAGTGTTTCTCATCCTCTGAGAAACTTAGTCAATTTCCATGTCCTTCATGGCTCTGGTAGCCTCTCTGACGTGCCATGCCTCTACTATGGTCTCTTCGTCTTGTTTATAGAAGCTTACTTTCATTTCTACTTCTTCCCAATGCCTCTTTTAATCTTTTTCTTTTCTCCCTTCTAGCATCCCTAGGAGTAGTGGTGGACTTAGTTTTAGGCCTATCCAATTGACCTTTGACCTTTGCATTGATTGCTTATACATAGGTATCCTCTTGAGTGCCTCTCTCAACCTTTGAGGGGAGTTATATTCTCTGATCTTCAAGCTATGTGGCAGTGTATTCCATCTCCTGAAGCAGGCATGTATACTATCATCTCCTGGCAGGCTAAACATATCCTAAAAATGTGAAATTGCTTGCTCTTGGGCAGGAAGATATCTAGGTGCCAGCTAAGGATCATTTGCAATTAGATTATGGTTGCTGATTAGGGCCATGGGATTTGATTTTTCAGCTCTGATGAAAAGAGGTTCATTCTACTCTCTAGCCAATATTCTTTTCATCTCTACAACCCTTGACTCTTCATGGTTCATCCATGATGCCAAAGCCATTAATTGCAGATATCCTAGCTCAGCATTAGGGTCCCAAACATTCATGTCTGTGAGTGCCATGTTGTGCAAGTAAAACTCAACCATTTTGGCTCTATCCTCTAGTGTACTTTGATCACAAAGATCAATAAACTGCCTGTAGTCCTGAAATCACATGGTGCCCCTTTGTGCTAGTGTTTTAATCTGAAGTTGCAGCCATTTTTCTCTGAGCTAAAGAGCATAGGATTTATTTAGCATCCTACACTGGATGGCCTCCAAGGAGAGGTAGGCCATACATGCTAGTCGGTTTTCCCTTTTCTGAAGTTGACCTCTCAACCATGTATTTTCCCTCTCGAGTTGATCTCTCATTATTGCTTCTCCATCTCTTAAGACACTTAGCTCTTTGCCCATTTCCTCGAGCTTCACTTGTTTGATTCTTGTGCTCTTTCTTGTTCTGAAATATAGAGGGGTTTTCCTCCTTCTTTTCCCTTTTTTATTAATTGCGGTGCTGAGAGCAGTGAGGGCAGCTGCTACCTCCCTCGTAGGGGCCTCTCAAGACACCCTAGGTGACTCTTCCTTGTGTTCTTCCCCTTTTGTTTCAATGCCTTCTTCTTCTCTGTTTTTCTTATTTTCTTCCTCTTGCTATTGTTTCTCATCTCCATTAGTTTCTTCCTTCATTTCTTCCTCTGTTTCAGCATCATCCTCCTTCTCTTCTCCTCCTTCTTCCACTTCATCACGTTCCTATGTATTAGTTTCTTCTTCATTCATCTTGTCCACATCTAGATCTATATCTTCTTCTTTTTGTTTTTCCTCCTTCTCACTGACGGAAGGACTAACATCATAGGTGAGGGTTTTGATGTCATCCTCTGTTGGTAAGTCTCTGAAGATTGACTATGTTATAGGGATCCTAAGGTTTTGGAGGGCATCCTCAATGAGGATCCTAATCAACCCATGGTGAGCCAATTGTTGGGAATTCACTTCCTTTACTTTGTTGTTGGAGTCTATGAATGATTGCATCAAGAAATAGGGTATGTTGAGTCTTTGGTGAACTGGTGTTTCTACCCAAAATCTTAATTCTTCAAGCATTCTAAAATGGTAGGCATAAACAACACTGTATCTACCCTCATATAAGATATATTTGATGAGTTGGTAACCTACCTCACTCCATGGGTATGGAAGATTGTCTTTCCTTACTCCATTTTTATCCTCTGTGGGTTCTTCACCTTCTAAAAATAATATCATTTTTTCCACCTGACTATCTACTTTGTCTTCTTTTCTCCATGGAATTCCTAGGGGTAGTGTGGTGACCCTATTGATGAACTCTGGGGTGAGATCTATAGTGAGCCCTCTAACTATAACAGTGGCATGGATTCTGCTATGTGGAGTGAGGGAATGAGAAAATTCTTGAGCCACCTCATCATCATACCCTGTGAATTTTTCGAAAAACCCCATCCATTGGTGTCTTATAAAGATTTCAAGCACTTGGGGGTGTTTTTGTATCCTCACAATGTTTGTGGGTTCTCTCCTATTAAACCCTCCTATCATCTTACTTGTGAGGCTTGAGGAGAAAATGAGAGGTTTGACACAAGAATTTTAAATTCAAGAGAAAATAGAGTTTCCTATGTATGTAATTCACCTCCCGCAGTTGTTATATCCACTAGATTTTAGAGCATTTCTAGTTCATTTGCATGTAAATGGGGATGGATTTTTAGATCCTAGCTCTTTAGAATGGTGGTAGTGGACAGTTCTCGTGATATTCCCTCTTGAACCCCTCTCTGCCTATCTTGTAGACTACCTCTGTGTATCTTGTATACTTCTCCTATAGATTGCTCATGTAGGAATTCTTGTGCATGCTCCTACAGAAATTCTCTTGTAGAACAATGGATTCTTCCTTTTGGTGGATGGCCAAAGTTATGAGAGTGACATGTATGAGGGAGTTTCGAGGAGGTGGAATGCATGAATTCATGCAAACGATGTTTTATTTACCTTTATGGCTTTCTAGGGTGAGGTTCCTCATAATCAGCTCCTCCTCCTCATAATCAGCTCCCACCTCGTAGATCCGTAGTTAACCAATTCTTGTCCAACTCCCTCTTTGTCTTTGAGTTGACTACAGCCACGTGTGAAAGGACACCCAGTTTGGTATGTGATGACTGAAGGAAGGTGACCAAGTTAACTGGCCACCTTTTCACTTATAAACCAACTACCTCGCGACTCTTACAACTTTTGATCAAATGATGCATATGAGTGAGTGAGTGGAATACTTACTTGTGGTCTCGATGACATGCTGCAGTTGTAAAAAATCAGAGGTGTTGGCGTTGTTTATTTGCTGCATGGTCATTCTTCTTCCTCCTCTGTTGTCTGATGTCTGTTATCTATTGTTTGGAGCTCCTGGATCATCCTAGTGAAGACCTATAGATGATGATTGATATGTTGTGGGATAGGCTGCTAAAAGACCTAACCAACCTACCATTCACCCTTGGTTTGCTTCCTATAGGTTTTTGGGGGATCTTGTAGGAAGCACAGTCTTCACCTAAATAGAAGCAATGCAGTGGAAAACGATAGAAATAATGGAGGGATGCATGGTGAGGAGTGGAGGAGATGAATATGTGAGGTAGGGTTCCATTTGGATCTTCTTTTTGCACCTTGATTTTCTTTCTCGTCCACCTGCAAATAACAATTACATATTTTATCTCTTTTTTCTTTTTCTTTTTTCTTGAAAAACACCTAGGCTGCCTAAGAGAGGTTTTCACCCTAGATGTTTGCCTTGGGAACCTCAAGGAGGTTTTCACCTAGGGATCTTGTTATTCCTTTTTTCCTTCTTTTCTTTCATCATTGGGCCATCTCATGAGGTTTTCAACCCAAAGATGGGACTCAATCGCCTCATGGAGGTTTTCACCTAAGTCCTTATTCTTTTTTCTTTTCTTTTTTTTAGTGACCTGATGAGAGAGGAGTTGGAACTTGCTCCACTATCATCATTGTTTTATTGATATTTCCAATGAACTCTTGCTTTGATAAATGTCTCTTGTACATTTTCAATCGGTGTCCATTAACAAGAAATGGAATGGTTTCTTCATCTATAGTTCTGATTTGCACTGAACCATTATCATAACATCTTCCACCACATAAGGTCCAAGCCATCTTGTCCTTAGCTTGACCTTGAAGTCTTTATACCTAGAATCATATAACATGCCCAATCACCTTCTTGAAATTGCTTCTCCTTAATATGTTTATCATGCCATATATTCCTCTAAAGATGAATTATCTTTGTATGTAGGAGGGCCTGCATTCTGAATTCATCCAAGCCATTCAAATGGAACAATATTTCTTTTTTGTGCATGACTGAGATCCAAATATAGTTGTGCTGCCATCCTCAATGTGTTATATTCCAACTCAATGGACAGTAAATCCTTTTTCCCATAGACCGGCTCATAGGGTGTAAATCCAGTGGTGGTCTTCGATGTTGTATTATAGGCCTATGTGGCCTCAACTAGTCTCTCTGCCCAATCCTTCCTACTGACGCTCACTACATTGGTTAAGATGCTCTCCAGTGCCCTATTGGTCACCTCCACTTGCCCATTAGCTTGTGGATGATAAGGAGTGGAGATCCTATGCTTGATTTTGTGATGGCTGAGCAGTTCTTCAATCATGTTAGAGGTAAACTAGATGCCTTGGTCTATGACTAGAGTCTAGCTCTCTAGGGTACCCAAATTTGTAGAATACATTCTCCCTTAGGAACTCAGCCACCTTCTCTTCTATTGTTGCCTTAATCGATTTGGTTTCATCCCACTTAGTCAAATAATCAGTGCACACAATAATGTATTGTTTTTTCTTTGAAGGAGGGTTGATAGGCCCAATGAAGTCCATGCCCCACTTGTCAAATGTCCTAAAGTCACCTGAGGTTGCAAGGTCATTTCATCTCTTGGAGTAGGCTTTCCCATCCTCTAGCACCGATCACACTGACTAATGTACTTTTTCACATCCTAATGAAGAGTGGGCTAATAATAGCCCGCTTGTAACACTTTGAATGTTGTCCTCTTTGCTGCAAAGTGACCTCCACATGGCCCATCATGACAGGTTAGAAGGATGTCAAAAACTTCCTCTTCCCTTACAAACCTTCTCAAAATTTGATCTGGGCCAAGTTTGAAAAGATTGCCCCCAATCCAGGTGAAGGGGGCGTTTTTCCTGACTATCTTGCTCTTTTCTTTGGAGGGCAAGTTTGGTGGCAACTGTTTTGATACCAAATAGTTTGCTATATCAGCAAACCATGGGGAGAGAACTGAAATAGAAAACAAATTCTCATCTAGTAACTGGTCATCCACCATTCCTTCTTCACCTGCAAGTAGATTCATCCTAGATAGAAAGTCTACAACAACATTTTCCTTACCAGGCTTATCAACGATAGTTAGATCAAACTGTTGTAATAAAAGTAACCATATTATAATTCTAGGATTCACATCTGGTTTGTTCATTAAATATTTGATTATAGCATGGTTAGTATGCACAAATGTTTGATAGCTTGTTGAGTCCTGAAACTACATATCTCCTACACACTTTCCTAGACTTTTTCCCCTCACCTGGACCTCATAAGCTATCAAAATCATTGCATATTGATCTTAAAAGAGCATTTAAGTGGTTTTCTAACTATGTTTTTGTGTTTGCTGTTTGAACTAGATTTTTCTCATTAGCTGCAGAATCCAGTCACTTTCTGCAGCTGATTCAACTTTCCGCAGTTGTTTTTGTTAAACTCTAGGTTGTAGGTGTTATCAAGCAAAACAAGCCACATGAGCAAGTTAGAAATAACCTGGACATGGATCAGGTCCTATTGGTTCAGCCGGATTCATCAAGGAAAGCCGTGGTCAATGGTGGTCAAGCAGTGGTCAAACAGAGGAGTCCTACAGCAACAAGACTCCATTTTCAAACACGTGAAGGATTCGTGGCTGTTCCTAGATCCCTGGGGTCATGTTGACAACTCTAGACTACCCCACGACGTGAATCCAACAACCACTTTTGATAGATTGAATAATATCGGCAACCATTATGCTAAATTCATGGACAATGTCTTTTACGTGTCCTCTGTTAACCTAGTTTCACAGGAAAACAGTTATGAAGCTTTTGTTATAAATAACGCGTTTCCAAATGCATAGAGTTAGTCTTTATTGATGTAATTTTGTTGTTAAGTCTACTGTGCCATGACACTAATCCCACTGTGGTAACGAGAGGATTTGTCCTCTGTTTTGAATTATAAAGAATCCTCTGTTTTTATATGACTGCGTGACCATAATTTTGGATTGATAGCGCATTGACCAAGGCCATGCAGAGGGCCCCTGCATGCTGAGGTTTCGTTTTCCTTATTGCTATAAAGTTTTATGCATTGTTTCTTTATTTTCATTGCACATATTTCATAGTTATCCACTTGTGTATATTTCATTTGCTATGGTATTAACATTTCATTCCTGTACATGATTTTTCAAGTTATGTATATTGTTGTTAACACTGATCAGTGTGTGTATGTTTCAGGATAGAGTAGGCCTGGGCATTTTCATACAATTTTCGCAATAATTAGTGACATGGAATTATCCTCTCTGTTGACTTTGCTTTTCTTAGTTTTTTAATTCCAGTTCTGTCTTTTCGATTTCAGTCTTATTCACTTGCTTTGTTAGTTAGTTTAGATATCAACTTGCTCATATCATTGACGTTATCTCCGAAAGCCATAGCTTAGACTACCTGGCGAGGTATCGGACTATGAATGATGTGATTTTATTTTAGTTTTACTTTTCTGCAATTAGACATCAACTTGCTCATATCATTGATGTTATCTCCGAAATCCATAGCTTAGACTACCTGGCGAGGTATCGGACTATGAATGATGCGATTTGATTTTAGTTTTACTTTTCTGCAATTAGACATCAACTTGCTCATATCATTGACGTTATCTCCGAAAGCCATAGCTTAGACTACCTGGTGAGGTATCGGACTATGAATGATGTGATTTGATTTTAGTTTTACTTTTCTGTACAATTAGACATCAACTTGCTCATATCATTGACGTTATCTCCGAAAGCCATAGCTTAGACTACCTGGCAAGGTATCGGAGTATGAATGACGTGAATTGATTTTACTTTTACTAGATCATAGTTTTTGATTTGTTTGAGTGTAGTAGCTTAATTCATTTTTCTGTATTTAGACAGCAGCAGAGATAATGGTTTCATGATCAGTAGTTCATTATTTGCTTGATTTGAATAGCAGCGCATTTTTATTCTTGTTCAAGTATTAATTTCACCACTAATATGTTCTAAGACCCTCTGAAGTGTTAAGTTTTGGAAATCATTATAGAAGACATAATTGCCTTAAAATATATATCCATACTTGCCTTCTAAGAGTATTCTTAAAAATCAAGGATAGGATTTCCATTCATATTAGGAGATAAATGAAGATAAAAGCCCCCAAAACAAAATAAAAATTGAAAACGACAAAAAGGTAAGAAAGGGGATGTCTTGCACATATAGTGCGCCACACTTCATCAGTCTACGACTCCCGGATTGATAATTAATGTAGAAATTTAGGACACACTAAACTGACTAAACATTTTGGCGCCATTGCTGAGGAAGTGTAACTAGGTAGCCGATCTCTTACATAAAAAAAAGGGAAAAATTGATAACTTCTTGAAGTATGCTCTCCTCTTGTACCTAGTGTGATCTGCAGGATCAGAAAAGAGAGTTGTTAGTTCAATAATTTCTTGATTATGCTCTCTTCTTGCACTTAGTGTGACCTGGAAGATTAGAAAGAGAATTATTAGCCTGACTTGAAAAAATAAAAATAAAAAAAATGACATGCATAGAGCAAGAGATTCTAGGGGAAGGTTTATAGCTAGGGCCAAAAGTTCAATTTTCACAACTCCAGCTACTTCAAGGCATAGACAAGATACACCTCCATCATCTCCGACTCACACTCCCAGCCTTAGGATTCCTGGAATTCAAGGGGCAACAGCCGAATTAGGAGACTCTCCCACACTATCCATTAAATCTAACCTAGGAGAAGAATCTTTCTTCACTTCTATAAGGGAACATATTGTAATCAAAGAAGTAGAATCCCCTGAAGAAGAGGAGGGATAAATTCTCCTCGTTCACCATTAATAGAAGAACCAGAGGACTCTGAGAACTCTAAGGAAACTATCATGACAAAGGAAGTAGTGAATGGATTTGGAGGAGGGGGTAGAGGTAGAGGTAGAGGAGGAGGAAACAATGGAGGAGGTAGAGGTAACAACGGTGGAAATAGGGATGGAGATAACTCATTTGGATTCCCTAGCTAATGAGGAAACCCATATAGCAATGAAAAACATTTCACCATCTGTCCTCCCAAACTTTGATGGGTTGCGAAGTGAGGATCCTGAAACATTTCTATTTGAGTTTGAAGTCTTATGCCGAACCTATGACTATATGGAAGACTCTCAAAAACTCAAACTGTTTCCTTCAACATTGAAAGGAGCTACTTTGAAATGGTTCATGGGATTAGTCACTCAATCTATTAGGACTTGGAATGATATGAAACAAACATTTTTGGATAGATACCTGGATTATTGTATGCCCACCAATCATAAGGATGAGGTATTCAAGATGATGCAAAAAGAAGATGAAAACTTGGAGGATTTACTTGAAAGATTTCAATACAACTTAAAGAGAGCAAAAATGAGTAATTTAGATGAGGAAACCTTGAAAGCCCTTCTATTAAAAGCCATTAGAGATGAATGGATAGATATTTTAAACATGATGGGGAAGGGAGATATTTCTCAACTTCCACTCCATGACATAGTAGAATTATGTGTCCATCTCTCAAGGGGAAAATCTAAAACTGGAAAAGGGCCTAGAGATCCTTCTCTTATTAGAGCAAAAAAATCTGCAACTGGATCAGTAAGTAGGGAAGAGATTGGAAATATGCTTGATGAGTTCAAAACTGATATTCTAGGGAGCCTTAGTGAACAACTAGACACCCTTAAAATACAAAACAAACAGAAAGCAGAAGCCGAAACCTTAGCCATATTTTGTCCAAAATGTAGGAAGAAACATGCTTTAAGGGAATGTCCCTTGGATGCAAAAGTTGTAGAAACATGTGTGATTTGCTCAAAAAGCCATGAGACCAAGGATTGTCCTTCAATTACTGAGCTCAAAGCTATCTTTCAGGAAGATCCAAATTCAGTAAAGTCCCTTTGTTTTGTTTCAAGAAGACCATGGTAGGGGCCACAAAATCAAGGATTTAACAATCCTATGAACTTTCAGATCCCACCAAATTGGAATTCTTGGCAACAACCTTGGCCCCAATCTCAAAATCCATACCAATCATGGGCACAAGGGATGCAAAATCCTTATGGGAGATTTGCTCAATTTTATGAATATCCTCCGTATTTTCAAAATCAACAAAATCCACAACTTCCAAATTGAAAGCCACAACTTTCATTACCATTTCCACAACAACAACCTTCTCAACAAAATCCAAATTCTCAACTCTTGCGTCCATTTCAACAAAAAACAAATCAACTACCAGCCCAGCCATTGCCAAATCCCAACAAAAAAAATCCTCAAAATGCTTACATGGTAGAAGGACAACAATTTCCTACCTATATGATTGTTCCTCTCAATGATGTACAACTCAGGTCTGGTAGAGTTTTAGAAAAACCTTCTATAGATGTTCAAGAGCAAGATACCTCTAAGGAGGATTCTCTTAAAGCCAATAAAGGTTCTGAGGAAGCATCTCTTCAAAACCCAAACATTCAAAAAGAAAAAGAAAAAGAGTCAACCCCCACAACTCCTATAGTTGAGCAACCTGCATCTTCATCCACACCTCCTTTCCTTGAACGATTACAAATTGACAAAGGGGTAGAAAAAAAAATCTTGTTGCCTGACTATGATTTTCTAGATGAATTAAAGAATGTCTGTATCAAGATTCCCTTGCTACGAGCCATTAGAGAGATTCCTATTCTAGAAAAAACAATAAAGGAGTTGAGTCTTAAGATACCAAGAAGGAAACCAAGAGATACAAGAAGAATCCACCTGGTAGGAAAAATGGCAGATATCATGATGGGAAAAATTACCATGCAGAAATATGTAGATTCAGGTAGTCCAATTGTCAAGACACATATAAATGGGATAGAATTCCAAATACTTTGATTGACTTAGAGGCTGCTATCAACATTATGAGTAGACAGACTATGGAACAGCTTAAACTTCCTAATCTTCTTTTTACACCCACCTTACTGCAACTTGCAAATAGATCAATAATCAAACCAGATGGTGTATCTGAAGATATTTCAGTCTCCTTAGATTCTTTGGAATATCCAGTAGATTTCATGATTTTTACTCCCAAGAGTAATTTAGGAGGGCACCCACTCATCTTAGGAAGACCTTGGCTAGCCACAACTGATGCTTTCATTAGTTGTAGATCTGGAGGTATGTACATTTCTGATGGTAGTTCGACAGAGAAATTCAATCTGTATCCTCCAGCAAAAGCAATTACAGAAGTAGGAGACAATGAATGGGTCGATGATGAGGACAGTATACAACCTGTCTTTACCATTTCTAAAATCAGTGAAGATAGTCAAATTCTGAACACATTGGAAAATTTTAAAACATCTTCAGAATATGACCACACACAATTTCAGTTAGATTCTGATATTGAGTACTTATTATCAAGACAAATGTCTCTTTACTCTATGGAAGAGTTTGGTAGTTCTACCATTGAGATTCTTCCAAGTAAAACATTGAATATCAACAAAAATTTGGAAAAATCACAACAGGAAGAGCTAACCAAAATCTTCCAAAAACATTCTACTACATTTGCATGGGAGTATACTGATATGAAAGGTATTGACCCTAAAACTTGCATCCATCATATCTATATCGAGGAAAACAGTAGACCAATCAAACAACCTCAGAGAAGGATGAATCCAAATCTTAGGGAGATAATGAAAGAAGAGCTCCAAAAACTACTCAATGTAAACTTCATTTATCCAATTTCAGATAGCCAATGGGTTTCTCCTTTGGTTATAGTACCCAAGAAGAATGGTAAATGGAGGGTATGCATTGATTACAGGGAATTAAACAAAGCAACTTTGAAGGATCACTTTCCTTTGCCCTTTATCGATCAAGTATTAGATACATTAGCAGGCAAAAAGTACTTTTCATTTCTGGATGGTTTTAGTGGTTATAATCAAATTCAGGTAGCACCTGAAGATCAGGATAAGACCACATTTACTTGTCCATGGGAAACTTTTTGATTACTGAGTGCTTCCTTTTGGATTAGGTAATGCATCCGCAACATTCCAAAGAGCAGTACTAGGAATTTTTTCTGATCTAATCCATGATTGTGTACAGGTTTATATGGATGATTTTATAGTTTATGGTGATTCGTTTGAAGAGGCATTAGAAAATTTGGAAAAAGTCCTTATAAGATGTAAAGAAAAAAACCTCTCACTAAGCCATGAAAAATGCTTTATGATGTTTACTGGGGGTATTGTTTTGGGACATCATATCTCAGGGGATGGGATTAAAGTTGAAGTCATCTCCAAGTTGCCTATTCCAAATTGTCAAAAAGATGTTAGAAGTTTTTTAGGATTCACTGGATACTATAGAATATTTATAGAAAACTTCACTAAAATAGCATCTCCACTCTTCAAACTGCTTCCAAAAGACTGTGAATTCAAATGGGATCCTGATTGCCAATCAGCATTTGAAACTTTGAAAACAAGAATATCTTAAGAACCTATCTTGAGAGGACCAAATTGGAAACTTCCTTTCCATATTTCTACAGATGCTTCAGATACAGCTTTAGGAGCTGCGTTGGGTCAAAAAGATTTAGTTCCTTATCCCATTTACTATACCAGTAAAAATTTAACTCCCACTGAGTTGAACTATACTGTGACTGAAAAAGAGTTCTTAGTTGTTGTTCATGCAATCAATAACTTCAGACATTATATAACAAGCTATGAAACTTTTATTCATACTAATCATTCTGCAATTAGATATCTAATGAACAAACCTATTACTAATGGTAGAGTTACAATATGGCTCCTACTTTTATAGGAATTCAATATTACTGTGTTGGATAGACTACGGAAACAAAATACAGTAGCTGATTTCTTGTCTAGGATTCAGAATACTAAAGAAGATTCTCCTGTAGAGGACAAGTTTCTTGATGAATATTTATTTGTAGTAACTTCTAAGACCCCTTGGTATGCAGATATAGCTAACTATTTGGTTACAGGGAAACTACCTCCACATTTATTTCCTAGTGAAATAAGAAAGATTATTTAGGAGAGTTCAAAATATTCATGGATTTCTAACGAAGTGTTTAAAACAGGGCCAGATCTTGTGATCAGAAGATGTGTTAGGGAAGATGAAATGCCTGATATCCTCAAAGCATGTCATGATGAACCATGTGGAGGACACTTTGCTGACAAAAGGATAGCCTATAAAATCCTCTCTTTAGGATATTATTGGCCATCCATCTTCAAAGATGCAAAACAATATGTCAAAAGGTGTGACAGCTGCCAAAGAGTAGGGAAACCTACCCTTTCAAATGAAATGCCATTGCAACCATAGTTACTCATCGAACCCTTTGAAAAATGGGCTTTAGATTTCATTGGACCTATTAACCCACCATCTAAACAAAGAAAGTATATATTGGTATGCATTGATTATGTCACTAAATGGGTAGAAGCCGAAGCATTATTTTCTGCTACTGAGCATTCAGTTGTTAGTTTTCTTTATGAGGATATTTTTACTTGCTTTGGTGTTCCAAGAGAAATTGTGGCGGATTAGGGAAGTCAATTCACATCCAACCTGGTGGAGAAGCTGATGGAAGAATACAAAGTCAAGCACAGAAAATCTATTCCTTACCATCCGCAAGCAAATGGTCAAGTAGAGTCTACAAACAAAGTTATTGAAGGCATCATCACCAAGACTGTTCATCTATACAAAAGAGATTGGGCAGAAAGGCTTCTTAAAGCCTTGTGGGCCTACAGAACTACATGGAGAAATACAACAAGACATTCTCCTTATGAACGTTTTTATGGGAAAGAAGTCCTGCTCCCCATTGAGTTCCAAGTCAAAACTTTCAAGATGGCAGTTCAGTTGGGAATGGATATATCAGAAGCCCAAAAGCATAGAATAGAGCAGTTGAATGAGCTAGATGAGATTAGACAAGAAGCAGTCCTAAGAACTGATCTAGTTCAATTTAAAAGAGCTAAGTGGCATGACAAATACATTGAGGAGAAAAAGTTTCAATAAGGAGATTGGGCATTGCTATTTGATTTCAAGTTTAAAGATTTTAAAGGAAAATTTCAGACTCATTGGCTTGGGCCATATGAGATTGACAAAATCTTTAGCAATGGAGCAGTAAGACTCAAAACCATTGATGAACATCAAACTCCTCTTATTGTGAATGGCCACAGATTAACGATTTATCATAAGCCACTCTCAAAAGAGGAATTTGTCAAAATCTTTCAAGATAGTTCTGCAATAAGGCTGGTGAAGAAGAATCCTTCTTCTCCACCAGCCTAGCCTTTGTTCTTTTCTGTTTTTATAAAATAAATCAATAAATAAAAATAATGTGTATAAGCCTGAAAACCAATCACTGATTGGCAGTCTTATACCGAAAATACAGGGCAAAAATCAGGAACTCCTGACGCCCTATATTTTCCAATAAAAAAAAAAAAATCTTTTCTCATTGTATTCATAGTTTCATGACATTTCACTTCACTTCATTTCACTCCACTACATTTCACTCCACTTCATTTCACTTCACTTCATTTCATTTCATTCTACCAATAAAAACCCTCTCATGACCAGTTTTCATTCACTTAGTCATCATTTATCCATCTCCATTCAATAATATGATCACTGTGTCAGTTTCCGCAGCTAAACCCAGTTTCCGCAGCCAAAAGCTAATTCTGCAGCCATCACTCTGTTTTTCAACACTGACAGTCAGATGTTAGTTAAATGATCATGAAAATCAAATGCAGGTATGGCAAAAGGAAGATATTCTGAAGATATAAAGCACCTAGAAGCATCATCAGGAAGCAGCCAATCAAAGGTCAGTGGACGGAAGTGGTAAGTTCCAAGGTATGAGCAAAGTTCATTTCAAATAGCATTTTAAAACACATTTTACATAGTTATGAAACCACCAGCTCCATTATATGTAATGATTCGCCTTGATAGCTTCCATAACCGCTCCATAGCCTTTACATAATTCCACCACGAACCTTGCATTAATTTTTAACGGCCTCATGATCCATCTCCGAACTTAACTCGTGTTTAATCGTACCTTGACACTCCATCTGTTAAACCGGGTAATTATGAGGACGTGATCGATTTGGTCACGGCTCTTTCCTACCGCACAAATTCCGCAACCATTTTGTGAGCATGCTAACATCTATTCCGTAGTCGTCTAGTTCAAAACCTTTCAGGGTTCACTCTATTTCCATACTACCCCATCGAAGTTGCATTTATATTTCTAGTCTGCTCACATAAGCCTTCGTTCTATGAACTCATTCTCGCTACCTATTCTCTGTTCCTCCATTTATGACTACTGGTTTTTCTCCACAGTCCTTCTACATCCCCCGCAAGCACAACCGTCTCACCTCCGTTAGTCTATCATTCACGCAAACATATTTTAAAGCAGGGGAAGGAATGGGTCCTCTGTTGAGAGCAGAACCGAAAGGGTATCCACAATTGAAAAGCATGCTAAGGAAGGCACAGTGGCTACAATTCATTCAGAAATTTAGAGGCTACAACAAGGAAGTTACGAAGACTTTTGTGAGGTCTTTTGATGGCGTGGAAGCTGAGGTTGGAGACCTTAAATTCTCAGTCACAAAGGCATCCATAGCAGCCGCAACAGAACTCCCACAGGAGGGAGAATGGTGGTTCAAAAATAAAAGCTTTGACGAGAGAGCATGGAGGGTTATCCTACGAAATCCAGGTATGGATATAACCATTTTCAAACGTGGAATCCCTGTCTCTGCTTTAGAAGAAAAGTGGGCTAGTCTATTATTGATAATCCAGAAATTCATTACCTGTGAGGGACGATTCAGGTCAATGTATATGTACCACACCCGGTTGCTAATGAATTTTCTAGAAAATCAAACTATTAATTTTCCCTACTTTTTTTTAAATAGCCTGAAAAAAGTCCATCACCGTCCAAAAGAATCTGGGGGACGTAGAACCCCACCTGTACCATCACAGCCTTGTGAAAATTTTGATTGAAAAATAATTAAAGGAAAAGACAAACACCTGGGATCAGTTTTTGGTTAGAAATTCTTTCAAGATCCACATGAAACACCTGAAAGCAGCTCATCAAGGAAAAGAAAAAGAATGAAAACAAGTGTTAGAATTCAGGACACTCCTACTAACATAGTTAAAGAAACTAGTAGGGAAGAAAAACTGTCTGAAAGTAGAAAGGAAAGAACTGAGGGTAAGAAGCCAATAAAATCAAAAGGGAAAAGAAATATTGAGGATGTCTATCAAACCCCAGAACCTTCCTAAGAAGAGGACCACCAAATATTGTCTGAAAGACTAGTTTACCTTCAGGAACAGTCAGCTGCAGCAAAGAAGAAAGGGAAAGAAAAATAGAGTGGAAGAAAGAGGACACTAGCCCACAAAATTTAAGGAGAAGTTCCAAAATTAAAGGGAAATTGAGGAAAGTACAAATTAAAGGGCCCCGCTTTATTGATTTAGGAGGGGAAACATTAGAACAACCTTCAGCAATCCCTCCTGGCCGTGGCCCACACCATACTCCTATTCCTCAGCTAGATTTTGAAAATAGTCCTTCTTGGCCAAATTTTGAGATCAGACCTTCTCAACCAGATTTTGGGGATAGTCCAAGGATGACTACAACTGAGATAGATCCAATCCAGCAAGAAATGTATGATTATATTGAGACGTTGGAGAAAACTACCACAAACCAAGGCACTTCATTTGCCTAGCCTAATACAGCTCAAGAAGCTCAAATCCAATCACTAAAACAGGAAGTTTTTAAGCTGGAGGTCCTAAATAGACACATCAAAAGAGAAAATGAAACATTGAAAGAACAGGGCAGGTTAGATAAGATTATTCATGACAACACCATGTTGCATCTTGGGCTATGGCAGAAGAAAAATAGAAAATTGAAGAAAAAGAACAGGACGTTGAGTAGGGCTCTCATCAACCTCAAATTCGAGTCCCTAATGAGGAAGCCGAGGATGACAATGGTCCCAAGAAAGAAGAAAAGAAGGTTGGATGTGTTGGCAGAGGTCTCAGAACACATGAACTAAAAAGGGTCAAAGTTTTGGTTGCATGGGGACATGCAACACCTTCACAATGGAGGTATTTTGAGTCCTGAAACTACATATCTCCTACACACTTTCCTATACTTTTTCCCCTCACCTAGACCTCATAAGCTATCAAAATCATTGCATATTGATCTTAAAAGAGAATTTAAGTGGTTTTCTAACTATGTTTTTGTGTTTGTTGTTTGAACTAGATTTTGCTCTTTAGCTGCGGAATCCAGTCACTTTCTGCAGCTGTTTTTGTTAAACTCTAGGGTGAAGGTGTTATCAGGCAAAACGAAGCCACATGGGCAAGTTATAAATAACCTGGACATGGATCAGGTCCTATTGGTTCAGCCAGATTCATCAAGGAAAGTTGTGGTCAATGGTGGTCAAATAGAGGAGTCCTATAGCAACAAGACTCCGTTTTCAAACACGTGAAGGATTCGTGGTTGTTCCTAGATCCCTCGGATCATGTTGACAACTGTAGACTGCCCCACAACGCGAATCCAACAGCCACTTTTGATAGATTGAATAATCTCGGCAACCATTATGCTAAATTCATGGACGCTGTCTTTTACGTGTCCTCTGTTGACATAGTTTCACAGGAAAACAGTTATGAAGCTTTTGTTATAAATAACGTGTTTCCAAACGCATAGAGTTAGTATTTATTGATGTAATTTTGTTGTTAATTCTATTGTGCCGTGACACTAATCCCACTGTGGTAACGAGAGGATTTGTCCTCTGTTTTGAATTATAAAGAAGACTCTGTTTTTATATGACTGTGTGAGCATAATTTTGGACTGATAGCCTATTGACCAAGGCCGTGCAGAGGGCCCCTGCACGCTGAGGTTTTGTTTTCCTTATTGTTGTAAAGTTTTATGCATTGTTTCTTTATTTTCATTGCACATATTTCATAGTTATCCACCTGTGTATATTTCATTTGCTATGATATTAACATTTCATTCCTGTACATGATTTTTCAAGTTCTGTATATTGTTGTTAACACTGATCAGTGTGTGTATGTTTCAGGATAAAGTAGGCCTAGGCATTTTCATACAATTTTCGCAATAATTAGTGACATGGAATTATCCTCTCTGCTGACTTTGCTTTTCTTAGTTTTTTTAATTCCAATTCTGTTTTGTTGATTTCAGTCTTATTCACTTGCTTTTTTAGTTAGTTTAGATATCAACTTGCTCATATCATTGACGTTATCTCCGAAAGCCATAGCTTAAACTACTTGGCGAGGTATCGGACTATGAATGATGTGATTTGATTTTAGTTTTACTTTTCTGCAATTAGACATCAACTTGCTCATATCATTGACATTATCTCCGAAAGCCATAGCTTAGACTACCTGGTGAGGTATCAGACTATGAATGATGTGATTTGATTTTAGTTTTACTTTTCTGCAATTAGACATCAACTTGCTCATATCATTGACATTATCTCTGAAAGCCATAGCTTAGACTACCTGGCGAGGTATCGGACTATGAATGATGTGATTTGATTTTAGTTTTACTTTTCTGCAATTAGACATCAACTTGCTCATATCATTGACGTTATCTCCGAAAGCCATAGCTTAGACTACCTGGTGAGGTATCAGACTATGAATGATGTGAATTGATTTTACTTTTACTAGATCACAATTTTTGATTTGTTTGAGTGTAGTAGCTTAATTCATTTTTCTGTATTTAGACAGCAGCAGAGATAATGGTTTCATGATCAGTAGTTCATTATTTGCTTGATTTGAATAGCAGCACATTTTTATTCTTGTTCAAGTATTAATTTCACCACTAGTATGTTCTAAGACCCTCTGAAGTGTTAAGTTTTGAAAATCATTATAGAAGACATAATTGCCTTAAAATCTATATCCATACTTGCCTTCTAAGAGTATTCTTAAAACTTAGGGATAGGATTTCCATTCATATTAGGAGATAAACGAAGATAAAAACCCCCAAAACAAAATAAAAATTGAAAACGACAAAAAGGTAAGAAAGGGGTTGTCTTGCACATATAGTGTGCCACACTTCATCAGTCTACGACTCCCGGATTGATAATTAATGTAGCAATTTAGGACACACTAAATTGACTAAACATATCCTATAATGTAATGCCTAAATTTGTTTAATGAATGCACAACAGCTAGGAGTTCCTTTTCAGTCACAGTATAATTTAGCTCAGCCTTTGACAGATTCTTACTGATAAAATACATGGCATAGGGAAATTTCTCCTCTACCTGACCTAAGGTTACTCCTATGGCTTTGTGTGAGGCATCAACATGAATATGGAAAGGGAGGGGCTAGTTTGGGCCTCGAAGAATTGGTGCAGTGGTTAACTTACCCTTTAAAATGTCTAAGTCCTCTTGACAGCGTTTTAACCATATAAACTCTAAATCTTTGGCCAACAACCCAAATAAGGGAGAGACCAACTTGTTGAAGTCCTTTATGAACCTTCGGTAGTATCCAGCTAATCCCAAGAAACTCCTGACATCCCTCTATTTTTGAGGAGGTGGGACCCTTCGGATGATTGCAATTTTGTTTGGGTCCACCTGTAGTTCTTGCTAAGATATTTAATTACCTAGCACGGTCTCTTCAATCATTAAGAATTCACATTTTTCTAGACTTAGAGACAGGTTCATTTCAATGCATTTGTGCAATACTTTTCCTAGGCTAGTCAAGGACTCTTGAAAATCACAGCCATAAGGTGTAAAATCATCCATATAAATTTCCACTGCATCATGTACTAATTCAGCAAAACTGCTCTTTGGAAAGTGGCAGGGGCATTGCACAGGCTAAAAGGAAGGACCCTATAGGAAAAAGCACCCCAAGGACAGGTGAATGTCGTCTTATCCTAGTATTCTAGGTAGATTTGGATTTGGTTGTACCCACTTAATCCATCTAGGAAAGAAAAGAACTTCTTCCCTGTCAGGCCATCTAGCACTTGGTCAATGAAGGGTAGGGGAAAATTATCCTTATTTTTGGCTTTGTTCAACTCCCTGTAATCGACACAAATCCTCCACTTACCATTTTTCTTGGGAACTAACACTAAAGGTGATCCAAAATGGATACTAACTCAAGAAAAAAGGGTATTATGGACTCATGTGCAGGAATGCCTATATTATTTAGTGCAACAAATCGAAAATATTGCGAATAATATAAACCATTAACAATTAGAAAACATAACAGACACTCATCAACACAGTAAAAAATAATGAAGGAGTTCACCAGACCCCCTGGCTATGTCTCCTGGTCCAAGTTATGAGTGTCAACCTCTATATTATATCTTAAAGAGCAGATTATTACAAGTGTGAGCTCAAACAGAGTCTCAACACAAGAGTGACATTAACACAAGGATTCACTCGAAATCCTTGAGTCTAAAAGAGTACCAGCCTCTCCCTCTTTATGCCTCTGTCCCTCTATTCGCCTCCATGTGTTTTCTATGTTAATCGTCATTTTTAACACCGTTTTGTTACCCTCATGGAAACTGTAACGGTTTACCAACAAAGGGACCAGCAGGCGTGGGTGGACTTGACCGTCAGCCTTCCTCTGACACGAATCTTGAAATGGATGGATCAGACAGCTGTCATGCCTCATCTGCCAATGCCCTTTGACATTCTGCACCATTTGATCTGCCTTCATCCGACGGTTCACATCCAATTCGATCATCAAACAGCTCATGCCTTCTTCACTGTCTGATCGGTGATCGCTAATCCAATGGGTGACAGCCATTTCGGGTGGCCCACTTGCACGAATATTACCCGCTCGAAAAAGCGGTTTTCTCTCTCCCGCGGTGTGCTACGTGTTGGATGGTGTATGGAATCGGAGGTAACCCTTCCAATACCACTTACCACTTGAAGCCCGCCCGAAATACCGTTTACCATGGAGCTCAAAAGGTTCGTTGTTTTATTCATAAATCTGTTGGGTCCGCTGCCTAATGAGGTTTAGTAGTAAACAGTGTTTAAACTCATTAATCATGTTTTCCACTTTTAACCCTATTCCACATCTATGATGCCATGAGCCAATCTCCGACTACCACCTCATCTGCTGTGTTGACATCACCAGAAACCTATGACTCTATCCCGGGTTTCCACATGTCCTACTGACATAGCCATTGATTCTTTGGCCCGAAGTTTGACTTGGTTCTATTCTCGAATTTACATGTGATTCAATCTCGTTCATTTATCCCATAGATCCAGTAGCTCTGGGGCATTAAGGTTGTGCTTCTTCGCTCGTCGCTGCATTTTGGTTTTCTACCATTCTGTCATTATTTCTCTACCAGACTTTGTTTGCATTTTTTTAACATATTTGAAGACTTAGACTTAGAGGTTCTATTCAAGATCCATTTTGGATCATTCCTTCCCATTGAAAAGCTTTTGGACCACCAAAAGTTGGTTTTAGGCATCGATCAAGTGAGGATACAGTTCCCTCACTTGTCCAATTTCTATCCATCGTGCCTTGCTTGGATTTGAACCTTTGAGTCCTACTCTCAGGTGCTCAACATCCCCTTGATGCATAGATCTTACCTTCCTGTCTAGAACTGTGTCCTCCTGTAAATCATTGAGATGTTCAGGAAACAAATCCCAAATAGAAGGAAACTAACTTTGTTCTTCGGGATCTTCAATCAATGAAGGTTCATACAATCTAATGTGTCTGGAATTAACAACTAATTAGATCTGTATATAAGTTGGCAAATCAAGGCAAAAAGAATTTTCACCAATTTTATCAAGTATCTTGAAAGGTCCATACCTTATTGGTTTTAGTTTCTTACCTTCACCCTGCATTCTGTCTTTGCTGATGTACAGCCAGACTTGATCATCAACTTGGAAACTATGTTTAGCTCAATGCTTGTCATGTCTTGCCTTGTACTTGGCTTGACTTCTTCCCAACTATTCTCGTACTGCCTGGTGAATTTCCTGTATTTGTTCAATGAACTTGGTTGCTTTGTCCACATCACTGTGTCCATAAACTGCTATGTCTTTACCAAAGACAAAAACCAAGGGAGACTTTTGTATAAAACCAAAACAAGTCTCAAAAGGATATCTCTGAGTAGAAGAGTGCTTGGCACGGTTGTAAGCATGTTGCACATAACACAAATGCTCATCCCAAAGCTTGGGATGCTTGCTGCAATAACCTATGAGCAATTGGATCACTATCTTATTGGTCGCTTCTATTTGACCATATATTTGTGGATGAAATGTTGTGCTCTTCTTCAACCTAGTGTCCATCAACTCCCATAGATTTGACCAAAACTTCCCAACAAATCAAGAATCTCGATCAGATACAATAGAAGTGGGTAACCCAAAATGAACCCATACATTCTGAAAGAACGACTTTGTTGTTTGTTCAGTTGTAACTTGCTTGTTACATGGTATCAAAATACACATTTTACTGAACCTATCCACAACTACATACAAATAATCATGACCTTTCCTAGATTTCGGCAATCCCCCAACAAAATCCATGGAAACACTTTCCCAAGGATGAGAAGGAATTGGAAGTGGAGTGTACAAGCCTAATTTCCTATTATTGGGCTTGCTTATAACACACATTGTACATCCTTTGATATATCTAGAAATTGTCTCATGCATTCTTGGCCAATAACAGAACCTTTGCAATTGTGAAACTGTTTTACTTACACCAAAATGACCTAATATGAGAGAAGTATGTGCTTCTCGAATTATGTTAACTCTTTCAGTTTGTGGAATGCATAACTTTCCCAAATGATATAAGAGTTGGTCCTTTACATAATAATCCAATTCTTCTACTTGCTCACCATGACTCAAAGTTGCATATACATCTTTAAAATCTACATCTTGAGCATATTGTTCAATGTAACTTTCATGCATTACTGAGTTATGCTTAAGTATAGTAGATTCATTTATGATTGGTCTTGATAACATGTCTGCAACCTTATTGTGTATGTCCTTCTTATATCTGATGATAAGATGAAATTGTTGGAGAAAACCCATCCACCTATAATGTCTTGATTTCTGTAATTTAGTTTTTGAGTGAAAATATTGAAGTGGTTGATGATCTGTATGTATGATTGTTTCTTTACCCATTATGTAATGTTTCCACTTTTTCACACTTTGTACTAATGCATACAATTCTTTATCATATGTAGGATAGTTAACCACTGCAAAAGTAAATGTCTCAGAATGATATCATATAGGCTTTATGTGTTGCATCAACACTACTCCCATGGCATAGTCACTGGCATCTGTCTCAATCTCAAATGGATGTTAAAGATCTAGCAGTGCTAGTACTGGTGTTGTACTGATTTTTCCTTTTAAGGTGTCGAAGGCTTTTTCCTATTTGCCTCCCCACTTAAACACTTGTTTCAATCCTGTTAAAGCATGTAAAGGAGCTGTAATTAATGAAAAGTTAGCAATAAATTTTCTCCACTATTGTGCTACCCCTAGGAAACTCCTAACCTCTGTAGCAGATTTGGGTTTAGGCCAGTTCACAATGACTTCAACCTTAGTGGGATCTATCTTCAATTCACCACCCCCTATAATATAACCCAAATAATTTAAAGATGTTCTGCCAAATTCACATTTTGACAGTTTTACATAGAGATTTTTTCTTTTTAAAACATATAAAGTCTGCTTCACATGCTTTACATGGTCTTCCCATGTCTTACTAGAAACAAGAATGTCATCTAAATAAAAAATTACAAAATCATCAATAAATGGTCTAAGTACATCATTCATGATTCTCATAAATGTAGCACGAGCATTAGTTAAGCCAAAAGGCATAACCAACCATTCATACAGTCTTTGATTTGTCTTGAAAGAAGTCTTCAATGCATCTTGTTCTGCAACTCTAACCTAATGATAACCACTTTGCAAGTCTAGCTTAGAAAAGTAAACTGCTTCTTTCAATTGATCTAATAAATCATCAATACGAGGAAGAGGATAATGATTCTTGATTGTTATTTTATTTAGTGCTCTATAATCAATGCACATTCTCCACGAACCATCTTTCTTTCTCACCAGCACGATTGGAGATCCACACGGTGATGTTCTTGGTCGTATAAACCCTTTATCGAGAAATTCCTGTACCTGCTTCTTTATCTCTGCATTCTCTAAAGCTAACAACCTATACATCCAATGTTAGGTATTGGAGCATCTTGCTGCAAATAAATATCATGTACTATTTCCCGCTTAGGTGGCAGACCTTTAGGTTCTTGAAATAGAAGATCATACTCTTAAATAGCTTTAACTAAATCAGCTTTCTGTCTAGAATCACAGCCTTCAAATGCATTGGATTTTGCAGGATCCTTTGTCTTTACAACCATTAGTAAAAATTGCTTACTTGAATTCACAATTCTTTTCATCTGTCCTAAGTTTATGAGAAAATAATTACCTTTGAGTTTGTGGGCTCTTATAATATATTCTATTCCATATTTAGTGAGTTGATACTTATTCTCAGCTCTATATAAAATATATTTTCTACTATACAAGTATGGACTTCCCAAAACAATACCACATATATCCAATGGAACTATATCTAATTCAACCTCATCTACAAATGTTGATCCAATAGCAAACTTAAGTTTACATTGTCTCGTTACTTGTAGCTTTGTTTTATCACACACCCAACCTAATGGATATGGCTTCTCATGAGGTTTTGTTTGTAATCCCAAATTCTTTACAATTGTTTCAGAAATCAAATTTACTTGTGATCCACTATCAAATAAAGTATTAATCTTATTATGCTTGGAAATTACCCTAATACGAAAAATCTCATTTCTTTCCCTCTCATTATTTTCATTATCAACAGATTGTGCAGAATTACTTGTGGATGCTTCAAAATCTTTACCTTTAATACATGTGGCTGTAACTATTATTTCATCACCTGAATCTGATCCCAAGTCCTGCTGAATAGCAGCAGCATTCTTCTTCTCCTTCCAACGAACTTCTTAGGTTTCAGTTCTAGATGCAAAAACCAGCAGTGTACCTCATCCTGTCCTTCTTTCTTGCAATGAGTGCATGAAGGTTTATCCTTGTTTACGGTGTTTTCTTTCCTCTCCTTCCATTTCAATTTCTTCTTTTCCTTGCTCTTGCTTACAGAATATTTAGATGATCCCCCAACCTCTGGGTTTACATTCTTACCTCCAGCTTCTAGATTTGTGGCTTGAACTGACACATCATTTAAGCTAGAGGGATTAAACATGAGAATAGTATGCTTTAAATAGCTATGAAGGCCACCTATATATTTCAATAAAGTCTCAGGTGAGTCTAATGATATACCTAGATTTAAAGCTCTCTTTCTGAATACCTAAGTATAACTTTGTACACTTTGACCCTTCAACTGGTGAAGAGTTTGCCAACTCATCATTTCCTGCTGCATGTAAGATAAAGGATAGAATTGCTTTTTGATAGCATAAACAAATTCATTCCAGGTAGAAATGATTTTACCATGTTTTTGCAGATCAGCTTATGTCTTGCCTTCCCACCATACTAGTGCAGTTCATCCAAGTCGAAGGCTAGCCAGTTGA
Organism: Pinus tabuliformis; assembly: GCA_031772625.1. Taxonomy (NCBI): domain Eukaryota; kingdom Viridiplantae; phylum Streptophyta; class Pinopsida; order Pinales; family Pinaceae; genus Pinus; species Pinus tabuliformis. Next base: position 610,086,581 of record CM062811.1, on the reverse strand, counting down.
ATCTTCTTCCTTTCTGAATCAACATTTTGTACCCTGCAATATACATCAATTTTTCTTATCCAATTGTCTATCTTTTATGCATTGAGTTCTCCATCATAAATTGGCAAATCAAAATTCACATCTAATTTGATTAAGGAAGTTTTCTTCTTCTTCTTAGAAGAGCTAGTGTTATGCAAAGAAGATGATGAGGATGATGAAGGTGATGATGGAGGAGATGGTGGAGGAGGCATTTCTCCTTTCCCTTTGCCTTTTGGAGGGGAAACTAGAAAAAGTTCCTCTAATCCTTTGTCTGGTTTGGGTGTTGCAGTGCTTTCACCTTGACCCTTCTTAAATTCCAGATACATCTCTTCCACCATGGCTTGGAGTCTCTTAAAACTTTCTATAACTTGAGATTCTGATCCCAATGGAGCTTCTTCTGCCATTCTCCTCTGAGAATAGACTCTTCCAATCTTTGGATTAGCCTCAACAAGTTCTCCTTCTCCTAGTCTAAGCTTTAATCTAGTTAGCATTCAAAATCCAGCAGAAGCTTGTCTAACCTTAATAAAACCAAAACCCATGGCTCTGATACCACTTGATCCGAAATGGATACTACCACAAGAAGAAAAGGTATTATAGACTCATGCGCAGGAATGCCTATATTATTTATTGCAACAGATCGAAAAGATTGCGAATAATATAGACCATTAACAGTTAGAAAACATAACAAACACACATCAACACAATCAAAAATAATGAAGGAGATCACCAGACCCCCTAGCTACGTCTCCTAGTCCAAGCTATCAGTGTCAACCTCTATATTGTGTCTTCAAGAACATATTATTACAAGTGTGATCTCAAACAGAGTCTCAACACGTGACATTAACACATGGATTCACTCGAAATCCTCGAGTCTAAAAGAGTACCAGCCTCTCCCTCTTCGTGCCTCTGTCCCTCTGTTTGCCTCCATGCATTTTCTATGTTAATCATTGTTTTTAACATTGTTTCATTACCCTCATGGAAACTGTAATGGTATACCAACGAAGGGACCTACGGGCACGGGTGGACCCGAGCATCGGCCTTCCTCTAACACAAATCCCAAAACGGATGGATCGGACAGATGTCATGCCTCATCTACCAACACCGTTTGACATTCTGCACCATTTGATCTACCTTCATCCAACGGTTCACATCCAACCCGATCATCAAATAGCTCATGCCTTCTTCACCGTCCAATCTGTGATCACTAATCCAATGGGTGACAGCCATTTCGAGTGGCCCACTTGCATGGAGATTACCCTCTCGAAAAAGCTTTTTTCTCTCTCCTATGGCATGCTACGTGCCAGATGGTGTATGGAATTGAAGGCAACCCTTCCAATACCACTTACCGCCTGAAGCCCGCCCGAAACACCATTTACCATGGAACTCAAAAGGTTCAATGTTTTATTCATAAATCCATCAGGTCCGCTGCCTAATGAGCTTTAGCGGTAAGCAGCGTTTAACCTCATTAATCATGTTTTCCGCTTTTAACCCTATTCCACATCTTTGATGTCGTGAGCCAATCTTCGACTGCCACCTCATCCACTGTGCTGACATCACCAGAAACCTATGACTCTATCCTGGGTGCCACATGTCCTGCTGACGTAGCCATTGATTCTCTGGCCTGAAGTTTGACTTGGTTCTATTCTCGAATTTACGCGATTCAATCTCATCTGTTGATCCCATAGATCCAACGGCTCTGGGCATTAAGGCTGCGCTTCTTCGTTCCTCGTTTCATTTGGGTTTTCCGCCATTCTGTCATTGTTTCTTTGCCATACTCTTTGCGTTTTTTTAACATATTTTAAGACTTAGACTTAGAGGTTCTATTCAAGATCCATTTTGGATCAAAAGGAGAGACCCACTCACTCTCAGAGATAGGGTAAATGAATCCTGCATCTAGCGGTTTTTGCAGTTCCTCTTTGACTATATCTTTAAAAGCTGGATTCATCCTCCTTTGTGGTTGCCTAACTAGCTTGCAACCTTCTTTGATGTATACATGGTGAGTACACACTGAGGGGTGTACTCCCTTCATTTCCTTGTAACTCCAAACGAAGGCTTCTAGGTTTGCTCTCAACATGTTGCATAGATTTTCCTCTTTAAGAGCAGAAAGAGATGGATTAATTTTCAAAGTTTTCTCTGGGCCAAATTCTATGGTTTTGACATGGAGTGGGTTGGAATTGGCCAAGAATAAGTCAATTGGATTATTGTTCTGGGTTTCCCTTACTTCTTCTTCTAATGGTAACGAACTAGGAGTTGTACTTTGGAGCAGGTGTTCAATTAAGTCATCATCATCTTGTTGTCCTCCTCATATGGTTGCTTCCAAAGCATAAAGTTGGCCTGAATAAACCTCGTCTTCTTCCTCTTCCTCCAACCATAAAGGTAAATCATGCTCTAGAGAAGGTTGAGCAAGAGGGTATAGGACTAACTGTTTGGACATATGCCCATTCTTGATGGTCATATTCCCAGCTCTGCAGGTAATGTAAGCATCATCTGTGGCCAACCATGGCCTCCCAAGGATGAGAAGGTAACTAGTAAACTTAGCCTTAGGCAGGAGAACTAGGAAATATGTTGGGTATTCCCAGGAGTCAATGGAGACCATCACATCCTCCATAATTCCCTCAGGGGTGACTGTGGAATGGTTTGCAAGTTGTAGAACCATTGTGGTCTTCCTCAATGACCCTTGGAGGTTTCATTTGAGCATGGTTTCCTTGGTCACCACATTAATGGCAGCCCCAATATAGATCAGAGTGTGTGGGACAATGGTGCCATTGATGTGCACATCTACAACAGGGCTTCTAGGGCCTAAATATTTTGGGCATATTACCTGCCCCAACATTAAGTTAGACAGTTGCCCAATGACATTAATGGTATGGGCATCCCTTTTGCTTCTTCCTGGATGCTTGAATCATTTCTCCTTAATCAACTTATTGTAAATGGGAACATCTTTTATTGCTTGGAGAATGGGGACCTTTACACATAGATTTTTCAATTCTCCTAGAAGTTTAAGTTCTTCTAGGGTAGGATAGAGTGGTTGGGCTAATCTCTCAGGAAACGATGGATTTACTTTAAGGTTGCTTTCCTCTCTTTCTTCCTCAACCTCCCTATGTGGAGAGGGAGGCTGGTTATATGGGAGAATTCTCCCAGATATTAGGTTGATCTCTTGGGTTTCTATAGCATAAGCTGGGTATGATGTCTCTCCACTGTATACCTATTGAACCTACCTATTGTTTGGGTTCAGATTTGGCTGGGCAGGCATCTGGGGTTGCTTGGGTGGAGCAGAGTGTAGGAGTTGTGGTTGGATAGGTGGTGGAGGCAATAGAGCAGAAGCATTGTTGTACTGGGGCCTCCACCCCTGGTGTGGGGTATTCCACTGAGGTTGTGGCTGAACATAAGGTTGAAATGGCTGGCTAGCTAGTTGGGAATGCTACTGAGATGCATAGGACCAAGGAGTGGGTGTAGACCAAGAAGGATGAGTAGGGGGTCCCCAAGAAGGTATAGTTGTGGTTTGGTTCGGGTTGTAATATGCATGGGATGACCCTTGCATACCCTGCTAGTATGGTCTAGGCCCAGGAGATCTCCTTTGGTTGATGTAACAAAGCTACTTAGTGACCCCTTCAACTCCTTGATATACAACTTTGAGTCTAGGTAAAGAAGGGCACTTGTCTGTGGAGTGGTTTTCTTCACATATAGAGCAAATCTCAATGCGGTTCAATGGACATTCATTCCTAGGATGCCTCCTGGTGCATCTAGGACAAAAGTTTGCCAAGGCTCTCTCTTCTTCTTCTTGCGTCCTTTTGATATTCATGGTATCTGATTGCAAGGTAAGGGTTTGCAACATCTCACTTTTGAAATCTTCCAACATATTTCCAATTTCACCCTTGATGGATGAGTTGGAAGATAATGTATTAGACATAGGTTGACTACTCCTACCCTTTTTCCTGGCTTCCCTAGAAAGGTTTTTAAAGACAGTCTTGATATCCTCATAGGGTAATTGGTAGATATCTCCTCTTGCTAACAAATCTAAGGTATCCAAAAGTTCTTCCCTTACTCCTCTAAGCAGGACCAACTTTAGTGACTCGGGGTCAAGTGTGCACCTGGCCCTTTTGTAACTGAGCTGGAATATTTCTTCATAGTCTTCTAAGAATTCATCCTAGCCCATGGACATTCTGAAACTCTCTTCTTTAGTATCCTTTGACCTACAGTAGTCCCTATATTTTGTGTTAAAATCCTGTTGCATCTAAGCCCAAGTTGTGATGCTATCTCAAGGTAAACCCATGAACCAGCGCAATGTTGCATCCTTGAGGGTAGATGGAAACAGTTTTAACTTTTTCTCATCATCTGTATAGTCATAGGTTCGACATATAACAACAAACTCAAATAGGAAAGTGTCAGGGTCTTCTTGGTCAGGCCATGGAAATGAGGTAGAGCAGAGGGGCTTATATTCTTCATCTTAGTGTCCCCATTGGTTTCCCTAATGGGGACGGCACCCTCAATTCTCTCTCTACTCCCTCTGTCATTTCGGTCTTCAGCAATTGGTTTAGTAGGAATGGGTTCTTCTTCTTCTTCTTCCCCTATAGGTTCTTCAAATATGTTAGGTTTCTCACCTAAAGGTTCCTCCAGTTCACAGCCACCGAAGAAGAGAGAATGTTGGATGCAGTGGGTTAATTTGGCAACAATTTTCCTAAATTTTCCCTACTCCTACGAGGCATGAAAGGAAATGTTTTTGGGTTGGTTTTTGGAAGATATTTTTGGAAAGAAAGTACTTTGCAGAAATGAAATTGTTGATTGAATGAAAAATACTGACAAAAAGAAACTACTTGCTAAATTGAAATTCTACTTACAGAATGGAAAGGAAAGCAGATAATGACAAATGAAAGAAAGGAAGCTACTAGATTACTTTTTCATAAATAAACTAATGGAATAAAGTTGGAGACTAGAAATAGAAGAAAAGAAAATAGACTAGAAATAGAAGAAAAGAAAGCAATAACCACATTCTACTCTGACACCTCCCCGGCAACGACACCAAAAAGTGATGAGCGTCAGTATTGCAGCAAGGATGTTGCAACTCCTCGACTACCAGCTTTACTTATCAACCTAAGGTTCGTACAAACTTGAAGGTGACAGTGCTATATGCACAAGTAGAAGTGAAGGTCCTAACTGTTGTCATTTGTTCATCTAGCAAGAGACCCCAGGGGTTCTGTTAGGCCCCTATACTACTAATGTAACCCCTTATTGTTATTAGTATAACCCACTTATTATATGGATGTACCCATGTAGTGCCCATATTGTTACTATTGTGCCCCATAGAAGCCCACTATTGTTATTATTGTGCCCTTACATTATTATTGTTATGTCGGCTCTGATTATGTTATAACCCCTTAGACTCCTATACATAGAAAGGAGGTCTTTTCATTTGTATCATCGAAGAATTGTTCATTTATGTAATGTAAAGGAGGTTGCCCCCTCGAAGAGGCTGAATTTTAAGGCGTTGATATATCTTTTCTATCTTTTCTTGAGCTGGTTTCATAACATTTGGTATCGGAGCTTTGGATTCTAGGGTTTCGCTGCTCCAAACAGGTCATCGTGGCATTTTCGCTATAACTTTTTTTCTGTGACGTTTAAAAAGTTGCAAAAACAACCCATTTGAGAATAAATCGCGCTGAACCTTGGGTCCAAATTTCAGAGCTTTTCGCACGATATTTTCGGAGATATGATCTGAGGAAGTTGGTCTTTTTGCAGACTCCTGAATTACACTCAAAATAGGTGACCTGGGGAAAATCGTCATAACTTTCTCTCTGAGCATCAGATTGAAATTTCATAAGAAGGTACAGAAAGAGGACAGACGGTAGTTTTCTTTTATATATTTTTCAGAGTCAAAGGTTGAAACAGTGACACGTGGCACTTCATACAAGTTTTCTCTACTGAACTAGTCTATAATCAGGTCACTACGGGAGATTGTGCATAACTCTTTCTTGGAGAATCCAATTTGGATCAGACTAGTGGCATTGGAAAGAGGACACAAAGGGCTACTATAGTTCACAATTTTAGAACTTAAAGATCTGAAAGTACAGAGTTGCAGTCATTTCAAGGTCGAGCTCCTAAAATCAAGAAAAAGCAAGATGAAGAAGTTTGATGGCAAGGATCCGGTAAATTGGATACTTCAGATGGAGCAACATTTTGATCTACGTGGTGTACAACTGTTACAAAAGGTATGTATTGCATCTTCATATTTAGAACCAGATCAATTTTTATGGTATGAAGGGCTTTGTTCTCGTAAAAAACTTGTTACGTGGTCAATTTTCACAAAGGAAATGATAGCACATTATGAGGATACAAAGAGCAACACCACAACAATTGGAAAGAGTAAAAGGGCTTTGTGACATAATGGAAAGCAAACTTATGGAAACCAGGAAGCATATCCCTCACAACTATAAAGATGGAAGTGTTGTTTCTCCCAACCTTCCACAACCTACAAGGGTTACACCACAACAATTGGAAGAAAAAAGAGAAAAAGGGCTTTGTTACAATTGTGATAGAAAATGCACTAAAGGTCATAGGTGTGCTGAGAAGAAATTATTTTACATAGAATATGAAGAGGAGGAAGAAAAGGATTAAGAAACATCAAAAGAAGAGGATATACACCAGGACACCACCCCAGAGAAAGAAGAAATGAATCAGACCATATCTTGTAAAGCATTGGCAAGAATTACCACTCCTCAAACTCTCAAGATAGAAGGACATATCAAGAAGAAAAAGGTGCAAGAAGTGAAAGCTCACATCGAGAAAGAAGAAATGAATCCAACCATATCTTGTAATTCAATGGACGAAATTACCACTCCTCAAACTATCAAGATAGAAGGACACATCAAGAAGAAAAATGTTCAAGAAGTGAAAGATCACATAGAGCATCAAGAAATGAATCCGACCATATCTTGTAAAGGACTGGAAGAAATTACCACTCCTCAAAAGATAGAAGGACATATCAAGAAGAAAAAGGTTCAAGCAGAGAAAAATCACATCGAGCATCAACAGCAAGTTCTCCAACTTTTAAAGGATAGCGCCACTTCGGTGCGAAATCAAACGAAACAACAGGTAGATCAACATCATAGTGAAAAATGTTTTGATGTAGGTGATTGGGTATTTTTACTGCTACATCTCAAGCAAGCTATTTATGAGAAGGAAATGTTGGCAATACTACATGCACTTAAAAAATGGCGACCTTACCGAATGGGAAGACTCTTCAAGGATGAGGATGTGGAAGCATTGTTTTGTGCTATTTATATTATCCAACCAGATTGGGTAAACGAAGCAAGGGATGAATGGAAGAAGGACAAAGAAGTATGGCCACTTATTCAAAAGTTGCAAAAGATACCAATTCAAGCAATATTGCCAGAAATTGAAGAAGAAGGAAAAATCATATTGGAACCTGGAGCAGTCACAGAAACAAGAACCTGACAGCTACGAAATCGATCAATTTCAGAGTATCTCATCAAGTGGAAGAACTTACCCGCTGAATATTCCATATGGGAGGACAAGAATTTTATACAAAATCATCAAGAACTACTCAAGCGTTGAGGACAATGTTTTTTGAAGGAGAGGGGCATGTTAGGCCCCTATACTACTAATGTAACCCCTTATTGTTGTTAGTATAACCCACTTATTATATTGATGTACCCATGTAGTGCCCATATTGTTACTATTGTGCCCCATAGAAGCCCACTATTGTTATTATTGTGCCCTTACATTATTATTGTTATGTCGGCTCTGATTATGTTATAACCCCTTAGACTCCTATACATAGAAAGGAGGTCTTTTCATTTGTATCATCGAAGAATTGTTCATTTATGTAATGTAAAGGAGGTTGCCCCCTCGAAGAGGCTGAATTTTAAGGCGTTGATATATCTTTTCTATCTTTTCTTGAGCTGGTTTCATAACAGGTTCCAAGCCAAACTTCTATAGAGTCAGAAGAAGCTTGATTATTTGATGGAAGAAGAGAAAATCTATTCTAGGAGAGCTACTCTACTGCGCTAATGAAGAAAACAACATGTAATTCTAAATCACACCATATCCTAATTAACCATTTAAACAACTAAACTAAGCAGAATTAATAAATCAACACTAACCTAATGCTTCTATCTAAGTTACATAAGTAAAGAGCATCAAACCAAACTAACGTGTAAGCAAGGAAACTAAACTAAGTTTGTTTTCGCATTTTTGGTGTTTTGGTAAAATCAAGCATGCAAGGAGTCAAGCAGAAGAGCAAGCGAAGATCGAAATCAGTGAAAGGAGGACGTAACGAAGTAGAAGTGCATAGGAACCATTGGATCGATTGGGAACAGTATTAATGGGAGATGAGCGATGGAGATCTTATCGCAGAAAATTACGTGAATATATGGACGAATAAGACTGATGGAAGATGAATGGTAGAGATCTTATCGCGGGAGGCTAAGTGAATATATGGAGAAACATGAGTAATGAAAGATGACTGGCAGAGATCTTATCGCGGGAGGTTAAGTCAAGAGATGGACGAATAGGACTAACTGGAAGAGGAATGGCGGAGATCTTATCGCGGGAGGTTAAGTCAAGATATGGAAGAACAGGATTAATTGGAACATGAATGGTGGAGATCGTATTGCGGGTGATTTAGTGAATAGATGAACGAACAGGGTTAACAAAATATGAGTGACAAAGTTCTTATTGCAGGCAATTTAGTGAATAGATGAATGAATAGGACTAACGGAAGATGAGCAGCGGAGATCTTATCATGTAGGTTAAGTGAATAGATGGACGAACAGGGTTAAATGGGAGATGAATGACGGTAAGCAGTTTCTCACGTGCCCTCAAGGTTGTAAGCGGAATTCCAAAATTTTACGTGATTAGCCTAACTAGGTGACACGTAGCATGAGAAAACCACTTTTCTCGCATGCTCGCGAGCGGATATCGACAGTGCAAGAATTCAAGCGAGATTGCACAATAGCCATCACATCATGCAGGTTTGATCAACGGTGGAGATTGGGAGCGTATAAAGTATCGAGACGACACGATAGTCGTTGGATCAAGCTAGATAGATTGATGGTGGATATTTGGAGCGTATAAAGTATCGAGATGACGCGATATCCATTGGATCAAGCGAGGCAGATCAATGGTGGAGATTTGGAGCGCCTAAAGTCAAATGTTGAAATGAATACGCACACGGTTAACAGTGATTTTCCAGGTTTGTTGTGGATCAGATGGTAAGGAAATATATGGGTATAATCCTTGCTAACCTGCTAACTGAAGAAAAAGGCGCAAACGGAAGAAAACTAAAACACAACCAATATACGCTATACTATTGTTATGTAAATGCAGCTACTTAAGCAATTTAACAATTAAACCATGAATCTATGCACTACACTACTGTAATGGAAATTCAGCTACTTAAGCAAATGAACGATTAAACCATGAATCTATGTGCTACCCTGTTGTAATGGAAATGCAGCTACTTAAGCAAATGAACGATTAAACCATGAATCTACACTAACATACATGTAAAATAAAGAGCAGCCTTAGCTACTAGGGTTGGGCCCTAACCCCAAGAGCTTCAGCCCTCTGATTTAACTCAATGCTGGCTCGAAACAAAACTCATTCTTATTATCAAAACACTGGATTACATCAACAACTATCACAAGTCTTGCAGCTCGAAAATAAAGTAAATTTTTACAATCAAAATTTTGAATCCTGCTGAGGTCCTAGGTCTCTCTACTTATACGACTTATGTCTCCAACGAATTCCTAAAAATTAGGGAGGCTTGGCTCCCAAACTAGATATAAACCAGTGCTTTGACTTCCACTTGCTCGACTGCCTTCTAGTCCTCATGATTTGGTTGGTTGCACTCTGAGTTGATGGAGGAATATTTGACTGGAGGGGTAGTAAATGAGGAGGTTTTCCCACCTATAATCCCTCTCCCTTGTCCCATTCTAGTTTTGACCAAGTTCTTTGCTAAAATTCCTTGTTTTTATCCTTTAATCATGCATTACATGCACATTAGACCACAAAGAAAAATATCCAACTGTAACGCATCTCATAAACAAAATATAATCAAATGTATGCAATAAGTTATGAGAATAGTTGGTTTGACTAAGCTAGGAGGTGAATTAAGGCCCATATATTTACCCAATGATGAGGCTCAACATTTTTGTTATGCATCAAATATTATGTAGCCTTGGTTTGACAATTAAGTGTTGAGGAATTGAATTACAATTCTGGCACCCAACACATAGTATCATCACATCATATCAATTCATATCCACATGATATTGATCTCATAGATCTGTTCGGCTACTCTTCCCTCTTGATTCCATATGAACCAAGAATGTCTTTGTGTCATTCAACTGCATAAGCAATCATTCCTCCACAAGAACAATTCCTGATGACCCTATCAGACAACGATATGCATATGTATATATATATATATATATATATATATATATATATATATATATATATATATATATATATATATATATATATATATATATATATATATATATATATATATATATATATATACATCAACATAAAACAATCATGATCTTTTCATAAAATGACATACATACATACATATATACGTGCATATATATAAACATTAGCATAAACATGATCACATCATAATTACAAAATATCATAAGCTCAAGGTTAAGATAACTCCCTTTATCCATACACAACATGCAGAACATTGAGAAAAACCATTACCAATATAGCCAAGGAATCAGATGCCTCACATACATTCACTTTACCTTTTGTGTTAGCTTTCACATGATTGTCCTACCACCATCCATTTACACTAGTGGACCCAACCAATCCAACTAGTTGTCATACTCTTGACTTCAGCTTCCCTCATACATGCATCGGCTTCATCTGAGTCTTACATTTCCTATTGGATTTGATTCAGCTCTCCTCGAGCTCCACTAAATTTCCTCTTTCCTAACCAATTCCCAAGACTCAAAACTTAAAAATAAATCACAATAAACAAACAAGAAGAAAACCATGAAAACCAATAACAACACAACACCACAACGAAGTGGAAATTCCTTGCACTAGACATAAACAAAACCACAAATCAAGCTCAAAAGAAGACCAAAAGCACAAGACTGGCCATAGGCACCATGACTCCATCCCCAAGGGTTTCCAATGCTTCCAAGTGAAAGCTCAACCTGAGCCTTTTTTAAGATTTCATGGAAATCTCTTTTCCATGCAATTCTCTTTATCATACACCCTAACACATAATTGTTAGTGCATAAATAAATGTTACAATATACCAATTATCTTACCTTGTTGTGCCATTCACATTTCCTTATAATTGAACACACATGTCAGCCACATGTTCCAAATATCAGGACAACATATCTACTAATTTGAAATCAACCTTTCCCAAGACAAACAATCATGCCATGTGCAGGAATAGTTATCAATGAAAAAAGTGTGCTCATAAGTTGATTTGCCTAACTCCCCCTTCATTGCATTTCACCCCCAATATATACTCACTAACTTCCCTTTTACCCCTTCATGTCTTATGAAAACCCCTTCCCCCTCATTTTCACTCCTACCCCTTAGTTTCACACATTTCCCTAGTCAATTACTTCTAAAATCCATTCCCCTAAGTGTGAAACCCCTTTCCTCCCTTTTAAAATCATGTTTTCACTTCAATAATTACCCAAAACCCCTCTAAACCCTTTATCCTAACTCTAAAAACCCTCTGCATCACTAATTCTACCACTTAACCATTTTCCTGACTAATCTCGAGTTTAACCTACCACCCTAGTGAGGTAAACTAACTCTGCTTCCCCTAAAAAACTCTGCAGTTTAATTAATCCGCACTTAAACATGGGTTAATTACTCTAAATCATAATTAAAACCCATGGGTCCTGCTAACCTCCACCCCATCACCCGACCACGTAACTTTCCCATGCGATGGCCATCCAATCATCCACCCTTGGATCCAACAGCCATCACCCATATCGCGCTCACACGATGTCCGACCTTTAACGGCCCGACAACACACGATATGGGCGGTTTTGCACAAGGCCAATTTGCCTACGTGTCAGCCTCTGGCATAGATCGTATTTCCCCTACAAAATATCGCCCAACCCCCATAAGTGGTGTGATGGCCTCCAAAAACACCTCCCTACCAAAGTGAAAACTAGCACTGTTCATAAGCCATTTTTCCCCACCATTTTCCCAACCGTTCGCGGTTAAAAGCCTTCCGACCCCCATTTTCACCCTTTTTTGCTCAAATCACATTGTTGAACCTCTGAAGCACCTACGCCTTCCAAACTCCTGCAACCAGCTATCAACTATCAGAGCCTTCTAAAGCCACCATTGCACCATCCTAACTGTCGAAGCCCTCTGCAAACCCCAATGAAAACCAATTGCATCCCTCGACTGTAAATTCCAAGTATATGAACAAGAACCAAGAATTACCCTCTCTTTAAAGAAAAAACATTAAATTCTTAAAATAACTGAAATAATTTGGTTAATTTCAATTTAATTGAGAGTCTCCCATTCCCAAAGTACCATAACCCCAACCTCTAAACTGCTCATACCCTACCCTAGTTATTCAATTACTAAAATTTCACTCCCAAAGCCATATAAAGCCTAATTTTCCACATTTTATCATAGAAATGGCTGCCCAGACCTCCCTGGATGTCAGACCAGTAACAACCCCTCACTTAGACATTGACCACCTGGCCTTGGCAGACAGAGACTTCCAAATCAAAGACACAGTCACCTGTCGTGACCTTTTGAAAATACATTGCTGGAGTAAAGATAGATTCTTGAACAAAGCAGATGATATCCACCTTTGGGACTCAAATCTACCCAAGTATACATTCCCAGAAGTCCACCTTTTCCCAGACATTGTACATTTCTGCCATGCATGTTACATCCCTAGCCAAAGGGCTATAATTGCCCCAAACCAGGACTTCTTGTTTTCAATTACTGCTGAGTCTATTAACCAGATGCTTCAAATCTAGCCCAGCCACAATTTGACTCCTTTGTCCATTGGAAGCCTCTTAGACCTCTATAGTACCCTAGACCCAACCAAAATCAAGCAAATCTTTCATAATTTTATCATTGAAGAATGCCACACTCCAAAAGACATCCCACCTTATGCTGCCACCATTTTCTCACAAACTGGTAGGTGAATAATCACCATGCTCTCATGCATCTTAGGATACATAAAAGATGAGCATATAGATGAGATAGTCATGGCTTTTATGTCTATTTTCACTCTAGGTCAACCCCCTGCTATTATGTTTGACTATGCTCAGTTCATTGCAAACAGAATGCATGAACAATTTACTAGACTGCCCACTGAAAGAGTGTTCAAGTACTCTTCAGTGTTGTTTCACATGTTTCTAGATTACCAAATAGACAAGTTCCTAGTGAAGATTCAAAAAAAAGATACAAGGGGAAAGGAAAGATCAATCATCTACTAGACACCCTTGGTCTAGAGGTATAACACAACATTCACATACAAAGACTTCATAGATTGTTTTGTTCACCCAGTCATAAACATGCTGACTTCTAGCACTCAACCTAGAATCAGTACTGAGATCAAGAGAGTACTGCAACTGGCAAAGAATAGCAGAGTAGGAGACTGGTATCTCCACTAGAATTATACTAAAATCAGGATCTATGGTTGTGAGTTACCCCCCTACAAATTGCATAAGTATCTCCCAATGAGAATATTTGCCCTGGAATACTTCAGGAAAATTATAAGTGCAGATGAAGTCAACTTCCTAGCTGCTAAGAAGAAGACACGGTTGAAGATTAAAAACCAAATGGGACCTTTCATCTGCAACACCAGAGAGGCTGGACCTGAGGCCGATAAGATGCTTTAAGACATGAAATTCCATCATAGTTTCATTTGGAATTATGACCCTCATGGGGTTGTGAACAAACTTAGACAAAAGGTCAAGCTGGGACCTTACATCCATTACCCCATGCCTGACATTGAAAAATATGCTAATTAGTCAGAATGGGTAGAGAACACATTGATAGATATGGACAGCACAGTGGTGGATGTGGAGAACACCATGATTGACTTAGAGAAACAATTTGACCAAAGCTCTTTCTTACAGGTCCCAGAGTTGGAAGAGACAATGAATATCCCTCCCATCATTCAGACTCCTGTCAATGAGGAGAAGAATCCCAAAAGAAACAAGGAGGAAGCATCAAGCTCTGCCATGGAGACCACTGATCAGTGGTTCCAACTAAGCAAAAGGCTCAAATTGACTCGTGTGTCTGAACGGGAGGAAAACCTTGCATCAGAAGACATCATTGACACTGAGGCAATGGGGTAGAGTAGTAAACAGATGACAAAGACACCTGCATCAGTAGATTCACAGCAACCATCAATTTCCAACACAAAGATCATACAAAGAGAGAAGAGTGTGGAGGTGTCTTCCTTTGTCAGGACAACTGACAAGGAAGCAAATATCAAGGAAAGATTCAAGGTGATTAAAATGAGGAATGAAAAGCTCAAGGAAAACACTTATGCCAAGTACTTGAAGATGACACCACTGAATCCAAATAGATTTATTTCAGCTTTTGACATCAAAGAATGAAAGATGCATGTGTCTTTCCTACAACCTACTGTACAACAGCCTAAAACCATAGCAGACTACAAGAAGACCAACTTTGAGGTCTTAGCTAGGGATGTGCATCCCATAGATCAAATAGAATTTCACAAGCAGGCTGGAGAGACGATCCACTCCACCCTCACAGGAAAAGCAATGGCAGCATTCAAGCTCAAGGACTCATTAGACAATGTGACAGCCCAGTACAAACTAGAAAAAGCATCTTCCAATGCCAAAGACACAAGGATAAAATCCTTAGAAGACCTGATCATTGAGTTGGGCCATGACCCAAAGGACATCAAGGTTGTTGAACAGTTAATTAAGAAGAAAAATGAAGACATTGCAGCCCTTAAGAAACAACTCAAGTTGCCTCAGTCACAGCAACCTCAAACAAAAGAAGTCCTAGAAAGCCAAACAAATCATGAAGAGATGATGGACTTGGTGTTGCAACTCAATGACCAGTTAAAGGAAATGGAAAAGGAACTAGATAGCTTGATCAAGCTCAAACAAGCTAGTCTAGACAATGCTCCTCCAACTGTCATTCCTATACTGACTACAGTTGTGCCTTCCACATTGGCAGTAGCATTATCTCCCACTGGTCCAATGGCCACTGCATTGCCAGCAGCAATAGAAACTACATCAGCAATGGCATCAACATCAATAGGTACCACAGGTGATGAAACAAACAAGTTGGTCAAGGCAATGGAAGAAATGTCCATTCAGACCAATGAAATGAACAATTTAAAAGAGAAACTTACCAGCCTGGAGACAGATTGCAAGTTAGCCCAGATCATGCATAAGGAAGAACAACAGAAGGCCACCATAATGAATGAGAGAGTGAAAAGCCTGGAGAAAGAGTTAACACTGAGTGAGCCTTTGGGAAAGGCCAAACAATTATTATGTGCCAATATCATTAACTCTATCAATGATATTTGGCCATTTATCCAGGTCATTTTTGAGCAGATAGACTTAATCAAGAAAGCTAAAGAAGCCATCCAGAATGTTAAAGAAGAGCTTGGAGAAATGCCAGAGGAAGCAGTAACAATTATTCAATTCCTCAACTCCAAAAACAAATATAAGCTACAAGAACTTGACATACCTAACAGGACAGGTACCATTTTGGAAGTCAAGAGGGTCCTAGCCAAGAGAAATTTAATGTTAAATTTAGAAGATAAGTGTCCAACCATGCAACTAGCCATTGACAGGTTTATGACCAAGTTTGAGCTTTTGAGAGAAAAAGGACTACCTAGTCCCTTAGTCATAAATGATAAAGTGATAACACAAGAGGACTACAACAAGAAAATCATAGAAGTAGCCATAGAACAAGCAAATAACTCATCAATGAGTGCTATACCAACTAGCAGAGTATTATACCAGACTTTTGAAAATATGTTTTACCTCTAGCATGAGGTGAAACACTTATCTATTAATAAGCCTAATTTTTCCAAATATACAGAGGCTGATGAGATATATAGGAAAATGCTCAACATCCAGTTACTAGATGAAGAAACATGTCAAAAACTGTATGATTTACTATAGTAAAAGCACAGTGAAAATATAAGTGTACAGTAAAAAGTAAATGAGCATGGTAAAAGGATGAAGACAGTTCAGCACAGTCAAAGTGTATCAGGTGAAAGAGTATGAGGTGAAAGGTTAAATTAAAACAGAGCATCCATCGTAAAATCCAAACAGCCTAGTAGCATAAAGAGCTAAAAATCAAAGTCTACAGCCAACAGAACCAAAATAAAAGAGACAGCATGAAACAGTTCAATAGTTGTCTCTATCTTCTTGCAAGAAGATATCTTCCTTTTCCTAGATTAATTCTCAAATTAGTTTGAGATTTTGGAATAAAATTTTTGTATAAATACTTCACCATTCGAAGTATTTGGTGTGGATTATTTTATATTTGTAGAGTTATTGTGATCTTGAACCTAAGGGTGATTGTACCATTTTCAAGTCAACAGACTGGAGCAAGTAATAAAAGTATTTTGCTACAGGATTCATGAGATGATCCATTTGCAGTGAAGTACTTCCTTTGTGTGATTGTTTACCTTCTTATGTGTTTTTATAATCTTAAATTTGATCTAAAATATAAATGAATTAACTGGAAATATCACTCAGAATTTGTTTAATTACACTTTGTTTTGCACAATAATTTATTTACATGTTTTCTTCTGATACCCGGATTTGACAACCCTTAATTTCTCTCCCATCCCAATTGACTTCTTTCATATCTTTCAAAGTCCGGCCTAGGGAACCCTTAATTTCTCCCTGAATCCAATTTGAAGCCATTCACCATTTAGCCTCTGAGATCTGCAATAACTCATCTATCTTGCCCCGTAGACATTGTTTTTAGAACTGAATCTAATCTTGTTTGTCAGACATCTGACTCCATAGCCCAATGGTAGAAGCTAATCCTCTTTCAATCTAAGTAAAGTGATCCCACCACCAAATTTTCAAAGCAAAACCCAAGTGCAAGCAATAACTAGCCTAAACTCATCTTAACTAAAACAAACTTAAATTATAAAGAGAGAGCCCTCTCTGAGCATCAGGAAAGGCTAGGTCCTAATCTCCAAAAGTGGTTTATGGTTACCTTTGGTTTTTCTTTCTTCATACTTCAAAAGAAATATCAGAGTGATAACATTTCTGGTGACTCCACTGGGGACTTCGATCCTCGGTCTGATAAAACTTTAAGGAAACCTTAAATTTAATCTTTAGCCCCTCAAGGTCATTATCTGAAGTAGATTTTCAAAAATTTCATAAAAACAATTTAAAAACTTAAAATTCTGGCTTCTAAGAAGATTCATTATACCAAGGAAAACCCAAATCCAAACCATGCAACTATAGTTTATGACCCAGACAGAATTCTAAGAAAACCAAAAAACGAAAAAACTCGAGCAAGTAGTAGCCAGCTAGTCAAAGCAAACTCACTCTCTGAGGGGTTGTCAACTTTAGTGAAAATCCCTTTTGATTTTTCATTTGACCTCTCATTATTTAGAACTAAATCTGAGAATGTCATCCATGAAACAGTCTTAGACCCTGAGTTTACTCAACTGATCGAATCAAAAAGGGTTATCCATCCAGATTTAGATAAATTTGTCTTGGACGCTTTTGACAAGTTAGAATCTTTGACCTCTACATTGATTAGCAATATAGATAGTGCTTACCTTCAGCAATCTTTTGAGCTAGCTACCCTTACTGCTACTGCCTCTGATATTTCGGCACAGTCTTCACTCACTGTAAATACACCTTGCTTTACCAGAACTTCACCAATTGTATCTACTACAATCCAATCACCTAAACTAGTTATTAATCAACCATCCTCGTCATCATCTAGTTCACCTCCATCAGTTTCAATTCCTTCCTCAAGCATCACAACTTTACCCCTAGTCAAACCAGAATTACAGCAATGGTAAATCGATATGCTCCTCTTGTTTTACCTACACAACTCCATGCCATGCCTGCAGATTATCAGAGTAATATTTTCATGTTTGATGCTACTGGTCATTAAACTACCCAGTAGCATGTAAACAAGATGTCTAACTTTTTTGTGTTGCATGAAATAGATGAAGCAGATGTCCAAATGAGGTTGTTTGCCCAAACTTTAAACAGGGATGTCAAGAAATGGTTCAAAGCCTTTCCTGCCAACCATATTGCAGACTTAGCCAATTTTCATAGGTTATTCATTGATAGATGGGAGAGAAAGAAAAACCCAATGAAAATACTTTCTGAATATGACAATATTAGAAGAGCTCATAATGAGTCAGTTCAGGACTATTGCACTAGGTTTAATAATATCTACAATGCAATTCCATGCAATATTAAGCCTCCACCGGACCTAGCATTAATTAAGTTCCCTAATGGTTTTGATGCTGACATGTCATACCAGCTAAGGGAAAGAAACACTTGAACAAATGCAGAGCAATGTTGTTAGTGCTGAGGCAAACCTATTAGCTAAGAAAGCGTGAATGAGGAATGAAAAGAAAGTTGTATTTAAAGAGGAATTTTCCACTTCAGATGGAAAAGTAGATATTTTAACTAAGAGTTTAGAGAGAATCATGGATAGGTTAGAAAACATGGAGAGGAAAAATCAATAGGAGAATCAGCAACAACAACAACCCCTAATAACAAACCCAAATTTTAGGAAGAACCCTAATGCTGGAAGGAATGCTACACCAGATCAACAGATTAGGCCCCCCTTCCAAGAAAATTATGTTGAGGATTCACAGAACCAAGAAGCAGAGGATGATACCCAAATTAACTTACCAAAAACCAAAGAGAAAGACACTATTTTTCTTACTCAAGAAGAACAAGAGTTATATATGCTACAGCAATTGCAGTTAGAATCTGGTGAATCTTTTGATTTTAAACAGGGATATGAGTCATCTATATATGAGATACATAAACAATGTAGCTTGAGAAGAAAAAATAATAACGAGACTCCCTTTAAAATATCCATCCAAACCCAGACTAAGATAATAAAAGAAGCTCCAGTTAACAAAGTGTTACAAATCCTCCCTAGGGGAACATCGGAGAATTCAACCCCTAAGATTGTAGATATAACCTCTACTGAAACCCAAATAGAGACAATTACTGAAAACAATCAAAATAAGAGAAATCAAGGCAAAACAGTAGAAACACAAACTGAAATGCCTAGCACTGAGAAACAGAATAAGGACACACAAACTGCACATGTCAAGGAAGATCTAAATCAAACAAACAAACCTAAGCTCCCTTTCAACATCAAAAATGAAATAGAAAAATTAAAGATATTAGTTCCTTTGACCGAACTGGTAAAGAATGAATCTTATAGATCACAAATAAATGAGACTTTGAACATAGGAGAGGGAGAGGAGTCTGTTAATTTGAATGATGATCAACCTGAACTGTTGTTTGGCCCTGAGGCCAATGGTTTTCATCAGCAAGGGGGAGTTCCTCCTTTTTACATCAGCCTAAACATTCATGATAAAATATTGCATAACGCTATGTTGGACTCGGGGGAATCCCACAATTTGATGCCAAAGGCAATAATGGAAAGACTAAACCTAGACATTACCAGGCCTTATAAGGATTTGTTTTCTTTTGACTCCAGCCAGGTTAAATGCCTTCGTCTAATCAAGGACTTATGTGTGACTCTTGTCCAGTGCCCTGCAAAGAGGTTTCTAATGGACATTGTAGTTGCAGACATCCCACCAAAATATGGAATGTTACTATCTCACTCATGGGGAGAAAAACTGCAAGGATCCTTGCAGTTAGATATGTCTTATGCCACCATATTTGTTTTTGGCCAACCAATAAATTTATATAGGGATACCTTGATGAAATACGTGGTTAGTAGTGAGGAAAAGCCACAAAACTTTCCCATATACTCCATGCATTCAAATATGGACTCTTTCATCTTATACAATGTAGAAAATGATAAAAAGGACATCACAGCCAAAGACCTAAAATAAAGAATAGCTAACAATGAGAACATATTTCATGAGTCACTTTGGAATTTAGACTTTTATGGGTCAGTCAATAGGTTAGGGGCTGGTGCAAGAGTGTGGACCCATTATATGGAGAATAATCATGTTGAGGGACATGCTTTTAGATTTAACTTCAAATGTACCAATAATATGGCCAAATATGAAGTCGTAATTCTGGGGTTACAATTGGTTAGGAAATTGGGAGCCAAAAGAGTTTCCATCCTGGAAGACTCAAAGTTGATTATTAAACATATTAGTGGTGAATATCATGTCAACAACCCTAGGCTTGGTCGATATAGGGATATTGTTTTAGACTTGCTCAAAGACCTCTTGGAATCAAACTTTGTTGCCATTCCTAGAAAAAAAATATGTAGGCCCATAGTCTGGCCACCTTTGCTAGTACTTGTAAATTGCCATTTCAACCAAACCACCAGTGCACTGCAGAAGTCAAACATATGCCTGTTATACCAGACAACCTGAATTATTGGCAGATTTTCTACAAGGATTCTCAGATCTACGATTTCATGAACAATGAAGGTGAATTTCAGAATTGCAAGATAGACACTGACTATACAGTAGACAATAATATAGAAAGTAGCATAGATGCAAATATTTTAGATGTAGATAAACCAACTAAATTTACTAGAGTAGAAATAGATAGTTTATAGAATGTAGAGATTGAGGAAATAATGAATGATGATCCTGTGATTCTTAATTTGAAAAATATTTTTTTTCCTGAAGGATTGGTGCCTTTAGAAGATTTGTTTGACTCTAATGATGTAGCTAGGAAACCCAAGATGGAACCTCTAAGAGCTGACATAGAAGAGGTTAACATAGGAATCGAGGATAAACCAAAACACATAAAAATATCAAAAGCCTTACCTCCAGACAAAATGGTTAAATACATTAATCTGTTTAAAGAGTTCTAGGATTTATTTTCCTGGACTTATGAAGACTTAAAATCTCATGACACCAGCATAATCCAACACAAAATACCTCTAAAAGAAGATCATAAACCTTTCAAATATAAATTTAGGAGAATAAACCCAGTTCTTATGCCCTCTATTGAAAAGGAAGTCAAAAGGATGTTTGATGCCCAAATAATAGCCCCCATTAGATACTTAGACTTGATTTCAAACTTAGTTACAAATAAGAAAAAGATAGGTGAAATTAAACTTTGTGTATATTTTAGAAATTGATAAAATTTCTCACTAAAAGATAACTATCCCTTACCAAAAATGGACCATATACTGCAGAGGGTAGTAGGCTCATCTAGTATTTCACTATTAGATGGATTCTCTGGGTATAACCAGGTCTTAGTCCAACCTAAGAACCAAGCCAAAACTACGTTTACTACTCCTTGGGGTACCTTCATGTATTTGAAGATACCCTTTGGATTAATGAATGCAGGTGCCACATTTCAAAGAGCTATGGATATAGCATTTGCCAAGGAGATCCATGATTTCTTAGTAGTATACCAAGATGACATCACAATGTTCTCTAAATCTGACAATGAACACTTAGACCACTTGAGAAGAGTATTTACCAAATGTAGAATATTTGGGATTTCTTTAAACCCCAAGAAAACACTCTTTGGTCTAAAAGAGGGAAAACTATTAGGGAATATCATATCTAAAGATGGGATTAGAATAGATCCTGCTAGAATAGAGGCCATTTTGACCATTACCCATCTTAGAAACATTAGAGAGTTACAGTAATTTCTAGGCAAGATGAACTTCCTTAGGAAATTCATTTCAAATCTAACAAAGCTAATTAGAGAGTTAAATAACATGCTAAGAAAGGACTCAGCACTTAAATGGATAGTGGAGGCCAAACAATCCTTTGAAGCCATCAAGGAAGCCTTAACTAAGACTCTAGTCCTAATAAGTCTTGATTTTAACAAGGATTTTATAATTTTTTCTTTTGCTTCAGAGCACACCATTGCAACAGTCTTGCTGCAAAAGAACAACCAAGGATATGAACAACCAATTGCATTTTTTAGTAAATCCTTAAGGGATTCCAAACTCAAATACAATATCATGGAAAAACAAGCATTAGCTTTAGTAAAGGCTATCAAAGACTTCAGAGTATACATTATGTATTCTCACATTATTGCTTATGTTCCAAATTCTGTAGTTAAGGACATTTTGAAACAAAATGGGCATGAAGGGAAAAGAGGCAAGTGGATTGCCATAATATTGGAATATGACATAGAGATAAAGCCAATTAAGTTTATCAAAGGCCAAGGTTTAGCCAAACTCATGTCTGAATCGAACTATCAGGCCCTTGATATAAACTTTATTAGTGCCCTTGATGATCAGGAAGAGACAACGACTCCACCGATAAATGAAACTTTTATTGATTCACCGTGGTATGCAGATATTATATTTGTATTACAAAATTTACAAGATCCTCCTGGTTTGACAAGAACTAAAGCTAGAATTTTGAAGGAAGTCATTAAATTATTGTATTATAGATAATGCATTGTTTTGGAAAGACATTAGTGGTATTATTTTGAATTGTTTATTGAAAAATGAAGCTGATAAAATCATGCAAGAGTTTCATGTAGGCGATTGTGGAGGACACTTGTACTGGAAGACTACTGCTGACAAAATCTTGGGGGCTGGTTTCTACTGGCCCACTTTGTTTGCAGATGTTAAGAAACATGTGACCTCCTGTCATCAATGCCAGATATTTGAGGGAAAAATAAAACTTTTACCCTTGCCTCTTATACCAATTTACACTGAAATGCCATTTCAACAATGGGGGTTAGACTTCATTGGAGAAATACACCCAGCCTCCTCAACTCAACACAAGTGGATTCTGATAGCCACTGGCTATTTTACCAAATTGATAGAGGCCATACCTTCTAGGCAAGCCACAAACACTGTCATAATCTCCTTCCTAGAGAGTAATATCCTGTCAAGATTTGGATTTCCCCATAAGCTCATTACTGATAATGCAGTTGCCTTTAAATCCAAGAGAATGATATATTTTTGTAACAAGTACCACATCACCCTTGGCCATTCCACAACCTATTACCCTCAAGGTAATGGACTAGCAGAGTCATCCAACAAAATCCTAGTCAATATTATTAAAAAATTGTTGGAAGATAACAAAAAGACATGGAATAAGAAGTTAGTCAATGCCTTATGGGAAGATAGACTGAATACTAAGAAGTCCATTGGAACATCACCCTATCAGCTGGTTTATGGGATGGATGCAATTTTCCCATCAACCTTGGGAGTGTCAGTGATGAAGATCATCCAGGAATTATAGGTGGAACCAAATGATATTCAGAGAAGAATAAAGCAGAACATACACCTGCAGCAGACCATAGAAGAACTATATGTAAAATCACTAGTAATCCAGCAAAAGATCAAGAAAGTCTTTGATAAAAAGACCAAAGCAGATGATTTTTACATAGGAGATAAAGTTCTCAAGTGGGATTCAAGGAGAGAAGACAAAGGAAAGCATGGAAAATTTGATTTTTGTGGTAGGGGCCTTATGTCATTTATGGCTACAGAGGCAACAATGCCTTTTTCTTGACAAACATAGATAGATCAGATCTACCAAGAGGACCTATTAATGGTAGAATGTTGAAGCATTATTTTTCCACTGACTCACAATAGTTCACTTTACTTTGCATCATTGTACATAACATTGCAGAATGTAGATTGGATTTGATGGTAATCCTTTGAAGTTGAAGCCCGGAGAGAAGGCCCTAAGCTTTGAGGGATTTACTGTCATAAGTATCAATAAAGCAGATATCACAGAAGGACAGTTCACAAGGTAACTACAGTCACAATTCAAAGGCTACTAATCTTCATAGTTCTTGACATTTCACCAAAAAATTCCATCCCCATGTGGAGCCACTGTTAGAGTCCTATAGTGATAGGATTCATAATTTTGAATTGGTTGAGGTTAACTCTTGTAATATTGTACATACCTTTGCTTTCTGCAAAATTTTTCCATATTAAAATTAAAAAATGTAAAGAGGGTATGTCCTAAAAAGAAATATCAAAGGACAAGAAAAATAAGAAAAGATCAAAAAAATGAAAAAACATGAACCCCAAACAAAAAACAAATCATGAAAGTGTGCAAGTCCAAGTGCCACTACTTTTTACTATTAATGCCTTAAATAATGGTTGTGTGTGGCTTGTCCTATATGCCACAACCCATGATAGTCACACTATTTAATCTTGATTATTTCATGCTTTGAATTTCATGTTTATAGTTAGAGAATAAAAATCTGACCAAATAGTTCAATCTTGGTAGATCATTAGATAGGTAGAGAAATAAAAGGAGCTCATCAGTTTAATCTGAGCCCTTGGAAGATATAAGGTTAGAAGTAGATAGTTTGTTTTATAAAAGAAAAGGAAAGAAAAGGGTTTTCTAGCTTAAGTGCACCCACTAAAGTGAAGAAAAAATGTTAGGGTAGGTAAAAGGGTAAGTAAAGAAAGGTTGTAGAAATACAATTCATCTGGAGCATAAGCACTACTATCATACTTAACTATGTGTTTCAAGTGTGCAGGAGAAGTTATCAATGAAAAAAGTGTGCTCATAAGCTGATTTGCTTAACTCCCCCTTCACTGCATTTCCCTTTTACCCCTTCATGGCTTATGAAAACCCCTTCCCCCTCATTTTTACTCCTACCCCTTAGTTGCACACATTTCCCTAGTCAATTACTCCTAAAATCCATTACCCTAAGTGTGAAACCCCTTCCCCCCTTTTTAAATCATGTTTTCACTTCAATAATTACCCAAAACCCCTCTAAACCCTTTATCCTAACTCTAAAAACCCCCCGCCTCACTAACTCTGCCACTTAACCATTTTCTCGACAAAACTTGAGTTTAAGCCGCCACCCTGGTGAGGTAAACTAACTCCTCTACCCTTAAAAAGCTCCGCAATTTAATTAATTTTCACTTAAACATGGGTTAATTACTCTTAATCGTAATTAAAACCCATGGGTCCCGCTAAACTCCACCCCATCACCCGAATGTGCAACTTTCCCACGCGATGGTTGTCTGATCATCCACCCCCAGATCCCACGACCATCGCCCATATCATGCTCGCGCGATATCTGACCTTTAACAGCCTAAGAGCATGTGATATGGGCAGTTTTTCTCGAGGCCCATTTGCCTACGTGTCTGCCTCTGGTGTATATCGCATTTCCCCGACGAAATACCACCGGACCCCCATAAGCAGTGTGATGGAATTCAAAACCACCTCCCCACCAAAGTGAAAACCAGCACTATTCATAAAACATGTTTTCCCACCATTTTTCCAACCGTTCGCAATTAAAAGCCTTCTGACCCCCATTTTCCCCCTTTTTCACTCAAATCACACTATTGAACCTCTAAAGCACCTGCACCTTTCGAACTCCTGCGACTAGCTATTAACTATCAAAGCATTTCAACGCCACCACTACACCATCCTAGCTGTTGAATCCCTCTACAAACCCCAATTGAAAACTAGTTGCAGCCCCAACTGTAAATTCCAGGTATTTGAACAAGAACCAAGAATTACCCTCTCTTTAAAGAAAGAACATTAAATTCTTAAAATAACTAAAATAATTTGATTAATTTTAATTTAATTGAGAGTGTCCCATTCCCAAAGTACCAGAAACCCAACCTGTAAACTGCTCATACCCTACCCTGGTTATTCAATTACTGAAATTTCACTCCCAAAGCAATATAAAGCCCAATTTTCCACATTTTATCACAAAAAATGGCTGCCCATACCTCCCTAGATGTCAAACTAGTAACAACCCCTCACTTAAACATAGACCACCTAGCCCTTGCAGACAGAGACGTCCAAATCAAAGCCACAGTCACCTGTTGTGACCTTTTGAAAATACATTGTTGGAGTAAAGATAGATTCTTGAACAAAGCAGATGATATCCACCTTTGGGACTCAAATCTACCCAAGTATTCATTCCTAGAAGTCCACATTTTCCCAGGCATTGTACATTTCTACCATGCATGTTACATCCCTAGCCAATGGGCTATAATTGTATCAAACCGAGACTTCTTGTTTTCAATTATTGTTGAGTCTATTAACCAGATATTTCAAATCCAGCCCAGCCACCATTTGACTCCTTTGTCCATTGGAAGCCTCTTAGACCTCTATAGTACCCTAGACCCAGCCAAAATCAAGCAAATATTTTGGAATTTTATCATTGAAGAATGCCACACTCCAAAAGACATCCCACCTTATGCTGCCACCATTTTCTCACAAACTAGTAGGCGAATAATCACCATGCTCTCATGCATCTTAGGATATAGAACAGATGAGCATATAGATGAGATAGTCATGGCTTTTATGTCTATTTTCACTCCAAGTTAGCCCCCTGCTATTATGTTTGACTATGCTAAGTTCATTGCAGACAGAATTCATGAACAATTTACTAGACTACCCACTAAAAGAGTGTTCAAGTACTCTTCAGTGTTGTTTCAAATGTTTCTATATTACCAGATAGACAAGTTCCCACTGAAGATTCAGAAAATAGATACCAGGGGAAAGGAAAGATTAGTCATCTACTGGACACCCTTGGTCTAGAGGTATAACACAACATTCACATACAAAGACTTCATAGATTGTTTTGTTCACCTTGTCATAAACATGCTAACTTCTAGCAATCAACCTAGAATCATTACTAAGATCAAGAGAGTACTGCAACTAGAAAAGAATAGCAGAGTAGGAGACTAGTACCTCTACCAGAATCATACTGAAATCAGGATCTATGGCTGTGAGTTACCCCCCTACAAACTGCCTAAGTACCTCCCAATGAGAATATTTGCCTTGGAATACTTCAGGCAAATCATAAGTGCATATGAAGTCAACTTCCTAGCTGCTAGGAAGAAGACATAGCTTAAGATGAAAAAACAAATGGGACCTTTCATCTGCAACACCAAAGAGGCTGGACCTGAGGCCAATAAGATGCTTCAAGACATGAAATTCCATCATAGTTTCATTTGGCATTATGACCCTTATGGGATTGTGAACAAACTCAGACAAAAGGTCAAGTTGGGACCTTACATCCACTACTGCATGCTTGACATTAAACAATATGCTAATCAGTCAGAATGGGTAGAGAACACATTGATAGATATGGATAGCACAGTAGTGGATGTGGAGAACACCATGTTTGACTTAGAGAAACAATTTGACCAAAGCTCTTTCTTGCAGGTCCCAGAGTTGGAAGAGAAAATGAATATCCCTCCCATCATTTAGACTCCTATCAATGAGGAGAAGAATCCCAAAAGAAACAGGGAGGAAGCATCAAGCTTTTCCATGGAGACCACTGATCAGCGGTTCCAACTAAGGAAAAGGCCCAAATTGACTCGTGTTTGAACAAGAGGAAAACATTGCATCAGAAGACATCATTGACATTGAGGCAATGGGATAGAGTAGTAAACAGACGACAAAGATAGCTACATCAGCAGAAACACAACAGCCATCTACTTCCAACACACATATCATACAGAGACAGAAGAGTGTGGAGGTGTCTTCCTTTGTCAGGCCAGCTGACAAGGAAGCACGTATCAAGGAAATATTCAAAGAGATTAAAATGAGGAATGAAAAACTCAAGGCAGACACTTATGCCAAGTACTTGAAGTTGACACCACCAAATCAAAATAGATTGATGTCATCTTTTGACATCAAAGAAGGAAAGATGCAGGTGTCTTTCCTACAGCCTATTATACAACAACCTAAAACTACAGCAAACTACAAGAAGACCAACTTTGAGGTCTTAGCTAGGGACGTGCATCCCATAGATCAAATAGAATTTCACAAGCAAGCTGGAGAGATGATCTACTCCACCCTCACAGCAAAAGAAATGGCAGCATTCAAGCTCAAAGACTCATTAGACAATGTGACAGCCCAGTACAAACTGGAAAAAGCATCTTCCAGCGCGAAAGACACAAGGATCAAATCCTTAGAAGACCTGATCATTGAGCTGGGCCATGACCCATAGGACTTCAAGGTTGCTGAACAGTTAATTAAGAAGAAAAATGAAGACATTGCAGCCCTTATGAAACAACTCAAGTTGCCTCAGTCATAGCACCCTCAAACAAAAGAATTCCTAGAAAGCTAAACAAATCATGAGGAGATGATGGACTTGGTATTGCATCTTAATGACCAGTTGAAGGAAATGGAAAAGGAACTATATATCTTGATCCAGCTCAAAAAAGCTAGTCTAGATAGTTCTCCTCCAACTATCATTCCCACAATGACCACAGTTGTGCCTTCCACATTGGCGGCAACATTAGCTCCCACTAGTCCTATGGCCACTACATTACCAGCAGCAATAGCAACTACATCAGCAATGGCATCAATAACAACAGATACCACAGGTGATGAAGTAAACAGGCTAGTCAAGGCAATGGAAGAAATGTCCATTCAAACCAATGAAATGAACAAGTTAAAAGAGAAACTTACCAGCCTAGAGACAGATTGCAGGTTAGCTCAGATCATGCATAAGGAAGAACAACAGAAGGCTACCAAAATGAATGAGAGAGTGAAAAGCCTGGAGAAAGAGTTAACACTGAGTGAGCCTTTGGGAAAGGCCAAACAATTATTATGGGCCAATATCATTGACTCTGTCAATGATATCTGGCCATCTATCCAGGTAATTTTTTAGCAGATGGACTTAATCAAACAAGTTATAGAAGCCATCTAGAATGTCAAAGAAGAGATTGGAGAAATGCCAGAGAAAGAAATAACAATTATTCAATTCCTCAACTCTAATAACAAAAATGAGCTACAAGAACTTGACATACCTGATAGGACAGGTACCATTTTGGAAGTCAAGAGGGTCTTAGGCAAGAGAAATTTAATGTTAAATTTAGAAGATAAGTGTCCAACCATGCAACTAGCCATTGGTAGGTTTATGACCAAGTTTGAGCTTTTGAGAGAAAAGGGACTACCTAGTCCCTTAGTCATAAATGATAAATTGATAACACAGGAGGACTACAACAAGAAAATTAGAGAAGTAGCTAGAGAACAGGAAACTACCTCATCAATGAGTGGTATACCAACTGGAAGAGTATTATACCAGACTTTTGAAAATCTGTTTTACCTCCAACATGAGGTGAAACACTTATTTATTAATAAGCCTACTTTTTCCAAATATACAGAGGCTAATGAGATAGATAGGAAAATGCTAAACATCAAGTTACTAGATAAAGAAACGTGGCAAAAACTTTATGATTTACTGTAGTAAAAGAACAATAAAAATATAAGTGTACAGTAAAAATTAAATGAGCATGGTAAAAGGATGAAGACAGATTAGCACAGTCAAAGTTTATCAGGTGAAAGGTTAAAGTAAAACAGAGCATCCAGAGTAGAATCCAAACAACCTAACAGCATAAAGGGCTAAAAATCAAAGTCTACAGCCAACGAAACCAAAATAAAAGGGACAGCATGAAACAGTTCAATAGCTATCTCTATCTTCTTTCAAGAAGATATTTTCCTTTTCCTAGATTAATTCTCAAATTAGTTTGAGATATTTTGTAATAAAATTTTTGTATAAATACTTCACCATTCGAGGTATTTGGTGTGGATTATTTTACATTTGTTGAGTTATTGTGATCTTGAACCTAAGGGTGATTGTACCATTTTCAAGTCAACGTACTGGAGAAAGTGATAAAAGCATTTCGCTACAGGATTCATGAGATGAGCCATTTGTAGTGAAGTAATTTCTTTGTGTGATTGTTTACCTTTCTTATGTGTTTTCATAATCTTAAATGTGTTCTAAAATCTAAATGATTTAACTAGAAATATCACTCAGAATTTGTTTAATTACACTTTGTTTTGCATAGTAATTTATTTACATGTTTTCTTCTGATACCCGGATTTGAGAACCCTTAATTGCTCTCCCATTCGGGTTGACTTCTTTCATCTCTTCCAAAGTCCAGCCTAGGGAACCCTTAATTGCTCCCTGGATCCGATTTGAAGCCATTCACCATTTAGCCTCTGAGATCTGCAGTAACTCACCTATCTTGCTCTGTAGACACTGTTTTTAGAACTGAATCCAGTCTTGTTAGTCAAACATCCGACTTCGTAGCCCAATGGTAGAAGCCAATCCTCTTTAAATCTAAGTAAATGTTGGAAATAATACTGAGAGGGGGGGTGAATCAGTATTATCAGATCAATCAAACTTTTTCAATTTCATGCTCAGAAACATATACGCTACTTCAATTAAGTGAACCCGCGTGTACACGCTATTGTGTCTAATGAAACTCGCGTATATCCAGAGATCTTATAATTCAGTTAGCTTAATCTTCAGTAAATGCATCAGATCATTATTAAGCATATTAACAGTAAACAGGTGCAGAATAACAGAACAGAACATCACACAAGAGCCACACACATGAACACCATGATATAAGGTGGAAACCCAATGTGGGTGAAAACCACCTGCTGCAATTCGTCTCTTTCTTCTTTAATAAGAAACTTCTTTTACAATGCACTGGTGCAGTCATTTACCAGCACGCATGCTGCAACCTGCAGAGGGCTACAACCCTCATAGCTCTTGTACTAGCCGATCCATTTAGTAGTACGTAGGTACCAACCCTACAGAAGGCTACAACCTTCATAGCTCTTGTACTAGCCGATCCATTTACTAGTACGTAGGTGCCAACCCTACAGAAGGCTACAACCTTCACTCGTTTTCCAGCTGCTCCTGGAAGGGAGCTACAACCCCCTTGGCTCTTGTACTGGCTGATATGTTTACCAGTACGTAGGTGCCGGCCTACGATCTTCCCGGGACCACGTTTCATATATTTTCATACTGGATCCATGAAACAATCATCATTGTAGAATAACCTGCATCATCAATCACTGAAACACCCAATTCTGAATCACTGTAACCCTGTCAACAAAAACCAAACAACATAACAACAACCAGATCCAACTTCATCTTCAAATATCATACTTCACATTGTATACGCTACTTGGATGAACCCAACCTGCGTGTATACGCTCTTTTACCAAAGCCAACCCGCGTACAGATCTGCAAATTCTAACTTATAACTCTGCAGCTATATCAGACATCAAAACATACCCAGATCATAATAATAAACATGCGTCAGTAGATCTGATCTATCCACAGGCAAACCATATGAAGATAATCATTCCAAGCCTTGAGATCTCGTTCCATCATTCATCATCCTCCACATGAGTGAAACCTTGGTTCAGATCACCAACCCATAACCAGCACTTGGATCTCACACTTCCTCAGATCTTCATCACTCACACACTCTTGCACCTTGCTTGCCTCCATTTGCCTAATGATCTTCTCCTTATATAGCCTTAGGCCCTTTACAATACCACGGTCCAAAACCATAGTAACACAATACCATCAACTTCAAAACTAGGGATCAACACGTCCGTCGAGACGCCATGGTCCAAAACCATAGGCACAACTTCCAAGGACTAACCGCCATGGACCAAAGGTACGTTTT
Organism: Pinus tabuliformis; assembly: GCA_031772625.1. NCBI lineage: Eukaryota > Viridiplantae > Streptophyta > Pinopsida > Pinales > Pinaceae > Pinus > Pinus tabuliformis. Next base: position 610,055,009 of record CM062811.1, on the reverse strand, counting down.
CACATACACGCGCTTTTACTGAAGCCAACCTGCGTGTACACGCGACTTGGGCTTAACGAACCTGTGTGTATGAATTGTCTTGGCCTGCTATACTCAGATCTGTCCTCTGATTAAGTTGCCATCACCTGTACCACCTGTACCAACCTCTGAGCACCTGTACCAGCCTCTGAGTGAGTTGCCATCAAGGACAACACTTGAATCATAATGCCAACAGTAAAGTGATCCCACCACCAAATTTTCAAAACAAAACCCAAGTGCAAACAATAACTAGCCTAAAATCATCTTAACTAAAACAAAGTTATATTATAAAGAGAGAGCCCTCTCTGAGCATCAGGAAAGGCTAGGTCCTGTTCTCCAAAAGTGGTTTGTGCTTACCTCTGGTTTTTCTTTCTTCATACTTCAAAAAAAATATCAGAGTTATAACAGATGACATAGTCAAACTCATACCTTAATGCCATAACCCTAACCATCTGCATATGCCAATCGAATTTAGCATGATACATATAACATCAAGATCTTAATGCAATAACCCTAATCATTAACTAACATATAAAAAAAACGTTAACATATAACATGCTCATAAACAACATATAACATAATCATCAAGTTAACTATCATAAAACAACAATAGCAATGCATACAACCACAGGTTACTATCATTCATGACTATCCGACACATGTGCATATGACTACACTAATCAACTAGCATTTATCATACATGTAACCATAATAATAATAGAATGACAAGCATATCAATAACCCAAATGAATATAACAAACATTAACCAACATACCTACATGCCCACCATAAAAACCTGTATGATGATGTGGTCTTACCTCAAAGTCCATTATTTCAACTTCACTTTAATGATATACATCTCCTTCTCTATCTCTGCTAACATATTAGCATCATAACATACCAATATCATGATGATAACCTAATTGCATACAATGACCTTATGCACAACAACCTTGACCGTGAAAATGCATGCACAACAACATATAAACACCGACATGCATAACAAATGCATATACAACCATACACTCATGATGACACATCCCACAACAAAAGCATAAACCTTCACATGGCGACATCACTACAACCATGATCAACACCATGCAAATGCGACAAGCACATGGAATACAAGCATAAGGAACACATATGCAACAAAAATGAATGCATGACTAACACATTGCCCATCCAATCCGAGGAGTGAATCATGCTCTGATAACACTCTGTGGTATTAGATATCACTCAAAAAGCACGGAAACTAGATACCACCCAAAGAGAATGAAACCCACTCTAATACCACTCTGTGGCATCAAATAGGACCCAAAGAGAGCACATCCCACTTTGATACCACTTGTGGTATCAAATATCACACAAGGATAACAAAAACTAGAAACCACCCAAAGAGAATGAAACCCGCTCTGATACCAGTCTGTAACAAACTCCTCTCACATCTACCCAAGTAATCGGTCAACCAAAGTAAACATGTGACAAGAAGTTACTATGATATGATTTTACTCCCTATGTGTCAGTTAAGGAAGTGGAACACATCACACAAACCTTCCACATCAGCAGCATAACTCCCAAGAGCCATCCCAACGACTTAGGTAACTAGTCCTTGAGACCAACTAAATTTTTAGTGTATCAAACCCCTAGAATTTCCCTTGATATGGACAAGGGTGCGTCTGGGAGGCTCCAGAAGCTCCCACAGTAAGGGAAAGGGATATTTCAAGTAATTTTTTCCCTAGTGTTGTACCTGTGACTCCAGGATTTGTGCCACTTTTTCAAATTTAGAGCCCAGGTCATTACCCAAAACTCAATGACAGGTTCAAAAATGAAATTTCACAGTGGAACAAAGATACATTTGCATAAACATCAATAAGGACTATAGTGGACCCCTACTAGCCATGACAAGCATTTGATCAAACATATCACAAACATGAAATCTATAGGTCTTAATAGAAAAATTAAGCATAGGGGTCTCATACTTATCTGAGATTCGCTATGAGGCATCGTTTCCTTATCACGTTAGTTGTGTTATCATCTATTAGGCCATAGATATAATGTTCATTCATTTACAAGGAAAAAGATGATGAGAGGCATACATCACCACTGTCATAATAGATATTGATAACCAACATAATAACAACAAAAATACCAAGGAAACAATAGCCATATAATCCACATATAAACCAGTATAATACTCATGAAATAATAAGGAGAAATAACCACATATTAATGATGCAATGACCAACCAAGTTTGGGACTTCCATGAACCACATGACCATAGATTGGCTAAACAAATATTTCTTTCATCCAATCACCCCCATGCCATATTCCAAGCATGAATATGGGATCTCACAGAACAATCCATCAAAACCAAACCAGGGCTTCCAGAGGACAAACCACATCCCCATCAAAGAGTGATTCCACCTCACGGCTAGACATCACAAGCCATCACCAGATTAGTCTCTACCCAAGCCTTCTAGGGCTCTAGAGGGTTTGTTCCAACCAAGGCTTCCAATACTAGTAACTCAACCCATAGCTGCCACCAGGCTTCTAGAGTGTTTTCACAACTGGGGCTTCGGGGACTGGTAACTCAACCCACCAAAGGCTTCCATAGAGTTTGTCCAACCAATGCTTCCAAGACTAGTAAGTCATCCCAAGATGTTACATGACTTCTAGAGAATTTTTCCAACCAAGTCTTCCAGGAACTAGTAACTCAACCCAAGCTAAAGGAAACATGTGAACCAACAAAAATAATAAGGAAAGGAACCCACAAGACCATGGCTATCCGGAAATGGAAAGGCTAGGAAAATTCACTTTCAATACAAGAAATCTTCCATGTCAATGACAGATTATGACCAATAAACCACATGCATATTCCATACATGCCACAACTAGTGAGGAAAACATACATGCAACTTGGTACATACAAGAGAAACCTATTGTAGTTGTTGATCTCGATGTCCTCTTGCACTTTCATGTTCTTCATTTTCCTACTTTCTCCAAGAATCCAAGTATACCACACTCTCCAAGAGTGCTCCAAGAAAACTCTAAGTGTCCAAGAGTATGAGAGAGAGAGAGAGAATAGAATGAGAGATCCAAAACTGAACTCACAAAATCTTACACTGACCAAGCTTGACCAAAAACTTTCCAACTGATCCTCAGAAACCTTTTTATCAATGATGCTTCTATTTTATTAATTTTCCATTATTTTCCTTCAATTTCCTCCTCACATGCAACCTATGACCTTTCACCTTCCTTTTCTCCTAATTTCCATTATTTTCATAAATAAAATGCCAAAAAATCCCTCATGCCTTTCCAAAGTCTTTTCCATTGCTTTTGCCAATTTCCTTTAGCCATAATAACTGAAATGAACACCCACTAGGATTTTTTGACCACCATTCAGCTTGGAATACATGTCCCATGACCCTGGTCTTATATACTTTTACATGGATTTTTAACCAGGGTTGTTACACATTTCCATTATGACTTTACTTAGTCATTGTCAACTAGTATAGTATAGTTTTAGAAGTAGGTTCCTTAGTTTCATTTTTGTCCATCCGATACAATTTTATTATTTTTTTTTGTAATAATATAGTTATGATTGACCCTATCAATTTTAACCTAAATATTATCCATCATCGTATTACATTCATGGAATATTATCCTTACCCTTTCCCTCTCTTGGTTACTAATTATATTTCTCACAACAATATTGACTAAATCATTTTTTGTCGAATCTGACCATAGCTTTATTATTGGACTTTTAATATACATTTTACTTGGATTTGGTTTTGAAATGTATGATGCAATTGATCTTGGACAAAAATGAGGAAGCGAGAATAGCTGGAGAGATTAAAGTGAAATAAAAAAAAAAATTGTTACACTTCCTTGTTTTTTGAATTCTTTTTAAGTATCAATTAATGAGATTCTCGTGTTTTTGAAATTGATATTGCAATTGTACAAATTAAATAGAACTCATTTTTATTCAAAATTGTATAGTGCCTATTTTTTTGCTAGTTATATTTTTCCTTATTTTATTTTGTTTCCAATAAGAAATATTTGAAATCCTTTATTTTGAAATTTTTACTTCTCATAAAATCAATTGAAATTTGTGCTTAAAGAGGAACATGTTTTACTTATGGAAAACAACTTAAATAACAAAATTCAAAATGATAAAGGTTTGGATCTATGATTCAACATACCCTCCTTAATTTGAACTCTTCCTTTTATCCTTTATTTTTTTGGTAAATAGCTTATTAATATTTCAAGATAGACATATTTATTGGATTTCAATATGAAAATTGGGATGTAGATATTTTTGGGCCTAACTCAGTAATTTTCTTTTAAAACTCAATTTATTAATTTAAATGATCTCAACACTTTTTAAAATTCCTTTTCTTGCACTTTTCAAGCCTACTTAATTGCTTTTTATTTTTCAATTGCATATTTAGGAATTACAAGTTTCTCAAAGTATTTTGTTTGCTCTTATTATTTTGCTAGAAATTTTGAAAAGAGTTTTAACCCTTGACAAATGAGAATGATGACATTTGGATTGTGCTTAAATGTCTATCTATAACTAAAGTCATCACTCTTAAATATTATTACAATTTTTTTGGGAATTATGGATAGGATTACACTTTTGTGGAACACCCATGTTACTATGGATTTGTATTTAAAATGCTAGCACTTGAAACTTTAGGTCTTTCACAAAACTCTTGTTTAATCTCAATCCACCTTGCATTTGACCTTAGGATAATATTTGAAAGTAATTAATATTCCAAGAAAAAACAAAACACTTATGTATCACCTTGCTTACCTAACACCCAAGTACACATGCAATATATATGCAAAAATCAATAAAGGTGTGTCAAAACAAAAATGAAGTTGAAAGCACTATATATAGAATGGGAAGTACAAGAAAACATGTCAGGGCTATGAATGCTCAATAGTAGTGAAGCCATACTTGTATGGTAATAATACACCTTTTTTCAAGGATATGGACACTCTCACGTAGTGACTCAATGCTAAGTAATGGGAGATGAAGAATACACTTGAGAAACTATATTACTCACCAAAATTGAAATCCCTGGGAAATGCCTTTAACCAATCATTTGTAGATTAAATGTTTGGTAAAATTAAATTCATAAATTAGCTAAAAGAGGTTGTCTATTAGTTATATGATGTTGAATTCTCAATGGGAATATTTTTTAAATTCAAAAGCATACCATGGTACCCATAATTAGGATGTACATTTTTATATTCATTACGCTTATCTTCAACATTAGATGTGAATTTGTATTTTATGGAAAATTAGATATAAATAATTGATTCTTCCAATGTGTCATCAATTTTCAAGAACATAACAACTCCCTCTTAAAATTTTACAATTGGGGGATGAATTTCTTCTAGAAGAAATGATATCCTTTAGTTCTGATTGAACCACCTAAAATAAAATTTCATTTCTAGCAATTATAATGACTTTCCAAAATTAGTAAGTCATATCTCAATTTAGAAGTGACTTTCCAAGAAATAAATTCATGTTTGAATGATCAAGGATGATCTAAACATATGGAATCCACTTTAAGATCAAATCAATCATGATTATACAAGTCAAGAATTAAATTTTTTATCCTCGCTAGTAATATTATTATTATGATAGTATTATTTATAAAATAGTCTAAAGTTATTCACCTTTAATGGATTAATACAAACAATTTCTCTCATTGAATAAGTAAATTAAATTGAGAATCTCTTACTTGGAAAATAAAACCTCTCTCTTGGAATAAAATAGTAACTCCACACTTAAGAGATTGTAATTGTCTCTCTCTAATTCAATGTATGGAAAAAGTGTAACTCCTCATTAAATTCACTTGTAACTCCCTCGTTTAATTCAATTTGTAACTCTCACCAAATATTATCTCATGTTTAAGTGTAACTTTCTTTCTCCCTAATTCAAATTGTAACTCCTTAAGACAAGTGAACCTCTCTCTCTATTCTTGGGGTGAGTTACACTTCTCCTCAAGTAACTGCTCCCTCATGGAATTTGGTTCTCCTATTATCATCTCAAGGCATGAATTAATTTTGTAACTCATCTCCTTTCTCATCTATTTAAGAAAGAGCAAGTGAGATTTGAGAGTAGCATGTTCATTGTGAAGAAGGAGGGCTAATGTTGAGTGTGTATAATAGAGGTGTGAGACCAAGTCAAGAGTAAGGTCAAGGGAATAGATGGAGAAAGTGTGAAGGAAAATATCGGATTGAGGGAAGGAGGAGATATTCAAGCAATGAGCAAGAGAACTTCAGCTGCAAGTTGACCAAACATTGGTTACTTTATTAATTTTCATTCTCTCTCTCTCTGTACCCTCCTGAACAATTGAAGAAATCTAATAGAAGAAGAATCACTTTTTGTTTTCCTCGTGGTTTTTTCCCTGGTCATTGGACTTAACTCTCTGTGCCTTATATTTGTGCTTGGTTTTCTTCATACGATCCCTACATTTATGTTTTATATGCATTTACTGATCTGAAACATTCTGAACAAGAAATCGACATTCTAAGTAATTGTAACAACATAGAAAATTCAGTTTTCTTCAAAGTAAATTCAATTTTCAGCAAATTACATTCCGTTTTATGCAAAGTACATTTAGTTTTCTGTAAAGTACATTAAGTTTTATTTATATAACTTTCAAGTTTCTGCAAAGAAATTTTAAATTTCCTCATAGAAATTTCAAATTTTATCAGGGTATAAGATCCTTGGTGAAGACAAGTTCAAGGTGGCCAAATATCACCTGAAGAGACCCCACATGCTTCCAAATATTGTTTAATCAAGATGAATTTGTAGTACATCATGATAGAGGAGAAATTAAATGATGCTTCAAACTTTGGTCCATGGAAAGCAAGACTAGATACCACTCTTGAAGAACACAAATATTTGGAGTATGTTGAAGGCATAGAAGTTGATCCACCAAAGAATTCAAGCGTTGCTATCAAATCCAAACATAAAATAGGTGAAATCAAAGCTAGGAAAATTTTCCTTGGTTCTCGTAGTGATCATCTCATTACTTATGTTTCTAGTATGAAGAAAGGTAAAGAAATGTATGACAAACCAATTGGCATGTTTTCAATTAGTAACTTGAACCAGATTATTTCCTTGAAGAATCAACTAAAGGACATCCATATGAATAGAGGATAGATTGTTCAAGCATGCTTCCTGAGAATGACTAAAATGAAGAATCAGCAACCAACTTTTGGTGAAGTTGTACCCAAAACATAAATGGTGTTGATTGTGCTTAGAGGCCTCTCTCCTATTTGGGAGACTTTTATCACCACCATCAATAATATCAACACTATTCTCACATTTGATGAGCTCCTAGGAAATTGTATCCAAGAGGAAGTCAAAATGATCTCCAGGTGAATAATTTCACATCATGAATAAGGATAACCTATTGCAGTTTCACCCTATAACAATAGAAATAAGGGTAATAAAGAGAACTCTGCTTTAAAATCAAATAAAGGGAATCTAGACATGTCAAAATTTAGATGCTTTAACTATCAAAAGCATGGTCACTTTTCTCATGAATGTAAAGAAAGAAGAAGAGCACCTAGATTCATAAAAAAATATGATTATAGAAAATAAACTTTTGAAAATCAAAGAAAAGGCCATCCTATGAAAAAAATAAATCCAAGGTATAGAAGTAATGCAGCAGAAACTCAATCAAAATATTTTCTTGTTTCTTCTCTTTCCAATTCTTCTTATGCAAATTCATTTGATAGCTGGTTAGTTGATAGTGGTGCTTTCAAATATTTTACTAATTATAAAGAAGCACTCTCTAATCTAGTTGAGAGGGATACTAATTTAAATGTTATCCTTGTAGATAACTCTACTCACCAAGTTAAAAGATATGGTTCAGTTTGATTTCAGTTAGATGAAGGAAAATCTATTTTTCTACAAGAAGTTTTGTATGTACCTGGTTTGAAAAGGAATCTTGTATCCATATCTGCTCTAGAATATAAATGAATGAAAGTTTCTTTTATTAATGGAAAGATTCTAACTTGGCCTTTGAACTCAAGTATAAGAGAATCCTTCACACTTGGATCAAGATGTGAAGGGCTTTACAAAGTCAATGATGAACCCATTCATGCACATGTCCATGATACTGATCTTCAGTGTGGGCTATGGCACAAAATATTTGCTCACCTACACTACAAAACCTTACCTCATGTAAGGAAGATTGTTTTTGAAACGCATGGGATCAGAATGGATCATGGAGGATTCTGCCCAAGATGTGTAAGTGGAAAGAATATAAAGGGACCATTCCCTTCAAGAAAAACAAAAACTAGTTAGGTACTTCATCTCATACATTCTCATTTATGTGGACCTATGTTTGTTACTTTTCTTGGTGGCTACTTTTATTTCATGATTTTTGTTGATGATTTTTCTCACAAGACATGGATATCCTTTTTAAAAAATAAATGGAAATCATTTGACATGTTCAGATATTTTAAGGCTCTGATTGAAAATCAAACTAGGAAGTTGATCAAATCATTTAGGTCTAATAATGGGGAAGAGTTAACCTCTAATTATTTTAATTATCTTTGTAAAGACGTTGGAATAAAGAAAGAAACCATTGTTCCATAAAATCCACAACAAAAAGGTGTGGTTGAGAGGAAGAATAGAACTATTATGGAAGCCGTTAGAGCCATGTTGCGTGATCAAAAGCTACCAAAGATTCTATAGGGAGAAGCTGCAAATACCACTATTTATGTGAAAAACATAACTCCTCATCGAACATTACACAATACAACTCTTGAAGAAGTCTTCACTGGTAAAAGGCCTGAGGTGAGTCATTTGAGAATATTTGGTTGTCTTGTATACTCCCATGTGTCAAAAGAGAAAAGGAAAAAGCACGAAGCTTCAGGTAAGAAAAGTACATTTGTTGGTTATTGTGATAATTCAAAATGTTATATAATTTATGTACCTGGTCAAACAACTATAGAGTATATCAAATACATAACATTTGATGAAGACGTAGCTCGAAGAAAATCAGGAGAATTTCCTCCTCCTGCCATTACTCAAAGGCAAGCTATTCATGAAAAATAAGTTGCATTTGAGTCTAAACTGGAACCTGGGAATGAGCTTGCTAATAATCCAATGGGTTCCATGGATCCTCTGGATCCTCCACCACATGATCCTCCTACCAGAAAGAGATCACTATGTTTGCAAGATACCTTGCAATATGTTGAACAACATGTTTCCCCAAGAGGAATGTTCAAAGAAAGTAAGAAGCCAAGGTGGTTTCAAGGGTATGTTTTTGCCATGAGAAACGCCATTCAAGCATTACCATGCACCTGTGAAGAAGCCGCAAAAGAAAAAGTTTGGAAAGATGCCATGAATAAATACTATGAGTCCATCATTTAGAATGATTTCTAGGAAATGGTTCCTAGACCTCAAGGTAAATCTATTTTCACTTCCAAATGGTTGTTTAAGATTAAACATGATGCAAATGGTAGCATTGAAAAATATAAGGCTAGATTTGTAGCTAGAGTTTTCTATCAAAAAGAGGGAATATATTACGATGAGATTTTTACACCTGTAGGTCAATATACTACTATTTGATCTATTGTTGCCTTAGCTGCTAGCTAGAGATGGACTCTTCACCAAATGGATGTGAAAACTACTTTCTTGCATGGCTTCCTCAAGGAAGAGGTATTTATGGAACAAAAACAATGATTTGAAGAGCATGATAGGGAAAATCATGCATGCAGACTTAAGAAAGCCTTATATGGGTGTAAGCAAGCTCCAAGAGCTTGGTATGCTCACATTGATAGCTGCCTGATAAAGGTTAGTTTCAGAAGAAGCAATGTAGACCCAAACATCTACTTCAAGAAAACCCAAGGTATACCTTTGAGTTTGGTATTGTATGTTGATGGTTTTTTTTTGACATGAGGAGAACTTCTTATCCTCCAGTGTAAGAGGGAGTTAGATTCTTGAATTTGAAATGAAAGACCTTGGTTTGATGCATTACTATCTGGGTCTAGAGGTATGACAAAGACCTGGTGAAATTTATATTTCTCAAGGAAAAGATGTTGTTAAGACTCTTGAAATATTTTCTATGGTAGAATGTAAGTCCATGCATACTCCTATGGAAATGAAATTTAATAAGTTATGTGGCAAAGTTGAGGGACTTGGTATAGCAAATCCCACAGGTTATAAAGTTGACAACTCACTAGTGCTTTGATTTTTTTGGTAAACACAAGGCCTGACATATTCTTTGTTTTAAACACTTTAAGTTAGCATATGGTTGATCCCTTTCATGCCCACTATATTTCTAAAAAATATGTACTTGGATAATTGCATGGAAATATCAATATAGGATTGAAATATACTACTAAGAATGTAAGACTTCATGGATATACTAGTGTTGATTGGGAAAGTAACTCTGCCGATAGAAAGAGAACTTATGGGTGTTGCTTTAGCTTGGATTTTCCATGATCTCTTGGATGAGTAGAAAGAATAAGTTTGTTGTATTGAGTACAACTGAAGCTGAGTACATTACTACTAGCATGACTAGCTGTGAGGTAGTTTGGCTAAGAAATATTTTTGGGGAAATATTTGAGCAAGTTCCAAACACAATAGTTATATATTGTGACAATAAGAGTGGGATTTGTCTTGCGGAAAATTTTGTGTTTCATGACTAGTCCAAGCATATTGATATCAAGTATTATTGTATTCGGGATATGGTGCAGAGAGGAGTAGTGAGGCTCCATAACATATCCACTCATGATCAGATAGCTAACATTCTTACCAATCCTTTACCAAAGAAAAGTTTTTGGTTTTTAGAGAGAAGCTTGGACTTATGGACATGTCCCTTCCGGGAAGTGGTAACAGCTGATCAAGAACATTGAGCTTCCTTTCCCCCTATCAAAGCTCACAAGACTAGGGAATGATGTCGTAAATCTCCTAAGGATGAGGGACCTATTGTGTAGTGTGTGCCACAAGAGTAGGCATCAATATGCATCTGACCCACGTTCTAGGATGTGGGAATAACCACCTATCTGACCGATAGGTGTAGTGAGACATATCTCTGTGACTTGTCTATGATGCAAGTGTTCCACCACTTGATGCTTGGTTGTGTTTGATTCTTGTATGTGTAACTTGTTTGAGTCTTATCTATGTGATGCCTATTCTATCACCTTATTTTTGAGATGAAAATTGGTTGAGTGTAATCCTTGTCTATGTGACATGTGATGATCCTTTCCTTTCCAATTTTTTTAAAGTGGATGATTCTTCTTTAGATTGTGACTTCATTATTATAGAGGTTACAATGCACAATGTAAATGAGATGAATGAAGGATACCAGAGGAAGCAAATATCTTTGATCTAGAAATAAATTCCTCCCTAGCTGAGAGTTTGTGTTTAAATTTGATAATTCAGGGATGAATTTATCCTAGAATAAATCATATCTTTCAATTTTGTTTGAACCACCTATAATAAAATTTCATTTCTAACAATTCTAATATGACTTTCCAAAATTAGTAAGTCACAACTCAATTTGGATGTGACTTTCCAAAAAGAGAAAGTCATGTCTAAATGATCAAGGATGATCTCAACATATGGAATCCACTTTAAAATCAAATCAATCATGATTATAGAAGTGAAGAATTAATGTTTTATCTTTACTATTTTATTATTATTATTATTATTATTATTAAAATAGTTTAAAGTCATTCACCTTTAATGGATTAATAAAAACAAATTCTCTCATGGAATAAGTAAATTAAATTCAGAATATCTTACTTGGAAAATTGAACCTCTCTCTTGGAATAAAATAGTAACTCCACACTTAAGAGAATGTAACTCTCCCTCTCTAATTCAATGTATCAAAAAAGTGTAACTCCTCCTCATTAAAAGAACTTGTAACTCCCTCATTCAATTTGATTTCTAGCTCTCACCAAATATTCTCACATGTTTAAGTGTAACTCTCTCTCTCTCTCGCTAATTCAAATTGTAACTCCTCAATACAAGTGTACCACTCTCTCTATTCTTTGGATGAGTTACACTTTTCCTCTAATAACTCCTGCCTCATGGAATTTGATTCACCTATTATCATCTCAACGCATGAATTCATTTTGTAACTCCTCTCCTTTCTCATCTATTTAAATAAGAGAAATTGAGAGTTGAGAGTATCATCTTCATTGCGAAAAAGGAGAGTTAATGTTGAGTGTGTGCAAGAGAATCGTGAGAGAAAGTGAAGAGTAAGATCAAGGGAAGAGTTGGAGAAAGTGTGAAAGACAAGATTTGATCAAGAGAGGGAGGAGATCTTCAAGAAAAAAGCAAGAGCACATCAGGTGCAAGTTGATCAGACATTGGTGACTCTCTCTCTCTCTCTCTCTCTCTCTCTCTCTCTCTCCCCTTGTGTGTGTGTACTTTACTGAACAATTGAAGAAATCTAATAAAAGAAGAATCATTTGGGTTTTCCCATTGTGGGTTTTTCGGTGGTCATTGGACCTAACTCTCTGTGTTTTATATTTGTACTTGGTTGTCTTCATATGATCCTTAATTTTATGTTCTATCTACAATTGTTGATCTTAAAAGTTTTGAAGAAGAAATATGCATTCTAAATAATTTCCACAACATAGAAAATTCACTTTTCTGCAAAGTACATTCATTTTTCTGCATAGAACTTTCAAGTTTCTAAAAAGAAAATTTAAATTTCTGCATAGAACTTTCATATTTTAACACTCCACTTAGTTTTTAGCAAGAAATTAAGGGGCCCTCCTACCAAAAGTTCATTTTAATGACTGACTTTGTGAATTTACTATTTATTTTTTCACTATTTTTTGGGTTGTACGATCAAATTTTTTATTTCCCTTTTGTTTTGAATTTGATAAGTCATAAATTATTGTGTAAATTACTTTTTAATGTTTGAAGTAGGTTTTTAAATGTTTTTTTTTTGGTAATTCCTCAATTTTGAATTTTCCACCATCTTTTACTCATAGAGAGTTTTCTAGAAATATTAAAAAAAAAAAAAATCATTTTGAGTCTGGAAGACAAAGTTTTCACCCACAATTTTTTTTGTATTATCACCATGTTTTGATTGTGTGGCAATGATGGATTCCCTTGATCCTTTGGCACATATTTTTACTACTTGTGTTGACTTAACAGTCAATGTTTATTATTATATTATTATTATGTTATTACCAATTATCGGCTATTGATAGAACTTGAGTGACATAATTTTTTTGACCTTCACTAATGGAAATATCAAGAATCACTTAACAAGATTATCAGAACATATGATATCAATATTTTCCATTTATCATAACTTTTCTAAATCCCCCAACAACCAATTGCCAGAAATAGGTGGCTCGGCGGCTAGTGGGTGGAATCTAGTGGCTAGAATTTCGTGATATCTCTCGATATTTGATAATTGGGAAATTGTGCCTCGAGAACCAAAATAGAGTGGCTGAAATATCAAAATCATACTTCATATTTCTCATCACTTTCTAATTCTTCCAATACCTGAGGGCCAGAATATGGTAGTTGGGTTGACGAAATCCAGTGGTTGATAAGGTTTTGGTTCATTTATCTAAAGAATTTTTAAATATTAGACATTGTGTGGCTTTTATTTGTTTATTTTATTTATATTTGTTTAGAGATGACCAAATCCTTAGCATGGACTCCACTCTACATATTTCAAATAATATCAAATATAAAAAATGTTTATAAGTAAAAATATATACAATCTTCGAAATGGTCTTCCAGACTACATGTGGGATAAAAAATAAACTCATAAATCAATGGTAGATAATTAATATGAAAATAAAATAAATTGCTACTGAATGTTAACTTTTGAGATCCATATCTTCAGTTTTAGAAAGCAATATTAAGCAAGATATGGCTCGTTGGAAGATTGATACTATAAGGAACTTTTTGGTTAAATTATTTTTAATTGATAGATAAATTAATGCCTAGAAAAAATAAAGGAAAAAGATCCACAAATTTACTATGTAAATATTATGGAAATATTTTAAGTTTAGTAACTGCGTAGTCACTTTTTATTATTATTTGGTTCATATATTGTGTTGGTTTTATTTTTTATTTATTTGATTTAATAAATGTATAGGTGCATAGGAGATTATATATATATATATATATATATATATTAATGGTGATTATGTCATATGAAAATCAATAATTATATTAAATAATTATATTAAAATGTTTTTTGTGTGTGTGGGAATCAAGAAAACAACAAGGATAGAATTAACAACACAACAAAGTAATCCTTCAATTTCTATAATAGACTTATCTTGATCAAAAAAAAATTATTTGTAGATTCATTTTAGAAAATGGTGGGGAAAAATTTATGTTTTTTTGTTTGAATTTATTTTATAAATGCAACTCTTCTTGAGAAAGCGAGATGGCTAGTTTATGAGAAAGAAAGCTTGCACTATTGATAATGGGTTTTCTTTTGAAATTTTGGTGACCAGAGGTCAGACGATCTAGAAAACAAGGAAATCTGCACTATTTTCAAGTTTCTTATTGAAGGATTGAAGACCTTAGATAGAGGCAATGGCATGAGGAGTCAAGCATGAGTATTTCTACCTTGTTTACTTCTAATTTTGGTGTTATGTTGATATTGAGAATCTAATATTGGATTTTTTATGTTGTTATCTAAACTTAATAAAATATTTTAAACCCATTAATTAGTGAAAATACATTCACTATAACATTGTGTGGATTGTTTTGGCACTTTATTTTGAATGTATTATATTTTAAATTTTGAAAAATGTAACTATTTTCATTTCATGACTTGAACTATCTTTCTTCTTTTCACTTATTATATTTAGATGTTGAAATGTTAATATAATATTCTACAAGCTCTCTTATTCATTGTAATTATCAAATTGCTAAAACAATGAACTATTTCCTATCTAAATGGATTTATCTCCTCTCAAGGTCTTATAACTAAAGTTTTATTTATATTATTATATTATATTGCATTTAGGTTTAGGTAAGAATTATCATAAGTATATTTTTTAGGAAAAGGTTATTCAGTGGTAACTAGACCCACATTCCTATGGACATCACCACACTAAACAAATATAGGCCTAATCATCGCCTTGATTGGGTGTTGTTCCCTGTTGTAGGAAGATTTTTCCATCTTTCAACAAGTTTGTTAATTGGATTGTCAACTTTTAATAAAGATAAGTTGCATTGTGATGACCCCAAGGATTTGGTTGAGACCATTAGAAATGGTTAGTATTTTGTTGATGGTGTTGGACCCACCAACATGTCAGGGGATCTCCCCAGTAAGAAGTCCCAATTAGACCTTAGATCATTTGGCGTAGGAGTCCTAGCAGTGGGTCGTACGGTATCTCCTTGACCGTGGTTTCACACAGAGGCAAGTAAGATGTCCCTGTTGGTAGCAAGGGTGTGGCATATGTGGTAAGTCAAAGAAGGTTCATGAGTGGTTCTAACACACATAGGGTTAGGTGAGTACGCCCCTTGGAAACCTGTGAAAGAACACAATTAAAAAGGCTACACACGAGCAAATATGCATCACAACATGGAAGGCAAGTAAGCTAGCAATCCAAAGTGATGGTTAAACCAACAACATATTTAAGAAATATTCATACATACAGATATAGAAAATAGCTACACATGCATGATTAAGCAAACAAATACATATATCATTTAGAGCAAACAAGATAGCTGAAATACAATATGACATATGCATGAAACGTGTTGGCTCTGTTATATTAAGAAGTGTAAGTTCCAGTCATACAATACATCCATGTCCAACCACTAATCTGACAGCGGAACATTACAGTCATTGTCGCCTACTCCTCCAAAGAGATATACTAGCTCTGCGGAGTGGAGAAGCCAAGGCTCATTACAATAGTGTCCAAGCTCTCTCTAAGATAGTCCCATCGGAATCTTGGCTAACCAAAAGCCTCTACAATGAGTTATGAGAAACTATATATAGCAAAGGTGGGGTGGCCCTTGACATTCCCCTTTGTGACAGTTCATCTACCCTCATGACTCTTCATCTACTCTACGATTGCTACATCCAACTATCGACACTTGAAATTACACTTGAAAAGATGTTACATTACAATGCACATGTACCCATGTGAGACAAAATGGCTTGAGAAGGCCATGCAAGACATCACTGTGACTTGAACAATTGTTGGAAGACCAGCTCTTCAACATCCTCATGGTGATCGACAATAGCGAACTGATGCCAAGCTCGATAGTCCGCAATGGTGCCCGTGTACTCTAAGGTGACATCTTTCTAGAAACAAACTCTTGCCTCCATAGTATTCGGGTACACTGCTCGGGCTCCTTTGTCCAACTGATCTGATAACATGTGCATCATTGTCTTGAGTGCGGCCAGACCAGCAACATACTTGTGCATGGTATCTACACTGATTAACAAGTCCAGGCTGGTGGTTATGTGCATCAAATCTTCAAAGTACGAGTTAAGATCTAGTCAGACCTGTGCCTTTGTCTTCTCTTGGGTGAGTGTCCCAATAGATGGGATTGCATGTGCGCACACAATTACATCCATACTCTTGAATACACATGCATGGGAAGCCTTTAGACTAGTGATGAGATGCGGGAGATCTTCATAGTTCTGGATCTGACTACAGATGTGTGCCTTCATCTTGACCGCTCTGGGTTTCATCATCTTGGGCAAGTGTAACAGGGCTCCCTTGTATCTCATCATCCATGTTTGCATGTAATCTAGAACCCTATGCACGTTCGACAAGATACATGCTCTCCCAGCACATCACTGGTGCCAAACTTTGAGATGGATGACTGCCTTATGCATGGTACCAAACTTGGAATACAACACTCGCATGATTGTGTGAAGGGACAATACTTCATCCTGTATTGCCTTCTTCAATTCTTCTCGGGAGGATGTTGTAACCAATTCTCCTCCCTGCTTGGTCGTCTATAGCTTGTTAGCCATTCACTCGTTCACAGCTATCAAGAAGTGAACACTCGAGCTAATGGCTTCAGCATATGCTCTGGTAGCATCGGCCAATGATGTTGGATGTTTGCGCACGTCAAACATGATCACTCGTTCCTCAAACTATATAGGAGATGTATGTTACTCTGGAGTTGACACTCTACGAGATTGCACAACTCTATGTTGAGACTCGTTGAATGAGATGTTGTGCATCTCTCCTTTCGGCTAATCTCCAAGGATCTCAATGTCTCCTTGGTCGCTTGGGACTTTCTCCTCTTCTGGATACGGTGAAGCTGGTGGGTTGACCTCTTGATGGTGAGGCATGAGGTCAATATCTCGATCTAACTCCTATTGCTCCATATACATATCCATTTGTTCAAGTGCTTGCTCTATCTCTTGAGTGAAGTCCTACTCCTGCGATGGTTCACCTTGTCTGCCTTATGCCAAGCCTTTTGATGAGTTTACTATATGTACAGGCGTAGTTTCATCTATTTGTACAAGATTTTCCCCCTATTGCACCTATTCCTATTGTGCTTCCTTCTCCTGTCTGCACAGATCCTATTCCTTCCAGAGTTTCTCCTTCAACTCATGCAACTCCTTCTCTATTGCCTCCATTCTCCATTTCTCTCCCTTCCTTTGCACATTTCTCTTGGCATTTTTTTTGGCTCTTTGCCTCTATTGTTAAAGCTTCTTTCAGCACAAGTGGGTCTTCTCGGAACTTACAACTTTTCTCTTCCTCCATGTTGTTGACAATATTCCTCTTTCCCTTGTTGCGCACTAGTATGTTTTCCTCTGCTTCTAGTGCTCTCTAGGATGTTTCTTCACGCTGCTTCACAACCCATTCCACAGCAAGGCCGACTGGTTCATTGGGTTTGGAGAAATTGTAACGATATCTCCATGGGTCTTCCTCCACCCAATGAAATAACCTGTGGATCCATTTAAACTGTACTCTTGTGCAGTGGTCTTTCACAAGACAATGCGGTTCATATAGATTGTAACTTCGAGCATTGAATGGGTATTTCTTCATCTCCTCTGCTTTGATATCCACATGCTTGAAACTCCATATCTTGTATAACCCGATCCACAACAAAAGAGCAGGCCAAGGTGCCCTCTTATTCCAATGAAGCATAGCTGATAATCCTACCAAGATGCGATATGCTACTTCCTGCATGACAAGTTTGTCCAAGGAAAACTTCGGTAGAATACGCGAAAGCTTCTCCGTGTTGTACATCCATATGAAGGTGTCGGACAGTGAGGCATACTAATTAGCTATGTTGATCAGTTGCTCCATTGTTGCCTTCGACATGCAGGGTGGATCCTATTCAAATATCATCTTGTAAAATGGGGTGACGAAATGTTCGGACAGCTGTGTGATAACTCCTCTAAAGCTGCATTTAGACAACATCTTACAATAAGTGTTCACAGAGGTCTTCGTCAGTGTCCATGCCCAGTTCAAGCCCGGGAACTCCTGACGGTCACAGATTGCATCCAAGATGTAAGCAGACATGTAGATTTCTCCTTGCATACCTTTGGGCGGTTGCTGAGCCCCTGTTACCTATTCATTCAGCTGGTGAGCCAACATATCGAACCAGTTGCATGCTTTGCCTTCTCTGGCCAATTGGTCCAACGCAATCACCCAACTCTATGGGAAGGTTTCTGTGCTTTCTTAGCCATACAAATGACATGCAAAGATGACCAAGTATTGATATGCCTTCTGCAGTATCTTTGTCTTGTAGACCTGGTTGGGTGTCATCCTGAATTTAGCCGGCTCCTTCACCCAGTTCTTCAAGATATCTCTGGAGTTGGCATTGTTGTTGGGTATGCTGAAGGGTGTCTCCATGGTGATCACGGGCTTCGACATATGATACATCTCATCATAATTTTGAGCCCTGAAGGTATCAATCTCCATCCCGCTGACACTGCTCAATGTCATCGTCTTGGGATTAGTGTGTGAGATGATCCAATGTATCATGTCTGTGCATGGGAGCGCAGGATACCTGCATGAAATCTGGTACAAGCCGGACTTGTGGATGTTCACATAGACTTGGAGGTCTTCGAGGTCCTCCCAAAATGTGCCTACAAATGCATCATTGACCTCTTCTCATTTCATCTTGATGTCCTTATCTACAATCAGCTTGGTGTCTTCATAGATCGGAAGACTTGTAGACACTCGGTCAACTGTTGCTCCAGTTGCACTTTTTTTAGTGTCCTTTCAGCCTTCCCTCTTGGAGGCCATTGATCTTAGACTGCTAAGAGGTGGAAGAACACCTGCTATATTTGGAGACAAAGCAACATGCATGGCAATAAATTTCTCAGCTAAAACAAAGAAAACTTGAGGAACGACATGTACATACTTGGGGATTGACTAGCAAGGATTGCGCAATTTTTCCTGGGAAGCTGGGAGATTGGTTGCCAAAACTACACGAAAGGTAGTTTGGGTTGTCTGGGAGGCTGGATGGTTGCTAGAATTTTCCAATGCAAAATATATTCTAGCTTGCTGGCTACTGGAACTGCATAATGCGCAATTTCAACTGGCAATGGTTACAGGCACAGTGACTACATTTCACAATTTTCTAGCCCAACAGTCACTGTCCCTTAGAATTTCACAATGCAATACTTGAGGATATTCACTGGACAGAAATGCGCATTATCTAAGGGGAAGATAGGGCCTTCCCTCTCAGGATTGCCCAGTGTTATCTGGGTGAGGCAGAGTCCAGGCCAAGTCTTCCCAAACCCGTTGACGGGAAAATGAAAGCAAATATGAATTTATATGAATGGAGATTCTAAGTGAAAGTAGGAGTGAATGATTGTGCATGCAAGCAATGAATGAAAGATTCAGAAAATGGAACAACATGCATGTGGGTGAAGCGAGTCACTGAATCGGCGAGTGTTCGTGCAAAACAACTTCATGCATGCGATAGCAATGAGATGCTAACAAAAAATGAAATGTTGCTAGTACAAGCTATTATGCATGTAATGATAGCAAGCGTTCATAGAAATCAAGCAAACAACACTCACACAAGCAAAAACAAAAAAAGCAACAGAAATGCTACAAAAGACAAGCTAAGAGGACTTACCCATGAATAGTTGAGCTAGATTTATCGAAGACTCCTGGACATGTTGTGGGATGTCAGAGCTCCAATATCGATGTGAATAAGTGAGATCTAAAGCTTCGAATAAATAATTTTGAGGCTCATGATGCGCATGCCACAAATCTAGGAAAAAACGACACTTGGAGGAAATATTATAAAAGGATATCTGCATGTAACGTCTAGCTGCTAAAAATAACTCCCTAAAATCTAGGGATTCTTTTTGCATGTTGCTTTTTATATTCCAAGAAAAATCATCCCATGCATGCAAGTCAAGTTTTCCTAGTCCTGGGTGGAACCATTCAACTCAATGGCACATGCAACAGCCTGTTCAATTGAGGGGAAAATTTGCGCATTTCTGAGAGGGACTTGGGCTGACTACCCAGAAGGATTACGCAATTTATGGGTTGAGCAGCTGACTATTGCCTAGAATTTCGTGATTTCTTGGCTGAGTGGCCCTGCTAGGAAGAATTGTGCAATTTTTTCGGTGAAGGGTGACGGGGAGATTTGCACAATTCTAGAGCCCAGCAGGCTACCAGACAGAATTGCACAATTTCTAGAGGGAAGGCAGGTTCCCTCCATAATTGTGCAATTTCTTTAGGGAGTTTTTCAGCCTATAGTTGGATCAAGTCTAAAGAAACAACCTGTGAGGGGGATGCAATAAGCCATTATGCACAGGTTGGCAATCAGCTATAAAATCACTAAAGCTTGTGTACTTGACAAAGAAAGGCATGCTCCTATGGAAGGTTGGTAGGGAGGCTCCAAAATGAAGCTAAGGAAATATTTTGGAGGGTGGTTGTAGCCACTAAAACATATTTGTATGAGAGGATCAAAGGTAAATTAAATATTCATTAATATTGGAAAGATAAAAAGAAGAAAAATTGATATTAGATAGTGAATGGTTTCATACCACCTTTCAATAGTAGCATGCTCAAGATAAATCCAAAATGGAGTAACTATTGGAAAAAAGGAAGACCACCCATCATATGTTTGGAATGTAAATGAGATCACTTGTATAAGGAATTCCGTAACAAATATGATAAGCAGGAACCTTAAAAAACATTCAATAGGCTACACTAGTATAAGACGTGTACAAATATTCCAAGAATATTTGTGGCCCTCTAGATTGACAAGGAAAACATCAATCCCATATGATGGAGGTGGAAGAGTTAAATTGATTCAAAAAGAGTGGTTAGAACACATTAGATGAAAAGTAAACTTGAAATATCGTGTTTTGTTCCACTAGACACTAGTGCCAAGGGAAGGATCATTGAAATGGTCAGGAGTTGTGCCATAAATCTAAATGGAGTGGATAGTTTTACAAAATTGAATATCATTCCATTAGGATATTATGTTTCATAATTGAAATAGATCGGTTGGACAAGCATCATGCCATCCTATATTTTTCTAATACGACATTTATATGTCAAGATGAAGAAGGAAAGTAATTATGCAAGGAATTTCAAGACCCATTTCTAAAAGGGAGACGTTAGCCTTAGATTTGAAGAGATGTTTAGTGAAATTATGTCAATTATATATATACCATTTATAAGATCGGTAAAATTTCAAAGAGACGTGTCATGGAAATTTTCTAATGTTGCAAGAGTTTGAAGATGTATTTGGATAAATATCAAGTTTTCAACCAAAGAGGGATATAGATTCCCCTATTGATTTGATTGCCAAAACCACTCCAATATCAAAATCTCCTTACAAAATGAGCACACTAGAACTAAAGAAATTAGAAATGTGGTTAGAATAATTGTTGAAGAAAGGGTAGATACACTCAAGTGTTTCACCTAGGGGATAACCAATACTTTTTGTGGAAATAAAAAGGGAACATTAAGATTATATATTGATTTTATAAAACTAAACAAAAATATGGTGAAGAAAAAGGACCCTCCACCCAAAATTTATGATCTTTTTGACTAGACAAGAGGGGAAAATATATTTTCAGTGATAAAATTAAGAAGACATAAGTAAGATAAAATTTAGAGACTAAGAAAAAAAACTATATTTATCTTCTTCATGAATGGTATATTCAGGAGAAAAAAAAAAAAAAAAAAAATCCATAAATTCATTGTTGTATTCATGAAACATGCTAATTTAGTATGAGTTATAGGAAGATCATGAACAAGAACTAAGATTTGTACTACAAGTATTAAGGGATAATTAGCTCTATTCCAAGATGTGTTAATGTTACTTTTACCAAGAGAATATCCATTATTTTGGGCATATCATTTCAAAATAAAGCATAGAAGTAGATCAAAAAAGATTAAAGCCATTAAAGGATGGCTAAAATCAAAGAATATTTCAAAAATTAGAACTTTTTTGGGATTATATAGATACTACAAGAGGTTTATAATATTCTTTTCATGAATTTCTTATCCCATCACTTCTATACAAAAGATGGGAATTGATTTTGAATGGGAAATAAAATGCAAAGGGATTTACAGTTATCAAATAATCTACTTACAACTTCATCAATATTAAATATTTTTTATTCAGATGAAGATTTTGTGGTATATAGAGATTCATGCAAAAAAGGACTTGGTGAATACTTACTTGGAATGGATATGTCACTGGTTATGAATCAATGAAATTGAAAGAACATGCAAAAAATTATATCACAAATTATTTGGAACTTGTTTTGAGAGTACATTTACGTAATGGGAAAGACATTTGAATTGAGGAGACACCATAGTGGTCTAATATATCTATTTGAGCCACCAACGTTAAATATTGGAAAAACAATATGGTTGGAATTTGTGAGTGAATATGTATTTGATATTAGCTACATCAAAGTGAAAGAGAACAAATATGTTGATGCATACAATAGAAGGGTACATATAATGCATGCTAAATCCATTAGTGTGAATAATTCACACTACAAGAAAAAATACATTGGTTAGGGTCGAAAAATGTCACCAGAAGCTCATTAGTGATGGTCAAAAGAGTCTTCGTCACCAGAAACTGAACAACGCCAAAGGTGGCTTCGCCAAAAGTATAGGTGTTGTGGTGACATTCAAGGTCTGTCAACCAATAATGATTTAGAACGATGGATAGTGGCCATCACCATTTCATATGAAAAATGGTGATGGACCTTAGCCTCCATCACCAAAAAATTAAATGTCACCAAAAGTGGCATCACCAAAAGTATAGGTGTTGTGGTGACATTCAAGGTTCGTCATGAATAATGATTATAATGATGGATAATGACCATCACCATTTCATATGAACAACAAGGATTTATTGTGATGGACATTTCATCATCATCACTATGATGCATATATATGGTGTCATTCATTGACCATGACCATTTCATATTTTGGTGAGGGTCGAAAAACATCACCATAAACTCATTTGTGATGGTCAAAAGAGCATCTGTCACAAAAAATTGATCGTCGCCAATCCATATGAATATCAGGGCACGATGGAATCGAACCACCAACTTCCTACTTGTAACGCAGTCGCTCTTCCATTGAGCTAGCACCCTTTAAAGAATTAGACTTTAAAAAACTAGATCTTGAAACTTTATAAATTGTAAATTTTACAATCAATAAATTATAAAACTTTGTCTTGGCAAATATTTTACTAAACAAGTAAATTAACATTGAGTTTGCAAGTCCCTACCTAATGGTTATGAAAGTTATGAAAAGTGGGTGGAGGGAAAAATAGTTGCATATAAGATACTCAATATATTCAGTTAAATACTCAGTTATAAGTGATATTTGAAGACATTTATAACGTATAAATGACCTATAATTATCAAACCTAAAATCTACAATTACACCAAAGATTTATTTCTCACATTGTGAATCATGTATAGTATGTTGTGACAGCATAAAAATATGCCTCAAAGACTAATTTTCATGCCAAAAGTTAAAAAATGAGTATATATGATGCAATTATGAATAATGAGCTACATGCTTGAATCCTACTGGCTATGGGGCCTAGAAAACTAATTGGGAATGCTTCTTGTTATTAATTAATTCAAGATGTCAAAATACAACGATCAATAACAATGATCCTAAAATGTAACCATTAAACAGATGTTAAAATTGTAAGCACAAGTTTGGCTAATATTTGTTACACCAACAAAATATCCAAGAGGCATTCAAACACTTCCAAATCCACACCAAACACGAGTATCCAAAGATGAAATCGCATGGATACAAGGAAATCACTCTCTACCTCTCAATGATAACTATGTCCTCCCACAAGTACTTCAACTAGAAACGAGGTGTGAAGACAAGAACCTCAAAGCTAAAAGAACTACACAATACAAAAATATACTTCATCCCCCCTTTACCTTTACATAATAGATCTAGGGGAATAACAAAAAGATCCATAGAGAATAAGATTAGAGAGGGGGAAATAATGATGATAAGAAAAAAATAACCAGCAATGAAATCCACCAATTTTAACATGTGTCCACATGTACTCAAATATTAGAGGAACCAAAAGAACCCATCATGATTGATTATGCACTTGATAAAATGGCATTTACTTCTTTAGAAAAAGGAAGAAAATCCTAGCCTCTTTTCTATTATCCTATGGAATAAATCCTTTATGTATGGAATTTGGGTTTTGTGCTACACTTTATGCTTACTCTCCAACATTAAAATAAGAGTTCCCAAATTTGTTTCTAAATATGTCTGATTTGTTTGAGTTTGGGCCAAACCTAGTCAAATATTGTCAAGTTCAGTCAAGATGCAATGAGCTTAACTATGTTTTCCTAAGCTATTCAACAAACTTGACCCAAGATTTGAAAAGGAAGTTTGATAGAGATGACTGCTCTGACATATTTTGACAAATTTCCCCTTTATGTATGTCTCAAAAAGAGAATCTGGAGTAGCCTACTCTTACCACAATGTGACTAGATAAGCGAGACAAATCTGAACCAATAGTATCAACTAAGAGATTGCGAGTGAGGGGAAGTTATTTTGCCAGAAGATACTTTCATATGACTCCAACCATTATTTTTTTTTTTGTTGCATCGATAACTATAAACACAATTTTTTCATCAAAGAGGCTTGAACACTGATACAAGAAATTTCATCACCTCACTTTTGCTGACTAGGAAAACCACTATTTCAGAATTTATTTTAATTGTGGAGTTTTATGACAATTTTCTATTAGGGAATCCAAATCAATATTCTTTTCTAGACTTTTCCCATCTTGGGTCCATGTCTTGTGATTGTGCTCTTCATCGAGAAATAAAATTTTGAAAACTCATCTCTTTGAATCAAAAACTTGTACCATAATATAAATAGGCAACTTGTGTCTTCCAATCCAGAGATTACCTTAATTGAAGATCCCTTTCCACATTTTGACCCAGATGTGAAGTTGTACATGTTAAATTTGGATAGAAGTATCTTTACCAATTAAGGTAGCAATGGCCCAAACTTGATATGAAAAATAAATACAATGTGATGAATCATCACATTGTATGTTGGTTACAAACACAATAATCATGAATTCCATGCATGTAGCCATTAGTTGTAAAAGAGAATATGGATGGCTAGTTAGGGTTATACAACATATCTGACTTGTAAAATGCATTTTAAACACAATAAACACCTCTTTAATATGTACTTCGTAATCCATAATCATATTTTGCTTGATTTAAATGGTTAAGGAGCACTTCAAGAGATATACTAACTTGCAATATCACATTGATTTTAAACAACAAACATTATTGATTATTGACTATTAATATCTTAAAAATCCAATGTACCATGTCAAGTACTTTAAGGTATTTGTCAAAAGTATCTACTTTGAAAATTACTAAATTGAATAGTCAAAACAACATGGCCTTTAATAGAATAGCTCCTTGACAAATGCATATATTAATGTGTAAAAAGAGTTCTCAAAGCCTACTTCAATTTAGAAAGTTACATCCTTGAGTATAGATCAAATAACTTCTCATCACCCTTGGCATGATGCACTCTTTCAGAAATCAAATTCCAAATAGTTCATGGGTACAATGCTTCTCCTCATTAGCTTATTCACTATTTCAGAGAAATTACCAGCCTCAGGTGTAGAAAAGCTATCTTCTTAAGAGTAACTACAAACATGAATAACTATGGACCAAATTTCCATTTAATGTTAAGGACCCGTAATGAAGATTTCATCTATGAGACCAAGGAAACATCCCAATAAAAAATGACCTATTAAGGTTGCACTAGTAACTCATATCTTTTCACTATTTATTATCGTATATATTAAAGTTCCAGTAATAAACCAGAGTGAAAGTTTTCTTTGTAACCCATTACCCACTTATTTGTTCTGAATCGTAATAAGCGCATTAGCCCCATTACCACCTCTAGTTATATGCCAACATATTAGATTTCCTTCATGTTTTCTTATGGATTCATGTCCATTTAAATATCTTTTCCTTATTGTGGAAAAAAATAACTTTTGCACTAATACTAATGACACTCATGCAGATAGTGTAATGTGGTGCACATTTGTTTCATTTTCTCAACACGAATAACTTATGGATTCCATGATACCTTAAGCTTTGGTTGTATCCACATTTTTTTGCAAAATATTCATTGTATTTTAAATAAGAGTTGTGATATCATATAGAACATTCCTATCTAGCTAATTAACTCTAAACAAAATTTATGATATATAGCTGGCTAGGATTTATGATTGATTTTGGGTTGTGCATACTTGAAATCGCATGTTCCAAATGCCCCAGAATTTCTTAAGAAATATTCTAAATAATTGGCATGTCATCAATTCGAGCATCTACATAACATGTTAGTAATGGCCCTAATCTAAAAATAAATTAGGATCACTAATGTTATATCTTAATATTTAGGAACAAAACAATGTAGTTACTATTAACCTAGTTAGTGTTATTCAATGGTATGGTTTAAGCTTGTTGTTATTTGTGCTACACATGGGTACACTTGCTATCAAAAATTTCAAGATCCGACAAAACTGACACATTACCAAATATTTTATTGCTCTAAAATACCATCCATTTCCAACCCAATTGTGCAACAAGAACATCTCAAACTATGCAACAATGAATACAATAAGTGCTGCAATATCTAGTCAATATTATGAAATAATAAGTTATATCTACTTACATGGGAACATCAATGTATAAGTCCATAAAACCTCAAATTTCCCTTGATGCCTTTTGTCACTATTAGTGTGAAAAATCCATTGAAAACAAAGCAATTGCTGAAGAGAGATATTTGTAAGAATACCTTTTTCTCTGCTTCTTTTGCATCCTTTTGTTTTGACTTCAAAGTGTTCTGCTCATCCCGACTTACCTGATTTACAAAATTCATTTCCAAAACTAGCACTCGGGACTTTTGTTGAACTGACTATTCAGTATTCAGTCCATCACTTCGAGGTGCTTGAAATTGCCTTGAAATATTTCCAGGAACATCACCATGCATACCAGTCCGAGAAACCATGATTGCATTGTAAGCCTATGTTAAGTTAAAGTATCATACCCAAGTTCACTTTTAACAGATCACAACCAACCACAAAACTTTAACCAAACAAGCAGATATTCTTCAATTGAATGGTACAACCAAAAAAGATCCGATAAACAAATACCATATTTGAAGAAATCAAAATATAATTGCATCTATTTAGAAAAATAATTGATGCACAAACTTGTATTTACAAGACTTGAATACAATATTAAATGAAAAATACTTGGGTTTTGCTACCAGGTCATTCCATTAAACACAACTGAACGTTGTGTAGTAGTTTTCACTTCATCTTCAAACTTTAGTGCTTCATATCTAAATACTAGGAGGAAGCACTGGAGGAAGGGGACGACATTCTCTATATCATTCCATAAAATAGAGTACAATGTAAAACTCCCTTAAAGAAAGCATATTGTCTGCATCCTGGTCAGACAAATCCCAAACCTACTTTAAAACCTCTACATGATGCACCCAAAAGAACACCAACAATTAAAGTTAGGATAGTGTGATAGAAATGTCAGGCATTCATTTCCTTCAACGTCACCATTAAAGGAAGATCTTCTTTATAGATATGTCAATGATAACATGGATTTCAATCCTCAAATGATGGAACCAGAATATCTAATGGCTAGTTGTTATGTTTTCATTATTAATTGAAACAACATAAAACACATAATGAAATGAGCATTAATAAATTCAAAGGAAGACTAATTTATTATTTCATACAAAATTGAGAACCTTTAGAAAATTTTCATGTGTCCACTGACATGTCTTTATCGGCCTTCATAAATGTTACATTAAATTCCAATTTTAAGAAGCCAACAACCATGAAGATATCGAGTAAAATCACATAATGACTTAATTAATCCAGCACTTCAGTAAAATGACATAGAAATAATCATCAAATGTATATTCTCATTTGTCTCTTCAGTACATGTTAGAAGCTTCTCTTCAATACCTCTTGGAACCTTCTAGCTCAGGAAAATATCACGAGCTTGTCCAATGGTGATTTTACCATCCCTGTCGGTGTCCACCTCAAAGAAAACCTTGGTATACTTTTGAGCATCAAACTACATCATCCTTGGGAGGGATAGTTGGGTGTTTCCTCCCAGGCTTGAAGTTTCTTCACCAACTCCAATAGATAAAGGCACAATTGATGTGTTGTATGATTTATCTAGCTGATTGTTCTTATCCAGATCTGGAGCAAGTACAGTACATAGAATATGAAACATTGTTGATTGAATACATAAACTGGGAATTTACAATTTTTTAGATTGAGAGGGGTTACAGAAAAAGCATCTCCACCGAAAATTGAAAACGAAGAAAAACCATTTCCATTAGTAGACATGCCTTTAACATCACTTAGTCCTGCTGATAAGATGGATTTGATGTTATCTTGCAAGGGTTTTGATGGTACTGATGGAATTAACCCTTCTTGAAATGTTGAACTTTCTTTCCTGAGACCATCTTACTTGAGTGACAAGGGAGTATTTCCCCTAAATTTAACACCCTGCACAGCAGAAACATTGCTAATAGGTCCAACAGAAGTTGGTTCAGCAATCCTTAAACCTAGCCACTCTACCAAACTACTAGAAATCTGTGGCCACTGACCTATTGTACCAACTCCAGGAATTCCCATGGAATCTCCCTGAAAAGGGGTTGGTGTTGGAATAGTCAGTGGATACATAGGTTGTAAGAACTAATTATTTCCTGGAAGCACATACTATTGAGAAGTTCCCACACTTGGTTGTATCATGGCACCTCTAATGCTTGTTGAGAGAAGAATGAGAAGTGGTGTAGCTACAATGGGTGGTGAAATTTGAGGTGCGGGAATTTGAGAGGTTGTTGGTCCAAAAAAAGTTTCCCTCACAATATCTTGTGTCAACTCACAACCACTCTACTACTATTAATAGCTTTAAAGCATTGTAAAATTGTACCCTTCCAAAGAAGCCCACGCCATTTTGATCAGCATGCATCCATATCTGTAGAGTGCATAGACATAATGATTAGATAATGAAAAAGGAAGAGAGATCATCCAACTTTAGATCCATCAATGCACGTTTCTAGCACAATTGTGACAGTCAACGCATCTTGCTCTTTTTGAAGATCATATTCTGTAAGATCTTAAGCTAAAGTCCCAAAATCACACCAATTTAATTATGCACAGTCGAAGAATCCTTTAATGAAGAGAATTTAAACCCCATAAACAAAATGAATCGTCAAATTGAGCATCAAGTGTTTCATTAGTTCTTACAATAGTTTTTCTATTGTGCACGTGTAGATATCGAAGTCTATTGAGTCAGTAATGGGCTACGTACCATTGTAATTTACAGTCTAAAGCTATAATTGATTGAATCATATGATATATCTAGCTGAAATATCTAAGAGATGTCATCATGTTCAGAAATATCACTCAAGGGGACAAGAATAAAGAACATCATGGTCTAAGCACTTTTCAAATCCTTCAAATTAGAATGAAACTCTGTTCTTGTGTGGTATGCTACCAAACTACTATAAGGGTTCAACCTATCTTTAATATAAATTTCATTTCCAATAAAGTAATTATGTAGCTAGTGCATTTGAATCTAAATTCGTGAAAAAAAAACACAAAGGAATCAGAATCTGGAAATCAAAATAGTCAATCAAAGAGGAAGGGCCAAGCCAAGAAGAACCCACTATTTAAGATACAGGAATAAGGCCTTGTTAAAGCTAGCTTGAAAAGCCCATTGAAGGGGATCTTCCTGACTCTCTAGTGTCACTATTCCAAGTCTTTGGCCAGTCCAATAAGGTTTCTCTCCCTTATGGCAAGATTATGTCCATGGTCTATCTGCCAAGGGGAGGAAGGTCTTTCTGTTCAATAAGGTATATTCCTCTGGTGGAGCTCCTTACCTTAGTATTAGATCTATATCTGGTAAAGTAAGGCAATAATGGCTCTCCCAATGGTTGAGGAATTATGAATATTTGATTTGTGAAAGTAGGCACTTTCTATCTACTATAAGACTCACTGAAAGAATCGAACATACTAGTTTTGGACTTTTAGACCTCCTCGAGCCTCACTTTGTTACTAAAATCTCATTTCTATCACATTTTCCCTCTAAATAACTATGGGGTCGTAGTGTGTAAAGCCCAATCATGGTTTCAAAAAATAGTGTTAAATGCTATTTATTTTATTTAAGTTTCCCTTGAACTAGAGATAATAATTTGGTTGATCTTGCTTTGCAGGTCCTTTAGTAGTTCCTTTAGTTGTTGCTGCAATACGAATTTTTACCATAAGCCTCTAATTTTGTCATCTTGTCATCTGCTAGTTGCACCTACTTGAGTCAGGCTCAACCAATTAGTCAATCTGGCGCATGCATATCCCTACTTATTCTCCACACGCCTCCGCAATGATCTCTCTATCCCTGAAATGCCATCGAAAGGGTTTGGGTATGGTAAGGGTTGCTAGATAGTTTTTTGAACCTATATATTTACATCTATTTTCACCTGGCCTTACCCTACTCTCATCTCTATGTATTCTCAAATTAAACCAACTACACAATCAGAAACGTTTTTCTTGTGTGGTATCTCAAAATACTTTTCAAACATAAAATTACAACATACTGTCACAAGGAGACTACTCATGGTTTAACAGATCGGACTTGGCATCTTACATTAACAATTTCCTTTTACATGTTGCCAATTTGCTACCCAAGCCTTGGAACCATGGCTAAAGGGGTGTACTACATGACTCGGGGTTTGCACTGCTAGTCAACTTAATTATAACTAATTATGAGAACAAGATAGCATTGTTTATATACCATATTACTTAAATTAAAGATTAGCTTCATGTATGAGTTACAGTGCACTGATAGAAACAGAGATAGTTTCCAACAAAAAGTAGCCAAAAAAGCAGCAAAAGTCAAAGGAGATGCTTATTTCACTTCTTCGGTGCTTGTCTTTGAAGACCTCCACCATCATCATCACTTCCACATTCATCCTCTTATGCCTCAAGAGCTGCAGGTACCACTCTGCCCCTATTTCTTGAAATCTTTCTGATAGGAGGCTCTGTAGCCTTCTCATAACAAGGAATCATAAGTGGACTGGTTCTGTGAGGCATCAACTGCTCACCACTTTCAACAACTTCCATCATCAACTTCCAGTCTTTAAAATCAAACCGAAAAACAAATTGTCAATAAGCAACTTCTCCAAATGCCATATATGTAGCTCTAGGAGCATTTTTGGGGACAACAAAATGTCTTCCATTTTCATCGACATTTATTTCAAATCTACCATCCTTTACTAGAAATGATAATGCAAATATGTTTTCTACTATCTAGGAAAATTATATTCTATTTAGAACTAAATTCTCTAATCTAGCTTGCTTTTGTTTTCGCAAACTGTTAAACATGCTTTCCAAATTCCTGTTTGTTTCTGATTTTTCATCTTTTGGGGACTCTTTCACTACTTCAGTTCAAGTGCTTTCTGTCAGCTTAGTCTCTTTTCTCTATACTATAGCTTTCCTTTGCTTGGGTTCATTATACATTGGTCCAAGCATAGTTCAAATTCTTGTCACGTCCTGGAAAACAGAAGCAGCTAAAAGCCCAATATTTCTCCATGATATTTGGGTTTGATCATCATTTCCCTCCAAAGACCTACTTCCATATGCCTGGTCACTATAGTTTCCTAGAATAGCACTACTAATAAAATCAACTGGAGTAGCACCATCATTGTTCTATGATCTGTTAACAGTAGCGAGGACTGTGGATTTGAGATCAAAGAGTGTCTCATCATCTGCAACTTGTTCACGAGGTCTCTAAACAAGATTGTGCAAGCTTTCCACTTTGCTAATTATAGCCTCAAATTTGTCAGATTCTTCTTTTAAAATATCTTCTCTCTCCTCAGCAATCGAAGTCTTGAGGGCATGATAATGGGACCTTAATATGCAACGCTGCACCATACTCTGATTATTACCATTGCATGCAGTAGCATCTTCTTTCTCTCTCGGGGGCTCACTGTGGCCTTGTTGTGATCCTTTTACCCCATGAGAGGAATATTGCAGTGTGTAACTCAATGTTCCTTCCTCTTTAACTCTATCTCAGGTACCAAGCCTTCTACCCATCCTTTCTATCACCTGCTTTTGGAGTTGAGAGCAATGCAAAGATTCATCCAAAGCTGCAAGGAAGGGCTTGAAATTGAGATTTATGATTGAAGAATTGTCATGAAATAGAAAGAGAGAAAGAAAAGCTTTTCGTGTTGCATTGAAATGAGGGAGGGCAAGGATTTGTGATTTCCCCTACCTGGAAAAGTTTTCTCCATAATAGAAGAGGGATGAAGACCCACGATAATGGATACAAAGTCCCAAGATTTGCACATTGTCAAATGAAATGCATAGGTGCAACGTGCCAATTAAGCGTGAGGATTGGGAGAAGTGACACATGTGGGGGAGTGACCATATTGTTGAAGATTTGTTTACATTGAGGAAGGACACCATTTCAATATGGTGAGAATGTTACTTCTAAATGGCACTCATGGTTTCCTCAACCTTCAGTCTGATAAATTTAGCGTGGATAGTTTCCAACACCACTTGCTCATCCACATGAGGGAGTTTACAATTTGTATATCTTTGTCTCAATCCCACGGTGAATATGTTAGTGTGAGGATCCACTATTTCATGATCCATATGTTGGATGCTTTGCTCAACTTGAGCTTTATAAGGAAATCACTTTAGATATCTAGAATGTCTCAAAAATTTATTTGAACAATTATTGTCTTGCAACAATGTTTATTGATGATAAATTTCTTGGAAATGTACACATCAATATAAGAGTGTGACCGATGGCATGGATACTTGGCCTTTCGGGTCAAAATGGCTCTAAAGATAATATTTGAAATATCCTTTGAGCCTTTCTTTGATATGACATCCAAGAAGTTGGAGTGAAGACATCAAGGAACTCTATATTTTGACATATTCCAGCTGAATCGGAAAACATGCAAGAGAAACTAAAACCAGAGGTTATATAAGTAATAGGCCCAGTGTATGGGAAATCCAGGCTTTTAGAGGAATATTTCCACATTTAATAATTGGATGAGGATGAATATTTATGTTAAACTATGTGTTGTTACTGATATGTTTGGACATTTTGGGTGAACATTTTTCCCATCTTCAAGAACATCCAATAACTTTTGAGTCTAAGATAGATTTTAAGAGATCATTTATCAAATTAGTTGTCCATATATGAAAGACAATAAAGTTTTGGAAGAGATACATTGTAGTACTATCAAAGTAGATTCTGGACCATGCTAGAAAATGGATCAAAAAGGTTTTCAGAATCTTTGCTGAAATTTGACATTTAGCATTTTCTTATCAACTTTCATGGAGGAAAAAAGTGGTAGGAGAAACTTGCACAATAATTGTGGCCACTGGAATGAGAAACAAGATGAATTAGCAAAATGGAATTTGTTTCTGTCATGACACATGGGAAGATACTTATTACTCTCAACGTGCTTGTACATGAAACTGAGTTTTTTCACTTGAGTAGGCGATTGCATGCTATTTGATCCAGGTGGATCCAAGGACACACAAAGGACCAAGAGGGTTTATGGAAGCTCAAAAATCAAAGTGATCTGAATGATTACAAACTAGGACCAGAGCATATATCTTGTCGTCTTGATCGTAACGATGCGAACTGTTTGTTGATCTGAGCTCGTATGAGGGAGAACGAGCCAGTCAAATTTTTGGTCAAAGTTGGACTGTGGGCCAGGTTTAAGTGTCCTACAATTTGACCAACCCCGGGGCATGAAACCTAGCTCCTGAAAGTGGGTGAACTTGTTGGATCATTAATTTTTCTATAATTCCCCTATATTAAACAAATTAAAAAAAATGTGTTATTATTTAAAAAATAATTATAATAAAATATTATAAAACGAGTGGCGTGCCATGACCCTCACCACCCCCACCAGAACCTAAAAAAAAAAATTCAATTATTAAAGGGTCAACGGGCTATGACTCCCGCTGGCCCAACCGCATCACTTAACAAAATTTATGTTTAAATATGGGCTGGCGGCCATGACCTCACTAGACCCTCCAACCACCGCCATAAAAAAACATTGTAATGGGCTGTGGGCGGGCCATCTCTAGTGGACCCGGCCCATGCCCCAACCTTATAAAAATGCCACATAAAGTAAATGCGAGGATGGTGGGGATTGAACCCACGCGGCCCACGTGGGCCAGCCCCCACCGGGTAGCCCCATAATACCACTAACCAACCATTAATACGCCAATCAACAATGAAACAAACTCCACCTGATGCGACGGATTCATTAAGCGCACCAAACGCGTGACTGTGTGCCATTCAAACAAACTATGGCCTAAAATATTATATATATGCGAATTTTGTGGGGAGGTGGGATTTGATCCCCTGACCGCCCCTTAACCAATTTCCATATTTCACCAATGCACCAAACAATCTCATTGTTTTATCCAACAAATTTTTACATATAAAACTATCATTTGTTTAGTGCACCCACTATGGAGGAAGGCAGAACGAGGCACAGTTTTCAAGACATGTAATTTTTTATTAATTTTTATAGGTGGAACCATGAACCCAAAGAAGAGGAAGGCGAAACCATGATTGAGCCAAATTTTCAGGAGGGTGAAATTTTGCCAATGTCCAAATTGGACAAATTTTATGTCGATCTTACACCTCTCAGTGCCACGAACCTGATGGCATAGTCAGAATTTTGATCTTAGAAATAGATCTTCAAATGACCCGAAGGAGGTAATCTTTCAGGAATCTATGGGGAATCTAAAAGATTCCTAAAGCCCTAGATTTTCATTTTCTCAAAATTCATAAATTTGACAATCGATTTTGCACTATTCGAAACCAGAAATTTGATGGTGCATTCAGACATTCCATTTGATCATTTTATTTTTCAACCACATTTCAAAGTGGAGTGTAGGTGTTAGCGTTCATGTGCGAGTAGTGATTTCCATGTGATGCGACATTGTGAGATTGATGGTACGACCAACTTCAACAGTTTGACATCCTTCTCTTCAAATGGCCCCAAGATGTGAGGTATATGCAGTGTGTTCATGTACTTCTTTTTGCTATGAGATTCATTGTGCTGCATAGATCCCTATTTGATGTTTGATGTGGGATCTTGCTTTCCCACTTGTTTCATGATTCCTGCTTGATGTGATGCAGAATCATCTATGGAATGTACTTGTTGTCATGATTCGTCATGTTTTGTTTGAGATCCCTTTGTTGTTATGTTGATGGGATACTCATGTGTCGCCATGTATGTTTGCATTGAGATCCCTTTTATGCCATGTTGGTGGGATGCTCATTATCATCATGCATGAGTTTAGGTCATACTCATATGAGTCCTTTTTGAGTGAGATTTCCTATAGTGGAACATATCTTGGAGCCACTCCTGCGTGAGGGAATTTTCCTTGTATTATAGCGACGTCACAACCTATGTACATCATCAATATTGATAGCACTTAATGTAGCAGCCTACACCATCTTGACACTAGGGCCTGGAGACGTAGTCCCTCCTGGACAAACTCCGTTATCAACATCTTGAGTCTTATGTTGTTGATGATTGCCATGTTCCTTCCTCTTTACAGCATGCATATATGTTCAATTATGCTATTTTTAATGCAATTCTAATCACATCACGAAAGTAAAAGATCTTGGTTAAATCCAAGAGTTGAGTCAACTCAGATCAAGTTTGGTATCAGAGCGGTCTTTGCATGGATGTGAATTGCAAGTGTGAACAATGGAACATGCAGCAACAGAGGATGAAAAAGTGATGTACGAGACCATGCTCAAAATTTCCCAAAGGGTGGAAATAATGTATGAAGCTCTACAAAAAGAGACAGAGGAAAAGGAGCAATTGCAACTTCAGTTACGAGCCACAGAAGAGGCCCTAGAAGAACTGAAGCACAACAAAAAGAATCTTCAAACAAAGAATTTTGAATTGAAGATGCTTCTACATGAAGAGAAAGAGGAAAAACAGAGTTTGCTACAATAGCTACAAGCTAAGGACGAGGCCTTGGAAAAGCTGCAGCATGACCCATGTGAGGTAAAAAGTAATTCTCTAAATTCATGTATGTGTCCTGATGATGATTTCGCTATTTTTGAAAATCATACCACAGGAATTGGCTCCAAACTCTTGAATAAAATGGGTTATGAAGGAAAAGGCTTGGGCATTAATGGACAAGGCATTGTCAACCCCATCAGAGTAGATGAATTACCCCGTCAGGCAGGACTTGTGTATGTCAGAAAGGAAGTTGGGGAATGTGCCACGACAGCCAGTGAACCACCAACAATAGATGATGAGAAGCCCTCATCAGTTCTTTCCAAATTGACAAATGAGGTAAAAGATGTTAGTTTCCTTTCAGTTTCATCTTCACATAGTATGATTTCTGGTTGGATGTGAGATGTGGAGATACCAATTATAGGGACAAACATGAGGCTCCTTACCAGGATGAGGTATAAGGAGGAAAAAGAACTTGGTTTTAATAACCAAGGCATAACTCAACCATTGTAGGTTGTGCAGAAACCTTAATTTACAGGTTGAGATACACCGAAGGAGAATGCTCAAAGGTGGCCAATCCTTCCAAGACATCGTCGAAATATTCGAGGAAAGAGAATGATGGGAACACATCCCCATCATCCCATGGCAGTGTCCATTGCAGGGGAAGAGCTAAGTTAATCTCTCATCGCCATAATGACACCATCGATAGTAAGGAAAGGTATAACCAGTCTTAATATTCGAATGTTCATTTCAATTATAATCATGTTGTTAATGATGGACATAAAACATGGCATCAAAAAACATGTACCATTTTTGGATTACATAACCATACATTTTCTAAGTTTTGGAAAAGAATAGTAGCACAAACAAAGATGAGGCATGAAAGACCCTCTCAATAGCAAGCAAAGAAACAGGCTAAGCAGGTCTGGAGGAAGAAGATGTATCGCAGTCATTGCAACATAGGTGGCCATCAAAGAGCCACTTGTTAGAGGCTCCATCCAGAGCAGCGCCTTAAAGACAAAGTGTCGGTGCATGAACCAAGTGAAACAATTGTTCGACAAGAAAAACCACCACAGGGGGATGACCCATTCACATCGATAAGTGAAAAATGGTTTCTAGATATGTTAGCTTGTCATGGTCATGCTTTTGTAAATCATTTGCTGCATTTTAAAATGTAAAAGTGATGATGTGTTTTCCATCACTTGTTAAGCAACAATGATGTCTGGTCTTATTTTGAGTTGCATGATAAACTGTGAAAGTGATGTCGTGTTTCCATCACTTGTCAAAGCAAAAATAGTGTTTGGCCTTGTTTATTTAAATCATGTGTTACAGTGATGATGTGTTTTCCATCACTTGTTGGAGCAACAATGATATGTTGGCATCGTTTTTGTAGCTGAGGTATTGTTTCCATTTTGATGTAAACTTGACCACCAAGTATGTGTTATAAACTCGTGGCAAGTATGGGATGCTTGGGTCATTAGTTGGTCATGTAAGACAAGCATGTAATTTGCAAAACAATGTAATACAAGTTGCAGAGGTTGCAGGTGTCAAATCATCGCTTAAGGCTCCGAAGAACAAAGGTGAAGGAGATGAAAGCGAGACCTTTTCAGGACGCTTGTGAAGCAGACAAGGTACAGAGAAGTTGCAGATTGTTTTTCATGCTTTTGGAGGACCAAAAGCTCCTCAGTGGGGAGGATTGATCCAGGTGGCTCCAAGGACACACAAGACAAAGAGGGCTTATGGAAGCTCAAAAATCAAAGTGATTAGAATGATTTCAAACTAGGACCAAAGCGTAGATCTTGTCATCCTAATCGTAACGGTGTGAATGGTTCGTCGATCCAAGCTCGTATGAGGGAGAACGAGCTAGTACAAGTTTTGGTCAAAGTTGGACTGTGGGCCAGGTTTAATTGTCCTACAATTTTACTGACCCCAGGGCATGAAACCAAGCTCCAAAAAGTAGGCAAATTTGTTGGATCATTAATTTGTCTAATATCCCCTATATTAGACAAATTCAAAAAAATGTGTTATTATTTAAAAAAAATAATAATAAAAAAAATATTATAAAATGGGTGGTGGTCCATGACCCCCGTCACTCCCACCGGAACCCAAAAAAATAATTTCAATTATTAAAGGGCCAACGGGCCATGACCCTCATCAGCGCGACTGCATCACTTAACAAAATTTATGTTTAAATATGGGATGGCGGCCATGACCCCGCCGGACCCTCCAACCACCGCCATAAAAAAACATTGTAATGGGTTGTGGGCAGGCCACCTCCAGTGGACCCGGCCCATGCGCCCACCTTATAACAATGCCACATAAGTTAAATGTGAGGTCGGCGGGGATTGAACCTACATGGGCCAGCCCCATAATACCACCAACCAACCATTAATATGCCAATCAACAATGAAACGAACTCTGCCTAATGCGACGACTTCATTAAGCATGCCAAATGCATGACTATGTGTCATTCAAACAAACTATGGCCTAAAATATTATATATATGTGGATTTTGTGGCGAGGCGGGATTTGATCCCCCAACCTCCCCTTAACCAATTTCCATATTTCACCAATGCGCCAAACAATTTTATTGTTTTATCTGCCCAAATTTTTACATATAAACCTATCATTTGTTCAGTGCAGCCAGTATGGAGTAAGGTAGAACGCAGCATGGTTTTCGAGACATGTCATTTCTTATTAATTTTTGCAGGTGGAACCATGAGCCCAGAGAAGAGGCAGGCAGAACCATGATTAAGCCAAATTTTCAGGAGGGTGATATTTTTCCAGTGTCCAAATTGGACAAATTTTATGTTGATCTTACACCTCTCAGCAACACAAACTTGATGGCATAGTCAGAATTTTGATCTGAGCAATAGATCTTTAGATGACCCGGGGGAGGGAATCTTTGAGGAATCTAAAAGATTCCTTAAGCCCCAGATTTTTATTTTCTCATAATTCATAAATTTGACAGTCGATTTTGCACTATTCGATGCCACAAATCTGATGGTGCATTCATATTTTCTATTTGATCATTTCCTTTTTTGTCCACTTTTCAAAGTGGAGTGAAAGTGTCAAAATTCATGTGCAAGCATTCATTTCCATGCGATGCGATGTCGTGAGATTGATGGTACGACCAACTTCAGTAGTTTAACATCCTTCTCTTTAGATGGCCCCAAGATGTGAGGCATGCAGTGTGTTCATGTACTTCTTTTTTCTATAAGATGCATTGTGTTGCATAGATCCCTATTTGATGTTTGATGTGGGATCATGTTTTCCTACTAGTTTCATGATTCCTGTTTGATGTGATGCAGAATCATCTGTGGAATGTACTTGTTGTCATGATTGGTCATGTTTTTTTTGATATCCCTTTGTTGTTATGTTGATGGGATACTCATGTGTCGCCATGTATGTTTGCATTGAGATCCCTTTTATGCCATGTTGGTAGGATGCTCATTATCATCATGCATGACTTTAGGTCATACTGATAGGACTCCTTTTTGAATGAGAGTTCCTACAGCGGAACATCTCTTGGAGCCACTCCTATGTGAGGGCATTTTCCTTGTATGATAGCGACGTCACCACCTATGTACATCATCACTATTGACAACACTTAATGCATCGACCTACACAATCTTAACACTGGGGCCCAAAGACGTAGTCCCTCCTGGACGAACTCCATAATCAACGTCTTGAGTCTTATGTTGCTGATGATTTCCATGTTCCTTCTTCTTTACAACATGCATATATGTTTAATTATGCTATTTTTAATGCAATTCTAATCACACCACAAAATTAAAAGATCTTGGTTAAATCCGAGAGTTGAGTCAACTCAAATCAAGTTTGGTATCAGAGTGGTCTTTACATGGATGTGAATTGCAAGTGTGAACAATGGAACATGTGGCGACAAAGGATGAAAAAGTGATGTATGAGAACATGCTCAAAATTTCCCAAAAGGTCGAAATAATGTATGAAGCTCTACCAAAAGAGATAGAGGAAAAGGAGTGATTGTTGCTTCAGTTACGAGACACAGAAAAGGCCCTGGAAGAACTGAAGCACAACAAAAAGAATCTTCAAACAGAGAACGTTGAATTGAAGATTCTTTACATGAAGAGAAAGAGGAAAAACAGAGTTTGCTACAACAGCTACAAGCTAAGGATGAGGCCTTGGAAAAGATGCAACGTGACCCATGTGAGGTAAAAAATAATTCTCTAAATTCATGTATGTGTCCTGATGATGATTACGCTATTTTTGAAAATCATACCATAGGAATTGGCTCCAAACTCTTGAATAAAATGGGTTATGAAGGAAAAGGCTTGGGCATTAATGGACAAGGCATTGTCAACCCCATCAGACGAGAGGGATTACCCCGTTAGGAAGGACTTGGGTATGTAAGACAGGAAGTTGTGTAATGTGCCACAACAGCTAGTGAACCACCAACAATAGATGATGAGAATCCCTCATCAGTTCTTTCCAAATCGATAGAGGAGGTAAAAGATGTTGATTTCCTTTCAATTTCATCTTCACATAGTATGATTTCTGTTGGAGATGTGGAGATACCAATTACGGGGAAAAACATGAGGCTTATTACTAGGATGAGGTACAAGGAGAAAAAAGAAATTGGTTTTAATAACCAAGGCATAACTCAACCATTGGAGGTTGTGAAAAAACCCCAATTTTCAGGCTTGAGATACACTGAAGGAGAATGCTCGAAGGTGGACGATTCTTCCGAGACATCATTGAAATCATCGAGGAAAGAGAATGATGGGAACACATCCCCATCATCCCATGGCAGTGTCTATTGTAGGGGAAGAGCTAAGGCAAGCTCTCATCATCATAATGACACCAAAAACAACAAGAAAACGTATAACAATTCTCGATATTTGAATGTTCATTTCAATTATAATCATGTTGTTAATGATGGACATAAAACATGGCATCGAAAAACATGTACCTTCTGTGGATTACATAACCATACATTTTCTAAGTGTTGAAAAGAATAGCAACACAAACAAATATAAGGCATGAAAGACCCTCTCAACAGTAGGCAAAGAAACATGTTAAGTAGGTCTGGAGGAATAAGATGTATTGTAACCATTGCAATAGAGGTGGCCATCAAAGAGCCACTTGTTGGAGGCTCCATCCAAATCAACGCCTTAAAGACAAAGTGTCGATGCATGAACCAGGTGAAACAATTGTTCGACAAGCAAAACCACCACAGGGGGATGACCCATTCACATCAATAAGTGAAAAATGGTTTCTAGATATGTTAGCTTTTCATGGTCTTGCTTTTGTAAATCATTTGTTGAATTTTAAAATGTAAAAGTGATGATGTGTTTTCCATCACTTGTTAAGAAACAATGATTTCTGGTCTTATTTTGAGTTGCATGATAAAATGTGAAAGTGATGTTGTATTTCCATCACTTGTCAAAGCAAAAATAGTGTTTGGCCTTTTTTTTAAATCATGTGTTGCGGTGAAGATGTGTTTTCCATCACTTGTTGGAGAAACAATGATATGTTGGCCTCGTTTTCGTAGCTAGGGTATTGTTTCCACTTTGATGTAAACTTGACCACCGAGTATGTCTTATAAACTCGTGGAAAGTATGGGATGCTTGGGTCATTAGTTGGTCATGTAAGACAAGCATGTAATTTGAAAAAGAATTTACTACAGGTTGCAGAGGTTGCAGGTGTCAACTCATCTCTTAAGGCTTCGAAGAACAAAGGTGAAGGAGATGGAAGCGAGACCTTTTCAGGACACTTGTGATGCAGACAAGGTACAGAGAAGTTGCAGATTATTTTTCGTGCTTTTGGAGGACCAAAAGCTCCTCAGTGGGGAGGATTGATCCAGGTGGCTCTAGGGACACAGACATGACAAAGAGGGCTTATGGAAGCTCAAAAATCAAAGTGATCAGAATGATTTAGAACTAGGACCAGAGCGTAGATATTGTTGTCCCAATTGTAATGGTGCAAATGGTTCGTCAATCTGA
Organism: Pinus tabuliformis; assembly: GCA_031772625.1. NCBI lineage: Eukaryota > Viridiplantae > Streptophyta > Pinopsida > Pinales > Pinaceae > Pinus > Pinus tabuliformis. Next base: position 610,012,461 of record CM062811.1, on the reverse strand, counting down.
CCTCGTATGAGGAAGAACGAGCCAGTCAAAGTTTTGGTCAAAGTTGGATTGTGGGCCAGGTTTAAGTGTCCTACAATTCAACCAACCTCAAGATATGAAACCTAGCTCCCGAAAGCTTGCAAATTTGTTGGATCGTTAATTTCTCTAATATCCCCTATATTAGACAAATTCAAAAAAATGTGTTATTATTTAAAAAAAATAATAAAAAAATATTATAAAAAGGGTGGCGGGTCATGACCCCCGCCACCCCCACCAGAACCCAAAAAAAAAAATTCAATTATTAAAGGGCCAATGGGCCATCACCCCCACCAACCCAACCGCATCACTTAGCCAAATTTATGTTTAAATATGCGCCGACGGCCATGACCCCGCTGAACCCTCCAACCACCGCCATAAAAAACAATGTAATGGGTTGTGGGCAGGCCACCTCTAGTGGACTCGGCCCACACCCCCACCTTATAATAATGCCACATAAATTAAATGTGAGGTTGGCGGGGATTGAACCCACTTGGCTCATGTGGGCCGGCCCCAACCAGGTGGCCCCATAATACCACCAACCAACCATTAATACACCAATCAACAACGAAACGAACCCCACCGATGTGACGGCTTCATTAAGCACGCCAAATGCGTGACTGCTTTCCATTCAAACAAAATATGGCCTAAATATTATATATATGTGGATTTTGTGGGGAGGCGAGATTTGATCCCCTGACCTCCCCTTAACAAATTTCCATATTTCACCAATGCACCAAACAATTTCATTGTTTTATCCACCCAAATATTTACATATAAACCTATCATTTGTTCAGTGCGCCCAGTATGGAGGAAGACAGAATGCGGCATGGTTTTCAAGACATGTAATTTTTTATTAATTTTTGCAAGCGGAACCATGAGCCCAAAGAAGAGGTAGGCGAACCATGATTGAGCCAAATTTTCAGGAGGGTGAAATTTTGCGAGTGTCCAAATTGGACAAATTTTATGTCAATATTACACCTCTCAATGACACAAACCTAATGGCATAGTCAGAATTTTGATCTGAGCAGCAGATCTTCAAATGACCCGGAGGAGGGAATCTTTGAGGAATCTACGAGGAATTTAAAAGATTCCTTAAGCCCCAGATTTCAATTTTCTAAGTATTCAAAAATTTGACAGTCAATTTTGCACTATTCGACACCACAAATATGATGGTGCATTTAGATTTTCCATTTGATCATTTCATTTTTCAACCACTTTTCAAAGTGGAGTGCAGGTGTTAGCATTCATGTGCAAGCATCATTTCCATGCGATGCGACGTCGCGAGATTGATGGTACAGCCAGCTTCAGTAGTTTGCCATCCTTTTCTTCATATGGCACCAGGATGTGAGGTATATGTAGTGTGTTCATGTACTTCTTTTTGCTATGAGATGCATTGTGCTGCATAGATCCCTATTTGATGTTTGATGTGGCATTGTGTTTTCCTACTTGTTTCATGATTCCTACTTGATGTGATGCGAATCATATGTGGGATGTACTTGTTGTCATGATTTGTCATGTTTTGTTTGATATCCCTTTGTTGTTATGTTGATGAGATATTCATGTGTCACCATGTATGTTTGCATTGAGATTCCTTTTATGCCATGTTGGCAAGATGCTCATTATCATCATGGATGAGTTTCGGTCATACTGATAGGAGTCATGTTTGAATGAGGGTTCTTGCAGTGGAACATCTCTTGGAACCACTCCTACGTGAGGGAATTTTCCTTGTGTGATAGCGACGTCACCACCTATGTACATCATCACTATTGATAACACTTAATGCAGCGGCCTACACCATATTTACACCGGGGCATGGAGACGTAGTCCCTCCTAGAAGAACTCTGTTATCAATGTCTTGAGTCTTATTTTGTTGATGATTGCCATGTTCCTTCTTCTTTATAGCATGCATATATGTTCAATTATGCTATTTTTAATGCAATTCTAATCACATCACGAAATTAAAAGATCTTGGTTAAATCCGGGAGTTGAGTCAACTTGGATCACTATTTATTGTCAAAGTATATCAATACAAGTGATGAAAAAACATATTTTCAGTTCCCTGGAACATATCTTATTTTCACTACTTGTTGAGGATAAATCCATGGCCATAGTTGAGAAACATAATCAAAAGAAAATAAATATGTAGTTTATTTAAAAAAAATTGGCCTGAGCAGAATACATATGCACCAAATTACAAAATGTGAAAGTCAAAGTTCTATATAAAAGTTTTAAATTAAAAAAAAAATCCAAACAGTTGCCAGGAATTTTAAAGAATGTAACATCCCAGCACTCATCCAATGGCCATTCGAGGAGGGTCGAAGCCATCCATCAATATGAAGAGATCTATAAAAGCAAGTAGGGACTTTGAAGAAGGGATTCTTGATTTTTCATACCCAAATGTTGCGTGATTATTGAGCAAGGGCCTGATGAGTAAGTGAGGGTTTCCCTTTTATTTTTGTTTCAATCTATTTTCATGCTTAGATTTTTAATAATATGATGTCATTGGTGGACCTTAATATACGGCGTTGCACCATACTCTGATTGTTACCATTGCATGTAGTAGCATCTTTGTTCTCTATGGGGGGCTTAATGTGTCCTTGTTGTGATCCTTTAACCCCACGAGAGGAATATTGTAGTGTCTAACTCAATGTTTCTTCCTCTTTAACTCTATCTCGGGTACCCAACCTTCTACCCATCCTTTCTATCACCTGCTTTTGCAATTGAGAGCAATGTAGAGATTCAACCAAAGCTAGAAGGAAGGGCTTGAAATTGAGATTTATGATTGAAGAACTGTCATGAAATGGAAAGACAGCAAGAAAAGATTTTTGTGTTGCATTGAAATGAGGGAGGGTAGGGAGTTGTGATTTCCCCTACCCTGAGAAGTCTGCTTTGTTGTTTTTTTCGTTGTTTTCCCTATTGGGTTTTTGTCGCCTTTTGTAATTTTGAATTTTTCTTATGTGGTATGCTACCAAACTACTATAAGATTTTAGCCTATATTTAATATAAATTTCGTTTCCAATATATTAATTGTGTGGCTAGTTCATTTGAAGCTAAATTCATGAAAATACAAAACCCAAATAACCTAATTTCAGGTGAAAAAGTTGGCAGATTGTTTGAAGCAATTGAATTTGGGGAAGGAATTAAAGGAGAGAAAGGGTACATGTGCAAGTATTTTCTTGGGTAAATTGGGCTCTTGAAAGAAGAACAAGGCTTCAAAACCACTAATCCTTCCACCATGGTCCAAATTTGCCCAGCGAAAATAGACATCAAACAAATCAAAGTTTTGTGGACAAGCCATTGAAGAGATCCTCCTCAATATTGATCCCTCAACGCATCCAAATTCAACCACGAAACACTAACTACGAGCGAATCACTACAGCATTTCATGTGAAAATATAAAACAAATTTGCAAATCAATTCTAAGAACGACAATCGATCTAGAAACCCTAAAGATTGATTCAGCGACCTATACATGTTTCCATATAGCCACAAAGAAGATTGTACCATGCCCATTATTGTTCTGGTCTTTCCTTTTTTTTCAACTACTCAACATTCATTCAAATACAATAAAGCGGGGATGAAAACGTGGCAGAAATTAAATTTATTAGTGTTCTAGTCTTTCCTTTTTTTTCAACTACTCAACATTCATTCGAATACACTAAGCGGGGAAGAAAACGCGGCAGAAATTAAATTTTTAATTTGGATGATCATTAACTTTTTATTTATAATTATTTATTTTTTTATAAATTTTAAAAACATTATATTTTATGAATATATCACAATGTATGGAATGTATATTTTCTTAACTTATTGTATACTCATTTCAAAAGTTTATATTTTTTATTTTCCAAAATTACAAAATAACTAACCATGTTGTAAGTAATAATTTTACACAAATTCAAATTTGGATTTTATATAATTAAACCAAAAAAACTATAAATATTGTTTATTAATGTTTAATTATCTAATACTAATATTATGGGTTTCCATGTTATTTAAACAAATGAGATTTAGTTTTATGGTTATTATGTCAAACTTTAAAGCTAAAAATTAACTTTTAACAATGTAATCTTTTATAACCAATTGGGATGTAGTTCATTGTTATGGTAGTAAAAAATGAATCTCATGGGTTCTGCCATCGCATAAATCCTTTCTAATCAATTTGGTTGTAGTTCATTGTGATGGTAGTAAAAAATGGATCTCATGAGCCTGGTCCCACCCACACATTGGTATAGTTCTACCCAAGGAACCATTGATCTTTCTCTATGAATCGGCAATATTGTACCAAGAAGCACCATAATGTATGTGTTAGGATATTCCGACACATAGGATATAGTTAAGTTCAACTTGGTCTAGTATAGAGTTAGGTAAAGTGTGTTTCTTTACCGTTGTACATTTTGTAACTTACAATCCGACGGTCACGATATGTAGTGATCTGACGGTTCACTCTCACCTCGGTATTACCGACACTTGATCCGTGGCTTAACACCCGATTGGTCCATGAGTTCTATTTAAAGCGCATGGAGGGTCATTTTTCGGGTGATCCGTGCATGAGAGAAGCTTATGTAAATTTTCATTCTTTGATTAATAAATTGCCTGTAGTACCCACGTTGGGACAGGCCGTGGACTGTTTCCCTCCTTGCACTCTGAGGGTTTTAACCACGTCAAAAATACTGGTGTATTGATTTGAGATCTGGTTGTGAGCGGTGTCCTTTTGGTATTCTTTCTGTGGAACTTACCCTGTAAATTCCTACATGGTATCGGAGCTATTTGAGGGCCGCGTCCGTTGGTGATCCAAATCTGAAGCCGGTAGAACTGCATGCGGCTGTCGTTTCCTAGATCTGCTGTTTCTGACTGCTTTCGGGCCGAGAGGACTGCTCTGTTGCGTTCGGAGCATCTGTTCCAGTGAGGAACCCCTTTCGTTTCACGCGAAAAGGTTTCCGGTAGCCCTAGCTGCGTCATTTTTCAGATCGGGAGGTATACAGTGTTTCTTTTGCAGTTTACTGTTATTTTCTCTCTGCTTATTTCGGTCTCAGTTTATTTAGCCTTTTTTTACCGGATCTATACCTTTCATTTCTGCGTATGCTCTTTGCCCTGCGACTCTGTGCGATCTGGGCAAATCAGAAACAGAAAGGAAGGATTTTTCTCATGCGTATGCTCTTTTCCCTGCACCTTAGTGTGATCTCGGAAAATCAGAAACATTGAGAAAAATATTTAGTTTTTCGGCTAAAGCTAACTTTGAGACTTTTTTTAAATTTCTAGTTTTTTGGCTAAAGCTAACTTCGAGCCACAAGGTTCGTTTTTCTTTGCATATTCGTGTTGGGTTTTGTGTTTTGTGTTTTGTAGGGAAAAAGAACTTTTTTCAAGGCAAGCATGCAAACCAAGGCCCCCCCTCTCTCTCTCTCTCTCTCTCTCTCTCTCTCTCTCTCTCTCTCTCAAATTTTTTGTATAGATCAATTGGTTCAAAGCTATTTTAAGAGAGTAGAGGTCTTGGGTTCAAGTCTCCATTTTGTGGGGGGCGGATTTTTTCATTCCCGCACATTCGCGCACTTTGCCGGCAACGTCAACAATTTTTTTTCAAAAAGCCATAACTTCTTCATCCGGAAGCCTTTTTCAGAGCCGTTTTTTTTAAAACCGCCTATTTTTTCGAGATCTATCCGTTGGAACACTTACTTTCAGCATCTTCAGCTTCAGTTTTTTTTAAATGGAAAGTCCATGCCAAGTCATTCTTGACAGCACTAACTACTTCCAATGGGTAGAATACATGGAAGATTTACTTAGAAGTAAAGGTCTCTTCAGAATAGCCACAAACCAAGAGAAGAAACCAAAAGATGAAGACAAGGCGGCAAAATGGGAAAATAGACAAGATCAAGCATGTGGTTTGATAGGGATGTCTATTTCTCCTGATCTTAGATTCCACATTGCAGGACTTGAGACTCCTCATGAAGCATTAGAAAAACTTGCTAAAGTTTTTGGGATTAAAAATGAAATTAGAGCCCATCAACTTGAAAATGAGCTGCTTACTTTGGATCCTAATAATTTTTCTTGCATTGAAGATTTCTTGTCCAAATTCAAAACCCTTAGATATCTCTTGGAAGGTGTTAAAGTTAAGAAAGAAGATGGTAACCTTATTTATTCCATCCTTACTAAGTTGGGACCAGCCTACTCTGTATTTGTTTCCACTTTCCATTCTACAAGGGAAGCTTTCATTTGTCAAGGACAAGACTACAAGGCCCCTTCCTTTGACTCCTTTTATGATTCCTTAATAAGAGAACAAGAAAAACTCTTACACCTTGGTCTTCTTAATCTTGGAAACTCTTCCACGAAAGCGTTAGCCGCCCAGCAGCAACCAAATTCAAAGAATCCTAAGAAGTCATATCCTCAAAAGAATGGTCCTAAACCATCTCAGCCTCAAAATGAAAGATCATTTCAGCAAAATGATAAGACCAATAAAAACAAATGGAAGAAGACTGATAGACATTGTAACTTTTGTAATCGAGATGGCCACTTAGAATCTAAATGCTTTAAGAAGATGGAAGCCTTGGAAGCCGCAATGAAGAAACATAACATCCATGTGGAGCCTACTTCAACTTCAACTTCCGGAATGGCACTTTCTGCATCTCATTGTCAATCATCTCAGTCTGGTTATGCATTAAATGTATCTTCTTCTTCTTCTCATTCTCATGAGTGGCTCATTGATTCTAGATCCTCTTGTCACATGGCCAAAAACCAAGCCATGTTTTCTTCTTTAAATGATTGTAACACCAAAAATATATATATTGGTGATGATAGATCTCTTAATGTTGTAGGGACTGGAACTGTTCATCTAGACAATGGTCAGTTTAATGATGTATTATGTGTTCCAACCTTATCCTGCAACCTTCTATCTGTCTATCAGATAACTCACTCAGGTGAAGGTAAAATTGCTGAATTTTCACCTCATGATGTTGTAATCAAGGATCTAAACGATCCTAAACAGATTCTAGCTACTGGTTTTGCTGATGATTCCAAAAGGTTGTATAAGTTTCACAACTTTGGGTCATCCAATCTTCCCTCAGTATTTGTTGCTCATAATGATGAAGTGAGCAAACTTTGGCATGAGCGATTTGGTCACTTAAACTATCGCTCCCTTCAGCATCTATGTAAAGAAAATATGGTGACAGGTCTTCCTATGGTATCTTGCAGAGATGGTGTTTGTTCCGGATGTGTACTCGGAAAACATCATCGGGACAGTTTTGACAAACGTGCCTCTTGGCACGCCTCAGCCCCTTTACAGCTTGTGCACAGTGATTTATGTGGTCCTCTTCCTGTTGATTCATTCTCTGGCTGCAAGTACTTCTTAACTTTCATTGATGATTTCTCCAAACGCACTTGGGTATACTTCTTAAAACTCAAGAGCGAAATATTTAACACTTTTTTGGCCTTCAAAGCCTTTGTTGAAAAACAATCTGGACATCAAATTCTTAAGCTAAGAACTGATAATGGTGGAGAATATGTTAAAAACACATTCATCAACTTTTGCACCGAAAATGGAATTCAAATGCAACATACTGTTCCATACACTCCACAACAAAATGGTGTAGCTGAAAGGAAAAATCGCACCTTAAAGGAAATGGCTAATTGTATGCTGCAATCTAAAGGACTCAGTCTTAGTTTTTGGGCCGAAGCAATTAATTGTGCAAATTATATAATCAATCGCACTCCTACTAAGGTTCTAGAGAATATCACTCCAGAAGAAGCTTGGAGTTCCATTAAACCAGATGTAAGTCACTTTCGTGTGTTTGGAAGTGAAGCATGGACCCATATTCCAGATGAAAAGCATAAAGCTTTAGAACCTAAGAGTGAGAAATGTACTTTTGTTGGATATTCTGAAGATGTAAAAGGTTATAGACTTATTCCATTTAAGTCCAAAAATGTTATCATTAGAAGAGATGTAAAATTTGATGAAAATAAATCGGCCTGCGAGCCTAGTCCGGCGGATGTGCCACCTCTTCCTATCTCTTCTACTTTTGAAAACCTTTCTTCTTCAGATGATGAAAGCGAGGATGATAATCCTCCCCCACCTTCTCAGGATCCTCAACTTCCAAGATGGGTCCGTGCTACTCGGGATGCAACAGGTGATCTTGCCGGTGATCCTACAGATCAGCGACGTACACGTTCTCAGTTCGAAAGAGCCTCTTCTTTACTGGCTCAAGCTCCAGTAAAAAATGATCCTGACACTTTTGCAGAAGCTTCAGGCCATCCACATTGGGAAGCAGCTATGAATGAAGAATATCATTCATTAATGACAAATGATACATGGGATCTTGTTCCTCTACCAAAGTGACGCAAACTTGTTAGATGTAAATGGGTTTACAGAACCAAGTATGGACCAGATGGGAAAGTTGATAAACATAAAGCTCGTCTCGTTGCTAAGGGCTTTTCACAGGTTGAAGGCATTGACTACACTGAAACCTTCTCCCCTGTTGCCAAAATGAACTCTATCCGCCTTGTTCTTTCCCTTGCTGCCTCTTTAAAATGGGAAGTCCATCAGATGGATGTTAAATCTGCCTTCTTGCATGGGGACTTGCAGGAAGAAATCTATATGGAACAACCCATTGGCTTCATACAAACAGACTCCAGCCTTGTTTGTCGACTTAATAAATCCCTTTATGGCCTCAAGCAAGCTCCTCGGGCTTGGTATGCCAAAATGGATAACTTTCTTTTAGAATCTGGCTTTTCTAGGTGTCATTCTGACAATACTGTCTACACCAAGAAAGTGGGCAACTCTCTTATCATCCTTGTTCTTTATGTTGATGATCTTATTCTTACTGGTAGTGATCCCAACCTTATAAACCATGTGAAGTCCAGCCTTAAAAAGAAATTTGAAATGACAGACTTAGGACATTTACACTATTTTCTCGGTCTTCAAGTCTTGCAATCCCAAGAGGGTATTTTCCTTTCCCAGTCCAAGTATGCTTGTGATATTCTTCGTCATTTTCACATGGAAGACTGTAAGCCAGCCCCTTCTCCCTTTCAGTCTGGAGTCAAACTTTCAGTCTCTTGTACTTCTCCTAAAGTTGATGCTACCTTATACCGTCAACTTGTCGGAAAACTCTTGTATTTAACCCATACTCGTCCTGATCTTTCCTTTGTTGTTGGCCTTGTTGCTCGTTTTATGCAAAACCCCCGTAAAAGTCATTGGAAAGCAGCTAAAAGAATACTTCGTTATGTTCGAGGTACAGTACAGTTTGGGATTCATTACAGTGCCAAAGCAGCTCCTCTGTTAGTTGGTTTCACTGATTCTGATTGGGCTGGTGACCCTGATGATCGGAAGTCTACTGCCGGTTATGTCTTCACTCTTGGTTCAGGACCTATTACATGGGCTTGTAAGAAACAGGCTGCCATTTCTCTTTCGTCAGCAGAAGCAGAGTATCGTGGTGCCGTGGAAGCTAGTAAGGAAGCCTTGTGGCGTCGTCAGATCCTATCAGAGTTTGGCTTTGAGCAGCAGCATCCAACCACACTTTGGTGTGATAATCAAAGTGCCATTCAGCTATGCAAAGATCCAGTCCAGCATCAGCGCAGCAAACACATTGAACTACACATGCACTTCATCAGAAAGCTCATTCATGACCATGTTCTTGAAGTGCAATATTGTCCAACAGATGATCAGGTTGCAGACATCTTCACAAAGGCTCTCACAGAGGCGAAGTTCACTAAACTTCGATATATGCTTGGAGTTCAGGAAGTTGTCACTAAGGGGGGATAGGCTCTAGTGCCTCCTTCCTTCTCCTATTGTGTCATATTTGTAAATCCTTCAATCCTATCCCAAGTTGTTCTTAAGGGGGGATGTTAGGATATTCCGACACATAGGATATAGTTAAGTTCAACTTGGTCTAGTATAGAGTTAGGTTAGAGTTAGGTAAAGTGTGTTTCTTTACCGTTGTACATTTTGTAACTTACAATCCGACGGTCACGATATGTAGTGATCCGACGGTTCACTCTCACCTCGGTATTACCGACACTTGATCCGTGGCTTGACACCCGATTGGTCCATGAGTTCTATTTAAAGCGCATGGAGGGTCATTGTTCGGGTGATCCGTGCATGAGAGAAGCTTATGTAAATTTTCATTCTTTGATTAATAAATTGCCTGTAGTACCCACGTTGGGACAGGCCGTGGACTGTTTCCCTCCTTGCACTCTGAGGGTTTTAACCACGTCAAAAATACTGGTGTATTGATTTGAGATCTGGTTGTGAGCGGTGTCCTTTTGGTATTCTTTCTGTGGAACTTACCCTGTAAATTCCTACAGTATGGAATTTCTATTTCCCACAATTGAAAAGGCACCATCAATCCTTCTACATGAGCATTTTGTTTTTGTATTGTTGAACTAAACATGGCAAGAACTTCCTGTGGCAACAAGAATTTCCCAGACCCTCATCCCCTCTATCACAATATATCTTAGAATCTATGATGTTGGAGTGTACTATCCCTAGTAAGCATACAGGAGTGTAAGGGAACATAACCTCAAAGAAAATGGGAAGCCAAGGGGAAAGGTTTGTGCATCTAAGAGGGATTCCTCGATTACACAGATGTGGTTTTCTAATATTTTAAATTAATCAAATGTATATTTGAGGGGGAATTTAGCCATAAAAAAATGCTTGACTAAATTTTCATACACAAGGATTGTATCTACTTCGAATTTTGATACTTTGTGTTTACTCACTTTAATGTCATTACATATAACTAATAATTTGCAAGTCCTTGTCCCATTTTATTTCAATTGTGAAGTGACTAAGTCTTGAACCCCAAATCCTCATAGCTAAGATTTACAAAGTATGCATTGCCTCATTTCCTATAACTCTACAAACAAATGTAAGTAATTCTTTTGATTCTTTTTCGTTGATTCTAAATTAGCAAGTGAGAAAACTGCAGATGCGTCTTTATTTTTAAAGTACAATCATCCAAGAAAATTCATCAAAGACTAAAGATAGGTTAAAACCTTTATGGAGTGAAAACTATTGTTGGCATCCTCCATAATAACTCTACTTTCAGAAGCTAGGTTCAGATTTTACCACAAATGCAAAAACCAAAAGTGAGAAGCTTATTTTAAAGTTTTTTATAACATGATGTATTATAAATAAAAAAAAATTATCTAGTATAATTCTAGATAGAGAAAAGTACTCGTTAGGCTATCTATGACATGAGTAAGAATTGCTACCCACCTACTTTCAAAATCATCATGGACATTTACAGATTAAAAAAGGAATTGATTAGGCTACTTATGACTAACTAAGAGTTATTCCCGACCTTTCCAAACTATCATGTACATTTAAGCTATCATATTTTATCAAAATTATTTCTATGATGCAACACATTACAACTTTCCATTATATTTATGTATTATATGAGTAGATGTACTTGTGAGGTGCATAAATTGCAAAATACTTGTCCAAATACCCAAATTTTATTGTCGAAACCATGCATCAATCAAACACTACTCTACTCGTAGTTTACAAACCCAACCAATTTTGCATACACAAACACATTCAAGACTAATACACAATAACAAAGAATGCTCAAAACAATATTCTTCATCAAACATATACCAATTCATAAACAATGAAGAGACAAGAGACACAATGAATATGCAATCAACCAGGGCCAAAACCTCCCCAACATGAGAGGAAAACCCAGACGAAATATTCTTCTTATAGAGAATTTAATTGATGAATACCAAGATCATGGCCTAGACCCTTGACTTAATGACCTCTCCAAGACCAAGTCACAAGCCTCCTTGATTCAACTTCCTTCTTTTTCCTTGAGTCAGCGATGATCAATATTCTTCCTTCAATAACTCAACTATCCTTCAAATTCCAGTTCCATGAATCATATCTATAGTTCTGGGCCCTCCTGCATAAACCCTAGAACATGTGGTTGACCAACCTTTTGAAACTTGACCTTCTTCACTTGGATGATATCAAGTCTTATTATAATTCAACTTGTAACCTTGCTTATCTTCTTCCTTTATTCGACTTCTTGAACAACAACAAGATCTTTGACCTTTTCTGCAGTAGATAGTTCTTCCTTCCTTCGCATGTGTGGAGCTATTAGCCCTAAAACAGACCCATAAATAGCACAAAAATATTTTCTCTTTGTCTCCTTCTCTTGGTTGGTTATCTTCACACTTCTTATTACATACTTACTTAGCTAAATTTGCTTGTCAAGAAATGGAGGATGAGTTTCCCTATATATAGTTTTTTTCCATCAAAAACATGTGCTAGGAAGTGTTAAGGAGTGCTAGGGAAACACAAGGGAGCAGTAGGTGAAAATAATGCATGCAAATGAATGATTAAGATTTTGTGACAGGAAGTGTTAGTGAGTTCCAGGTGTTCTAAGCAGGGAGTGATAAGGTATGCTAGGCAATGTTAAGGCATGTTAGAAGCCAAGGAAACATGCCAAGATGTGTTGGGTTCCAGGGTATGCCAATGCATGCCAGGGAGTGTTATGGAGTGCCAGTGAAACATAAGGGAGAACTACTTTCAAATTCATGGAAATGAATGACTAAGAGTGTGTGACAAGGAGAGTCAACAAGTTCTAGGTGTGCTAAGGAGGGGACGACAAGGTATATTAGGTAGTGCCAAGAAATGCTAGAGTGTTAGTGTGACATGCAAGGGTGTGCCAATGCGTGTCAGGGTGTGCCAATGTGTCCCAAGGACTATTATGAAGTGTGACATAAACATAAATTAAAACTAGTTCAAAATGCATGGAAATGAATGAATAAGAGTGTATGATAGGGAGTGTCAGTGAATTCCAAGTGTGCTCTAGAGGGAGTGACAAAGTTATATGTTAGGAAGTTCCAAGGCATGCAAGAGTGCCATGACATGTCAAGGAGTGGTATAGTATATAGGGAGTGCTAAAGCATGCCATGGATTGTAGGGAATACCAACATGTGCCACATAGTGCCAAGGGATTGTTAGACATCCCAGGTGATATTCCATGTCAAGATGTAAACTATGTTTCTTAGTTGTTTTATGGCCATGGTTGGACGTGAGCCTTGACTTGGTAACTTGTTAAGTAGGATGAGTTAATATTTGGCATGAGTATCCTAATATGAGTTATAGGTCATTCATAGGTGAACAAGGCATATTATAGTTGTAGTAACTATAACTTGGTCAAGATGTTGTAGTCGAGGTAGGACTTGGTTGGTTCCAAAATCTTTAAACCAATAAGGGTAGTTATGAGGTCATGATAGCTAAGGAGTGCCAGGGAATGCCAAGGAATGAAAAGGCATGATAACACATGCCAGAAAGTGTCAATGCATGTCGAGGAGTGTTAGGTAGTGTGAGGGCATCACGGGGGAGAACTAGGTCAAATTTAATGGAAATGAACGAATAAGAGTGTCTTCCAGATGTCCTAAGGATGAATGTACTAGGAGAATTTCATAATAGGACTTGCAATATATAAGCCTATGATTATGATGAGGGGATGGACAAAACGTTTCTAGACAAAGGGAGACTTTTGTCTATGGACAACACTATTTTTTCAATGACTTGGTTGGGTTTCCAAGTCACACAAAAAGTAAGGCTATCTATGAGGGCATGACAACTAGGGAGTGCCAAGGTATGCAAGGAATTCTAGGAAGTGATAATACATGCTAGAAAGTTCCAAGGCATGTTAGGCATTCCAAGACATGCCAAGTGCTAAGGCATGCCAATAAGTTTTAGGTGTTAGGGGGTGGTGCCAACACATGCTAGGGAATGCCAAGGAAACACAAAGGAGGACTAGTTTCAATTGCATGGAAATGAATGAATACGAGTGTGTGATAGGGAGTATTAGCAAGTTATGGGTGTGATAAGGAGGCAATGACAAGGTATGCTAAGTAGTGTCAGGGAAACACAAGGGATGACTAGTTTCAATTTCATGGAAATGAATGAATAAGAGCATATGATAGGGAGTGTTATCAAGTTCTAGGTTTTCTAAGGAGGGATTGACAAGGTATGCTAGGTAGTGTCAAGGCAATAGAGTGCTAGGAAAGCATGTTGAAATGTGCCAAGTGCTAGGGTGTGCCAAAGTTTGCCAAGGAGTTTTAAGGAGTGCTAGGGATGCACAAGGGAGAACTAGGTCATAATGCATTGAAATGAATGAATAAGAGTATGTGATAGGGAGTGTCAGCGAGTTCCAAGTGTGCTAATGAGGAGTTACAAGGCATGCTTGGCAGTGCTAAGGAATGTTAGAGTGCTAGGGTGGCATGCGACCAAGATGTGCCAATGCATGGAAGGACCTAGTGCCTCATTTCCTCTCATTTTACTTCAATTAAATGGAGCAACTAGGCCTTGAGCCCCAAACCCACACAACTAAGCTTTGCACACTACAAAATCCTAGGACTTGCAATAGGTAAGCCTATGATTGTGATAAGGGGATGGAAAAAGAAGTTTTAGACAAACGGATACTTTTGTCTAGGGAAAACACTATTTTTTCAATGACTTGGTTGGGTTCCCAAGTCGCAAAAAAAGTAAGGCTATTTATGAGGGCATGGAAACTAGGGAGTGCCAAGGTGTGCAAGGAATGCTAGGAAGTGATAAGACATGCTAGAAATTTCAAAGACATGTTAGGCATTCCAATACATGCCAAATGCTAAGGCACGCCAAGATGTGCTAGGTGTTAGGGTGTGGCACCAACACATGCTAGGGAGTGTCAAGGAAACACAAGGGAGGACTAGTTTCAATTGCATAGAAATGAATGAATAAAAGTATGTGATAGGGAGTGTTAGCAAGTTTTGGGTGTGCTAAGGAGGGGTGGACAAGGTATGCTAGGTAGTGCCAAGGCATGATAGAGTGTTAGGAAAGCATGTCAAGATGTGCCAAGTGCGAGGATGTGCCAATGTATGCCAAGGAGTGTTAAGGAGTGTTAGGGAAGCACAATGGAGTGCTAAGTCATAATGAATGGAAACTAATGAATACGAATGTATGGCAAGGAGTGTTAGCAAGTTCAAAGTGTGATAAGGAGGAGTGATAAGGCATGCTTTGCAGTGCTAAGGAATGTTAGAGTGTGAGGGTGGCATACAACCAAGATGTGCCAACACGTGCAAGGAAGTGTTGGCTAGGAGTGTGAGGGAAACACAAGGGATAACTACGTCAAAATGCCTAGAAATGAACAAATAAGAGTTTTTGATTGGAAGTGTCAGTGAGTTTCAGGTGTGTTAAGGAGGGAGTGACAAAATCCAAGGTGACATGCCAAAATGTCCTAGGTGCTAGGGTGTACCAACACATGCCAAGGAGTGTTAAGGAGTACTAGGAAAACACAAGAGAGAACTAGGTAAAAATGGTGGAAATGAATATTGAATAAGAGTTTGTGACTAAGAGTGTCAACAAGCTCTAAGTGTGTTAAGGAGAGAGTACAAGGTATGCTAGGTAATGCCAAGGAATGCTAGAGTTCAAGGGTGACATGCCAAGATGTGCGAGGTGCTAGGATATTTCAATGCATACTAGGGAGTGTCAGAGAAACGCAAGGACATGGAAATGAATGATTAAGAGTGTGTGATAGGGAGTGTCAATGAGTTCTAGGTGTGTTAAGGAGGGAGTGACAAGGTTATATGCTAGGTAGTACCAAGGTATGCTAAACTACCAAAGGGTGTTAGGAAGTGTTGGGGTGTGTTAGGGAGTGTCAAAGCATGCCAAGGAATGTAGGGAATGCTAACACATGCCACATAGTGCTCATGAATTCCAAGACATGTCAGGTTAAATGGCATGTCAAGATGTAAAATGTGTTACTTAGTTGTTTTATGGCCACGATTGGATGTTATGAGCCTTGTCTTCATAACTTATTAAGTGGGATGAGTTGAGATTGAACATGATTAGCCTAAGATGAGTTGCAAGTAGTTCTTTGGTGAACAAGGAATATGTTGAAGTTCCACAACACATGAGAATCTGGGTTTGGTCTTAGAATATTTGATGCAAATACACTCAAGTGCCATAACACATCTACTTTACAAAAGGAAATATACACACATCAGGGAATAAACTAATCCACATGATAATTTTTAAATTTTTCAAACACTTCTTCATTATATTACAAACTATAAGAGAAAAAGCTAGAGCTCATGTACCAGGGATCATGGCCCTTTACAATCACATTGATACAAGGAATACAACTAAGGCTTTTTGTTAGTCATTTAACAACCAATCTAAATTGAACAAGACAACACTTGAACTACTTGTTGATGGTGGCCACGTACAACCATTTCATTCCACGTGTCTTGAACACATCTAGCGGGTCCTCTTGCCTCCCATTTTGAAACTCCTCAGTCTTCCTTTATCAATGAACTCAACTCCTTTATGTTACTAAACTCGACTCAACAAAATTTTCCCTCTAGCTACCTCCATTTTTTTTCAACGTCTACAACACTTAGGGTCTTCGATCAGTTGTTCACAACTCCAGTGTGAACAACTCTTTGGTTTACCCATTTTTTCCATATTGCTACTCCAAGATGACAATCTTAGGGCTATGGAGGTCAACCTTCTTCTCACTAACTCATTCCTCTATAATACAGTGAACTAGGGCTACTTAGCTAGCCCACTTGACTGCTACTTAGTCCTTAAAAGTCTACACATCCTTAAGTCCAATACACCTGCCCTTCTACTAGTCTTGTTGTCCTTCACAAGTATAAGACTTAGGGCTCTTGTTTGAAAATCACCCAATGATTCTCCAACTGTACTAGAACTACCATCAATTTTTCCAACCACAATCAATTATTTTACTGATCTATGGCCCACAACACTGCCCTCATCTAGGTCTCTTCAAATCTACCACCTAATAGTGATTCGAATCCTCTCAAAATCACGATTCTTATGTACAAATTTCTTTATTGTCCAATCTATGAACAAATTTGAACTACTCCTCTTATTGTCCTTCTAACAATCTGTAGATGACTAAACTAGGGTCACAAATCATCCACTAACAATCCATTGACTAATTGTTTATAGGTTGCTTCAGATCTTTGTCCAAAACTCTATGGACAATCCACCAAAATCAACTCCTCTTCATGTCAATCCATTCCTCATATGGCACATTTATTCTGTTCAATCTTCTACTCAGGTTCCACCCTCCTTTGGATCTATTATCTCCACACATATTTCTGCAAACCATCTTCCATATATGTGGTCTATATTGCAGAGATAAAACTCGCTCTAAGGGTCACGACCCCTCTTCTTCTACGTAGATTTGTCACAGTCTTAAGGGAAACCTTATGGACTAAACATGCTAGGAAACCACCCTAACTAGGGAATTATACTTATATTATAATTTCTTTAGAACAAAGCCTATCCACCCATAGCAGAAAAAATAACTCTGGCCTCCATAAGAGACTCAACATAGCTCATATGGATCCATATATTTTGGGCATTTCTTTTATTGAATCTTGACCTGAACTTCATATCTGTATTACCCTCAAAGGACGGTTACCTCAATCAATATTACACTTGCAACTACTTCTATTCTGGCCCTAAATTTTAGTGCAGGCCCTCCTCCATTTTTGTTGTTCTTTATCACAGACCTTGTAACCTACTAACAACCACAAGATAGGGTCTCAACTCTCTATGCTATTTCCTAATCTGATGCGGCCTTCACATAAAAACACCACTAAAATCACATGCCCAAATTCTCATGAGGTATCCTTCTCTATGAATCGGCAATATTGTACCAAGAAGCACCATAATGTATGGAATTTCTATTTCCCACAATTGAAAAATCACCATCAATCCTTCTACATGAGCATTTTTTTTCGTAGTGTTGAACTAAACATGGAAAGACCGTCTTGTGGCAACAATAATTTCCCAGACCTTCATCGCCCCTATCACAATATATCTTAGAATCTGCCATGTTCAAGTGTACTATCCCTAGTAAGCATATAGGAGTGTAAGGGAGCACAACCTCAAAGAAAATGGGAAGCCAAGGGGAAAGGTTTGTGCATCTAAGAGGGATTCCTCGATTACACAGATGTGGTTTTCTAATATTTTTCATTAATCAAATGTATATTTGAGGGGTAATTTAGCCATAAAAAAATGCTTGACTAAATTTTCATACACAAGGATTGATTCTACTTCGAATTTTGATACTTTGTGTTTACTCACTTTAATGTCATTACATATAACTAATAATTTGCAAGTCCTTATCTCATTTTATTTCAATTGTGAAGTGACTAAGCCTTGAAACCCAAATCCTCATAGCTAAGATTTACAAAGTATGCATTGCCTCATTTCCTATAACTCTACAAACAAATGTAAGTAATTCTTTTGATTTTTTTCATTGATTCTAAATTAGCAAGTGAGAAAACTACAGATGTGCTTTATTTTTAAAGTACAATCATCCAAAAAAACTCATCAAAGACTAAAGATAGGTTAAAACCTTTATGGAGTGAAAAATATTGTTGGCATCCTCCAAAATAACACTACTTTCAGAAGCTAGGTTCAGATTTTACCACAAATGCAAGAACCAAAATGAGAAGCTTATTTTAAAGTTTTTTATAACATGATGTATTATAAAAAAAAAATTATCTAGTATCATTCTAGATAGAGAAAAGTACTCATTAGGCTATCTATGACATGAGTAAGAATTGCTACCCACCTACTTTCAAAATCATCATGGACATTTACAGATTAAAAAGGAATTGATTAGGCTACCTATGACTAACTAGGAGTTATTCCCCACCTTTCCAAACTATAATGTACATTTAAGCTATCATATTTTATCAAAATCCTTTCTATGATGCAACACGTTACAACTTTCCATTATATTTATGTATTATATGATTTGATGTACTTGCAAGGTGCATAAATTCCAAAATAATTGTCCAAATACCCAAATTTTATTGTAGAAAGCATGCATCAATCAAACATTGCTCTACTCATAGTTTACAAACCCAACCAATTTTGCATACACAAACACATTCAAGACTAATACACAATAACAAAGAATGCTCAAAACAATATTCTTCATCAAACATCTACCAATTCATAAACAATGAGGAGACAAGAGACACAATTAATATGCTTTCAACCAGGGCCAAAACCTCTCCAACATGAGAGGAAAACCCAAACGAAATATTCTTCTTATAGAGAGTTCAATTGATGAATACCAAGACCATGGCCTACACCCTTGACTTAATGACCTCTCCATGACCAAGTCACAAGCTTCCTTGATTCAACTTCCTTCTTTTTCCTTGAGTCTATGATGATCAAGATTCTTCCTTCAATAACTCAACTATCCTTCAACTTCCAGTTCCATGAATCAGATCTGTAGTTCTCGGCCCTCCTACATAAACCCTAGAACGTGTGGTTGACCAACCTTTTGAACCTTGACCTTCTTCACTTGGATGGTATGAACTCTTATTATAATTCAGCTTGTAACCTTGCTTATCTTCTTCCTTTATTCGACTTCTTGAATAACAGCAAGATCTTCGACCTTTTCTGTAGTAGATAGTTCTTCCTTCCTTCGCATGTGTGGAGCTATTAGCCCTAAAACAGACCCATAAATAACACCAAAATCTTTGCTCTCTGTGTCCTTCTCTTGGTTGGTTATCTTCACACATCTTATTACAGACTTACTTAGCTAAATTTTCTTGTTGAGAAATGGAGGATGAGTTTCCATATATATAGTTTTTTTTCCATCAAAAACATGTGCTAGGAAGTGTTAAGGAGTGCTAGGGAAACACAAGGGAGAAATAGGTTAAAATAATGCATGCAAATGAACGATTAAGATTTTGTGACAGGAAGTGTTAGTGAGTTCTAGGTGTGCTAAGCAGGGATTTATAAGGTATGCTAGGCAATGTTAAGGCATGTTAGAATCCAGGGAAACATGCCAAGATGTGTTGGGTTCTAGGGTGTGCCAATGCATGCCAGGGAGTCTTATGGAGTGCTAGGGAAACATAAGGGAGAACTAGTTTCAAATTCATGGAAATGAATGACTAAGAGTGTGTGACAAGGAGTGTCAGCGAGTTCTAGGTGTGCTAAGGAGGGGACGACAAGGTATGTTAGGTAGTGCCAAGAAATGCTAGAGTGTTTTGTGACATGCAAGGGTGTGCCAATGCATGTTAGGGTGTGCCGATGTGTGCCAGGGACTATTATGAAGTGTGACATAAACATAAATTAAAACTAGTTCAAAATGCATGGAAATGAATGAATAAGAGTGTATGATAGGGAGTGTAAGTGAATTCCAAGTGTGCTCGAGAGGGAGTGACAAAGTTATATGCTAGGCAGTTCCAAGGCATGCAAGAGTGCCATGACATGTCAAGGAGTGGTACAGTATATACGGCGTGCTAAAGCATGCCATGTATTGTAGGGAATACCAACATGCGCCACATAAGTCCAAAGGATTGTTAGACATCCCAGGTGCTATTCCATGTCAAGATGTAAACTATGTTGCTTATTTGTTTTATGGCCATGGTTGGAAGTGAGCCTTGACTTGGTAACATATTAAGTGGGATGAGTTAAGATTGGGCATGACTATCCTAAGATGAGTTATAGGTCATTCTTAGGTGAAAAAGGCATATTATAGTTGTAGTAACTATAACTTCATCAAGATGTTGTAGTCGAGGTAGGACTTGGTTGGTTCCCAAGTCTTAAAACCAATAAGGGTAGTTATGAGGTCGTGATAGCTAAGGAGTGCCAAGGCATGCCAAGGAATCAAAAGGCATGATAACACATGCCAGACAGTGTCAATGCATGTTGAGGAGTGTTAGGTAGTGTGAGGGCATCACAAGGGAGAACTAGGTCAAAGTCCATGGAAATGAATGAATAAGAGTGTCTTCTAGATGTCCCAAGGATGAATGTATTAGGATAATTTCATAATAGGTCTTGCAATAGATAAGCCTATGATTACGATAAGGGGATGGAAAAAACAAATTCTAGACAAAGGGGGACTTTTGTCTATGGACAACACTATTTTTTCAATGACTTGGTTGGGTTCCCAAGTCACACAAAAAGTAAGGCTATCTATGAGGGCATGAAAATTAGGGAGTGCCAAGGTATGCAAGGAATTCTAGGAAGTGATAACACATGCTAGAAAGTTCCAAGGCATGTTAGGCATTCTAAGACATGCCAAGTGCTAAGGCATGCCAATAGGTGTTAGGTGTTAGGGGGTGGTGCCAACACATGCTAGGGAGTGCCAGGGAAACACAAGAGAGGACTAGTTTCAATTGCATGGAAATGAATGAATATGAGTGTGTGATAGGGATTGTTAGCAAGTTATGGGTGTGATAAGGAGGCAATGACAAGGTATGCTGAGTAGTGTCAAGGAAACACAAGGGATGACTAGTTTCAATTTCATGGAAATGAATGAATGAGTGTATGATAGGGAGTGTTATCAAGTTCTAGGTGTGCTAAGGAGGGATTGACAAGGTATGCTAGGTAGTGTCAAGGCATTATAGAGTGCTAGGAAATCATGACGAGATGTGCCAAGCGCCAGGGTGTGCCAATGTTTGCCAAGGAGTGTTAAGGAGTGCTAGGGACACACAAGGGAGAACTAGGTCATAATGCATGGAAATGAATGAATAAGAGTGTGTGATAGGGAGTGTCAGCGAGTTCCAAGTGTGCTAATGAGGAGTTACAAGGCATGCTTGGCAGTGCTAAGGAATGTTCGAGTGCTATGGTGGCATGCGACCAAGATGTGCCATTGTATGGAAGGACCTAGTACCTCATTTCCTCTCATTTTACTTCAATTAAATGGAGCAACTTGGTCTTGAGCCCCAAACCCACACAACTAAGCTTTACACACTACAAAATCCTAGGACTTGCAATAGGTAAGCCTATGATTGTGATAATGGGATGGAAAAAGAAGTTTTAGACAAAGGGATACTTTTGTCTAGGGACAACACTATTTTTTCAATGACTTGGTTGGGTTCCCAAGTTGCAAAAAAAGTAAGGCTATCTATGAGGGCATGGAAACTAGGGAGTGCCAAGGTGTGCAAGGAATGCCAGGAAGTGATAACACATGCTAGAAAGTTCCAAGGCATGTTAGGCATTCCAATACATGCCAAGTGCTAAGGCATGCCAAGATGTGCTAGGTGTTAGGGTGTGGCACCAACACATGCTAGGGAGTGTCAAGGAAACACAAGGGAGGACTAGTTTCAATTGCATGGAAATGAATGAATAAAAGTGTGTGATAGGGAGTGTTAGCAAGTTCTGGGTGTGCTAAGGAGGGGTGGACAAGGTATGCTAGGTAGTGCCAAGGCATGATAGAGTGCTAGGAAAGCATGTCGAGATGTGCCAAGTGTGAGGGTGTGCCAATGTGTGCCAAGGAGTGTTAAGGAGTGTTAGGGAAGCACAATGGAGTGCTAGGTCATAATGCATGGAAATGAATGAATAAGAGTGTGTGACAGGGAGTGTCAGCAAGTTCCAAGTGTGCTAAGGAGGAGTGATAAGGCATGCTTGGCAGTGCTAAGGAATGTTAGAGTGCTAGGGTGGTATGCGACCAAGATGTGCCAACACGTGCAAGGAAGTGTTAGCTGGGAGTGCGAGGGAAACACAAGGGAGAACTACGTCAAAATGCATGGAAATGAAAAAATAAGAGTTTTTTATTGGAAGTGTCAGTGAGTTCTAGGTGTGTTAAGGAGGGAGTGACAAAATCCAAGGTGACATGCCAAAATGTCCTAGGTGCTAGGGTGTACCAACACGTGCCAAGGAGTGTTAAGGAGTACTAGGGAAACACAAGGGAGAACTAGGTCAAAATGCATGGAAATGAATATTGAATAAGAGTTTGTGACTAAGAGTCTCAAAAATCTCTAAGTGTGCTAAGGAGAGAGTACAAGGTATGCTAGGTAGTGCCAAGGAATGCTAGAGTGCTAGGGTGACATGCCAAGATGTGCTAGGTGCTAGGGTATGTCAATGCATACTAGGGAGTGTCAGGGAAACACAAGGAAGCACTAGATCAAAATTCATGGAAATGAATGATTAAGAGTGTGTGACAGGGAGTGTCAATGAGTTCTAGGTGTGTTAAGGAGGGAGTGACAAGGTTATATGCTAGGTAGTGCCAAGGTATGCTAAACTACCAAGGCGTGTTAGGAAGTGCTAGGGTGTGTTAGGGAGTGTCAAAGCATGCCAAGGAATGTAGGGGATTCTAACACATGCCACATAGTGCTAAGGAATTCTAAGACATGTCAGGTGCTATGGCATGTCAAGATGTAAACTGTGTTACTTAGTTGTTTTATGGCCACAGTTGGATGTTATGAGCCTTGTCTTCGTAACTTGTTAAGTGGGATGAGTTGAGATTGAACATGAGTAGCCTAAGATGAGTTACAGGTAGTTCTTAGGTGAACAAGGAATATGTTGAATTTCCACAGCACATGAGAATCTGGGTTTGGTCTTAGAATATTTGATGCAAACACACTCAAGTTCCATAACACATCTACTTTACAAAACGAAATCTACACACATCAGCGAATAAACTATTGCACATGAAAATTTTTAACTTTTTCAAACTCTTCTTCATTATATTACAAACTATAATAGAACATGCTAGAGCTCACGTACCAGGGATCATGGCCCTTTACAATCACACTGATACAAGGAATACAACTAAGGCTTTTTGTTAGTCATTTAACAACCAATCTACATTGAACAAGACAACACTTGACCTACTTGTTGATGGTGGCCACATACAACCATTTCATTCCACGTGTCTTGAACACATCTAGCAGGTCCTCTTGCCTCCCATTTTGCAACTCCTCAATCTTCCTTTATCAATGAACTCAACTCCTTTATGTTACTAAACTCGACTCAACAAAATTTTCCCTCTAGCTACCTCCTTTTTTCTTCAAGGTCTGCAACACTTAGGGTCTTCAATCAGTTGTTCACAACTCCATTGTGAACAACTCTTTGGTTTACCCATTTTTTCCATATTGCTACTCCAAGATGACAAGCTTAGGGCTATGGAGGTCAACCTTCTTCTCACTAACTCAATCCTCTATAATATAGTGAACTAGGGCTACTTGGCTAGCCCACTTGACTGCTACTTAGTCCTTAAAAGTCTACACGTCCTTAGGCCCAATACACCTGCCCTTCTACCAGTCTTGTTGTCCTTCAAAAGTATAAGACTTAGGGCTCTTGTTTGAAAATCACCCAATGACCCTCCAACTGTACTAGAACTACCATCAATGTTTCCAACCACAATCAATTATTTTACTGATCTATGGCCCACAACACTACCCTCATCTAGGTCTCTTCAAATCTACCACCTAATAGTGATTCGAGTCCTCTAAAAATCACGATTCTTGTGTACAAATTTCTTTACTATCCAATCTATGAACAAATTTGAACTACTCCTCTTATCGTCCCTCTAACAATCTGTAGATGACTAAACTAGGGTCACAAATAATCCACTAACAATCCATTGACTAATTGTTTATAGGTTGCTTCAGATCTTTGTTTAAAACTCTATGGACAATCCACCAAAATCTACTCTTCTTCATGTCAATCCATTCCTCATATGGCACATTTATTCTATTCAATCTTCTGCTCAGGTTTCACCCTCCTTTGGATCTATTATCTCCACACATATTTCTGCAAACCATCTTCCATATATGTGGTCTATATTGCAGAGATAAAACTTGCTCCAAGGGTCACGACCCCTTTTCTTCTACACAGGTTTGTCACGGTCTTAAGGGAAACCTTATGGATTGAATATGCTAGGAAACCATCCTACTAGGGAATTATACTTATACTATAATTTCTTTAGAACAAAGCCTATCCACCCATAGTAGAAAAAACAACTCTGGCCTCCATAAGAGACTCGACATAGATCATATGGATCCATATATTTTGGGCATTTCTTTTACTGAATCTTGACCTAAACTTCATATCTGTATGACCCTCAAACTACGGTTACCTCAATCAATATTACACTTGCAACTACTTCTATTCTAGCCCTAAATTTCAGTGCAGGCCCTCCTCCATTTGTGTTTTTCTTTATCACAAACCTTGCAACCTACTAACAACCACAAGATAGGGTCTCAACTCTCTATAATATTTCATAATCTGATGCGGCCTTCACATAAAAACACCACTAAAATCACATGCCCAAATTCTCATGAGCCACCTCTCTTGAGCTCGATCTAGCAGAAGAGAACAAACGGTATTACATCCTACTTCCTAGCTCAAACTCATTAAGGTATGTGACATTCTTGTGAACCCTCACATGATGATATTTCTCTTGGTGGATGATCATGGCCTCCCTTTAGCAACCCTTACTCAACCCTCTAACTCAGCCTACTTTAGGACTACATCTCTCCTGGCCTCCTTGATCAAATGAGCTCCTTCTCACTTGATGTTCTTGCCTTCATACTAATTCCTCCTTAAATAGCTTTTCCTAGCTAGGCCTCTTAGGAACCCTCTAGAAATTACAAGTTTTATCCACTTAGACCTTAGGAAATATTAATTTTCCTTTATAATTTTATTTTAGATTTTAAACCCCATCTTGGGTCCAAAACCCCTTCGCTTGGTTTCTTTTCCCACAAAGCCTTTTGTGACCAAACTCACACAAACCCATCTCACTAGGCTTATGGAGTACCTCCCAAGCTACACAATTCAACAACATAGTCTAGTTGTAGTAATCGTAACTTTTTCAAGCTCTTGTAGTCAAGCGAGGACTTGGTTGGGTTCCCAAGTTGCAAATTAAGTAAGGGTAATTGTGAGGGCATGATAGCTAGGGAGGGTCAGGGCATGACAAGGAATGAAAAGGAATGCTAACACATGCTGAACAATATCAATGCATGCTGAGGAGTGTTAAGGAGTGTCAAGGCATCACAAGGGAGAACTAGGTCAAAATGCATGGAAATGAAGAAATAAGAGTGTGTGTCAGGGAGTGTTAGTGAATTCAAGTGTGCCAAGGACGAAGTGTGTTAGGAGAAGTTCATAATAGGATTTACAAGAGGCAATCCTATGATTGTGATAAGGGGCTCAAAAAAATAGTTTTAGATAAAGGGAGACTTTTTGCTAGGCACAACACTATTTTTCCTTTAGCTATTATTTTTATATGACATGTGGCACATTTTTGCCAAATGCTCATGTTTTAAACTATTTTAGACAATTGCATATTGTACATTGTTGTGTATAAGTTTTGGGGCACTCGGCTTGTGCTGGCTTATATCACATGTGTCTTGTGCATCTTGTGGTTCTTGCAAACTCTTAGTTAATGCTCTATTTTTTATATGAACTGGACATACATGTGAAATATAGTGTGTAAGCCATATTTCTTAGTTATTTTATGGTCGTGGCTAGATTTGTTCCTTGTATTGGTAATTTCTTAACTGGGACAGTTTGAACTTGGACACGAGTAGCCTAAGATGAGTTATAGGTAGTTCTTAGGTGAACAAGGCACAATCTACTTGTAATAGGTGCAATTGGTCAAGTTATTGAGGCTAAAGCAGGCCAATGTCACATGAACTGTAGTAGTTAAGGACTTGATTGGGTTCCCAAGTCGTGAGAAAATGTAAGGCTAGTTGGGAGGGTGTGAGTGCCAAGGCATGCTAGGGAATGCTAACATGTTCTTGATAGTACAAAGGCATGTCAAATATGCTAAGATGTGTCAAGTGCTAAGGCGTGCCAAGATGTGCAAGGGTGTCACAATACGTGTCAGGGACTGTCAATTCAACAAAAAGGAGAAATAATTTAAACTACAAGGAAATGAACACATAATAGGGTTAATAAGTCATCAATTTACCTTTTCCAAGAGGGTCATGCTAGGCACACCAACACTAGGTTCTGATAGGTGCCATGTGCCAAGTGTTAGTGCATTTTAAGTGCCAAATATTCCTCTGTTACTTCTCATCTACTTTCCAATAGTTGATCTCAAATAAATTTTAATATTAAACCATGCCAAAGCATACCAAGGCATCTCAATGAATGCTAGACATGCTAAGACTTGCCAAGTGCCAACACGTGCCAATGTGTGTTAGGGAGTGATACACATGTTATGAAGTGGCAGGGCATGTCAAAGAGGCTAAGGTATGCCAGAGAGTGCTAATGCATATTGAGTGTTAGGGAGTACTAGGGAAACACAAGGGAGAACTAGGTCAAAATGAATGGAAGTGAATGAATATGAGGGTGTGTCAGGGAGTGTCAACGAGTGCCTAGCATGCCAAGGAGGGAGTGACAAGGTATACTAAGCATTGGTAAGGCATGCTAGGGAATATCAAGGCATTTCAAGAAGTGCCAGAGTGTTCTAGGGAGTTCTAGAGTGTGTTAACATGTGCCAAATAGTGCCAAGGCATGCCAAGATATGATAGATGCTAAGGCATGCTAGGATGTACAGGGTGCCAGGGTATGCTAATATGTTTCAAGGATTGTCAAGGAAACATAAGGAAGAACCAAGTTAAAATGCAAGGAAATGAACACATAAGAGGGTTAATAAGTCAAGACTTTATCTTTTTCAAAAGGGGCATGCTAGGCACACTAATAATAGGTTCTAATACATGCCAAGTGCCAATGTGTGCCAAGTGATAATGTATTTTAATGCATGCCAAAGTGTTCCAGGGCATGCTAGGGACTACAATGCATGCCAACGCATGCTAGGAGAGTGATATGCTATGATAGGGCCTGCCAACACGTGCTTGGGTGTCCTAGTCATGGTATGGTGTTCTAGGTACAAAGATGTTCCAAGACATGCGAGGTGCCAAGGAATGTTCGTTTGTTCCAAAACATGTTAATATGTGTCAAGAGCGTTGAGGAGTGTTAGGTCTCTCTAATTAATAGAATTGACGGATCCTGATTATGTATTAAATAATATAGTTCCTACACACACTAGTGGAACTTTATCTAAAGGGAATTTGTTAGATAATAAAAATAATAGTGATGAATCATGCGTTGACTCATAGGAAAAATATATTCTCATTACTTGAGGGAAATGATACACACTAATTATTTCTTAACAAATTAACTGAATCTAACCACTATGGATTTAAATACATAATGAAAAATACTCCACAACGATGGTCTTAAATCATTATCTTTTCACAAAAAATATTGTAGCATGCACATCGCATCATCAAAAACTCATTGGAATGATCAATGATGGCGAACATTTTTTGACCGTCACCAAAAGTAACCAAAAGGAGCATTGGTGAGGGTCAATAAAAAATCATCACTAGAAGTGTCACGAAAGACAGAATTAGTGACGCACCTTTAACAACCCTCACCAAAAATGTCACTAAAAATGGCTTTGGTGACAAACCTTAAAGGACCATTAGTATATGCACTTACAACAATGCTTTTTAAAGGATCGTCACCATATGTGACATTGGTGACGGACCTTAAAGGTCCGTCATAGGCATGACCCTCACCAATGACCTTTTTTTTTGTAGTGTCATATTTTAAAAGAAAAATTTTGGA
The DNA here is from genome assembly GCA_031772625.1 of Pinus tabuliformis. Lineage (NCBI taxonomy): Eukaryota > Viridiplantae > Streptophyta > Pinopsida > Pinales > Pinaceae > Pinus > Pinus tabuliformis. The sequence goes on along the minus strand of CM062811.1, from coordinate 609,984,086 downwards.
GGTTGTTGTTACAAATCAGCATTACTTATAGTGAAAGGAAACGTTATATCAAGTGATATAACTCATAAATTAAAAGAATATAAGATACAAGAAGAGGGCATACTTATGTATGAAGTAAAGTTTATGTTCCTATCTCTTCAGAATTGAGGAAATTAATCTTGATAAAATGCACAATGTTCCATATGTAAGACAAATCGGTTACTAGAAAACAATTTCAATAATGAGAAGTCAATACTTTTGGCTAAGGAATGAAAAAAATGTAGTTGATTGTATTTCGAAGAAATGTGAAATACTCAAATTTGACCCCACACACCTATTTGGTTTGTACAACCATTGCAATTCCAGAGTGGAAATGGGAAGTTATAACCATTCATTTTATAGCTATATTTCCCAAAACAACAAGGAAACATCACTTAATAATCGTGGTAGTATATAAATTGGCAATGGTTGTTTATGTTATTTCAATAAAAATCATTCATAAGACAACTAATATTTCAGAAAATATACATGAAGGAAATCACTAGATTGCATGGAACATCAAAAGAAAATTAGATAGTGGTCCAAAACATTAAAATTTTGGAGAGGATTATTTAAAGGATTTGGTAAAAAATGAATTTTAGTATGAAATCTCCTCCACAAACAAAATGGAAAACAAAGAGAGTTAAACAAGTGATTTAAAACATACTCAAAATGTATATGTAAACTCTCCTAGTGGGATGATTACTTTCATTTGGTTGAGTTTTTCTATAATAATGAGTATTAATCTTCATTAAATATGAGTCCATTTGAATATTTATATGGAAAAAAATGAAATGTTCCAATAAGTTGCACAAACGAGCTAACAAAGTAGTACTTGCGCCATAATTTCTCGATGCAATAGAAGAATAGATGGTAAAAATTAAGTAGAAACAAATAGAAATTGAGGAAAAATAAAAGAGTTATGCAAATGCAATACTATATACACTTTTAATATTGACTTTTAAGATTAACTATTATCATAATCAATCCATTTGTACATTTGGTTCAGACTCCTTAGCCCCTTGTATGATATTATTCAAGTTAGAGGGAAGATCCACATTTGGGTGGTAATGTGAATAACCCTCTTCTTATTTTTCTATACTCTTCAAACTAAAGTGCTCCTCCTCCCCTTCTGATGTGGTATTTGTCAAACCCAGTAACATCTCTAGAAACATAAGGATGTGCCAACCCCTACAAGGTAAAACACAGTGCATATATAGAATTTTTTCTCATTTTTAGTTAAGATTATAGATCTCCATGATGGCATCAATTTCATTTCACAACATTTGAGTAGAACATGAAAAATACATAATTTAAAGTGTTTGGGTATATGTTTTTGAATTTGAAGCCAATGGAAAGATCACTAAATTTGGGAAATTTTACTAAGCTAGTAGCCAACTTTGTGGTTCATTTGAAATATTGGACAAGATAAGACTAGTTCCATACATGCTTGCAATGTTTTCAATTAGTACATTATGTGTTCCACATGTATTTTTTAAAAGGCATGTACATGATCCTAACCATGTAATTGAATGGATTTTTATTTATATGGATCTAGAAAGAGATTTATAGGCATAAGTAGTGCATATACTAAATACGAATGTCATGATGCTATAAAAAAAATTCATGGGGTAGGTAAAGGTCCAATGATGTGTTATAGACTTGAAGACGTGGCATGGGATATTAAAGATGGTATCGGGGAAACACACCCACATTCATTTTTTGAATTCTTGATGTAAATTATGTATATACATACACATGTGTTATATCAAGCACTAAGGATAGTGTTGAAATAAAGGGGAGGAGAATGTAATTCCCTAGGTTTTGAACCCTAGTTTAATAATATATGTGGTACATGATAAAATTCTAGAGAGCCTACATGTGTAATGAATTCATTTATTATTAATAAAATATATCATCGAATGTAGATGAATGAGGATAAGAGTATAGGGGACATGGTTCCGTGAGAGAAGGGAAGCTAGAGAAGGTAGATCATTCTAGGAATATCTTATTGCACCAATATTTGAATTAATTGAGAAAAATGTAGATATGTGAGCTTCTTGGGAAGTCACATGGTGGTTGGAGAGCATGCATATTTAACCTTGCCTTTTCGGCTCCTTTTAGTGTTCAATCGTCATTATTCTATTCACTCTTTTTTCTCTAAGGGAAGACAAAGGAGTAATTATATTGTAGAGAACCATTATTACTAAACGTGTTATGAAACCATCTCACAAAAACATAGAAAAGATAGGTCAACTACTTTGAAATCAGCCTCCTCGAGGGGGAAACCTTATTTACATTACACAAATGAACAATTCTTGGATGATACAAATGCCAAGACCTCTTTTCTATATATAAGAGTCTAAGGGGTCCCAATACAATCAGAGCCTAAATAACAATAATATTGTAGAGGCACAACAATAACAATAGTGGGCTTCTATGGGGCATAATAATAAAAACATGGGGACTATATGGGCACAATAATACAATAAGGGGGTTTCATTAATAACAATAAGGGGTTACACTAGTAGTATAGGGACCTAACATGCCCCTCTCCTTCAAAAAGTGTTGTCCTCAATGCTTGAGTAGTTCTGGATGTTTCTGTATAAAATTCTCATCCTCCCATGTGGAATCTTCAGCAGGTAAGTTCTTCCACTTGATGAGATACTCTAAAATTGATCGATTTCGTAGCTGTCGATTTCTTGTTTTTGTGATTGCTTCCGATTCCAATATGATTTTTCCTTCCTCGTCAAGTTCTGGAAATATTGTTTGAACTAGGATCTTCTCACCTATAACCTTCTTTAAGCATGAAACATGGAAAATTGGGTACACTCGGGAAGATGCAGGAAGCTCCAATTTGTATGCCATAGTACCAATATTTTGTAACACCTTGTACGGACCATAATACTTTGGTGATAATTTATTATCCTTCTTAGCTTTCTTGAGGGACATTTGTTTGTATGGTTGTAGTCGTATAAATACCTAGTCACCTACATCAAAACTTATTTCGCTACGATGTTGATATGCATATTGTTTCATTCTATTTTGCGCCAAAGTGAAGTTATCCTTTAAGAGTTTGAAAACTTGTTGTTGATGCTCGATGTGATCTTCCACTGCTTGGACCTTAGAATTTTATTTTAAAGATGATGTGATTGAGGGTGGATAATATCCATAAAGTTCTATAAATGGGGTCATTTTTTCTACAGTATGGAAGGAAGTGTTATACCACCATTCAACCAGAGGAAACCACTTAACCCATTATGTCTGTTTATCATATACAAAGCAATAAAGATATCCTTCCAAACATTTTTTCACTACCTTAGTTTGCCCATCAGATTGAGGATAATAAGATGAGCTATGAGCTAATTGAGTACCCAAATATTCCACCTCTTGTACTCCACAGAAACATTTAGAGCTTTTTTCATATAATTGTTTCTCCTCCAATAGTTTGAGCACCCGTCAACATGTTGAACATGATCCTTCCAAGACTTGTTGTAGATTAGTATATCATCAAAAATACTAACACAAATTTTCTAAGGGTTTGAAAATGGAATTAATCAAACCTTGAAATGTAGAAGGTGCATTGGTAAGGCCAAAATGCATGAACAAAAATTCATAATAACCTGCATGAGTTCTAAATATTTTCTTTGGAATGTCTTCAGTCTTAATTCTAATTTAATGACATCCTGAACGAAGATCTGACTTGGTAAAGTAAATTTCTCCATGTAATTCATCCAATAATTCATCAATGACATGAATGGGGAAATTTATCTTTAATAGTAAGCTTTTGAGCTCCCTATAATTTGGACACATGTGCCATGATCCATCCTTCTTGTGTACCAATACCACTGGAGTAGAGAAAGAAATTTGACTAGGTTGAATTATACCAACCTATAGCATTTCTGCAACCATACGTTCAATTTAACTCTTTTGGGCATATGGATATTTGTAAGGCCTGATGTTTGGGGGAACAATTCCTGGAATCAAATGAATAGCATGACCATGATCACGAATAGGTGGGAAGCCTTTGGGAGTCTCAAATACCTTGGAATGATTGTCCAAAACATTTTGGAGATCTAGAGAAATAAATGATTTCGATGTGGGAACCTCCAGTGAACATAATTTTTCAATTACGCCCCATTTTTCTTTCTTTAGAGGCTTTTTCGTATTGTTAGAGCTAATCATATTTCCTGGTTTATTTGCGATACCCCTTAATTCAACTTCCTTTCCTTCCCAAAAAAATATCAAGAAAAGTTCTTGAAAATTAAAAGCTATCATACCCAAAGATTATAGCCATTGGACTCCTAGTACAACATCTACACCACTCATTGGAATGGAAAGCATTGGACTATTCAAGACATATTCTCCCATGGATAGCTTGATATTATGGCACTTTCCAGAGTAATTTATGGTTCCTCCATTTTCAACCATTACTTGACACTCTTGTGCTGGATATAGGAAGCAATTCAATTCCTTGTCTATCTTACAATGAATAAAATTATGGGTACTACCCGAATCAATCAACACTATTACCTTTTTCTTCTTGATTTTCCCTTCTATCTTAAGAGTGTGAGGCATGGTAATTCCTATCAATGCATTACAATATATGGTCAGCTTCATTTCTTCTTTCTCTCGGATTGGTTCCTAGTGTATATCCTCTTCTTTTCATGTTTCTTGTTCCTTTTCTTTCTTCTCTTCCCCATCTATGTAAATTAATTTCTTCTCAGCACACTTATGACCTTTAGTGTATTTTCTATCACAATTGTAACAAAGCCATTTTTCTCTTTTTTCTTCCAATTTTTTGGTGTCAACCTTGTAGTTGGTGAAAGGCTAGGAGAAAAAACATTTCCATCTTTATAGTTATGAGTGGTAGGCTTCCTTGTTGCCATAATTTTTCTTTCAATTTTTCTTGCCAGCCTGTATGCTTTCTCCAATGAATCAGATTCCCAAAGGTGAACCTCATGTTGGATGTTATCATTTAAAATCCCTATGAATACTTCAATCCTTTGCTTCTCTGGAATATCATTTACCCTTATATTCAATTTTTGGAAGTCCTCAATGTGCTCTGCCATTAAAACCTGTTGTTTAAGATTTATCAATTGGATAAAGAACGTGTTTCTCTTTGTATCCTCATAATCTGATATCATTTCCTCCATGAAAATTGACCAGATGACAAGTTTTTTATGAGAAAAAATCCCTCTATACCATACAAACTGATTCGGTTCTAAATATAAAGATGCAATACGTACCTTTTGTGTGTTTTGCACATTATGTAGATCAAAATATTTCTCCATCTGTAGTATCCATGTTACGGGATCCTTGCCATCAAAATTCCTCATAACTATCTTGGAAATATATTGGGTCTTCAATCCAATGTTAGATTCTATGAATCATGATTAACATTACTTTTTTTCTCATCATGAATTTCCTCCACTACTTTTTCGCCATTAGGAGGTCTTCCTTGTAGTAGCTTTGTCCCACCTTCCTTCAAACCTTCCATGTCTTTCTTCAAATATTCCATGTCTTTCTTCCAATATGCTTCCATACCATCGATATCAGCTTCCATGGCATAGATAAAACTATTTATCTTAGCTTCGATCACATTCTTCAAATCATCCATCCAATTTTGATTACTAGGTGTTTCTATTTTCTTGATTCGGGTCTTTATTTTTCTTTCTTCTAGGAACTCAATTTTTGAATCTGTTGTATCTCTGAAAGTTTGAATCTCCAAGGTCTATAATTTCCACAAGTCTGATCAAAATTGGATTCTCCAAGAAAGAGTTATGCCCAATCTCCCAAGATGACCTGATTATATATGTTTTCAGTAGAGAGAACTTGTACGAAGTGCCACATGTCACTGTTTCAACCTTCAGACCTGAAAATGATAAGCAAAGAAGTACAGTCTGTCCTCTTTCTGTACCTTCTTATGAAATTTCAATATGATGCTCAGAGAGAAAGTTATGATGATTTTCCCAAGGTCACCTATTTGGGTTGTAATTCGAGAGCCTATAAAAACCATAAATTTCTTGGACCATATCTCCTGAAATATAGTGAAAAAAGATCTGAAATTTGGGCCCGAGATTCACCAACATTTCAACTCAAATTTATTTTAATTTCAGAGTCTGAAACTTTGTAGAAAGAAAATTATAGCGAAACTTCCACGATGACCTGTTTGAGATGGAATTCTGGACCTTGCGAAAACCCTAACTTCCTCAAATCATATCTCCGAAAATATTGCTAGACAAGATCCGAAATTCGTACCTAAGGTTCAGAACGATTTCATATCAAATGGGTTTTGTTTCTAGCTTCTGAAACTTCGTATCGAAAACGTTACAATGAACATTCCATGATGACCTGTTTAGAGTAGCGAAACCCTAGAATCCAAAGCTCTGATACCAAATTTTATGAAACCAACTCACAAAAAGATAGAAAAGATAGATCAATGACTTAAAAATCAGCCTCTTCGAGGGGAAACCTCCTTTACATTACACAAATGAAAAATTCTTAGATGATACAAATGACAAGACCTCCTTTCTATATATAGGAGTCTAAGGGGTCCTAATATAATCAGAGCCTACATAACAATAATATTATAGGGGCACAACAATAACAATAGTGGGCTTCTATGGGGCATAATAATAACAACATGGGAACTATATGGGCACAATAATACAATAATGAGGTTGTGCTAATAAAAATAAGGGGTTGCACTAGTAGTATAGGGACCTAAAAAAACATGTTAAAAATTGATTATTATTCCATAATATGAAAGATCCTTGGGTGCATGAATTCATTAGAATTTCTAATGGAACTATCCATGGTGTAGAGTCCCTAGAGATTCAAGAAATGAGATTTCTTAATCAGTAGCATCCTTAGAGAAAAAAAAAATATCATAAGGGGTTACATTATGAAGAAAGGGATTCCTTTCCTTAGGTTATTCAAGTTTCAGGGAAAAAACAGCTAGAGGTTGACATTTCCATTGGACTGGTTGTGTAAAATTGTATAGATGTGATAGCTATTTGACTATGTGAACAGAGAGAATTTGTGAGATAATTATATGTGAGTGATAGAGTTGTTTTAGGCACCCATTCTTGTGAAGTCATAGTCTCATATCAAGGTTGGCCTGTTATAGTTAATGATTGTGCAATAGAGCCAACAGTTGGGTGGCATTTCTAACATTTGTATGAAGTTGGTCAAATTTCTTAAATATGAGTACTTTATATGTTCTCTATAATTATATTTCCATTGGTTATTCATTTAATATTTATGATTTAATACTATGTATGTTAATATGCTTGAATTTCACAAATTTTATCTTTTTTGGTAATTGCATGAGCTGATGTACTTCATGTCTCATCTTCTAGGTTATTAAATAATGGTATTAGTATTTTAATTTTTCCAAAGATATATAGTGCATTAGGGTACCTAAGCATTGGGTACATTGTAGATTGGTATCAAAGTGGTAGTGTGGCCTAACTACTAGCTTGGGGATGTTACAACATTATCATGGAGAAGAGTCAACCAACACTTCTGTTAGTTACATGTAACAAAGCTATTATTAATTTATATAAAAACCATTAAATGCAACCATGTTTATTTTCGTTATTTCAATGCAAATAGATATATACAATGTATCACATAACACTAATAGGGAGATTGAGTTGGACTTTATTCCTTGGAATTACATGGAATTGAAAGATATTAATACTTCATGACGATTATCATTCTAGAATGATAATAAATTATTACATTGTATGGCATCCCATAATATTTAAAATTATTTTAAATTGTTTCTGGTTAATGTTAACCTTCCCACATTTCCATACATGTCTACATTCATAGGGATAACAACAAAATCATATTCACATTCACATTTTATTTCATACTTGTGGATCTTCTTACATTGTTCAAGAACCAATAAATCATCACACAAATTCCTAACACTAACTATGGTGAATGAGTTGGATTTTACATCCTAGACTTGTATTTCAAATGAAATAATTCCATGGCTTCAGGGGGGTTCCAATTTTAATGAATAATTGTCAATTATTCTCATTCATGACACAACAAGGCTTTTTTAGGATGACCATTCTAGAAATAATCAACAAGTATCATTAGCCATGCAATGACATTTCCTTCAAACATTATTTAAAATCCCTTGTTATGCAACCAGCTCACAAAAAATAAGAAAATATAGATCAACGACCTGAAAAATAGCCACTTCGAGGGGGAAACCTCCATTAAATTACATCATTGAACACTTGTTTGATGATTGAAATGAAAAAACCTTATTTCTATATATAAGAGTCTAAGGGGTCACAATATAATCAGAGCCTACACAACAATCATAATGTAAGCGCACAACAATAATAATAGTGGACTTATATAGGGTACAATAATAACAATATGGGGACTACATGGGAACAACAATAACAATAAGGGCTACACTAGTATTATAGGGACCCAACATCCCCTCTCCTTCAAAAAAGTGTTGTCCTCAATGCTTGAGTATTTCTAGATGATTTTGTATAAAATTCTCATCCTCCCATGTGGAGTCTTCAGCAGGTAAGTTCTTCCACTTGATGAGATACTCTAAAATTGTTCAATTACGTAGATGTCGATTTCTTTTTTTTGTGATTGCTTCAGGCTCCAATATGATTTTTCCTTCCTCGTCAAGTTCTATCAATATTGTTTAAACAATGGGCTTGTCACCTATAACCATCTTTAAGCATGAAACATGGAAAACTGAGTGCACTTGGGAAGATGCAGGAAGCTCCAAATTGTATGCCATATCACCAATCTTTTGCAACACCTTGTAAGGACCATAGTACTTTGGTGATAATTTTGTATCCTTCATAGATTGATTGAGGGATATTTGTTTGTATGGTTGTATCCATAAAAATATTAGTTGCCTACATTAAAACTCCTTTCACTGCAATGCTGATATGCATGTTGTTTCATTTGATTATGCGCCAAACTGAGGTTATCCTTTAAGATTTGAAGAACTTTTTGTTGATGCTCGATGTGATCTTCCACTACATGAACCTTAGAATTTCCTCTTAAATATGATGTGATGGATGGTGGATTGTTATGAAACCAGCTCAAGAGAAGATAGAAAAGATAGATCAACGCCTTAGATTCAGCCTCTTCGAGGGGGAAACCTCCTTTACATTACATAAATGAACAATTCTTAGATGATTCAAATGACAAAACCTCCTTTCTATATATAGGAGTCTAAGGAGTCACAATATAATCCAACCTACCTAACAATAAGAATATAAAGCCACAAAAATAACAATAGAGGGATTCTATGGGGCACACAAATAACAATATGGGGTAATAGGGGCACAACAATATAAATAAGGGGTATAACTACAATAGTAATGGGGTAATCACTAGTATTATAGGGACCCAACATGCCCCTCTCCTTCAAAAAAAATTTTGTCCTCAACGCTTGAGTAGTTCTGGATACTTCTGCATAAAATTCCCATCCTCCCATGTGGAATGTTCAGTGGATAAGTTCTTCCACTTGATAAGATACTCTGAAATTGATCGATTTCGTAGTTGTCGAGTTCTTGTTTCTGTGACTGCTTCCAATTCCAATATAATTTTTCCTTCCTCGACAAGTTCTGGCAATATTGTTTGAATTGGGAGCTTGTCGCCTATAACCTTCTTTAAACATGAAACATGGAAAACTGGGTGCAATCGAGAAGCTGCAGGAAGCTCCAATTTGTATGCCATAGTACCAATCTTTTGCAACACCTTGTACGGACCATAATACTTTGGTGATAATTTATTATCCTTCTTAGCTTGCTTTAGGGACATTTGCTTATATGATTGTAGTCGTAGGAATACCCAATCACCTACATCAAAACTTCTTTCACTGCGATGTTGATCTACCTATTGTTTCATTCTATTTTGTGCCAACACGAGGTTATCCTTTAAGAGTTGGAGGACTTGTTGTTGATGTTCGATGTGATGTTCCACTGCCTGAACCTTAGAATTTTCTCTTAAATATGATGTGATGGATGGTGGTTGATACCCATAAAGTGCCATAAATGGGGTCATTTTTGTTGCTATATGGAAGGAAGTGTTATACCACCATTCAGCCAGAGGCAACCATTTGACCCATTGTGTCTGTTTATCATATACAAAGCAACGAAGATATCCTTCCAAACATTTGTTTACTATCTCAGTTTGCCCATCAGATTGAGGATGATAAGATGAGCTATGAGCTAACTGAGTACCAAGACAAGAAAATAATTATGTCCAAAAATTTCCAGTGAGAATGGGATCTCTGTCACTTACAATAATCTTTGGGTTTCCATGTAGCTTTTGAACTGTTTCCATAAATGCAATAGAAATTGTACTGGCTTTAAATGGATGTGATAATGCACAAAAGTGTGCATACTTGGTAAGTCTGTCAACTACCACCATGATGACACTCTTTCCCTCAGACCTGGGTAAACCTGTGATAAAATCCATTGAAACCTCCTCCCAACGTTGGCTTGGAATGGATAAAGGTTGTAATAGACCCGATGTCTTAATTGTTTCAACTTTATTTTGTTGGCAAACCAAACATTCCGCCACAAACTTATGAATATCTGATTTAAGGCCATCCCAAAAAAATTCCTTCTTAACCCTGTGGTAAGTTTTTAAAAATCCTGAGTGCCCTCCTAAGGGAGAAGTGTGCAATTCCATAAGAATCTTTTGTTTTAGCTGGGAATTCTTACAGAGGTATAAGTGATCTTTGTACCATAACGAATCATTTTGCCAGCTAAATATATCAGAAGTACTGGAATCTTGTTGTAGCTTTCGAATAAGTGCCCACACTTCTTCGTCATTCTTCCATTCCTCCCTTGATTCGTTTATCCAATCTGGTTGGATAATAGAAATGGCACACAACAATGCTTCCACATCCTCATCCTTTCTTGAGAGTGCATCCGCCACCACATTTTGCTTCCCTTTTTTGTAGATGATTTCAAAGTCATAACCCAACATCTTTGTGACCCACTTTTGTTGCTCTTCAGAGGATAATCTTTGTTCTAAAAAGTATTTAAGGCTATCATGATCCGTTTTTACCTTGAAGTGTCTTCCCATTAGGTAGGGTCGCCATTTCTTAAGTGCATGGAGTATTGCCAACATTTCCTTCTCATAAATAGCTTTGCTTAAAAACTTTCCCTTGATTGGACGACTTTCAAAAGCAATGGGTCTTTCATCTTGCATTAGAATAGCACCAATTCCATTTCCTGAAGCATCACATTCCACAATAAAGGTTCTTGTGAAGTCTGGTGTAGCTAGACCGGTGCTTGGCACATTGCCTCTTTAAGATGTTCAAAGGCCTTTGTTGCTTCCTGGAGTCCATGAAAATGAATCTTTCTTCAATAATGTTGTTAGAGGTGCTGCTATTCTCGCATAATTCTTAACAAACTTGCGATAATACCCTGTCAACCCAAGAAATCCTCGCAAATGTTGTATGGATGTGGGGATTTTCCATTCCTTAATGGCTTTAATTTTTCTAGGGTCTACCTTAACTCCTTCATGAGATACAATATGACCCAAATATTCCACCTCCTGGACTCCAAAGAAACATTTGGATCTTTTTGCATATAATTGTTTCTCCTCCAATAGTTGTAGCACCCTGTCAACATGTTCAACATGATCCTTCCAAGACTTGCTGTAGATTAGTATATCATCAAAAAATACTAACACAAATTTTCTAAGGAATGGTTTGAAAATTGAATTCATCAAACCTTGAAATGTTGAAGGTGCATTGGTGAGGCCAAAAGGCATGACCAAAAATTCATAATGACCCTCATGAGTTCTAAATGTCGTTTTCGGAATGTCTTCAATCTTCATTTTGATTTGATGATATCCCGAATGAAGATCCAACTTGGTGAAGTAAATTGATCCATGCAATTCATCCAGTAATCCATCAATGACAGGAATGGGGAACATATCTTTAATAGTGAGCTTGTTGAGCTCCCTATAATCTGGACACATGCACCATGATCCATCCTTCTTGTGCACCAATACTACTAGAGCTGAGAAAGAACTTTGACTCAGTTGAATTATACCAGCCTCTAGCATTTCTGCAACCATACGTTCAATTTCACTTTTTTGGACATAGGGATATCTATACAGCCTGATGTTTGGAGGAACACTTCCTGGAATCATATGAATAGCATGATCATGATCACGTATAGGTGGGAGACCTTTGGGAGTCTCAAATACCTTGGAATGATTGTCCAGGACTTTTTGGAGATCTGGAGAAATAGATGATTCCAATGTGGAAACATCTAGCGAACATAATTGTGCAATTACACCTCTTTGCTCCTTTTTTAGAAGCTTAGTCATGCCATTAGAGATTATTATCTTTCCTGGTTTCCCTGCAATACCCCTTAATTCAACTTCCTTTCCTTCCGTAGAAAATTTGATGAAAAGTTCTTGAAAATTAAAAGCTATTGTACCCAAGGATTGTAGCCATTGGACTCCTAGTACAACATCAGCACCTCCCATTGGAATGGAAAGCATTGCACTAGTCAATACATATTCTCCCATGGATAGATTGATATTATGGCACTTTCCAGAGCAATTTATTGTTCCTCCATTTGCAATCATCACTTGACACTCTGGTGTTGGATATAGGAAGCAATTCAATTCTTTTGCTACCTACAATGAATAAAATTGTGGGTGCTTCCTGAATCAATCAACACTATTACCTTTTTCTTCTTGATTTGTCCTTCTATCTTGATGGTTTGAGGAGTGGTAATTCCTGCCAATGCATTATAAGATATGGTCGGATTTATTTGTTCTTCATCTAGGCTTTGTTCTTGGAGTATATCCTCTTATTTTGACCTTTCTTGCTCATTTTCTTCTTCCTCTTCACAATCTATGTAGAATAATTTCTTCTCAGCACACTTATGACCTTTTGTGTATTTGCTATCACAACTGTAACAAAGCCCTTTTTCTCTTTTTTATTCCAATTTTGTGGTGTCAACCTTGTAGGTTGTGGAAGACTAGGGGCAACAACACTTCCGTCTTTATAGTTGTGAGTGGTATGCTTCCTAGTTGCCATAATTTTGCTTTCCATTTTTCTTGCTAACCTGAATGCCTTCTCTAATGAATCAGGTCCCAAAGGCGAACATCATGTTGGATATTATCCTTTAAAGACCCTATGAACACATCGATCCTATGCTCCCCTGGATATCTTTTACCCTTATGTTCAATTTTTGGAACTCCTCAATGTGCTCCATTATT